>JAPTHN010000015.1:9212266-9812266 GCA_026936325.1 Platynereis dumerilii | reverse complement strand
AAGCAAGTGTTTGTAGCTCCCGAAAACCAGTCCATACTTTCTAGAGAATATGCCGAGTATGAAGCTAAGTTGCTAGCGAGAAGCAACAGCTCTCTGACATCCATAACACCGAGAGAAGCCGTCAGTGACAACAACACAACCTCACAAAGTCAACAGAGTCAGAGTTCGAAGACAGCCTTGCCGTCTCCTGCTGACTTCTTGCAGTCCTTAGCTCAAATGAAACAGCTGCCAAAGCATAAGGACGACAATTCAAGATCTAACCAGAAAGACTACCAAAAGAATCGAGAGACTCTATCGAAGTTAAGCCAAAATTTCTTAACAGCTGACTCGGGAGGACGGCCGTTTCAAGATATGTTAGGATCTCCGTCCAACACTCGTGTTTCTAGCGTCAACGATCGCTTATCTGATCACTCAGGGATAACGACTGTGATAAGTAGCGACATGCAGGAGAATAGCCACAACAAAACTGATGCGAACAACTGCGCCGAAGCTAACAGCACCACCGAACAAGAAGGAGACAGTGGTCTCGGAGCGAGCACAGGATTCAAGCAAATCGTCTGCGATGGAGAAATGTCAGAAACGGACACCATGGCTGACGTGCCTAGCATCTATGACAACAAAAGTGGTCGCTCGAGCCGGGGAGACACTTCTGTTAAAATTTCAAGGTCCCAGACGTCTCTGGAACAGCGTGAACTTAGAAGATCTGAACTTCAATCGACAAGACCTCAAGACAATGAAAGACATCACATGACCAATCCTTCTTTTGCAGGCTCACAGTAAGTTCATTATTCATGCAATCACTCATTTTTTAGTTGGTAATTAATTATTAATAAATTTTCCTCAGAACTTCAATGGTGTCTATTAACTTAATGTTAAACAATAAATTCAGCGATTTTATACTAGCTAACAGACGGAGGCAAAGCTCTGCTATATGAGGCTATATAATGAGCCCAATCACAAATTAACAGAAAACCTCTCTTTCTCGGCCTGTCTGTATGAAATCACAAACCTGCTTTTGATTAAATTGTTGTGTAAACGAAAATTATAATAGCACATTCAAATAATACATGCATATTTTTCTCCAGAAATCACCTGTTAGCAGCTCATGAGGACCAACTATCTCTCATCACAGATCTATGCAAACAAGAAATGAATCTCCTTCTCAAAGTCAAATCGGGCCAGTTGGTAAGTCATTAAAATAAAAACAATATCACAAGATAAAGGTTTGCCAAAGGTGACAGTGGTTTCAAAAATATAACACTGGGCGACCAGCAACTGCAGAGAAATCCAACTCGCAAACCTGCGATATTCAAATACATTGCATGTGATTAACATATCAAAATAAGTTCATGTATTCTTTAGTGGAAAGTGGATCACCTTCTATCTGAAGCATATTTATTGTTTATTTGTAAATTACCTGGGATGCATTGTGATAGTTCAATTTTAATTTTAAAGGACACAAGGTTCTATATTTTTAAAGTACACCAGGTTCTATTAACAATACTCTTGTAAACTATTGATTTTTTGTTAATTAAAGCAATCGATTTTGTGGCTTATTTGAATTTTAAACTCTTCTAATATTATACTATTCACTTTCCAGAGTTTTCCAACATATGTGAAATGTCTGCAAGAATTGCTATCCTCAAAAGCTGACGTCCTAGCTGGTTTAAATTCTAAGTTGGAAATGCACACGCACTGATACCCATCTGCAATGAACAATTATTTCAGGTTTTCATGAATTCGCATTGATCTGATTACCATGTTTATTATTCAAATTTACTACGCAAAAAGAATGGAAATTCTGCAATCTGCATGTTATGATTTATACAATTAACAATGGGCATAGACTCAACTTGATGTTTGTTGCTGAATTGTTTGTGTGCCATATTATTATTTGGCACTACTAAATGTACAAAGAATTGTAAATGATTTAAATGAACTGCCTGCCTCTTGGGAACATTGATCATGTTATCACGTATCAGAGTAATTGTAGTGAGATTTGTTTTTAAATCTTGCTATCAACTAGTCTTTGTTGTTGTTTTACACATTTTTATACACTTTAAATTATTTCAATAACTTATTTGAATATTTATTTAACTTATTTGAATATTTATTGAGTCATATTGACTATTTATTTATTGGTTGTTGTGTGGGATTTTGTTGTTACACGAGTAGACAATTATTTATTGATCGATCTGAAGAATAGAGAAATTGAAATAAATTTCTACATCAATATAAGTTCTGTTGTGACTTCTTTCAGAAAATTTGTTGGCTCAACTTTCATTCAAGGCAAACAATATAAAATGATAAACTAGCTCCTGCCTCCTGGTGCATTAAAAGTAGCATTAGAGCCTTTGTCACTTCAAACTTAAATTCACTCTGACAATTTATTTTCTAATCAGAGAGGCAACAGGCTAGCCTATACACTGCATTGGATTGTCTTTAGTAGTCAAAAGCTCAGTAAGCTTATGATATTATGACCATAGCTGCACTAGGCACACGTAATGATGATGAGATGATAAGGCCACAGGTCCATTACGATATAGTCGTGTACCCAAGTGTGGAGCCTCAGCATAATCCATCTCATATAAACACCAAGCTCAAGGTGTCAAAAAAATCAACAAATGTTTTGGTCCAAATTGTCATTGAGCTTCATTGTCAGTGACCTGTCAAGTGCCAAGTGCCTGGCTTATAGGCCTCTAACCTATTTTAGAATATTAGAAAATAAATTCAAACATCAAGTCAATAACTTTCAACAAAAATATATCACAATGTATTTTTAAAAGTTTCAAGCACCAATATTACAATTAAAATGTAATTGCAAACCAACCCATTTTGCCAATGGTAATTGTAACCTGAGAATTTAATTTTAAAATTTTAAACATGACCTCAGGACATTATAGAAAAGTCCAATTACACAAATTGATACCATAATGGTTGCATGCATTCAAAATGAAGTAACATACCAACTTATAATTCACTTGTAATACTTGGATACATCACACGGTTGCATTCTTTAACCATTTTCTGATGTTTCAAAAGAGTTATTCACTGTTTGAAATGCAGTATCTTTCTCTTGTGAACTTGATTCACTCAGATGCATGGTCTTCAAATCTTTAGAAAGGTCAGAGGTTTCTGAGATATCGGAACACTTTAATCATTTTCTGATGTTTCAATGTCATCAAAAGAGTCGTTCACAGTTCGTAATGCAGTATCTTGAGTATTTTTCTCTGGTGAGGTCATTTCCCATTCTTCAAATTCACTGTCTGATGATTCGAAAGCTTGAGAACTGTCAGAAGTCTCAGAGATATCATCTGAGACATCATCTGAGACATCAGACATACCATCTGAGATCTCATCAGAGTCTAAGAGATTGTCACTCTCAGAAAGAGACACACCCAAACCTGAGCTTTTGGTCTCGTGTTCACTAGTCTGATCACTCATTTCTTTATCATTGTCTGTAGATACGATATCCATTAATTTTGGTCGCCCTGGCTCGTTTATCACTTGCAGGGCAACTTCTCTGTCGGGTGCACCACCTTCCCGACCCTCGAATTCTCGCCGAGAGGTTGCACAAATTTTCATCTCGGTCTTTCTGAGCAGGATCCCCATCATCTCCTTGACAGCCTTTCCTTTCCGTAACTTCTCCATTCGGATTTTCCTCTTCTTTTTCTGCCTTAGTTTTTGCTGAAATTTAAAAGATTTTGTTTAGCTTTTTTAGAGTTCTGATGTGCACAAAGAGACACACAGTCAGTCTCATCCATTACACCTAAGAAAATTCAACTCAATTTTACATGTGACCGGTGGTGGCGAAACTGATAATGGAACTTTTTGCAATGGACAAGAGTGCTTTAATGCTCATTGCTTGAAATATCTTAGTCAAGAGCTTTTCTTCTCTCTAAAGGCACAATATATTGCCTAATGCATATTATTGCAGTCACTCAAGCCCTTTCATGCTCTGGGCTCGCTATCACAACTGCGCAATTGTTTAATTAATCACAGGCCGTTTTGTCATGCTCCAGCTGGCAAATTTTAGTTTCTTATTTACGTTTTGATATTACTGTGCATATCAATCACTATGAGTGTAGAAAACCCCCAATATAAAATAGGTCCAGTCACTCTATCATAACCAACTAATGTACAATTTACTGACCTTCCGCATGTAGATGGGGTTATGGACTTTACTGAGATGTTCTTGTAACTTTTGCTGAAAAGAAAAATCAAGACTGATATCAATAAATGGCAAAACAGTTTATCAGCAGTAAGTGAGTTTTTTTTTACGCAACATCAATGCGGCTATCAGCACCAGTGCGGCTATTTAGAGTTTATCTGCAGTAAATAATAAGCCTTGTTCTGTAACTTAGGCCCTCAGATAAATAGGCCTACCATTTAAAATTGCAGGTAGGGATAAGATGATTTTTAAAGAGATAAATTTATGACAAGGTACTCCTTGTCATTTGAAAAACAAGGAGTACCTTGTCATAAATTTATCTCTTAAATTTGTAACTTATTTTCCAAAATATTTATGCTCACCTTAGACACAAGCTTGGCTTGACACCCTTCATGGGAGCAATCAAACTTGGCTGCTTCGTGGCACACCCTGACATGAGTGTTGAGATTTCTTTTGTCGAAGTAAGCTTTGTGGCAACCTGGGTAACTGCAGAGGAATGACTCCCTCTGTTTCTTGTGCTGTTTTATGTGGGCTTTGTATTGTGCATTGGGGAAAGTCTTACCACATTCCTGGCATGTGTGTTCTGAAAAAAAAAAGAAACATTAGTTTTTTTATTAACTAGGCTGAATAACAATATCAAACATGTCATGATATCAAACATGTCATGATAATATTTCAATAATTATTTAATTCTTCAACTTCGATAATTTTGGCAACATCCATAATTGTGTTAATTTGTGACATGTTTCTCATTAAATTTAATTACATGTCACACTTTTCTCTAAAATTTCTCTAAATATCTCAAAAATTGTGTCAAAAACAAAAGGTATACACCATCTGCTCATTGTGCTGTATTGTAGTGTAAGTTGTAACATTAACAAAATACAATATATTTTTATTTAAAACATCTTATATCTAAAAATATTATCAATTATAAAGACTGTTGTTACAACCTTTTTATCAGTTAATCAGTTTCAATACTTTTTATCGGTTATAATCGGGGGAGCAACATGTTTCTGATTAAAATCTCAATGAGTACAATTACCAAGATTGTGGGAGGTTGCAACATGTTTCCTCATCAAACTCCATGTTTCGCAGTGTGTATCACATCCTTCATAAGTGCAATCATAGCCTGAAAACAATTCAATTTCCCTTCATGTAAAAGTGATAAATAGGTCAACAATTTTTCAGTTAATGGAAGAAAAGTTTTTCAATTGTAAATTATAGTTAAGTCATTTTTTTGTGGCAGTAGGTAAGTTTTTGGCTGATAATTAAAAACATACCTTATTACTCTTGACAAAAATACTTGTCTCCTGTTCCTGACACCTTGACCAAACAGTTTCATAAACATTAGGAAGTATTGGCATGTTGTAGCTATAGTTTTGAGGTAATCCCATTGGAATAACATTGCTGTCAACACAGCTCAAGAAGCCATTTTCTTCTATTGCTGTTGTTGTGACGTCACCATTGTTTCAGTGATGTCATAGAGCCAGCAATGCTGATGATGTCACAACAGAAGGCTAAAAATAGCTCTAAATGTGTTGAAGAGCAGCAGAAATTTAACATTGTAAGTGCCTGTATGATGAAGCTGGGGGATTAGAGGACACGTATTTAATCCAAATCATGCTTGGTCATGGTGTACTTAGTCTAATAAAGCAAAAATTAAACATCAGACTTAATCATTGATTGTTTCTTTGACTAAAAACTTACTACCAAAATAAAATGTCTAGACTTTTAGGCCACACATAATTGATCTTTAGCTTCTCGGATTCCTCTCAAGGCCCTTTTTTTAGGGTTGGTAGGTAGGACAAAAAAAAAATTTTATAATGTCAAAAAAAATTTTTTTTTTTTCAATTTTTTTTTTCCATCGGCAGTAAATCTATTATGTCGGCGGGTCCGCGAAGCTAAGAATCAATTATGTGTGGCCTTATGTGAATAATGCAACTTGGGCATACCTTTGTGAGTTTTCATGTGATGGTTCAAATGCTGCTTTTGAGAAAATTCCTTCTTGCAATCCTCATAAGAACAGCTGAAAAGAAAAATAAACATTTCTTTAAGAAACAATGATCAAATTATGTTAAATGTAGTGTTGTGCCGGTTCCCGAAACCGTAACCGAAACTGAGGTTGTACCACTGCAACCGAAATCGAACCGAAGTTCAATCTAACAACCGAGTTTTTAGGTTGTCATATTTATCCAATTTTATTCAGAAAACAACAAAATTATTGGCAAAATTGTGAGATGTTCACTCTTCCCAAGCATGCATATCTTACAAAGTTGCCTTCATTTGAACAATTGGGCCGAAAAAAGGGTTGCAGACCATGCACTGAACTGCGGACCACAAAATTATGTTGTTCATATTGCGCATCACAGCTTTCTTTTCTGATTCGCAAGAAACGAAACCGGAACCGAAACCGAGGTTCTGGGGACAGAAATAGGCCTTAACCAAAAAACGAACCAAATCAAATATACCAGAAGTGCCCAACACTAGTTAAATGCCATGAGAAAAATAAGTCAAAAACTGTTACCATTTAGCAGAATATCTCTCGATCAGGACTAGTCAGGAGATATATCAAGTTTCTAGCTCTCCTAATTCTTTACTTGTCTCAGACAAGGGGAGCAGTTCTTATTTTGACTCTGCCTCTGGCCTCAATAGAAATTGGAATGCTGGGACTAATAAATACTCACACAAATGGTTTCACTCCATGGGTTTTGCTCATGTGCCTTTTTAGCTGAAAATTCTTCTTGAAGGACTCGTTGCAGTCTGTGACTGTGCACTGTCACAAAAAAAATTCAATAACCCAATTGCAATTATAGAAAAAATATATGCAGCCAATATTTCATTCAAGTTTACTGCAAAAAGGCAGCGTCCTCAGATAATTGGAAGAGCAAACAAATCATTTTATATGGTCAAATTTTTATGGTAAAATTTTCTTTTTTTCCCCCTATTAAAACTTAATTTACCTCGAATCTTGTATCGTCATGGGTCCTGTTAATGTGCCGTGTTAGGTTAGCTTTCAAACTGTAAGTCTGGTTACAATGGGGGCAGCTGAAAAGAATAAAATTAATTCATCGATTTTTGGGATATATAAGTCTTTATTTTAAGTTGTATACTTATAAATCCAATGCACAGTGCTCATTTGATCAGGCTGCAGCTGTACGTCAGCTAAGTACCGAAGCCTTACCTAAATTTTGGTGTCCCTGGATCATGGCTACGTTGATGGCGCTTCAAGTGTTCCTTTTTGGTGTAAGACTTGTAGCAGCCTCGGAAAGTGCATGTAAATGGACGCTGCAAAATGGCATTGAACTTTCAATATCCAGTGACAACGTATAGACTAGAGAGTAAGGAATAGTCCCTATACTTTAAAATGTTGAAATGACAAAGAAAAACATCGCAGAAAATTACCTCTCCAGTATGGCTTCGTTCATGGTCTTCTAAATATCTTGTTTTGTGGAAAACCTTCTTGCATCCTTCAAAGGGACATTTCAGGGTTAACTTTTCTTTTTTTGTTGGACTTTCCAGAACCTGTTGATTTGTTGTTTCCTGTCTCACAGACTGTAATGACATTAGGTCTTCATCATCGTCGTCAGAATCTGATGTAAAACATTCGTCACCTTCTTTGCTTTCATTGTAATCAGTCACTTTCACGGGAATCCCTTGGGGTAAATTGTTGTTCGAAGTCTGGGTCGTCATTTCATTGAACCATATGTAGCTATTATGTAGACCGATCAGATACACATCCACATTCACAGGTTAGTGACTGAGCTGAGTCTCATGCCACGATTAGGATACCTGAAATACAATGTAGCACAAAGAGTTTACACAGAGAGTGAAGGAATTGAGCTAAATTGACTAGAATAATGTACTAGAATAATGTATAAATAAAGTTAGGATTGCAAAAATTTCGAAAAGTTAAAGGAAGTCTCATCACAATATATACAGCTGCATGCTGCACAGGCATGACTTTGAATAAGGGAATATCCATGTTGTGCAGCAAGTGTCACCAAGGGTATGATACGTCAAACTGGGAACAGTGACAGCTGACAGCTGTCAAATAGCTGTCAAAATAGGTAAACAAACAAACGTCAAAATCACATTTCTATGAGCGATAATGAGGCACTCTTAATTACACCCATTCATGCAGCTTTATAATAACATAATACGGTGGAGAAAGTCGGCCAATTGTTTTAACCAAGTAAATAATTAGTTTTAAGTCATTAAAACCTCCCTTGAATCTCAATAAAACCTATTTACCCGACGAAAAATTCTCACGTGTTGACCTCTCGATCCAGTCTCGTCCGCTGCGAGATAAAAATATCAGAGGATGGTCATGGTGGCTGCAAGAAACCGATGCTCTGAATTTAGCTGATAATTTACGCTGAATACGTGCTCAAACCAATCTGATAATGCTGACCTGAAGGCGACAGTCTGTTGCAATGAATCAGATCTTGAAACCGAGAGTATTATGGGCTCATGTTGTCAAAAATGTGGGTGGGGCTAGGAGCAAACATGGCAAGGTTGTTCTGCTGGAGCCATGCAGGGGCTGTCAAAAGTCCTTGCAAAGAAATTTGGCCTCCACCTTCTATGTAGACGACCCTGGCAATGTGCCAATTGAGGAGGAACATGGACAGTCTGATGTTAGCTTAGAACACTGTGTCAAATTGTCCAGGCAGGGGTGTGATGAGGATCAAAAGCCAGTCAAGCGTGACCCTGGGGGTGTCACAGGTCATGAGGTCAAGCCGCAGCAACCGAAGCGAAGGAGACCCTCCGATGAGATGACGAGGGAATGGGTACGGCCGCAAGGTCTCGACACCGGTATCCGACTTCACAACACGCTTTCGAGAAAAAAGGAACCGCTCATCCTTCCTCTGGGAAAAGTTGCCACTTGGTAATTCGTCTTTTCTGAGAGATAATTTTGAAATTTTAACAGTTGTAGTCGTTGTTCATCAATTTCTGTCTCTCATGCAAATTTTTTTGATTTTTGGTGCAGCCTACTAAATAGAAGTATTGCTATTTATCGAGCTGTCAGCCGTTATTAATTTGTGTAATGTAATTTCATAATGTGGATTGTATATTTATCTAGGCTGTGGCAAAGTTAAATTAATTATTCAGGGATCTCCTAGGCTCCTTAGATATATATTAACCATATTGGATATTTGTTAATTGCATTTGACATTTTCTTCTGTCATTATTTTCATGTAATCATAGCCATTCAGTGCATTAAATGCATAAAAGTCTGTGAAACATTGTGGAGCAGAATTATTTCGGGGTCGAAATGCAGGAGACCTAAGGAGTCGGGAGTCGTTTTTCTAGATAGCAAAAGAGTCGGCTCCAACTCAGTCTGCAGTCCGAAGCTGATGGGTCTTTTGTAAATTTTCCTTTTTTCTGAGATCTCCAGATAAATGATTATTTTCCATTACCAGGTATACATGTGGCCCAACTGTGTATGACCAGGCTCATATTGGACATGCAAGGTAAATTTTACATATGAAAATAAATTATAATCCTTGGAAATGTGAATGGACATTTGTGACTTTAATTGATGTCGATTATTAGGTATCAATTGTGTCTTAAGTTACTCTTGACATATATTCCAACCAGAATATTAAATTTGGCTGTATGTGAAATATTTGTGATTCCAATTAGCCCTCTGAATTTCTTTCAGCTCTTACGTTCGGACTGACATCTTGCGCAGAATTCTGGTCAACCACTTTGACATCGATGTTGTAATGGTCATGGGAGTGACTGACATTGACGACAAAATAATCAAGCGCTCATGGGAAGTAAGTGGTTTTATTGAAAAGATCTTGTTCAAATTTGTCAAATTCCGAGGCATCCAAATTTCTTTGTCAGTGTCAGCGATGACATTTTTGTATTAATTATCCAGGAAAAGGTAGATTACCGGGAAATTTCCAGAAGATATGAAAGCAGCTTTTTTGAAGACATGAACAAGTTATCTGTGATACCACCAACTGTAAAAACTCGAGTAACAGAGCACATCCCTCACATAATCAAGTTCATTCAGAGGATCATGGACAATGGGTTTGCCTACAAAACATCAGGAGGTCAGTGCAACTAAATTATTTTAAAAATGCATAATAAAATGTTTATTGTATACATTTTTTACAATGAAATGTGTAATTGTGTGTCTGGATGTCGTTCAGATGAGATGTCAGTGTCTGTGCTGGGCAAGTAAAACTTTCCCTCACGTTGTGTAACATGTTGAGGACTCTTACTCTCTCTCCTATCTGAACAGTCAACCCTCGTGACCGCCAAGTACTAGGTTTAGAGGGCTGTACTTAGTACTACTTACTGTATCTATCTATCTATTTATCTATCTATCTATCTATCTTTAATGTTGTATACATCACTCATTCTAGGAAGTGTCTACTTTGACGTGCAACATTATGGACGGTATGGTCGTTTATGGACGCACAGTCTGGACACAGAAATAAGAGAAGCTGCCGACTCGTATAAAAAAGGACCTCGAGACTTTGCCCTCTGGAAAGCGGCTAAACCAGGAGAACCTTATTGGGACGCCCCCTGGGGGAAAGGGAGGCCAGGTTGGCACATAGAGTGCTCTACTATGGCAAGGTAATTGGCTGACACTGCAGAATGTCAGAATTTGATATGTTATCTTGGCTTAAAGCTAGTATGTCTCCAGATTAAAATAATGTCCAATAGAAAAATTAGAGTCATATTAAACCTATTCCACCTGCCAAATGTACTTAACTGTCATTCTAAGCTCAATATACGAAGATAAATTACTTTAACCCTTACTGGACTGAGCTGTTCCAACTAAACAATCTCCCAGGACGATTGTGACGTCATCAGCATGTTCCTGAGGGACATAAATGGTCCCTCAGGCAGCTAGCTAGGGATG
Organism: Platynereis dumerilii; assembly: GCA_026936325.1. NCBI lineage: Eukaryota > Metazoa > Annelida > Polychaeta > Phyllodocida > Nereididae > Platynereis > Platynereis dumerilii. The sequence goes on along the minus strand of JAPTHN010000015.1, from coordinate 9,801,212 downwards.
CCATAAATGTACTTTCAGTCCAGTAAGGGTTTTAAAAATGTAAACAAATACTTTTTCATGCAGTGGAAAACCTTCGTTATGTTTACAAATCAAGCATCGCAGGGCTCTCCTTAAGTAATTTACAATCAATTGACTCACTTAATTATGGAAAACACACAATTCTGTTGAGCAGAAGTGTATACTATAGCTACTTAAAATCTATCAGTTTAGATCTATAACTGCTATTTGAATTTTACATAGAATTGGCTGACTTACAAGCTTTAATATTGCAATTACAATATCTGTGCAATTATATGATTTCCTGTAGTGTGTGCAAAATATGCATCAGTTTGCATTATCTTTATTCCAGTGCTATATTTGGAGAGCGGCTAGACATCCATTCTGGCGGAGATGACTTAATTTTTCCTCATCATGAAAATGAGATGGCTCAATCTGAAGCTTGCTTCTGTTCTCAGCAGTGGACCAACTATTGGATGCACACTGGTGAGATATATTAGTACTTGCATGACTTAGTGTTCAATGTTCTTTTTGTGTAGGTGTATAAATGACATAATTTGCTTTTTCGCTGCAGGTTACCTTCATTTGAAAGATGACAAATTCAAGATGAGCAAATCTCTGAGGAACACAGTTTGGGTCTCTGAACTCTTGGAGAATTACACTGCCGATCAGTTCAGGTTTTTCTGTGCTCTGCGTCACTACAGGTCTTGTAAGTATTTTTGTTGTGTGATTGTTGAAAAAAAATTAAAGGTCTTCTTCTCTCTAGTCATTGAGAATATTTCTCTTGAGAGAATCTGATGTATATTTTTGATTTGTGGTTCCATGTCATGGAAGTTATGCTCTTTAAAATATTTTGATATTTCATATCAGATTCTGTTATCTAATTTGCATGGATGAGGCCAGACATAATTGATCTTTAGCTTCTCGGATTTTCTCAAATTACTTTTTTATTAGGTTGGTCAGTAGGACAAAAGGTCAATTGCATAAAAATTGTTGGTAAGCTAAATTTTTTTTCAAGAGGTCTTTCCGAGAGGCTAAAAATCAATTATGTCTTGCCCAACTGAATGAATTAGTAGTGAGTTTAATCATAACATAGATCTTTAATAATTTGAAATATTTTTCAGTAATAGAGTACAGTGACGATTCTATGCTGAAGGCTGTGCGTATTTTGTCCGGTTGGTCTTCCTTCCTCGCAAATGCTGAGGCTTACATCCGAGGAAATCTTCACTGTCAGCCAATTAATGAACCTTTCTTGCAAGAAAGGTAAGTTATATCAATTGAGGATGATTTTGCATGCTAAACAAACATTTTAATCGACAGGATATTACTGTGATGTCAAGGCTATAGCCTAATATTGATGACATGCCAGAAAATGGTGCCCAAAAATGTTGTTATTGCCTTTTCATTTCTTTTTGATATCCATTGTTCTTGAATAAATTATTCCTAACAATACACTTCCTTATGTGTCTCTTACGTTGCTTGTTATTTCAGCCTAAATTATACCAAAGCCAAAGTGGACAGAGCATTAGCTGATGATTTCGACACGCCAAAAGCAATTCAGGCTTTGGAAGAACTCGTCCATCGAGCAAATGTGGAACTGGGGAGGAAATTGCCAAATGAGGTGAGTGAGCCATGTAAAAACACCAGAAAGTGCAGAAGATTTCTCCAATTGGATATTCACAAAATTTGATTGTAGAACACTTCAGAGGTTCAGTGACACTATATTTGAACCCTCTCAAAATATTCATACCAAGTTAATAAGTTAAATTGAAATATTCACAGATTACATTAACTGGCTTATGGTTGTCTTGCAGTGCACCTCTTTTCTCTTGAATCTCTTCTCATCTTGTAGTTTTGATAAAATTTCTATTCTATTGCAGGTGGACATAGGTGCTAGAAGTCCAGGGGTTGTGGCGGCAGTTGCTTCGTACTTAAGAAGAATAATGGGATCTTGGGGTGTGCAGGTCTTCAAACAAAAGGTATACAATTTTGTATTAACTTTTATTTCCTTGAGTTTCTGTGTATCATACATAAATGATGATACATCAGCATGATTTTTTTTTTAGTTTCTCAAATGTTTCACTCTTCTGACACATTCATAGCTGAAGCATTCCACTTGATATATGACAAATTGACAATGTTTGATCTGGATCTGTTGCTTATATTATGAATATACTTACAGATCAGTGGATCCACACTGGAACAACAGAGATTTCATGAAGTCATGGACACTCTGGTGAAATTCAGAGGAGATGTGAGAAGGTTCGCGCTGGATGCAAATAACTTCCTTCAAAAAGAAGGTTAGTGTCAGAAGATTTACACTGTTCTTCTTGTGGAAGCTTACTAATCTCTTGGTTTCAGTTCAGTGGCGTCCCTATGGGTGGGACCTGTGCCCCCCCCCTAGGTGCCCCCCACTCGAGACCCCCTAGTTATGCCACTGTTTGTTAAAAGCTGCAAATCGTGATAAACTTTTAAAACTCCCAAGTTCTAAGAACTGCAGTATTTGTCATGGCAAGCTGTAATTTTTACGGTTTTGGGCTAAGTTGATGAATTTGTGGGACGTGCAATGAACTTGGTCTAATGCTTGTTACTAGATATTGCACTTTGATTTCAATAATAATTAATGTTGCCAGTGTGTATTGTAGAGTAAATGTTGTTACATATTCTTGTTATTTCCAGCTCTTGCTGCTGAGAATCTGGAAGGACTCAGTGGAAAAGAGAGAAAAAAGATGGCCAGGCAGAAAATGGCGCCTTTGCTGCAGGCCTGTGATGGTATCAGGAACGATCTCAGAGTGTCTGGGATCCAACTACAGGTATAACCAATCTTAAAATTGCAATATTGAATCTGAATCACTTGGTAGAATTTAATTTATTTAATAGCAATAACTTGTTATTTTGTGATAGACTCTCCTGCTTTGAATCTTGGGATTCTTGTTTTAAATTTTTTTATAAAATTGTTGTTTTAAAAATTACTACAGTTTGTCACGTCAAGCATTGAGACAGAAATTTAGCATTGTTTGTACAGGCCACAAAAATCACCACAATGATATAGGAGGTTCAGAAAATACCAAATTGACAAGAACTAAGTCCGGGGTGGTGCTGCAGTGCACTTTTGTGACGTCACCACCAATTGTGTGTGAGATTGGCAGCATCACAAATGTCAACATTTTGCAAAATTTGACTGCCATTTCCATAGTTGTCAAATATCGGACAAAAAAAACACCTAAAAATCGTGAAAATGTGATATTGATAATGCAAATGAGCTAAGCTATACATAGGTATGTGTATTTCTCCTGTGGGGCTTGTGGTTGCTGAGATATTTGGGCAAATGTCTGTCCTCTGCTTGACGTGACAAACTATATACCTGAAATATAAAACAATAATATAAGACAATATGATTGAATATTGCACATTTTAAAGCAGTGGAAGATTATTCTGTTTATAAATATACTTGCAGGACCACAGCAGTGAGTCGGCCTGGAGTGTGATTGAACCGGTGAAGAAATCCAACGATGACAAATAGTCTGCTTAATTATGTCGTCATGTGTCTATGTGGTCCTTGTACATAGTCCATACTGTGTGTGGAAATGTTTTTAGGAATGAATAAATTAATAATTTAAATCAATCCTTTAGTTTGTAACTGTGGAAAACACATTATATGCATATTTCAGGATATATTATGGATGCTACTTCTAATGTTGAGGATGTCTACATTGACTTCTCTTCGGCAGTTCGTCTTCAGTTCTATGCATAGTACATAGTACTACATGCTGACTGGAAGGCTGGTTGAATTTTCCTTCAAATTTGTGAATTTTAAAGCTTAACTTTTGACAGCCTTTCACTCAGGCAACATTATTATAAAAATTTCCTGAAGTAAATTCAAGCAACCGTGTGAATTAAAACAAAATCTTCACTCTGGGTTACTGAAAAGTTGTTATCTGGTATTAAAAGGTCTAGCTTTTGGGTGTTCACATGATACACATGTAATAAATACCATGCTATGACCTGTGACTCTCATCAAAGTTGGTTTGAAAAGCTAATGTGTACATAAATTAATGTTTGAGAAAATCTTTTTGCATATTGTGTGCTACTTCTTGGATAGAAATCTAAACTAGAGATTACTGGAAAGTATGTTATGTGTCTGGCTCATGGAAGTTCGCCTATAACGCATACTATACATTCTGTGCCATGACCTGTGACTATCATATCAGTTCGTGTGAAAAGCTAGTTTCTTTGCATAGCTGTGATTATCATCAAAAATCAGTCAATTATTGTGGTCAGTTGCCAATGGCGGCAGTTTCATTTTAAAGTGGTGGGACAGATTGGACAGGAGCCTCCATGGATGTTGTCTGGGGGAAACTTAAATTGTTTTTCATTCATGAACATCTATGTTTTGGCCAAAAAGTGGTGGAGAAAATTCCGCTGTCAGTTGCCAATTTGAAAATTGATGTTATTGAAAATCTGCATGTTTATGGAAAAGTATTTTTATTATTAAAAGGCCTAGCTCATGGATGTGCAAATGAGAAACATTCATTCTGCACAGTGTCTGTGATTCTCATCAAAGAAGAGTGGTATGACGTTTTTTCTGGAAATGATTGTATTGGTCAGTTTCCTTGTTTTTCAGTCATTGTTAACGTTTCTGGAAAAAAATTTGCTGCAAAACTTTTTTTGTGAAAAGCTTATATGGCTGTGATTATCATTGAAGAGATGTATAATGTGTGTATAAAATATAATTTTGGTCAGTTCCAAATTTAGGGTTTTTGCAAATTTTCAAAGTTTTGTAGAAAATCTAGAAATCAAGTTGCTGAGGTAATTTTTTCTGCTTTTGATCGCCTATTAGGCAGGTTTTCAAATGACATCTTCCTTTTGGTTGTAAGGTGTAGGAAAGGTCATTTTTTGTTCGAAATCTCAAATTTGATAAGACAGTCCGAAGGAGGACAGGAAATGCGCGCAGTTGAATAATTTTTGGCACAATTATGCTTGTTGACGATAGAATCAATTCAATCTATTTGGTTTTGGCCAAAAAAATGTATTGCGAAAATATGAGCTAAAATCAAGTGCTAAGTTTCTTTTGCTGGTGAGTGTATATAAGAATAGTGGTGCAATGTGACCAGAAGTAGTCTGACAATTCCCAACCGGCATCACTTTTACCTTGAGTTTTGGCATGGTGCTTTCCAGTGTGCAGTAACAACTTTTGAGACAAAAGAATTTACCTTGCTACCTTGACTTTTTTTAAGAAGGTAAGAAGATAAGAATGTAGTGTCAGAAGATTGAAAGACTATAAAGATTGAAAATTGTGTGGATCTTCTGCAAACTCTTCAGCAGTCCATTGATGTCTATTTCCTCATGTCTGATTTTTAGCTTCTTTTTTTTTGCATTCAGGGATTTGTGGCTGTGGGCTGTCTGGCTTCTCCAGCATGTGATGATCAGAACTCTCAGGAACTTCCTTGATGCTTCCCAAAGACCAAGTGTTATCCCCTTGATGGATTGAAACAGGCGATGGTTAGAGCGGTAACCGCCTGTGGCCAGTAAATAGAACTTCAGCATTCGAACTGGACAGAGCAGACGGTCGTCCATGTACCATCCAGTGAACTGAGCTAGGGATGGAATAAAAGAGGGCTAGGGGTCATGACCAGGTAGGGCAGTCTTTGGGAGGAAACCAGCCACAGTTCGCAGCGACACACCCTTGGCCGCAAAGACGATGTCGGCCTCATCCCTAGAAATGGCCTGGAGCTCACCGTGCCGTCGAGCAGAAGCCAGGGCCAACAAAAGGACCGTCTTCATCGTACACAGTAGCCGAGAGCTGAGAGCCGAGAGGACGGGCTGTGCCAACAGGGACGTTCAAAGGGAGGCTGCCGAGCCTAACCAGGACCTCGTTGAGATCGCACTCGGGAATACTGTTCCATACGGGAGGGGCACTACGGAAAAATGATTTGATCAGACTATAGTGATGACCAGGTGTGAAGCAGCACCATGGAGCGGCCGGACGACCTGAGCTAAGGAGGACCGATAGTTGGCCACAGTCTTAGGGGAGAGTTCCTTCTCCACCCGGAGGTACAGTAAGAAGTCCTGAACATCAGAAGACTCGGGACTGATACCCTACCGAGTACACCAAGCATCGTAGCAGCGAAAGTGAGATTGGTACAACCGTACCGATGACCTCCGCAACCGCCTCATGATGTGGTGTTCACACCTTCAAGGATGCATCCAAGGATACTCACGGATGAAGAAGGATCACTCATCTTTGACATCCTTGTTGCATCCTTGTTACATCCTTGTTGCATCCTTGTTGGGTCCTGGGCCATCCTTGACTATCCTGGAGCATCCTTCATCTCCACCACGGATCACAACAAAAAATTGAACATGTTTAATTTTTGTTGCCGGATGAGCAGGATGGCAAAATGGCTACATTGTCCTTAGTGAATCCTGGGCTATCCTTGGTGGATCCTGGGCTATCCTTAGTGGATCCTGCTCCACCTTATTACTTCCCTGATGACCATGTGGCCACCAGGGTGCATCCTGGAGGATCCTTGGCTCATCCTTACCTTTCCTTACTATCCTTGGCTCATCCTTACTCATCCTTGGCTCATCCTTGGCCATCCTTGCACATCCTTGACTGGCAGGAGGACATGAACAAGCTAATTTGTGCACTTTCTGATGGTAAGAATGTGGACAATGCACAAAGTTAAAACCCAAGCTTCAAGTTCATATCCCCTTTTCATGAATACCACTTTAATATTGTCACAGTTGAGTTTATTCTTTTTCTTGTTCGATAATAATGATCTTTTGACCTCCTGGCAGCAGCCTGGCTTCAGATTTTTTTCCCGGCGTACCACTCATAGCTATGTTTATGTAAAAAGTTTTGAGAAGTTCTCTGCATATATGAGCAATAAATACAGTATCCTCCTTTTTTGTCATCCTAAAATAATATTACAGCAATTTAACTATTCAACTAAACTTTGCATTTCATTGGTTTTCTTAAATACCTTAATACAAGCTATTTTTCCTTTCAATTTTCCATTTTTTTCCACTCTGAACTAAAGAATAGCTGTATGCTATCCCTGTAATTTTTATTTTATCAAAGGCAAATTAGGTGTCATTGCCATATACAGTGTCTGCAGGCATTGCTTACAAATTTGAAAAAAGAACATATTTTTCATCAAAACTTTACCACCAGCTGTTCCAGTTGTATGCATGGCCAACCAATTAACAATCACACTGTTTTCAATTGCATGTTATTCAATAATTCTCACTGAAGCATTGATCAAACACATTTCTTTGAATTCTATTACTTAATAATTGTCTGTAAAGTAAATGCTAAATTTTATCACAAGTGAGCATTGCCATTCTCTTAGATAAATGACAGTATGTCTGTGTGCAATGAGTTTTCTGGAACTCCTGTTGTTGTTGTTTTTTTAATGATAATTTGTTTTGTTTTCTTTGTCGCTTTTCGCATTTATTACACTGTTTATCCTTGTAGTTCTTGGTAGACAGTTCAAATTTAAATAGAGTTTTCTTTTAGCTTCTTTTAATCTTCTGATATTCTCTGATGTGCTCTTGAATAAAAAATATTGATTTGTCAGTCAATTATTCAGTCTCTAAATAGCCCAGACTGTGGCTGTATGACGAGACGTTAAAGACTCCAAGTCAGCAACTCCCCACTCGCCGAATCCAAGATTATTAGTCCCAAATCAGCCTCACTTATTCAAACATTCTCCAAAAGCTTGAGACGTTATTTCCAGTTCTCGACCACCCATTTTAGCATGAACACAAGGGTTTGGTTAGATGCCACAGGTTTCTTTCTGGGAAGCCATGCCAACACCTGTGCATAATCTTTTGCTGGTTCATATAAACAGTTCAACAAAAATAAGTCCCCCTTTAAATGAACTTGAATATCTCAAAGATTCCATCTCCGATTTTTATGAAAGTTGGATTGAATTATAGGCCTGTATATCGACCTTAAAAGTGTGTATTTGTATATTAGTTGCATTATTCCTGGTTTAGCCAGCAGCCTTCGAGTGAGCCTACCCCTGTTTTCAAAAATCTGTGGCTTTTCCAATGGCAATGGATATGAACAATTTGACCAAGTGGGGGAGCCACCAGCTGGGGCAGACTTCATCATGATCTTGGAGAAAATGTGTTTCTCAATCATCTTTAGTGGACAATTGATGACTTCTCTTGTAATCTTTTCACAGTTTAGGTTCCTTGTGTGACATTAGGAATAATTTGAGTGGAGTTTGAGCACCTTTTGGAAAAATATTTTTTGGAAAAGTAGGTGCACTCAGGTTTGGCTGGCTCAGACAAAAATGAAGCAATCGTGCTACAATTACACAGGCATAATGTCAATATGCAGGCCAACAAATACGATAACTTTAAAAGATATCGGAAAGGGTGTTTTTGAGATATTCAATCTTTCCTAAAGGGGGACTTATTTTTGTTGAACCATTTATTCCAGTTCTTTGTGGAGCACCATTTCATCAAGCGTGAAACTGGCATCAGAAAGCATTGCTCCGACTGTACTTATTGACGGGCAGTAATAAGCATTCGTAAGAGTGTTACCATCCTGTTGTCATTGTGCTTCATTTGTGCAGAATTGGAGTTATAGGCTAGGGTGGGCTGAAAAAAACCTTTTTTGGAATTTCAATATGCCAGTGGTATAGAAAGTTGGCTATGGCCAAAAAATGAAAATTTGTGCAAAAAAAATTTTGTGGCATGCGACGTGTGCCGGGCCACTGCGGCTTTTATGAAAATGCATATTTTCATCCATTTCGCATGCATTTTTAGACCATTTTTTGGCCTGAGTCAGCTTCCTTGGTTTCAGAAGGCTCAACGGCATACTGAAATCATCTTTGAAGGCCATTTTGGATATGAAATGCCGTAAACAGGTCCCTGATATTTAAGATATAACCATTTCTGGGTAAATGTTGGGGATCAGAATTTGGCTTTTTTTGCTAAAAATTGCCCGAAAAAATTGAATGTATCGGAATTGACTGCACAAAAAATGATTCCAAGTGAATTGTAATTACCCCGTGTCCTCCCTAATGCCCTAAAAAAACACTTCCAGCGCATTACCTGCATCAATTTGTGGTTTCAGTTTCCAGAATAGGGGCAATTCCGTAAAGTCAGATTTACAGATTTGACACTTTGACAGCTTGTGTAGCCCTACCATTACACCCAAGTTATTTCATTGTTTAATAGGGATGAGGCCAGTTAATAGGGGTATCAGACAAGCCATCAACCAAAGCTCCAAGTGCGATAGGAGCTGAGCTACATGGCGAAATGTCATCGTGTCGAACGTACAGTGTGTGAGTACGTCTGACAAGATGACATTTAGCCTTGTAGCTCAGCTCCTATCGCACTTGGAGCTTTGGTTGATGGCTTGTCTGATACCCCTATTACCTGGCCTCATCCCTATTTAACAATGAAATAACTGAGGTGTAATGGTAGGGCTCCACAAGCTGCTAAAGTGACAAATCTGACTTTACGGAATTGCCCCTATTCTGGAAACTGAAACCACAAATTGATGCAGGTAATACGCTGGAAGTGTTTTTTAGGGCATTAGGGAGGACACGGGGTAATTACAATTCACTTGGAATCATTTTTTGTGCAGTCAATTCCGATATTTTCAATTTTTTCGGGCAATTTTTAGCAAAAAAAGCCAAATTCTGATCCCCAACATTAACCCAGAAATGGCTATATCTTAAATATCAGGGACCTGTTTACGGCATTTCATATCCAAAATGGCCTTCAAATAAGATTTCAGTATGCCGTTGAGCCTTCTGAAACCAAGGAAGCTGACTCAGGCCAAAAAATGGTCTAAAAAGGCATGCAAAATGGCTGAAAATATGCATTTTCATAAAAGCTGGAGTGGCCCGGCACAAGTCACATGCCACAAATTTTTTTTTGCATAAATTTTCATTTTTTGGCCACAACCAACTTTCTATACCACTGGCATATTGAAATTCCAAAAAAAGTTTTTTTCAGCCCACCCTATTATAGGCAATCCATATGTTCCTCGTTGTAAGATTGTAACATTTGCAAGATTTTTATTCAACAATGAAAGCATAAATGTACAATAAAAAGTAAAACTTAAGGGGAGAAAACATTGTCACTACCCCTCAAAATGTATGTTATTTAAAAGCTTTTAAAAAGTTTGACATGTTTATAGTCAACAACATTGTTTGAATGAGTGTTGGCTTTTAACATGACAGATACTTGTTTCGCATCCGTACAAACATAAATTGATATTTTCCTCCGTGCTCTTAGTGGTTCCGACCATTTGTCAAGCCTAAGCGAGGCATGTGTTTCTTACAGAGTTCAGAGTTTTAAAACTGCACCTTTCTTTAGGCAATGACCAAAAAATGGAAAGTGACAAAGCTATTCACAGTTCAAGCAATGATTGTTGCTGGGTGATTCAGGATCTTGGATTGGAATATTTTATGCAGTATTGCTACTGCAGATACGATATTGAGACCATCTGGAGTCCTTGAGCAACGATATAAACAAGAATGAGCAATATTTGATAAATTATGACACTTAGTTATACGATATTGTATGAGCCATTATACTTTGAATGTCCATTGGTGTAATATGATGGTCTGGTGACGACATAAGGAACTCCGAAACGCTCGAAGGAATCGTCTGGCCAATAACGAAGAACTGGCTTCTCTGCATTTTTGGCAGGTTTCGATGCCGCATAGACGTAACTCATTAAAACACAAGCCTGTAAAAGAATAAGAGTTTGTCGGAGAATAATAAGTTTGTCATCATTTGTGTTTGACAATTTTATGGTTTGTGGAATAAATGGGCACTCAGCCAACCAAAGACATTATACAGTATGCTGTATACATTGTACTTGGGTCAGTTCCAGATGGTAAAACAAATATACTTGTTGCCATGAATTCCTGTGAACTGGTTAGTTAAAACTGAATTAGAAATGGTTTTACATCTTGGGAACATGAAGCTCCACTGCGCTCTGCGACAAAATTGTAGAGTAGCGCAGGGCATGCAGCCCCCCTTAACTTCGAGGAGAGATTTGACCTACTTTCTGTGGTCGTTTATTTGAATGCTTATGCTGTCAGGAAGGGATCACTTAACTCCACTTATAACTAGTGAAACGAATGTCTACTAATTTTGATAAAGGAGTTACGGCCCTTTTTGTAAAAAAATTAAAATGGCCTTCTTACCCCACCCGTCGGGCAAGAAGCCCCACTATTATAATCCTATTGAAATTTTTTTTGTGAGCGCATTCAGCTTGAAAGTTATTTCTTGGGGTTCTTCTATCATTTTTAAGGCATTCTGTTCACTTTTTCTGAATTTCAGAATTTTTCTGTTCATACATTTATTTTTTAATATTTTTTGCCCTTTTTTCAATTTCGGCCGAAATTTTTTCTATTTCAATTAGCTATTCTATCAAGATATAAGGTAAAGTACACATTATTAAATGGTTCCTGAAGCAGCTTCGAGGCCTCAGTGAAGGGGGCCCCATGCCCCATACCATGTGGGGCCTCTCGCCCCAAACCGACATATTTTAATTTGACCTCTATATTTTGAGCTAAAATGCAAAAAACATGATCCAAATCATATTTATGTGATTCATAAAGTGAAGCAATGCAGATATCCATTATAATTTTGAAAATTTCCAAAGTTATTTCTGACAACCACTTTCAAAGAATTAATCAAAGTTACAAAAACCATGCACCTTTTTTTGTTTCTTTAATTACGACTATGGTTTGGTGCTGAATGCCTTGAAAATTTGTGACGTCACCTAAAAAGCCTCTAGCTTCAATCCTATCAATAAGAAAAAGCACCAAAAATGTAAGTTTAGAAATAACCCTGGGGGGGCTTCTCACCTAACCCGGGCTTCTTGCCCCGACCCACTCTAATATTGTTTTCTGAGCAACTTCTAAAAGAATAGGGGGCTATTCTATAAGAATCTCAAAACTTTCTGAGAGAATACCAAGAAGAAGGTGAATATAATTGGATATTTCGAGATTCTTTTTAAACTCTTGAGAGAAAAGCAGACATTTTTGATAGATTCTTTCAGATGTGAAACTTCTCTTAAGATTTTTCATAATTATCTGAGTAATTCATATATGTGCTATTTTACAATTTTCTAGTAGGGGAAAATGGAGGTTCATGCTACCCAGATATAAAAACATTTCCAATTCAGTTTTAGCTATGTGGAAGTCTCTCAACAGAGGTAATGTTCTTATCTTGGAGAGGTCATCCATGCCATGCATTTATTATATTTCTTTGATACATTCTGTATAACCTATGGCAAAATAAATCTCTCTGAGTCCATATGAAATTCAAGTTATTCTTGAAAAGTTTTAAAATTTTTCACAGAAATTTCCTGCTGTTATTTTAGCATCACTGGTATGTCCATGACTATAACTGCTTACCTGGTATGCTGCAAGTACTACAAAAACATGCCAAATACTATGGAGGTATGGGAAGTTTATTGCTTTCCAAATTGAACAATTGATCCTGTCACTGATCCAAACAGTCAGGGCAATTGGCCAGTAAACCAAGATACGAAAGCCTAATCGCCTTGTTCTGGGACAGTCTAATCTGAAAAGACAAAATAATATGTCTATAAAAATGTTTCATGAAAGAGTTGGTTTTTAAAAGAGCACAGAATGCACTAGAGTGTCCAAATGATCCTGTACAGAAAGTCAGTTCCAATGAGACATGCGAGTCAGACTGTTTGCTTAATCTTATCCACATGCTTCCTGCACTGTAAAATTTTTAATTTTGAGTCAGCTCAAATGGTTTAGTGAGATGGTTGCACAATTCCTTTGAGCTAACACAGCTTGTTGTTTTAAGTTGTGACAATCATTCTGTTGTCTTAACTTGAAACAACAAGTTATGTCAGCTCAAATGAATTGTGGAACCATCTCACTCAATCATTTAAGCTGACTCAAAATTATACTTTCACATGGTGTCATGCTGTTTTAATAAATCTTTGGATTTTTTATTTGAATATACACTCACCAGCAAAAGAAACGCAACACTTAATTTTGGCTTATAATTTTGCAAAGAAATTTTTTTTGACAAAACAAATTATATGGTATTGATCCTTAGATCAACTGGTGTCTTTGTGCCGAAAATCATTTAGTTGTGACCATTTCCTGTCTGCCTTTTGACTTGTTTATCACATTTCAGTTTTTGTAATAAAATGTGACCTTACCAACAAGTTACACCAAAAATAAAGGCGCCATTTTAAATAATGGCCAAACAGATGATAATAGACGAAAAATTAGCGCAACAACTCTATTTTTGAATTTTACAGGACTATTTGAAAATTGGAGTTTTGCACATTTCAAAATGTAGCTAACAAAATCTCTATGGTTCGGGCCCTTAGAATTGAGCTTTTTTAATGAAATTTTCAGACAATTTCACTATATTGTCTAAGAATTGCCAAAATTTTTTTCAGAGCAAAATTCACAGTTTAACACAATTTTTTTGTGATGACGAAGGCAATATTCTTAAAATCACATTGACATGACTTGCACACAATTGTAAAATAAAAAATTAATATGGATCAAAGCGCGAGATGTTCCAGATTATTGAGTCCAGACACTGACTAAACAGATACGCCAGTAAAAAGGTTTCAGGTCCGTAGTTCTAAGTAAAGTTTCTCATTTCAGAATTGAAGTGTCATTCTGAAAAGTTCCTACAGGGGGTGCTGTAGTCTAGGACACCAATAATTCCAGCAGTTTTGCCACTATCATTTCTTTCTGTGTATAAATGTCCTTAGCCAAGCAAAATAGGCAGAAAGCAATTTTTTTTTCTGGAAGTATCAATGTGATTAGTAGTTATTCTGTTTTAATCCTCGCAATATTCTAAACCCACATGAGCAATGACAACACAGGTCTCATAAGAGCAATAGCACCCCTCCACCACTGAGTACGGTAACGATTGTTACCGTATCCTAAAATGGCTGACACAAAAAACCTTAATCATGTGACTGGAATTAAAAAGTCAATTCCTGGATCTTATACTGCATAGTTTGGCTTGTGACTTGGCTGAATGAAAGTGCTGTGTTCATGTGTTAAGCCTAGTGCTTCAAATTTGTCCAAGTTGCAGTAGAAAGGGCATGTTTGACCAGTGAAGTTTTGAATCGAGAGACGGTAACTGTAAAAACGATTTCAGGGTTGAGAACGGTAACAATATCTTTAGGAGACGGTAACTGCATCCAAATTTATGCTTTTGGCCTGCAGGAATAGCAGTCCACTTACATTTTAAAAGAAGTAGGCATACTTTTATGGCTTTTCATTAGCCCTACTAAGTTCTTAACTGTTACAGAACTACAATGTTAAGCGTCACAGTGAATAAACAGGCAAATTTTGATATGATGAATTAATGGAAATGTTTCAGAGTTATTGAATCAGCATTCTTTTAACAATTAACAATATAGAACAAGCAGTATGAAGTCATACAAGTATATACAGACGAAATTAATGAAAATGTTCAATGACACTAGTAAAAGAGCTCTATAAATAAAAATAAGTGTTGAATATTGTAAATAGGATGGCAACTTAGCGGCATGGCACTAAGTCTGTTTTTGAGTTGTCACACTTCTTGAAATTTCAAGACCTTAGGATTAATATCTATGAATATTAGATCAAAGTTGGCTAGATAAGAAGGTTCATTGGTCTCATTTCATAAAAAATAATTATTTGTAGAAAAATACCTTTTCAAAATCACACTTTTCCGCTAAGCTCTTTTTTGTACCCAATAGTCATATAACGACCCAGCCAAAGTCTGGGATGGGGTCAGCAATGATGGAATTGGGGGGGGGGGGAGCGTGGGGGACCTAAGCTGGAACCGGGGCGAGGGAGCTAAGAGGAGCTGAGCTCCTTTGATGAAAAAAGTGGGAGAGCTGGGCCCTGCTAGAGCCGCACCAATAATCAGCGGTAAAATTACAATTATCATGCCAATTTTGAAGTCCTCCAGGTATTTCTGGCCAAAATTATGCTCTGGTAGCAGAATTTTTTCATCCTTCATGCTGCCGGGGAAGGTAAGACCTCCGTATGGAATCACTAGACCTGACGACTGAAGGATGGAATATTTCCAGTTTTAAAACTCTGCTGCACCAGCCAAGATCTCCTGTGACGAAATTGGCCATTTCCATCACTTGAGGTTGGGGCAGTGCTTGACCGTTTTCAGATCTCCCTACCCATGCATGGCTACACAACTACTGGCTACCATCTTCTATTTCCAGGAGAAGGTAACCCACCAGATGTGGGCAAGTACAACTAAAGAAGAAGAAGTAGAAATAGCTCTGATATATTTTTAAAAACTGTTAAATGCATTTAAATATACCACCAATTGACCTCAATTCGAGAGACTGATTAATTTTGGCATAAAAATAAAAATTAAAAATTTTGAAAATGAAGAATTCATTTCCATCGCAAGAATCATCATGTAATGATACATATTATATGTATATCTGTTAACTTGTACATTGAACTCAAGTCTCAATAGCTGAGATTCTCCCTGATAAATCGAGCAAATTGCCAACTTACATGCATCGTTCTCCTGATTCAGTGTTAAAATCTCAAGATTAGGAACCATATTGCCTTGTTACCACAGGTTATTCACTGATCTCTGACACAGCTTTACAGACATTCTGATAAATCAGTGTACAGTTACCGTCTCCTTCAGGAATTTTGAGATACAGTTACCGTCTCCGATCGTTATTGTTACCGTCTCTCGATTCAAATTTTCCAAGTTGGATTGTATTAAAACTACTGAATCAATCACAGAAATCTTTCGAACAACAGGGTTTTGTACAATAAAGAATAATTAGAGTGTTTCATTTCAGTCCTACAGGCCATATGAATTGCCTAGTGCGAGCTTCCAATTCACTAACAGTTTTGGTGTCAGCCATTTTAGGATACGGTAACAATCGTTACCGTACTCAGTGGTGGAGGGGTGAATAGAAAAAGTTGAAATACTGAATGATGTGATAACAGTAAAAGTCACCAGACATATCAGGGAAGATGACAAGTTTTGACATTAACCAATAATAGTCTCCAGGATGCAGTATGCCCCCCACTGGCATCAATACAAACAGTGATTCTGTTTTAAAGCGAATCTATTGCCCTTATTGGGTCTCTGTAATAATTTTCCATTGGGTTTATTTTACTTTTTTCTGCCTATTTTGGCTGGCTTACAGCATGTTCGACCTATTTTGGTTGGCTGGTAACATTTTTACCCTGAAAAAATTTGAGTTGCACAATTGCTGGAATTATTGGAGTCCTAGACTACAGCACCCCCTGTAGGAACTTTTCAGAATGACACTTCAATTCTGAAATGAGAAAGTTTACTTGGAACTATGGACCTGGAACTTTGTTACTGGCATATCTGATTAATTCGTTTCTGGACTTTATAATCTGGAACATGTCGCGCTTTGATCTGTATTGTTTTTTTATTTTAAAATTCTGTCCAAGTCATGTTAATGTGATTTTAAGAATATTACCTTCGTTGTCACAAAAAATTGTGTTAAACTGTGATTTTTGCTCTGAAAAAAATTGTGGCAATTCTTAGACAACATAGCAAAATTCTCTGAAAATTTTATTAAAAAAGCTCAATTCTAAGGGCCCGAACCATAGTGATTTTGTCTGCTATATTTTGAAATGTGCAAAACTCCAATTTTCAAATTGTCCTGTAAAATTCAAAAATAGCGTCGATGCGCCAATTTTTCGTCTATTATCATCTGCTTGGCCATTATTTAAAATTTCACCTATATTTTTGGTATAACTTGTTGGTAAGGTCATATTTTACTACAAAAACTAAAATGTGATAAACAAGTGAAAAGGCAGAGAGGAAATGGTCACAGGTGAATGATTTTTGGCACGAAGACACTCGTTGATCTAGGGATCAATACCATATAATTTGTCTTGTCCAAAAAAATTTCTTTGCAAAATTATAAGCCAAAATCAAGTGTTGCGTTTCTTTTGCTGGTGAGTGTATATTACCAATCACTTACTGTTTCGTTTCCGTGTATACAATATATGATAGGGGTCCACCGAATGTCATGAGAGCAATAGCGTTTATAGTTGGTTTTAGCATTGACAGGAAGGATAAAATAATCACAGCGATGAGCACAGACAAACGACAGCCAGGCCTGAAAGAAAAATAAAAGTTTCATAACATGTGAACTATGAGTCTAGAGAAAAGTTTCTTATATGTCTCTACACTGAGGTTGTTTTGGTTTGGGTAATGCTTGAATGCCGAGGTTCATTGGAGGTTAGGGTGTGAACTTAGACCGATACGACAGACTTATGCTGCCCTGAAAAAGAGGTTTGTGTAAAACAGACAAATTAAGCATTACCTGGTGTCCGTCCAAAATTGTGTGTAAATTCAGACAAAAGGTATGTGTATTTTTGACATTTCATTGAATTTATCAGGATTGACAATTTCCTTGTCTATTTCACAAAAAATCTTGTCTGATATACATAATTTTGGATGGACACCAGCTGTCGTTAATTTCGTCTGTTTTACACACTTTTTTTTTCATGTGCCATACTGATAAAGAACTAAAATATCGAAGTGACAAACTGTTGGTAATTATGAAGCTCCAGATCTGGGGCCAAAATCATACTCTCAGATAGTCTTGAAATTTCTAAGATCCATCAAATAAATTTTCTGCTATTCTCTACCTTTTTTGAGATTCTCTCAAAAATTTCTGAGATTCTCCTAAAAAATCGGAGATTCTCTTAAGAATTTCTGAAATTCTCTTAAACAATTCTTAGATTCTCTTAAAAATTTCTGAGATTCTTTTAAAAATTTCTGAGATTCTCCAAAAAATCTGAGATTTCTCAGAAAAATGTGTGACATTCTCTCAGAAATATGTGATTTTCTCTTAGAAATTTCTGAGAGCATGATTTTTCATTTTGGCCAGAGAGGAGCTTCATAGGCAATACATCTCCTTTATTAAAAATTTTATTAATACTTTATAAAAAATTTTATTAATACTTTATTAAAAATTTTATTAATACTTTATTAAAAATTTTATTTAATACTTACGTCCTTTGCTTTAGGGGGCCTGGCAAATATTTTTCAGGCATCCAAGTTGCGAAAGTAGCCACAAGTTGCCAAAAAATGCAGATCTCGTCTAGTAATTGTCCTGCTAATGACAAGGTGGCATGGTAATAGCCTGACCAGAGTCCTATAGCAATGAAGAGACTCCACACCAGGTGGCCTTGTCGTGTGTTGTCGGCATAGTGTTTTTGGTATAGCCGCATACAAATAACGGGATACACCAAGAATGGGATGTTGCTTATCTGAAATTGATGAAAGTAAACCTTAAAGGGTGTCCACAGAAAAAGAGGACACTTGACTCTATTTGACTTAGCGACAGTGAATTTTATAAAAGCATTAATTTTATAAAATCATTAATTTACAACAAAAGTTGGTTTGTATATGAGCAACAGTATCTCGATCTGAACAGTCCAATTACACAGTATTGGTATGCTTTGCTGTAATAACTCGATGCATACAGGACCAAAAGGACGCGCAAGCATGTTTGATATATATAGGGTTAGGATGTCTTGCTGAATTGTGCCTCCAAAGTTGCCCATACTGAGTAATCAAGTAGGTTCAGGTCAGAAGACAAGAGGGGCCACTCTGTCTTGCTCAGGAACCTGGGCAGGGTTGCCTTGAGGTATTCTTGGGTCTTCTTTGCAGTGTGAACACATGCTCAATCATGTTAGAATTTAATTTTGTCATCAGCAGAGCAGTTTGTCTGAGTTCATGGCTTCAATTGGTCTTCAAGAATGTTGATAAATACATTCGCCCGACTTTGTTGCCCTAGGCAAAGAATACAGGAGGCCTTATTCTGTCATCAGATCATGCCAAGTTGAAGGCAATCATGACCATTCTAAGCATGTTCAGTTGATGTGTGGATATCTGTGTTATATTCTAAGCACGTCTGGTTGACGTTTGGACATCTTTAACACATTCTACGAGAAATAATGTGTGGACATCTATGATATTATATTCTAAGCATGTCTGGTTGACGTTTGGACATCTTTTACACATCCTAAGCATATTCAGTTGATGTTTGGACATCTATGATATATTCTGAGTACTTCTGGTTGACATTTGGACATCTCTAACACATTCTGAGCATGTTCAGTTGATGTGTGGACATCTGTGACATATTCTGAGCATGTCTGGTTGATGTTTGGACATCTTTAACACATTCTAAGCATGTTCAGTTGATGTTTGGACATCTTTAACACATTCTAAGCATGTTCAGTTGATGTGTGGAAATCTGTGATATATTCTAAGCATGTCTGGTTGATGTTCGGCATCTTTAACACATTCTAAGCATGTTCAGTTGATGTTTGGACATCTGTGACATATTCTAAGCATGTTTAGTTGATGTTAGGACATCTGTGACATATTCTAAGCATGTCTGGTTGATGTTTGGACATCTTTAACACATTCTAAGCATGTTCAGTTGATGTTTGGACATCTGTGACATATTCTGAGCATGTCTGGTTGATGTTTGGACATCTTTAACACATTCTAAGCATGTTCAGTTGATGTTTGGACATCTTTAACACATTCTAAGCATGTTCAGTTGATGTGTGGACATCTGTGACATATTCTGAGCATGCCTGGTTGATGTTTGGACATCTTTAACACATTCTAAGCATGTTCAGTTGATGTTTGGACATCTGTGACATATTCTGAGCATGTCTGGTTGATGTTTGGACATCTTTAACACATTCTAAGCATGATCAGTTGATGTTTGGACATCTTTAACACATTCTAAGCATGTTCAGTTGATGTTTGGACATCTTTAACACATTCTAAGCATGTTCAGTTGATGTTTGGACATCTTTAACATATTCTAAGCATGTTTAGTTGATGTTTGGACACCTGTGACATATTCTGAGCATGTCTGGTTGATGTTTGGACATCTTTAACACATTCTAAGCATGATCAGTTGATGTTTGGACATCTTTAACACATTCTAAGCATGTTCAGTTGATGTTTGGACATCTTTAACACATTCTAAGCATGTTCAGTCGATGTTTGGACATCTTTAACATATTCTAAGCATGTTCAGTTGATGTTTGGACATCTTTAACATATTCTAAGCATGTTCAGTTGATGTGTGGACATCTGTGACATATTCTGAGCATGTCTGGTTGATGTTTGGACATCTTTAACACATTCTAAGCATGTTCAGTCGATGTTTGGACATCTTTAACATATTCTAAGCATGTTTAGTTGATGTTTGGACACCTGTGACATATTCTGAGCATGTCTGGTTGATGTTTGGACATCTTTAACACATTCTAAGCATGTTCAGTCGATGTTTGGACATCTTTAACACATTCTAAGCATGTTCAGTTGATGTTTGGACATCTGTGACATATTCTGAGCATGTCTGGTTGATGTTTGGACATCTTTAACACATTCTAAGCATGATCAGTTGATGTTTGGACATTAGGGTGCATCATTTGCCCCCAACCTATTCTGATTTTGATGTCTATGTGATATGTTAGGAGGTTGGGTGTCCTGAGCATGTACACCAAATTTCAGGTTGAAATTCCAATGGGAACAGCCACCTCCAGAGCTTTACTTATTTCAATGATATTTCAATGAAGCCAAATTACGATATTTAGCAAAATTGTCATAACTCAAGAACCGAAGGTCCGAGAGACTTGATAATGGACTCAAAATGTGCGGAATAAATGAGTTTATATTCATTACAACTGTAACTTTGGTCCTGGGACCAATATTTTCAGAGCAAGATTGGAAAAATAGCTTTTTTATTGAATAAGTCTATTTTCAGTTTGAAGCAGAAGTCAGACTGAACAAGATCCATCACCAGAAATGTACACCATGAATACATGAATCCCCTGTGAATGATCTGATGTAGAAATAATGCAGATAGGATCAATGTACACTGGGTAGTGCCCAAATTTTAATAAATACCCATTTTTACAGAATTTCTAAGCATAATTCTGTTTTTGTCAAATAACGGAAAAACGGTTAGAGATAGAGGGATAGCTTCAACTGAAGTGAATATAAATATCGACATTCCGCACATTTTGAGCCCAATGCCAAGTCTCTAGGCCAAGTGGTTCCTGAGATATGCAGATTTTTTGGGATACTCCGATTTTATACAAACATGAGCCTGGAGGTGGCTGTTCCCATCAAAATTTTGAGCTGAAATTTTTTTTTCATGTTTTTATTATCCAGCCTCCAAACATATCACATAGACATCAACATCTGAATAGGTTAGGGGCAACTGATGCACCCTATTGGACATCTTTAACACATTCTAAGCATGTTCAGTTGATGTTTGGACATCTGTGACATATTCTGAGCATGTCTGGTTGATGTTTGGACATCTTTAACACATTCTAAGCATGTTCAGTTGATGTTTGGACATCTGTGACATATTCTGAGCATGCCTGGTTGATGTTTGGACATCTTTAACACATTCTAAGCATGTTCAGTTGATGTTTGGACATCTGTGACATATTCTGAGCATGTCTGGTTGATGTTTGGACATCTTTAACACATTCTAAGCATGTTCAGTTGATGTTTGGACATCTTTAACACATTCTAAGCATGTTCAGTTGATGTGTGGACATCTGTGACATATTCTGAGCATGCCTGGTTGATGTTTGGACATCTTTAACACATTCTAAGCATGTTCAGTTGATGTTTGGACATCTGTGACATATTCTGAGCATGTCTGGTTGATGTTTGGACATCTTTAACACATTCTAAGCATGATCAGTTGATGTTTGGACATCTTTAACACATTCTAAGCATGTTTAGTTGATGTTTGGACACCTGTGACATATTCTGAGCATATCTGGTTGATGTTTGGACATCTTTAACACATTCTAAGCATGTTCAGTCGATGTTTGGACATCTTTAACATATTCTAAGCATGTTTAGTTGATGTTTGGACACCTGTGACATATTCTAAGCATGTCTGGTTGATGTTCGGCATCTTTAACACATTCTAAGCATGTTCAGTCGATGTTTGGACATCTTTAACACATTCTAAGCATGTTCAGTTGATGTTTGGACATCTGTGATATATTCTGAGCATGTCTGGTTGATGTTTGGACATCTTTAACACATTCTAAGCATGTTCAGTCGATGTTTGGACATCTTTAACATATTCTAAGCATGTTTAGTTGATGTTTGGACACCTGTGACATATTCTAAGCATGTCTGGTTGATGTTCGGCATCTTTAACACATTCTAAGCATGTTCAGTCGATGTTTGGACATCTTTAACACATTCTAAGCATGTTCAGTTGATGTCTGGCCAATGCTCATCTGTGATATATTCTAAGGTAATTCGGTTGAGGTGTTGCATCTTTTATGCATATTTAGTCAATGCATTGATGTCTGTTAAGCATTTTAAGTACACAAGGTTGAATTGTTAATTAAAAGTTGTTTATATTTTCAGTCAGCAAATATTTTAAGCTTTATTTCGCCAAATATCTCCCTTGAATCTAAGGCATAAACTTAGTTTGGTAAACCACTTTGGATGCAATAATTAAAAAAATACAAAATTTGTTTCATTTGCAAGCCTTTTGAACGCCACACATGTTTTTGGAAATTATTAGCTTTATGTCTTTATTTATAGTTTGCTGTTTTTCTTAGTAAGCTGGCACTAAACCATGCATGTGCAAGATTAAACTTTTGGATTAAAAAATCTTGAACTCCGCAGATCTACTAAATTACACTTTCCGACTGTTTAGGCCATACCAGGTGAATAACTGTTGGGTGCTGTCACGAAAAACCTCTTTCATGAGAATTCATAGGAACAATTTGATCTTTTTTAAGGTTTGAAAATATATAAGTGTCTGGTTGTCCGGTAACTTTTATTTTTGCAACTGTGTGT
This sequence comes from Platynereis dumerilii, assembly GCA_026936325.1. Classification (NCBI taxonomy): domain Eukaryota; kingdom Metazoa; phylum Annelida; class Polychaeta; order Phyllodocida; family Nereididae; genus Platynereis; species Platynereis dumerilii. Next base: position 9,778,310 of record JAPTHN010000015.1, on the reverse strand, counting down.
AATTGTTCTTGGCTAAAGAAAGCCCTGTCTCTTTGTAGCTGTCTGACCTCAGAAGTAACCATAAAAGTCTGTGGGACTCTTTTTAGACCAAAGTAGCAAAATAAAAGTATTGAACTCCTGTAAGCATTGGAGTGTAGTAAGTCAGACAAGGTATACGCACTAATAAATATTCCATTCACCCTGGACAAGGTATGCCCTATTTCAGGTGTTACTTACGGCTCAATAAATATGAGTGTATCAGTGATTGCTCTGGGTGATGCCATGTAATATGTGCATGTCTTTAATGGTGACTCCTGTCCCTGGGAGTAACAAGGTAGAGAGTGTAATAGTCTAAAGCAAACTGTACAGGAGACCCAGAAACGTGTGGTAATTAAAACATGAATTTCATGCAAATGTCGCATCTCTTGGAAAAATGACCTGTTCTCGCATAAAGTGACCTGGAACTGACAATTTTCAAAATATTTGCCCAAAACAAAATTATTTGTGATCCAGGCATGTAAGATGACTTGATATTTAAGTGCATTTTGAAATCTTCATGCAGGTTAGATTGTCTTCTTTCAATGTTCATCAGAAATTGTGATATTTTTTAATATTACTGTTTCTTTCGCTAAAAAATTCATGAAAACTGCCGTTTTTCTAGGCTTCATTACAAGTGGATAACTTCGTTCTTGATGTTTGATGTTGACATCGCTGGATGTTAATATTTTTCAAATTCAAAATTTTAAAATAATTTTTACTATTTTATTATTGTCTCTCTCCATAGGCTAAATTCAATTAAAGGTAACGGAATCACATTTGACTCGGTAACGGAATCACACAATTCCCTTAAAATCCCGTCCTAAAGGGAGCAGCACAATTTCTATCTGTGAAGACCAAAGACCATCAAAGTGCAACTACTTTGAGAATATATTCCTGGGATGCGCACTATCAGTTTCTATATCCCATACCTGAAATATTTTTCTTGAACGAGAGGATGAGATAAAAAAGTCATAAAAATGGGCGTTTTTGCTTGTGATTACGTTACCCAAAGTTTTGTTTGCCGTAAAAAAACTGCTCGGGCTGATGCCAGAAATTTTGCATGTCAAAAATTTAAGTTTACATTTAAATAAGTCAGAATAAATCACAAAATCATGATTTTATCTATCGTATCTTTGGTAATGTATCAATACAGTGGTCCCTGCAATGAACGACCTCTTAATAAGCGACCACACCCCTTTGTACGACCACAGTCCTTCTGCATTAACCTTTTTCTTCATAAATATCACCCCAATATGCGACCAACCTGTCTAACGCGACCAACGACCGCTAATTTGGTCAGATTTGGTCAAATTCATCCTTATATGCGACCAAGAAGAGACCAGAAACCACCAAAATACGGCAATGAAGCCACGATGTTTTGCGCAACTTGTGCATGGAAGCAAGCATGGATTGATTGCTGACAATTGCAGCTGATAATTGTTTCTTCAATCTGGTCAATGCTGCTTCAATTGAGTCAATTGCCGCTTCCAATTGCTGCTTCAATGGCATGAGTTCATTATCCAGAGCTTCAGCTAATTGCTGACACCTAATTGAATGCACTTCTCAATTGAAATACTTTGCAGGGAATTGACAAATTAGCACTTTGATAAACTTTGGTAATGCATGCCAAGGCTTTGCTGTCATACTTTTTCATGCTCGGAGAAAAAAGGTTCTGACACCATTGCTGATCATTCAAGAAGTTGCATAATTATGATTCTAAGCCTATTAAATTTTGGTAGATCTGGCTCGATCTGCTAAATTTCATATTGTGCGAACTTTATTCCTATTTTTCCACTGGTTTTTTTAGTTATTAATTATGAAATGTGCCTGATTTCGTTACCTCAAGTGAAAAAATGATCAAGTTCAATCAGTACATTTTACTAACCTTTGTTGCTAAAACTGAAAGCATGGCGAGTATGGAATAACCTCCATAAATGACAACAGCATTGATCATCAAATTAAAGACTATTTCTTGACCCTGTATATCTCAATTGGAAAAATTCTGAATAGTTTCATTTGAATGATCATGTGAGCAACATACTTTGTGTTACTGCCATGAACGACATAAATTACAATTAAAATTACAATTACAAATATAGAACATAATGATATATGGATAGATTGAGAAAAATTGCAAAGCATGGTCATACACAATGATGAAGTAGTATTTTCAATCAAATTATGACTATTGTTGTAAAAATAACTATTTCATTTTAAAAGTCTATATACCGCGACGCGAGGTGCACCCCGAGGAGAGACCGCACCCCCGCGAGAGACCGCTTGATGCCTGCAGAAGGGGCGGTCTCATAACGCAGGGACCACTGTAAAGTACAATTTTCATGACCCCGCGGTGATTCCGTTACCATGGAATTCATGAAAACTGTTAGTTAATTATCAACATTAAATGCTTAAGTCATTCCACAAACTTACTGAAATTGTTGTAGAAAAATCTAATTCATGTTTTTTACAGTTGCTTGCAGCCTGTATTGCTGGAGGAATTTTTACAGCTGCATGTAGCCTGTATTGCTGGAGGAATTTTCGGTTACCTTCTGACCGTGTAGGAGGTCACACTATTTCACCTGTCACTTTAAAACTTTGCATACAGTCTCAAGATAATTATCGCCCATGCTATGCTATGCATAGGGCGATTATGCTTTAGTGCTGAAATCTACTGAAGGGGTGAAACAACCAATGCTGTGGCCTCAACCAGCCCACTCTGGAAGTTCTTATCATATGCATAACACATTGATACCATTGTAGATGTGCACAACGGTTGGTATTTTCAGTTTAATTCAATATTAGAAAATTTACTATTATCAGTTTTAGAGGCTATCAAGGTCCACAAAGCCTGCATTGTGGTGGCCATTTTCCCTTCCACATGGTGAGTTTTAGTACACAGAATGGCCACTGCAAGCAGCAACTCATTCACATACATTACACAAGAGGGCAGCACCTGCAAGTCCTTTGCCAGTTGCTCCCTTTGCACCACATTCTATTTCTGGGAAACTCAGCAATTCCTGCATCTCAGTATAGTTCATGCATCTTTCCAACTAATTATACAGGTAGCACGGGCTTATATTGTATCTATTTCATATTATTCTATTCTCTTCCCTCCAATCTATGGGCAACTTGCTATATGTTATAAAAATCTGTTTTATATTTATGTAAATAAAATACTGGTTATAATATACACTCATGTAAACAAAAGATAGACATATAGATAGATAGATAGATAGATAGATAGATAGATAGATAGATAGATGCATGGATAGACGGATTGGCTGACAGATAGGATAGATGGATGGGATATACAGTAGGGTAGGATAGATGGATAGTATAAACGGATAGGATAAACAGACAGGATAGATAGATAGATAGATGGAGGAATGGATTGACAGATGGATTGATGGATATATGGGTTGACAGACGGACAAGATAGACGGATGGGATAAACAGATAGGATAAACGGATAGGATAAACAGATGGGATGAACAGGTAGGATAAACGGGATAAACGGATAGGATATACGGATGGGATAAACGGATAGGATAAACGGATGGGATAAACGAACGAGATAAACGGATAGGATAAACGGATAGGATAAATAGAAACTTAGATAGATAGATGAATGAATGGATTGACGGATGGATTGAATGATAGATAGACGGATGGATAGACAGATTGACAGACAGATAGGATAGATGGATAGGATAGATGGCTGGGATAAACAGATAGGATAGATGGATAGTATAAACGGATAGGATAAACAGACAGGATAGATAGATAGATAGATGGAGGAATGGATTGACGGATGGCTTAATGGATAGATGGGTTGACAGACGGATAGGATAGATGGATAGGATAAATGGATAGGATAAACAGATAGGATAAAAAGATAGGATAAACAGGTAGGATAAACAGGTAGGATAAACGGGATAAACGGATAGGATAAACGAATTGGATAAACGGCTGGGATAAACAAATGGGATAAACGGATAGGATAAATGGATAGGATACACGGATAGGATAAACGGATAGGATAAACGGATAGGATAAACGGGATAAATGGGATAACGGATAGGATAAACGGATAGGATAAACGGATAGGATAAACGGATAGGATAACGGGTAGGATAAACGGGTAGGATAAACGGATAGGATAAACGGATATGTTAAACGGATAGGATAAACGGATAGGATAACAGATAGGATAAACGGATAGGATAAACAGATAGGATAAACGGATAGGATAAACAGATAGGATAAACAGATAGGATAAACAGGATAAATGGGATGAACCAATGCTTATGGGGTACTAGATAAACGGATAGGATAAACGGATAGAATAACGGATAGGATTAATGGATAGGATAAACGGGATAAACAGGATAACGGATAGGATAAACCGATAGGATAAACGGATGGGATAAATGGATAGGATAAACGGATGGGATAAACGGATAGGATAAACGGATAGGATGAATGGATAGGATAAACAGATAGGATAAACGGATAGGATATATGGGTAGGATAAACGGATAGGATAAACGGGATAAATGGGATAAACGGGATAACGGATAGGATAAATGGATATGTTAAACGGATAGGGTCAACGGATAGGGTAACGGATAGGATAAATGGATAGGATAAACGGATAGGATAAACTGATATGATAAACTGATAGGATAAACAGATAAACAAATAGGATAAATAAATAAGATAAACAGGATAAATGGGATGAACCAGTGCTTATGGGGTACTGGATAAACGGATAGGATAAACGGATAGGATAAACAGATAGGATAAATAGATAGGATAAATGGATAGGATAAACGGGATAAACAGGATAACGGGTAGGATACACGGATAGGATAAACGGATAGGATAAACAGATATGATAAACGGAGAGGATAAATGGATAGGATAAATGGATAGGATCAACGAACGGGATAAACTGGCTAACGGATAGGATAAACATAGGATAAAACATGCGGGGCATGGGCGATGCTGTGCCATTATATGTGCTTGTTTTATCTTGCTTCCATCAACTTTTAGTAAACTTCAGTGACAATAACTTTTTATTTTCTAAACTAAAATTTCCTTCTGGTTGTATGAAAATTATGGAATACATATATCAGTGAATTTTTCAGACATGAGAATCAAATTGTTTCAACGCGATACTTGCGTGAAGCAGGTAATAACTATATATTTTTCAGACAACCTGTGTAGTGATTATTGCCATTCAAACAATAATTGCATGACAATAACTTAGTATGTGCAGGTGAATATATACCCTGTGAAAAAAATTGTAAAGTTGACTTGCATTAGTGAATTATATTGACATTTAAAATTATATTGATAATAAAAATTATTATGAAAATTATATTTGAATTGTGTTAGAGGGATTGCTTATAAATAATGATTAGGATAAGTGATTTAGTAGTGATATCAATGTGTGTTTGCTTACTGTGTTGTAGAACTCTGCTATGGAATTTGTTACAACATAGTTTTCCTCACACCAGTCAATCTCTGAAGTGTGTCTCTCAAACATATTCCAACTTAGTGTAGGCATTTTGAATATCCTTTGTTGCTTGGTGACTTCAAAAATTGTAATTTTCCATTGGAGTGAGTTGTGTCCAGAGCACAATATTTGGTCTTGACCTAACTAGGACACACCCAGGCACGGAGGCACAGCACAGTTGATCACTGAGACTCAAATTTTTATTTCTCTTTGGTGAGATGTCAAGTGCGGTCATGCTTATCCTACCTCTTGGGGTTCTGCTCCAGATAGGTCACTTTGTGGACCATGTAATGACTGTTGAATGATAGCAGAATAAGTGTTGCATAAAATGTACAAAATGCTGCATCTTAGTACAGTTGGTAGATTTTCTAATGATTAACAGGAACTGTTCTTCTTGTTGGTCGATTTCACCTGCTAAATTGGCCATAATGGCACACTCTTTAAGTAAATTTGAACATTAGATATTATGTAAATTATATTTCCTTCTGCAAGAAGTGAACCTGCAGGATTCACTGGAGTGTGTCGACACAACACAAGAAGTGCAAGTGGTAGTTTCTTGTTTTACTGCTCTGTGCACAGTGCACACTGCCAACTGGTGTATTTATAGATGTAATTCTATGTGGTTTTTAGACACTTTTTTAATGCCAAAGCAGTAGAAATGGCTAATGAATGCAATGTTGGTGAAATCATCAGCTACAGGCATTCTGCAAACTTCCCATTAGAAATGTTGAATGAAGCAATTATAAAATTTGCTTTATCTTTGTAAATATGGAAAATCCAACAATGTCCTTGTTTTGATTTTCAGGTCAAATTCATGAGGAAAATCCATTTAAAATGTGTAAATAAAACAATTTATTCAAATGTAAAATAGAGCTCGTTTTTTTTTAACAAATGAAAGCTCCTGCTTTGACTTAATGCAATGGCAGTTCAATGTCCCAGATACTAAAGCAGGATGAAGTTGCATTGTTCTCCCTTCCCTTGTCTAGTAAATGATAAATGATAAATTAAGGCCATTTACTGAGATTGAAGGTCGGTCTGTATTAGATTTGTGATTTGAATTTATGTTGCTATTTTTAAAATGAAAAAAAAAATAATAATAATTTGAAGCAATCGTTAGATTTCAACTTTGAATCAATAGTTTTCAATACTGCGACAGTTTGATTTTGGCAAGATATCAATTTGGGCAATGACTAAAAAATGTGTTTGTTCGGGTTGCACTGTAATTTGTTAATCAGCATCCTAGACAGTCATAATTTTCCTGATGTTTTCTAGAGGGCGCATGCATCATGCAGTTTTTTTAGTGCAAAATACTGCATCATTTATTTGCGCATGGTATATTTTATCAGTCACCAAATGGTTTGCAGTGTGGTGTATTAGTTTAGTGATGAATTAGATTTTCCTCCAATTGTCCTGATTGTTATTTAAACAGTAGTAATAATATCCACTCGTTGCTTCCTTGTAACTTGCCCCGTGGAAACAAAAGGCACCCCGAAAAAAGAGTAGGAATCCCGGGGCCAGAACCTGAGAACATGATTCTCCTGGGGTCGATCCGATATGGCGTAGATGTAGCTCATGAGGACACAAGCCTGAAATGGAATAACTGGTCATGAAAAGACATTGACATTTTAAGAATGATAGCACGGGTATTCCAAATTTGTCTCATCTACATTAACAGCCAAAAAATTAGCCCTTTCTCCACAGTGGCCCCTGCATTATACTATAGGGTTGCTTTTGTCTGCTGTTAGTCTCTTGTGGCAATAATGTCCTAGGTTAGGGAGTCGAGTATGGAAATCAGAACTAAGAAACTACTTAGTGCCTAAGGTAGGGAGTCACATATGGAAATTAGAATGAAGAAACTACTTAGTGCGTAAGGTAGGGACTAGGGAGTCACATTTATAAAGAAAGTCTGTACTAAGAAACTACTTAGTGCCTAAGGTGAGGAGTCACATAAGGCAAATCAGAACTAAGAAACTACTAAGTGCATAAGGTAGGGAGTCATATAAGGTAAATTAGAACTAACAAACGACTTTGTGCATAAGATATGGAGTCACATAAAGCAAGTCCGAACTGAGAAACTACTGAGTGCATAAGATAGGGAGTCACATAAGGCAAATTGAATCTAAGAAACTGCTAAGTGCATGAGGTGGGGAGTCACAAAAGGCAGTCTTAAAATGTAGGGCCTACTACTCCAAATAATTTGTCAGCACAAACTAAAATGATAATTTCTTTTTCTTCTTTTTCATCAAAATTTCCGTGGCAGCTCTGTTACATTTACAAAATTAACTTGGCTGGCTACTTATATGTAAAATTGCACTTTTGCAAGTTTGATTAGTTTATACTCTTACCTGATAGCCCACCATGGACACCAGAATATGCCAAATGCTGTGTAAATAAGGGAAGCGGACTGATCTCCAGAATTGGCAATTAAACTTGTCACTCAACCAAACAGAGACTGCCAATACCCACATGATGACAATCCGCACTCCCATCGAATAAGCTCTTTGAGACTTCAATCTGTTAAAGAGGTGCACAGTAGGAATTGATTATATTCTTTGTGACAATGCATTAATGCAGCATATTATTAATATGTCTAGGAGTCTAGGTTTTGTACAACAATAATTTTGTTTTGCTGTTATAGAAATGAGTTTGATTCACTTAGTGTATTGATGTCTCCAGCATGCAGCAAGTGAAATTTATGATTGCATACTGGTACATATCTATGGATATTTGTTTTTATTTTGGCAAGGATGAGCGACAGCTCGGCTGGTCTTTGTTTGAGATGTATGCCATTATATGGTCTTGATATGAATTGTGATTATGAGCGATGCGATACGATAATAATTTATTGTCACTGTAATGACTGTATACAGTAAAAGTTGTTGTGGCATACGATATTCAACCAAAATATTGAAATGGAAGGGAAATTCATTATATATCAGCATTACATATGTGCTGAGATCTTAAGTCAATATGACAGGACAATAATATTGACTTTTCGTAGAAATTATAACTTGTTGTGCAAGTATCTCTTGATATTATATTTGCTTTATGCAATTTGGTACTAACTGTTTTACTTCTCTTATCACAATGTAAGTTATAGGTATCCCTGACAGAAGGAGGGCGAAGGCATTGACCGCTGGTTTGGCAAACGATAAAATGGTAAGCAGTATCACAAGGATGAAGAGGAAGACTCGAAGACCGCGTCTGAAAAAAATAAAGAGTAGGCCTATAATGGATACAATTTAAAAATAGATTGTGTGATGCTACGTATGAAAGGTCAGTCTTGTTTGCATGGAGAGCCCTCATCAGAGGCCCACAAATGAGTTGGCTTCCTCTGGCCAGTTATTCCTGTGGTAATATTTCTGACATGTCTGCGAATCTTTTTATTTGAGTTCGCTAGAATGGCGAAACAACAAAATTGAACAAACCCCATATCTGACTTACTTCTGAGTACGGCATCGTGGCGTTAAGTACTTTTCTGGCAGCCAAGTTCCAATGGCAGCTATCAGAAGCCAAAGAATGCAAATTTCATCCAGAAGTTGTCCTGATAAACTCAAGGTGGCATGGAAGTAGGTTGACCCAATTCCAATCATTATAAGCATTGCCCAAACCAGATGGCTCCACTGGTCTCTTTTGACATACTTCCAGTAGATGATGATGAGTAATGGCGGGTAGACGAAAAAAAGGACATTGCTGACCTGGAATGGAAATTCATTACCGATTAACATCTTGCAGAAACAAACTTATTTGAATTGCAGATGCTTCCGAATTATGAATTTACTTTTTAGATTTTTGTACATGTAAATCATAGTGTAGTGCTGATGTCCAGGAACATATAGGATCTCCCTTTAAATAAAAATGTTTGGCTTGCTTGAGTCAGTTTCTGTCATGGCCATGGCCAAGTTGCCAGTCCTGTATGGATAATCAGATTCAGCAAAGGTATAGTCAGAAACCAAGGTTTCTGCGTAGACCTGCCACAGTGTGTTAAAAAAGTGTTTTGGGATACTTTGTAGTTTGTAAGTCACTTTCAAAAGTAGAATTATATCTCATCACTCATCAGCTAATGATTGTTTGAGAGTAAGGTGATGCTTATAACAGAATAGATATATAAGATAATCGCAAGAATTGAAAGTAAAACTTGCATCTTCAAGCTTTTGCATCTTTATGTTTAATTTTGGGATTTCTGTTCAAGTAAAATTTTTAACGTGTCTCTGAAGCTACTTTCCTGTCAGCTGTGCATTTGCTTTTCGAATGTGACATTCTTACCCCAACCAGAAGTCGATTTTATCAGGTCCGAACCATGAGACAACTTTTCGAGGTATACAAACTGAGTGCTATTTTGGGCTTCATTGAGACCATCAATGTCTATGATAAATTGTAATTATGCAACATTTTAGTCTTGTATTATATTTTATTTTTAGGTAATTGTATTTATCTGCGTTATTGGTCTTATTCTTAACCAATTGGCCAACACAAGCCCTTGGGGCTGATTGGTCACAACTTCTCATTCCTCCTCCTTGTTGACCTCAATAACCCAACAGGGTTACAGGGTCGTTAAATAAAACATCGCTCACTCATTCTCTGAAGCTACTGGCTGGTCAAGTGGCTTAGGTGCCAACCTGCTCCGCTGAAGATCTTTGCCTGCATGGGTTCGAACCCCGGGTGGGGAACCCAAAATTTTCAGCGGACCTTCATGAGAAAAACCCAGCTGGATGTCATTCGAATGGGACGTTAAATTGGCGGCCCTTTGTGTCAGTGTCTATGCTGGGCAAGTAAAAGATCCCTCACATGGGGTAAATTGGTAACATGTTGAGGACTCCTGCTCTCTCCCCCATCTCATCAATCAACCCTCGTGAGCACCCAGAACTGGGCTTGGAGGGCTACACTTACCATATTTATCTATCTATCTATCTGTTAGGAAAATTAATGCATGTGCTTCATGGTGATGACTCCAATGGACCATAACTTGAGTTGGAAGAGCATTGATCAGAACTGATCTTGTGGTTTCTTACAATGAACCCTGGGTTACTGAATATGAAGTTATGAACCACATGGTTTTTACTGAACTTCACAGGCTAATGTAGGATATTTGCAAAACCTTTTCTTTCTTTATTTTTAGCAACAAATATAATGTAATTCCTAATATTACTGAAGATATAGAAATGCAAAATATTCTCACAGTGTTCCAGAATTCTGCTATGCTTTCTGTTACAACATAGTTGTCTTCACACCAATCTATATCAGAAGTTCCTCTGGAAAAGTAATAAGTCCAGTCTTTTGTTGAGATCTCTGTGTCTTGTGAAGGCATTTTAGATATTATTCCCTATTGTTACTGTGGAAAATATATTCCTTAAATCCTTAATTTGGTTGAAAATGTTAATAAGACTATTCCAATGAAGCCTCAAATCTTGGTCAAAAAATAATATAATCCATTTTGTAATTGATTTCTAAATTATTGGAAATGATCAATGGACAGACGCACTCCTATATTAGTCCAGAGATATTCAGTATAATAATAATGTTATCTGAAATCTGTCAATGGTGTCTGTTAAGGTGAATGTCTATGATTAATGTAAATCATTTTAAATAATGCTCCATTCCAATTTGCACAAACAGGTGAATATTAGTCATTTAGAGAAACAGTCAGGTAAATACTGTTACAGATCTTGACAGAATTCCTAATCTTTCAAGCTATCAGTGTTATCACCTGTACTTTGATAGGCAGAGCAGGTCATTGTTTGCTTGTGGTGGGGGTCCATAAGCTTTGCATCTGTTAAAGCCATTTCGTGCATTATAATCTCTCATTGAGGATTAGCACCCCCCCTCCTGAGGTATTTCTAAATTGACAAATAAGATAAACTATAGCAGATCGATTTATCAATCATTCTGCTCCCTAAACTAACTTGCAAGAATGATGCAGAATATAGACTAAACAGCAGCATTGTTGTGAAGCTGTCATTATCTCAGCCTTTATTTTGAGGCAATATGTTCTTTTGTCAATTCAAGTTCATCCATGGCCTAATGGTTAAGAGTGCTTGTTTGCACAACCACTGGCCCTGAGGGCGTTGGTTCGAATCCCACGCCGGAACTCAATTTAGTCCGAGCCCATGGGACATTAAATGGAGGCGGGTTGTATCCAGTGCTCTATGCTGGGGCACCTGAAAGACCCTGGGCATCCCTGAATTAATAGGGTATGTACCAGACTCACAGTCTTCTCATCTCATCATCATACGACGATTGCCTGCCTCGATATAGCCCACTAAGGTGCTGCTGAGGCGTAAAACATAATTAAACAAACAATCAAATCTTTTGTCAATTCTATTCTGGCATTGATGTTAGGTATCTGATGATCATTCTGGTTTGAATTTTCTCAAGTATTTTTCTTCATTTTGCTTGCATATTATATTCATGATTTTTTTAAAAAGTAATGCTTGTTTTTACTTTTCTCTCTTGAAAATTGCACTGATATTGACCCTTGCAAGTGTGTGCTTCAAGAAAGAAAAATGATTGATATTTATGTCGTTGCAGTTATTGAATTTATTTAAAATGAACTTGTGAAACGACTGAGGAATTCATTTGGTTGTTTTGATCTTTGATCTCTAAATGCATGTACTTGTAAAAAAACATGACTATTTAAAACATGTTACTAACATGATTTAAAAATGCATTAATCACCTCAGAGTGTTTTTAAATGATTACTAGGAATGTGTCTTATCAATTTTTTTTTTAATTTCCCACAAGAGCCAGCAAATTATCCTGAAAAGGCAGAGCTGACAAGATAACAGGTTGTTGTACCATGTGCAATAGTCAGCATATCTCTATTTGATATCTTAACATATTTCTCTCTTGTTATCAGATAAGTATACCTTGGAGTCTTAGTCTTTTTGATAGAATTTGGGCTAATTTCTGATAAGCAAGTTTGATTTGTATGGTGGAGAGGTATTGACTAGTGACCTATGCAAATTTCGAGTTGTTTTGCAGATATTTAAGGCCCAGTTTCACCAAGAGTTAAGACCATGTTTAACATTATTCTGTCACTGAAATTGTATGTACAGTGTTTATTTTGAAACTACAGTTTAAGGTTTAACCTGATCTGAAGCATATTTCTTATTTCAAGGTGCTGCCATTATGTCACTGAAATTGTGCAGTGTTTATTTTTAAACTACAGCAAAAGGTTTAGTTCCCTGGAAAAGGAAAACAAGCCCAAGCTGCATATTATCACGAGCATGGGCATTATCCAGTCTGGTGAAAATGAGAACTGCATGCTGGGTCATTCCGCGTCAGATCAACAAGTGGTTTCCACCAACCCGTCTGCGAATTAGCCGAAAAAATTATATGTTGTTAAATGTCTCAAAGGATGAACTTCCTGAAAATTTCAGCTTAATCAGTCAATTTTTCATGATTTGACAGAGGATTGAAAATTGCTGATTTTACCAGTTTTTCAAACATAAGTTTGACCACCATTACACTTTTTGCTCAATAAATATGTTAATAATCCACCTAGAACATTGAAATTCGGGATCTACACTACCTGGACAATGGCAAAGGTCCATGGGTTGACACCTAGTGCCTGGTTAAAACGGCAATGCAGCTATGGCCTTGTTAAATTACCCCCTCGAAAATCAATGTTCAGTACAATAAAATTCATATCTCCAGGGGTATACCGGGTATAAATATGAAACTCCTAGGATACATTCTGCATCATGTATGGTCAAATAATACTTAAAAATGTGTTCACTGAACACATCTCCAATTTTTAAGTATTATTTGACCATACATGAGGCAGAATGTATCCTAGGAGTTTCATATTTATTTATATATTAAAAAATTGAGGCTGAACACTGTTCAGCCTCAATTTTTTAATATATAAATTTTTGAAAAATCAAAAGCAAAACTGCCTTAATCTCAAGGGGTATAGGTAGCATACCCCTCAAATTTTCTAATTATCTTTCATGTCTGTGGCGTATAATACAGGGAAAAATTCAGAAACATGTACAGCTTACTTTGGGTTCTTTGGAATTTTGAATATTTTTACACCTGTGACACTAGTGCTACTGGTGAGTAGCCTTTCTGCAAAGGGTATTATAGAGACAGCTTTTAAATTTCTCAGATATATTCGTAATATGTATGGTCAAATATTACATGAAAAATTTGAAATGTGTTCAGCCTCGTTCGTTAAATATAAATTTTTTAAAAATAGTGTGTCTTAGGCTAAGCCAAAAGCAAAACTAGCTAAATCTTAAGGGGTATCCGTGGCAAACCCCCGAGACTTTCTTATTATCTTTCATGTCTGTAGGGCATAATACAGGAAAGAATTCAGGAAGATGTTCCGTTTACTTTCGGTTTTGCAGAATTTTTAATATTATATAGATCTGTAAAAGTAGTGCAACTGGCGAGTAGCCCCTCTGCAAAGGGTAATTTAGAGACAGCCTTTAAACTTCTCAGATATAGTCTGCATATGTATGGTCAAATAATACTTGAAAATTGTTGATGTGTTCAGCCTTGTTTTTTAAATATACATTTTTGAAAAATATTCTATATGTTAGGCTCTGTCAATAACAAATCCAGCGAAACACCAATGGGTATGGGTGACACATCCCTGAAAACTTCCTGTAATCTTTGATGTTTGTAGGGTATTATACAGGAAAGAATTCAGGAAGATGTTCAGCTTACTTTTGGTTTTGTAGAATTTTACCAGTTGCACTACTGTTACAGATATAAAAATATTCAAAATTCAGCAGAACCAAAAGCAAGCTGAACACGTTCCTGAATTCTTTCCTGTATTATACCCCACAGACATGAAATATAATTTAAAAGTTTCAGGCGTATGCCACCTATGCCCATTGAGATTTAGCTAGTTTTGCTTCGGACGAATTTCAATGTTCTAGGTGGATTATTAACATATTTATTGAACAAAAAGTGTAATTGTGGTCAAACCGATGTCTGAAAAACTGGTAAAATCATCAATTTTCAAACCTCTGCCAAATCCTGGAAAATTAACCGAATAGGCTGAAATTTTCAGGAAGTGCATCCTTTGAGACCGCAAACAGTCTTTGAGACCGCAAACAGTCTATAATTTTTTTAGCCAATTCGCAGACGCGTTGGTGGAAAATTTCTGGAAAATCTGATGATTTGACATTGAATGACCCTTCTGCTGCCAAGTTGATTTTGTATGCTACAGCATTGCTTTCCCAAGAAATAGTTCCAATTTCATTGCACATTCACAAATTTTCTATTCAACATTGATGTATACCAGAGTCAGACTAGGCAATCACATTCTCTAAGGAAGTAGACAAGGCCATCAGGGCAGTTTTACAGTATTTGCACTCAAAGTGTCTCATGGTGGGACAAAATAAAGTTTGAAATTTGAAAATTTCCATCATTCTATCATAAAATTAACATATTACTGTTTCCATAATCAAAGAGGACTGAAGTGATTTGGGTGTTTACTACCAAAATACCGCTACTTAAAGTAGGCAAGGGTTGATTCTTGAAAAAAGTGTTTATCAGGAAAAATATCCATCCAGAAACAATTTTAACCCATTCTTATTCTTGGAAATCAAGTCACATTGTTGCATAGGAACATCAAAACCCATACAAAACTTAGATTTTGATTAAACATGCCACAATTTTTTTTAACCATTTTTATTACGAAATTACAGAAATCTGGCTTGCCATTACCGTGAAAGTTTCTGTTGAGTAGGGTACTAGCGTCAAAAGACACATGATTTCCATGGTTAATAATCCCTAGGTATCCTATTATAGAGCCCTGCGCGGGACTGATTTTTCCGTCCCGCCCCGTCCCGTCCCACAAAATCTAGTCCCGCTCCCGTCCCGCCCCGCAGTTCTTTTCTTTGCGGGACCCGCGTCCCGTCCCGCACTCTCCATTATCTGTCCCGTCCCGCCCCGCTCCCGCAGGAATATATTTGCGGGATTCCCGTCCCGTCCCGCAGCCTAAGTCAGTCCCGCACTCAGTCCCGCACTTATTCAAAATCTAGTTTAATATAATTATAGGCATTTAGAAAAGTTCATATCACTCATCAATGAGGTCACAAGACACTGAATGACAAATTGACAATTCATTTCAATGTATTTGAAAGGGCATGTTGTGAGGTCATTGATGGCCACCAACAGCTTTTCTGTAAGCACTTGTTTTTCGTCTACTGTAAGTGCATTATCAACTCTAGAATTTGTTTGTATTTAGTCAAGATAGATAGATAGATAGATAAGTGCAGCTCTCCAAGCCGTGTTCTGGGCCCTCATGGGGTGGATTGATGAGATGGGAGAGAGAGCGGGAGTCCTTAACACATTTACCCCATGTGAGGGATCTTTCACTTGCCCAGCACAGACACTGATGCAAGGGAGATCAAAATTATATAACTGAAATTAGTACCAACTTATACCAGTTTTATAATGATTTATATATATAATATAGGCTATATAATCCAGTAATCTATGATTCACATGATTATATTCACAATTTCACAAATGTTGCAATTTAAATTTTCATGAAACTGACTTAGATTAACTGCAAATGCCTGTGATATTGTCTAATAGTATGAAATAGCACAATATTTTCATGGCATAACCCTGATTCATTTTGAATGCTATTAAATTGCTATTCAAACACTGACCATTGTCTTAATTGCTATTCAAACAAAGGCCATGCATGTCTATTGTGAGCAATGTTGCATTGCTATAGGGGTAGCTATTGTATGAACATCCATCAGACACTATAACTTTTAGTTAATAAGTTAATTTTATTTAGATTTTTAAAAATATTACTTCTTTATTGGATTCCCATTTCTAAAAAGCAAATAATGAAATAATAAATTAATCTGACCTCTGATGATCAAATATCAACATTAATTAGTAATATATCTGCCTAGTTTCTTTAGTAATAAATATAAATATTTCACTAACCATTTAACTAATTTAGTTAGTACATATATCTGAAGAATAATCAGATGGGTATAGGTTTATTTGTATTTGAATCAAACCCTGCTAGTATATCTAAAGCCAACCACCATTTTACAATTAAATTGCAGTATATATCCAGTGAATCTGGGGAATCCCCAAACCAGGGGCATTCCCATATTTAAAGGGGTAAAAACTTTGACCAAATTGCATTCATTGTCTAAACAATAGAACAACTCTACACATTACCTGTTTCTGCATCAAGTAATCAAATTTTTCATTCTTTATATTATATTTCACTTTCTATCACAGCACCTGATTATAAAAGTCTGGTCTATTTTAAAATGGCTTATGTCAGATTTCTTGTTAGGGGTCTAATAGTTATAGTGGTAAATCATACACTTTAATGATACTAGATTGTCAAAATGAATTCAACTTTGCAATATTGCTTTCCTTGAAACTGCTTAAATTACAATCCCGCACAGTCCCGCAACCAAGTCCCGCCCCGCCTCGCTCCCGCACACTGAATCAGTGCGGGATCCCGCTCCCGTCCCGCAGTGGCCATTTGCAGTCCCGCCCCGTCCCGTCCCGCAGGAATTTTGTTTGCGGTATCCCGCGGGATCCCGCGGGATGAGGGATCCCGCGTCCCGCGCGGGACGGGACATCCCGCGCAGGGCTCTATCCTATTAACCCCATATCCAGTTTTGTTACTGTAAGATTGAAACTCATGGTGTTCGGCAGTGTCAAACATAGTGTTTTGGAGGAAAAAACCACCGTAATGACCAAAAATCAGGCGCCTTTGGAAAAATCATCTTTGATGGCTCCATTAGCAAGATATTTGGTTATTATCCTTTAAAGTCATTCAGTTAATAGTGAAAAATTACAATTATATCGATATATGACACAAATAAATCAACTTTTTTCTCAATTTTGATTTTCTCAAAATAGTGTAATAGATAACGAAAAATAATATATTTGACATTTTCAATACTTATAAAAACTCTTTTTAGGCATCCAGGTTTACTTAGTTTGTATAACCATGGCCGTTTCTTCAATGAATCCAGTGTTAAAACACACGAATCAGAGCAAAATTTCTGATGGGTTGGAGAGGACATTTTTTTGACATCATGAATTTTAATTTCTAAGAAAATGTATGAACATGGCCTGGATATCTTTTTAACTTGTATTTGTCACATACTTGTAAAGGTACATGATTGAGCAAAAGATACACAAATAGCTTGTTTTTCCTACAAAACACTTAGTGTTTTTTCTATGGGTTGGAGAGGACATGCTTTTTTTGACATCACATTCAAGCCTCACATTCTGAAAACCAATTGTGGTTAGTGAAACAAATGTTTCTGTTTTACCTTGAGATATGTCTCAAGCTTCAAAATTAACACAAACAGTATACACATTCTTTGATACCTACTCATAACAGCATATAAAGTAACTGATGGTCCATCAAAAACAAAATTTTTGACATCTGCCATTTTTTACATTTTAGGACCCAAGTCATGTTGTATATAAGTTATTCAGATGAAACCTGTTGTATTTTATGCCCAAGACATGGGTCTAGACAGGCATCATTAACATGAATCACAGGTGCCTGCCTTTGTTTTTCTGTGTTGCCATAAAAATATGTGAAACTCTCCGTGAGACACAAAAAAGTGCAAGAATTGGTCATAAATCGCCTACGGTTTCAAAAGTAAGCATCGTAGCAAGGTAAAATTTGGTACACATATACTTCAATATAGTGCAAGACTGCCACCAAGACAAATTTCTGCGTACCTGTCATACTTTTCTCAGAGTAATTGCTTAAAGATGAAAAATCGGCCGAGTGCAAATACCGTAAAACTGCCCATCAGCACTCTCAGAAACAGCCCTGGTTTCTTCCAGACAAAATTGTGTGAGTTCCTCAGACTGAAATGATGTGGACTGCTCGCAGGAGCTCGCGGAATAGCACACTAGTCACTAGGTGGCAACACATGACAGCATATGTTCTGATCTGCCAAGGCTGGAAAAAGAAGTGGCAATGTAACAGTGGTCCACTTCTAGACATCTATTTTAAAATCCCTGTGATCTAAAAAAAAAAAGAAGACTTTTGCCACCAGAATCAGGTGCCTCTAAATAGCCCACATGGTGCTGATGGGACGCAAAACACAAACTCACTCACTTGTCACCAGAAGCAGCAGGTCACAGCTTTTATGTTGTTGCTTCTGTTTCAAACATGTTTGCAAACATGGCAGAAGTTGTGGACTTTATCCTTTGGCATCGTTGTGTAGGAGCGTCATCTGCTGCCACCACCGAGTCACCCTATTCCAGTCCTCCATGTATAAACACAAAAATACAAGTAAATACATGTCTATATCAATTAAAAGTCAATACTTCAAACTAAAAAGCCGTTGGGGCTGGGGGACATAGTCCGGAGGATGGATGTACTCTTCTCCTCAGTCCTCCTGTTGGGGAACGTCTAGCCCCCGGTAGGGCAAAGTCGGGTGACCGGTAATCCAACAAGTCACCAGTTCCTGCATCTACAATCTTCTCCCCGCCCAGTGCTGCCACCTTGGTAATAACAGTTGCTGTTGATGCGAATGAACACCATGCAGAAAATACCTTTCTGTAGCGTTGTGTCTAGATGGCCATCCGTCGCCAAAAATCAGTTCAAGAAGACGGAAGTCCTTCGCGCACATGCGCAGCAGAAGGGCGCCGGTGTCGCCATCTGACCGAGCCCGCCAATGCCACCATCACAATAAGCCCTTCCCTGCGGGTCACAACAGTCTGCAGACGTCTGTGGAATGCTTCACAGGTCCTCTTGATATGATGTAGTTATGATGTAGGTTGCTGTCATTTTTTCCCAATATTATAATATAGCACAATGAAAGTCTTCAAGGCTTGCACAGACAAGAAGGATGGTTTTCCAGCAGCTATGTCCTCCACAGTTGCATATGCTATAATCCACTGGATTGAGATCAGGACTCTTGGGAGGCAAAGGCACATAGTTTTGGACCAGAATGCCCTCAGATTGGCTTCCAACAGTTCTCTTAAAAGTCGGGTATACCAGCCTGCTGGAACATCTAATTCCATCAATATATTTTTGTTTTGTTTTTTCTCGTTAGAATGTCCTTTGTAGTTTCTTTGTCTCTTTTTTCAGCCGTTCTTGTATGTCTCATAGATCTCTTCCATTGTTTGGCTGATGAAAGCCATGTCCTTTAACTGTAGTAGCCACCTGAATTGCATTTTAGATAATGTTTAAATGCTTAGCAATGGTGCAAAAAAATCAGGTCCCCCAGTGGAAAAAATGATTTTTTGGAGCTAGCCTTGTGCGCCACCTGCTGGATAAAAAAAAACGAATTGGCCACTTCGTTAAATGACTGATACCAGGCAGGGCAGGAAACGGACACCTCAAGAGAAAATTCCGCCTTCTTCAGCTGTTCTCAAATGTGCATAATCAAGTTACCTTATAAGTGTCCATTCCCTGCCCTGCTCTTAAATCTTGATAAAAGCTTCCATAATGTTATGATCCCCATTGGTGTGATGATTTTTTTTCACACTGCATAGCGATGTACCTCGGTGGCTGAGTGCATTGCATGCTGGCCTTGTAATTTTGAGGTCCACGGTTTGATTCTACTGCATGGCAATACTTTAACGCTAAATTTAGGTACTGACAGGGAGCCATCTAGTGGTAAACATGACCAAAAATTGGCCAAGCAAAATTAATGGAACTCAGTCAGCATTGAAAATCCCACCTCATCGTTCTAATGTGTCTACTTTATGTCCCTTATAATATGTAAATGGCACAGCCATGAAATTCGCGCAGCTCTTAATTTTGTTATGTTTACTTGTTGTCTGTTTTGAAATGAAATGAATCACATGTTAATAATTTAATTTAGCTTGTCAAGGCTTGTAATGAACTATTCCATAAAAATAATCGATACAGAGAATATTAATGGAGAAAATTGAATTTTTAAGACACTTTTGAATATGAATATGTCATGTTTTGTTAAATTCGAAACTAAATCATTGATAAGAAGCTGGTCCCACTTGACCTAATTCCCTGCTGTCGACCATTGATGTTGAGACCATCACTGCACAGATTTTTGAAACCTTTCTTGTGCTAAATTTCGCTTCGCGAATCGGCCTTCGGCCGTTTCGCTGCGCGAATAATAACATAACTGCATTGCAAGCGGTGCTTTGACCTTAATAATTTCATACTTTTAAGAACTGATGCATTGGCATGCATGGTCGACCAAAAAAAACAAAACAAGTGAAGCCTTCCAACATACAGTTGGTTGCAGAAGTATACACCCCCCTGGAGTGGACTTCCAATTTTCTGTCATATCTTCCTTAAGAAATTCGTCATCACAAAGTCAACATACTTCAGGTAAAAATTTTAAACAATTAGATATGAAAATAAAACAGATATCTAATGATTTCCTTAAGCTGCATTTGAGAATTTTAGAGGTTGATTGGGGAAACGAAAAATATTTTGAGCCCTAATTACACATCAGCATCTCCCATAGCATTGTCAGAACGAGCTGACATTTATACCTGACAAAAGGTGTTGGGATACTCTTTCCTTGGGAAACCCCCAAAAAGCAAGAAAAGGGCTGGACAGGCAGGGACACACCCTGATACAACCTAGAAAAAGTTTCACTTCAGTATCTGCAACAGAATTTGAAAATACACGTGGTCATAGGAACCTGCAGCGATGCTTATTTTGACCCTCTCCCATTTGATGTCTTGTGTCTTTAAATGTGTGCTTTCAATAATGCCATTATCCATGTATGGTTCTATCAGCTATGAATATAAAGTAGGTGCGATTTGACAATGCTCAATCAAGTTTAAGCGATATTTTTTCTCGTCTCCAAATTTGTGATAAAATATGAAAATTATCAAAAATTTTGATCATACTCATTTTTTAGTTCTATCAAAGATATCAAATGGAAAGTGTTTTGGGTTCTATCAGGATAAGTATACACTCGTCCAGCTTATTTCCTTGAAATTTTCTTATTTATCTGAGAAGCTGGTTCCAAATTTGTATGACATGCGAAAATGGCACCTGGAATACATATTTTGGACCAGTCTACACAAGAAGGAATTTTCTAAAAAATTACTTAAAACAGCACTAACTGCTTAAACAATATAGATAATCATTCACATAATGCTCTCTTGGACTTCCAGAAGCTGGAAACTTTTTATAGCCGCATACAATCTCACTACATGAAGGGGGTGTATACTTTTGCAACACTGATTTTCACTGAATTATTTTTTTCTACTCGTCCAGAATTTTATGGTGAATATAGGTTGCAAGAGAGGTCAGTATGAGCATGTAGAAGTATGGGATTGATGATGCATTTCTGAAGGAAGATATGACAGAAAATTGGAAGACCACTCCAGGGGGGTGTATACTTCTGCAACCCACTGTATTCAATGTTTTATCACATTTTTTTGAGTGATCTCAAGCTGAATTGTTAAACCTAAGGATTGAATATTCATGGACATTTCAATATTTTATAGGGTTTTTGAGCAGAAAATGTGCAAACTAACCATGAGATGGGAGGATGCCTCCAATATGGAATAAGACAAATCTTCCAATCTCTTACAAAAATAAGCCCAAAATAAAGGAAACAAAGATTAAGTATGGAGACATTTTGCAAAGGCAAGGAACTGTTTTAAAACAATTGCTTGCAGCCACACAGCATGGAGGCAGAATAATATTTCGGTGAAACCCATTTCATGAAATATTGATTAAAATCCCAAGTAATTAAAATGTCTGTCACACTTTCAAGCCAAACAGAAGACTAATCAATAGCAGAATCCAATTCAAATCACATTCACAAAAAGTAGAAACAACCTTATCAGCTATCAGCTCTTTTGTGTATTTTAGCTAGAAATGGACAAAAATTGTACTTTTTTGCAGATGGTAATGCACCTGTTGCAGTACTTCTTAGACAAATGACCAGTACTTCTAGTGGGCATCAATGACCTCATAATAAGCGCTATCAAATACATTGAAATGAAGGGTCAAGTTGTCCTAAGGCAACTTGGGACCTCACTGATCAGTGGCATGACACTTTAAATGACTTCTCCCGGTAGCATTGCAAGTATAGGTTATGACCTCATTGACTGCTTATGTGTCATACTGAATAACATTGCAGAATAGGGATGTGACCTCACAAGGAACATTCCAGTGCTTTTTTGTAAGCGCTTGAGTTTCGTTTACTGTAAGAACTCAGTCTGGTGATGCCACCTGGCACCAAAGTTGATTTTGTATGCTACAGCATTGCTGTCCCGCGAAATAGTTCCAATTTCATTTAACATTCAAAAAATTTCTATTCAACATTGATGTATACCAGAGTCAGACTCGGCAATCACATTCTCTATGGAAGTAGGCAAGGCCATCAGCACACTCAGAAACAGCCCCGGTTTCTTCCAGACAAAATTGTGCGAGTTCCTCAGACTGAAATGATGTGGACCGCTAGCAGGAGCTCGCGGAATAGCAAACTAGTCACTAGGTGGCAATGCATGACAGTATATGTTCTGATCTGCCAAGGCTGGAAAAGGAAGTGGCAATGTAACAGTGGTCCACTTGTAGACAGGTAAGAACTTATATCAGACATCTACAGTCAAGGCATGGCTTTGATTTTAAATTCGGGAATGTAATTGGACATTCTTGTCTCAGTTGCCTCATAAGCCAGATGATCACAAATTAAGAGTTTGTAACAGATATACGCCCCCGCAGGTCTCGGGCCTCCTCGTGGCGGTGGGTGGTAACACTAAGGTGAAGACCCCTATCCTTAGTGGCCAACATGAGACAGTGCGCATGCACGGTGTGTCCCCTACCTTACAGGGGAATATCAATGAATATGTCATTTACCATGATTCCAAACCGGATCGTACGTCAACCGGGTAACCAAGGTGCGCGTCCCTCAGCGGGAAACCAGGCTGAGATCGAAAAGTTAGCAACTGGACTACCAAGATTTCCATGGACAAGGACATCCCCGGATGACTTGATTGACCCTGACTGCCCCTCACACATGACAAAAGATGAACATTGCCTCGTGATAAAAGGTGTTAAGAAATCACTTGACGACCTGTCAGCAATTGCTGTTTATGAAGTTATTGCGGACATTTGCGACAACACAGTAGCAGGAAAAATATAGCGTCAAACCAACGGAACCTTTCTTATTTACCCTCGGACTGATAAACAAAAACAGAAACTGACATCAGTCAATGAAATAGGCGGTACCGAAGTCTCCATAGAACCTTTCACAAGACCAGGCAAAGGCCTTATCTTCTCGAAAGAGAGTAGAACATGCACTGACTCTCAGCTAAAGAAGTGGTTCCAGAAACAAGGCATTGAACAATTCAGACGTATGTCCCAACGAAATGGATACGAATTACTACAACTGACATTCAAAGATGACAAAGTTCCTGAGAAAGTACCTGTTGCTTTTGAAAAGTGCAGAGTTCGCCCTATCTTTCCCCGACCAAAGCGTTGTTTCAATTGCCAAATATATGGCCATTTCGCCAGTACATGTAGAAGACCAACAGCTTGTGCCAATTGTGGTGATCGAGATCATGCCCATGCCAGAGATAAACCGTGCTGCAGACCCCCACATTGTGTTAATTGTGGAGGGGACCACCCTGCGTTTAGCCCTGAATGTGGAGTCTTCAAGAAACAAAGAGAAATTGTACAAGTACAGATTTACACTGGAATATCCTTTACTGAAGCCAAGCGCCTTGTAGAAGAAGATCACCCTCCCAATCCCAGGACTTGGGATGATGAAGAAACCATGGACAAAATCGATCAAGTATCAGATTACCCTCGACCAGTTTTGCATCCATCCCCACAGAGAAGACTTCAACTGAAGAGTAACCTCTTCATGGATGTCTTGCAGAAATCGCCTGCTCAAGATCAAACAAGGAAGGAACAAACGATGAATTCTGCTGAACCAGTTGCTTGCGCATCACCCAGGAAAACAACCCTAACAGGTCAAACATTCTCTCCAACCCTACGAGCAAAGAAGAAAGATTTGGCTTCTGAAGACAAGAAAACACCCAAACCAACAAAACAAGAAAACTCAATGAACCATTTGATTCTTTGCACAGACAAAAGTAAAAAGACAGGCACTCCCAACAAAAAAGCACCCTCTACGTGTCACAAACAAAACCTGACAAAACCCTTAGTTTTTACGATATCACAACCATTGATACCAACCAAGTATGTCTCTAAATAGCCCAATCAGGTGCTGATGAGACGTAAAACAATACGTCTATCTCAAGGAAGACTCAGTCAAATCAATTTGACTGAATTTTGAAATATATCTGAAAAATAATCTCGAGGATCTCTAGCACCAAATGGCAATAGAAATAAGCCCAATGGGTCCATTTATTACCATTCACTACTCCTTCAAACTCTCGGTATTTTGGGACATTTTCCCTCTGTTTTATAGCAATTTTCCATGAAAAACTGACATCTTTCATGGCTCATCTGACTCAGCCCAACTGATTTGACCTAGTCTTCCGTGATACAATGAAAGAGGACAATCAGCCATGTCAACATACAAATTGATTTAACCTTTTATGCTTATGCATCACTCAAAGAAATAGAAAGGTTACTCTAAGTAAAACTGGGTTTCAGTGGTTTGACTGAGTCTTCCACAACAGAATCTGAGTTGCACAATGGGAACTTTTGAGGTAAAAAACAGTTAAACCTGCTGTGACTGAGTCTTCCATTGATTTTTTCCCTCCAAAAAGTTGTTTGTTGTGCAAGCTAAAAAGGTCAAAGTGGTTTGACTGAAGCCAACTCTATGAATCTGCACAAGTCTAGTGGAAGACTCAGTCAAAGCTATGTTTTTTTCTGGGTCATCCTCCATTTTCTAGTGGAAGACTCAGTCAAAGCTATGTTATGACTGAGTCTTCCACCAGAAAATGGAGGATGACTCAGCCAAAACATAGCTTTGACTGAGTCTTCCACTAGATTAGTGGCAGATTCACAGAGTCGGCTTCAGTCAAACCACTTTGACCTAGTATGGAAATTAAAATAATGAAGCCACTGCCTTGCAGCTTCCTGGAATAATCAGTCAAAATTACTTTATTAAATAAATTCTACATTTTTTAAACATCATTTATGTTTCTGCACGATCACAACACCAAGCTGAACACAATGATATAACTCTCAATACAATCAGCAACGGGAAACAGAAGTTATCTGCTGATTTGTTTAGTTTTCAGAATTTCATGTCTGCTGAAAATTGCAAAATTTGCTATATCTGAGTCTTCCATGAGATAGACGATTATAACTCACTCACTCACTCACTTGTAACAGATATACTGGGTTATAGCATGACATAACATCATTGTTATGGCCACTTCAGTTGCCAATACACCATCAGTTGTCTAGCAGAAGGATCGCAACTTAATTATAAGATCGAGTTTGTATCGGAAACTACTATTTTACTGATAATTGCACACTTATGAGTACACACTTGGGTCAGACTGGAGTATATATACCAGCCATCTGTAACTAAATTTAGTGTTATGTGAAACCACATGTGCATTTGTGCATTCTATGATTTATCCCATGGCCTGATCTTGAATTGATTTGAGTCCTGCAGTATCCTCTTGTTGGTTGCTCTGCTGTAAGAAAGGGGTCATAAATCTCTGGTTTATCTCTTCTTTGCATTTGTGGAATAACTGTGAGTAACCAACTGTGCAACATCCAACTTCCTGGTCGTGTTGTTTTTCGCAAGACTAACTTTTGCTCAACACTCAATTCTTATACTGTGTAGCTCTTGGACCTGGACGCATTGAATAAATGAATTCAAATTCTGAAACAATTATATTGGTCGCTTAGAAATATTTTTAAGTTCCTTCACAATATATTATTGCATTTTAGACCCCAACAAATTTTCAGTGTACGATCAAGAGCAAAATTCCCTGCTGGACATCATTCAGTTGAGATGTTAAATTGGCAGCCCCTTGTATCGACGTCTATTCTTGGTAAGTAAAAAGATACCTCACGAGGGTAAAGGTGCAACATGTCGGGGACTAGCGCTCCCTCCCCCATCTCATCAATTAACCCCTCATGAGCACCCAGAACTGAGGGAAGCAGGGAAGTCATTTTCTTGCAAAGCTTTAAAAAATTAGTAAGAGACTTATTAGACTGGCAGGAGGCCAGACTTTAGCAGTCCCTGGATGATGGTAGGATCCTGTCCCCCAGCTGGATCATTGTACGTACATGGCTGTCGTCTGCCAAGTGATCATCAAGTGATCTCAAGTAGTGGCTGCAATCATCGTATTTGCACCTTGCTTACCTGTTGATTGAGTCAACTAAACCATGCTCATCAGGCCTGCTACATGTCCAGGCATTTCATTGCTCACAGCCTTAGTAAATAACTTTATTACATTGGTTAATTTCGACTGTATTCGTCTGCAAAAAATAGCAGTAGCCCAATGCATTCTGGGAGTTCCTGGATACTTTTTTCCATGTCCACCAGAGGGAGATTGACCCTGGCCATGCTACTGCAGGGACCTCTAGATAGTGAGAAAATTGTGAAGCACTGAGCAGACATGCATGTGGCCTGCATTTGTGGATAGGTAGATAGATAGATAGATAGATAAGGGGGCGACCATTTAATATCTCCTATGAATAAGGGGGCAACCATTTAATATCTACTAAGGTGCTAGACATGGGGACTTACCCCCCCCCCCCCGACATGGGGGCCTACCCCCGCGGACATGGGGACTTACCCCCACGGACATGGGGACTTACCCCCGCGGACATGGGGACTTACCCCCTCGGACATGGGGACCTACCCCCTCGGACATGGGGAGTTACCCCCGCCACATGGGGACTTACCCCCGCGTACATGGGGCCTTACCCCCGCGGACATGGGGACTTACCCCCTCGGACATGGGGACTTACCCCCTCGGACATGGGGACTTACCCCCTCGGACATGGGAAGACTTACCCCTGCGGACATGGGGACTGCGGATATGGGGACTGCGGATATGGGGACTTACCCCCTCGGACATGGGGACCTACCCCCTCGGACATGGGGAATTACCCCCGCCACATGGGGACTTACCCCCGCGTACATGGGGCCTTACCCCCGCGGACATGGGGACTTACCCCCTCGGACATGGGGACTTACCCCCTTGGACATTGGGACTTACCCCCTTGGACATAGGAAGACTTACCCCCGCGGACATGGGGACTTACCCCCGCGGACATGGGGACTTACCCCCTCGGACATGGGGACTTACCCACTCGGACAAGGGACTTACCCCCGCGGACATGGGGACTTACCCCCGCGGACATGGGGACTTACCCCCGTGGACATGGGGACTTACCCCCGCGGACATGGGGACTTACCCCCGCGTACATGGGGACTTACCCCCGCGTACATGGGGACTTACCCCCGCGGACATGGGGACTTACCCCCGCGTACATGGGGACTTACCCCCGCGTACATGGGGACTTACCCCCTCGGACATGGGGACTTACCCCCTCGGACATGGGGACTTACCCCCGCGGACATGGGGACTTACCCCCGCGGACAAGGGGACCTACCCCCGCGGACATGGGGACCTACCCCTGCGGACATTGGGACCTACCCCCTCGGACATGGGGACCTACCCCCGCGGACATGGGGACATACCCCCGCGGACATGGGGACTTACCCCCGCGGACGTGGGAACTTACCCCCGCGTACATGGGGACTTACCCCCTCGGACATGGGACTTACCCCCTCGGACATGGGGACTTACCCCCGCGGACATGGGGACTTACCCCCGCGGACATTGGGACTTACCCCCTCGGACATGGGGACTTACCCCCTCGGACATGGGGACATACCCCCTCGGACATGGGGACTTACCCCCTCGGACATGGGGACTTAACCCCTCGGACATGGGGACTTACCCCCTCGGACATGGCGACTTACCCCCTCGGACATGGCGACTTACCCCCTCGGACATGGGGACTTACCCCGCGGACATGGGGACTTACCCCCGCGGGCATGGGGACTTACCCCCGCGGACATGGGGACTTACCCCCGCGGACATGGGGACTTACCCCCGCGGACATGGGGACTTACCCCCGCGTACATGGGGACTTACCCCCTCGGACATGGGGACTTACCCCCTCGGACATGGGGACTTACCCCCGCGGACATGGGGACTTACCCACTCGGACATGGGGACATACCCCCTCGGACATGGGGACTTACCCCCTCGGACATGGGGACTTACCCCCTCGGACATGGGGACTTACCCTGCGGACATGGGGACTTACCCCCTCGGACATGGGGACTTACCCCCGCCGACATGGGGACTTACCCCCTCGGACATGGAGACTTACCCCCTCGGACAAGGACGACTTACCCCCGCGGACATGGGGACTTACCCCCTCGGACATGGGGACATGTTGGCAGTGGGTGCAAGTGTTGGCAGTGGGTTCAAGTGTTGGCAGTGGGTTCAAGTGTTGGCAGGTAGACCCAGGAGTCAGTTGTTTTAATGAATCAACTGACTTCCTTCATTTCAACTGACTAAGTCGACTAGTTGATAACTTTTCAACTGCAACTGACTGAAGTCATTTCAACTGACTTCAACTGACTTTTTAGTGATTATCAATTTACAAACCTTAAAAAAAACATAGATCTTTGCCAAAATAAATAAGGAAAACTCAAAAGGAAAGTTCCGACAACATTAAGCAACCATCTTATGAGATTTACAGAATTTCACACAGTAATCTCTAGATTCACATGTTAAGACCTGTCAGCCAGTCAGTCCAAAATTGGCTGGCTGATAGCTGTCATTGGCTGGCTGCAGCTGAGCCATCACCATTGGTGGCTGTGTCTGACTTGAATTATTAGTGGCTGGCTGCAGCTCAATAAACTTTTTAGGGTCTTAAGAAGCCAAAAATATAGTCATTCATTGCACCATTCAGAAGACTTTTTTGGTTGTTCTCTGACTATTCAGAATATGATTCTCAAATAGATTTAATCTCATTGAACATGCAACCTTCGGGATATTTCATTTGATTATATAAGTACAGATGTTGGTAAGAGCTAAGAATATCCAGTGGATATTCTTAGGTAAGAGGTAGGCCTACTGTTCCACATCAGGAATTGCACAAGAACAATACAAACATTTGTACAGTTGTACTGATGGGGCCATGATCCATCCAGTGTGGATTGGTGAAACTCTCAACTAATCAGTTTGGATATATTGAAAGAGAACTTTATATAAATAATTTAATAAATACTTTGTTTTCAATTTACATCATTTAGCAGTTGATAGGAAAAAGAACATACATGTGTAAACCTGACAACTGGTTAATCTGTAAAAATTATATTTTTTGCTGCATGAGCAATATCATACCAACTTATTTTGGAGCTTTGTGATCAGCTAGTCTGTTTTAATTAAAAGCCATTTTCTTAGAAGCATAATGGAGCTGTCTGAACAGCTATTAAATAATGATAAAGAAAAGGAAAAAAACTAAGACATGAACTGTATGAATCTTCTGTTATCCTAGGTGCTAATTGTCATCAGGAACCAATTGGCTAAATTGCAATTCAAGTGTCACCCAACAAAACTGTACCTTGAACAAACCAATTCAATCGATAAAGCAGCAATTGAAGGGAAATATCTTGATTGCAATACAACAGATTGCTGTTGTAGTAGCAAGAGCCTGCTAATAGGCCTACTAAGAGAATTGTGTGTCAGGCAACTGACGCCAGTCAAATCAACCACTGACGACGGCGACTGACGTGTGGCATGATGACGACGACGTCAACTGGCCAATTATGACGGACGACGACGACCAATGACGACGACTCCGGGGTCTATTGGCAGGGGGTGCAAGTGGCAGTGGGTGCAAGTGTTGGCAGTGGGTGCAAGTGTTGGCAGTGGGTTCAAGTGTTGGCAGTGGGTTCAAGTGTTGGCAGGGTGTGCAAGTGTTGGCAGGGTGTGCAAATGTTGGCAGGGGGTTCAAGTGTTGGCAAGGGTTCAAGTGTTGGCAGTGGGTGCAAGTGTTGGCAGTTGGTGCAAGTGTTGGCAGGGGGTGCAAGTGTTGGCAGGGGGTGCAAGTGTTGGCAGTGGGTGCAAGTGCTGGCAGGGGTTGCCAATGGTTGTAATTTAGTATCTCCAACATGGTGGTAACACTGCTTCTCCTGTAATAGTCATGGATCTCTCTGGAACACAAACACGCTGTCAGCAAACACCCTGCCAGTCTTGCATATTTTAATATGCCCCCATCTAGTCTTTATATAGCACCTCTGATGGTCCTTTCAAGGTATTTCTCAAAAAAGAAAATACAGCTGCCATGAAAAAGACATACTGATGCAAATTGCAATGAGGGAACAAGTGCTGCAGTGTACAATAATCCTCTGTATTGTGTGTGCTCTGGGAATGTATGTGCCGTATGTATTTTGTTCGGCGGGTTAAAAGATAATGCTTATCAACCTGGCATTTTATTTATGCATGATCATAGTGCTGTACCTGACTATTCCATTGTTCTGTTATTCAATTGTGTATTACACTACAAATGTCTGAGTACACACTGTGGTCTGACTGGAGTTTACCTGCCATTTGCAATACAATTCAGTGTTGTGTGAAACCACATTATGTGTATATATGAGGTATATGTTATGGTCCCCTAAGGTTGTGATCACAAGTACTACAAGACAAAAGAGGCGTTAAATCATCAGTTTATCTCTCCCTTGCATTGATAGGGAAAATGTGGATACGAATTTTAGGACATCCATCTTCCAGTTTATGGCTTTTTTGCAAGATTTGTCTCAAAATAAACATAGCAGTATCTCTCTCACTTCTACACAGACTGTCTATCTTTTCACTGGTTATCTCGATGATGAATTCAGCTATAAGAGCCATTGCAACCCCGAGGAATTGGATCTTATAAATTCTTAAGATACCATCTCTTCCAATCCATGTTTAACGAAGCTTGAAGATCTGCTGTTCTGCACAGATCTGTAGTTCAGTGCTCAGACATTATATATTATCTTGGCAAGACAGCTACATGTTCAGCTAGCTCTGGGATTAAGGTTTCCTTAGCTGATCTTTTAGGTGCCTACATTGCCTACTTTGGACGCTGTATGTGACTTATTCTTTGAATTGACTTCAGTTTCTTAGGAAGTTTCTACACAATGTTTTAATGTTGTGTTTTATGTTCCTTTTTGTGTTTGGTCTGCCTCTAAATCCATTGCTTATTGGTGAGAACATGCAATGCTGGGCTCCATCACAGTGAATTAGGAGCCATTGAATATGGCAGAGAGGAGATAGATTACTTGCTGATTGGCTCAATGTTGTGCTCCCAGCAGTCACAGCCACTATCATTTCTGCTGGATTCCAGGTCATGTGGGAACTGAAAAAGTAGACCTTATGGCAACAAATGCTCTTTCCGAAGATCTTATACTAATGATACTATACCACACACGGACCTCCGTCCAACTATCAACGATTACATAAAAGCCGGATGGCAAATTATGTGGAACGCATGGGAGAACAATAAACTGAGAGTAATCTTTCCCAGAATCAGGGATGTACAACAAATTACCTCCAGAAGACGGGAGAGACCAAATTGTGATTCACATGTGTGATATTGGACATTCAAAACTCACACATTCTCATCTTCTACTGGGCTACCCAGCCCCGATTTGTGAGAAATGCCAACGTACCCTCACAATTAAACACATCCTAAAGGATTGTATAGATTTTCAAACAAAAAGAAATGCGCTTCTCCAAACAAATCCACTTCGACTTCTCGTGGACAAACCAGAAAATATAATCACATTTCTGTACCAAACACAGACATATACTACAAAATATGAGGAAAATAAACAAAGACAAATAACACCCTAGAAAGCCTTGATATAGCCCAATAAGGTGCTGCAGAGGCGTAAAACACACATGCACATGAACAGTGGTCCCTGCGTTAAAAGACAGCCCCCTTTGTGGTCATGACACGGTCTCTCTTGGGGGTGTGGTCTCTCGTCGGGGTGCAAAATGCACTAAAAATACTACTTAGTGCAGGAGGAAGGCGGTCACATAAGGCAAGGTGGTCTTACAACAGGGGATCTTATAACACAGGGACCAATGTACACACACACAGCTATATACTCTCACGAGTGTATATATTTGTGAAAATTTAAATGATTGGCTCCATCAAAGTGAATTAGGAGCCATTTTTGAAATATGGCAAATAGGAAATAGATTAGTTGCTGATTGGCTCAATGTTGTGCTCCCAGCAGTCACAGCCACAATGAGCTACACTCATGTATATTTGTAAAATATCAATTGATGTTACATGCCGCAATGGAGCAGGGATTGTCCAATTAACACAGATGCCACCCAAGCAGATATTTTTTGTAATTAGCTTGTTTTGTTCATCCAAAATGAGCTCACAACAATTCCCCTGGGGGTCATAGCAATGCAAAATTTATGTGACAACATCCAATGCACTGATAAAATGCATTCAAGTGTCATCTGAAATAGGTTATGTCATGTCAAACAAGTTGAAAAACTACTGCGTGAATGATTCATTCCAAACCGTACAAATTCTTGAATTACAACTCACATTTTTGCTTGATTACAGGAATTCTCGTTGAAGTTGACTTTTTGGATTTAAGGACCTGTCAGTTTGGCTCTACGTGACGTATGGTAGAAAGATACTCATGTGTGACCAATCTCCACTCAATTTTGTACATTAAGACAAACTGTGAGGTTCCAATCTATTTTGTCAGTTTGTCTGTTTATTTCAGTATCTTGCCAACCAAAATAAAATTACAGAGTGTGTAATTTTATACTCTCTTATAATCCCTTGTCAACCATCCAGAGTGTGCTTGTGTATGATTGGTCAGAAATCATTGGTGAGCATTCATACTTTACAGAAACACTAATTGACTTTGCCCACATTTGACCATACCAAACCGCATTTTCTGAATGTCTTCAGATCGCTGTCGGCTCTGCATTCTAGGAATAAGAAATGCACATTTAAATTCTATGGAACTTTATTGTGCTTTTCTGTGCATTGCCGATTTAGTAGAAAAATATATATTTGTAAACAGGCAGGCAGGCAGGCAGGGAGCCAAGCAGGCAGGCAGGCAGGCGCTTGCAGGCCATCTAGGCCTAACTATCTATCTTCATCTATCTATTTTAACGTTTCTAAATAGATCGTTCTACCTATCTTTCCATCTGACTATCCATCCATGGATATAATTACTAAAATTTTCACAGAAGCTTGTCAAAATGTGGACTGATATGTTCAAATGCAGTAAAGGACCTGCTGGTGTCAGTCAAGCTCATAATCCCCATCCGTATGTCAACCAATCAAGGTTTAGTGTCATGGAAGACTGAAGGATTTGCAGCAAGAAACAAAATAACTTTATTTCACAGTTTGTCTCACAGTTGTTTTAGTTCATTTCCCAGTTATGTAATAGATAACGCCCTCGTTTGTGACAATATGCAATATATCCGAGGGCTTTAGCCCGAGGATTATTGCATATTGTCACAAACAAGGGTGTTATCTAACTTATACCACTAAGTACAAAACAAATCAAATTAAATCCCTTTGTTTGCCTTCAATCCTTCTTGTTTGACAACATTTCATTGTATTTGTTGCACATTCATGTTCCTCAGTTCATTTGAAGGTTGGCAGCGCTGAAGGCAACAGGTCAGAATTCTTTGTTCTCAGGAAATAATACAATACATTAATTATGTAGATAGAAAGATAGATGGAAAGATAGATAGAAAGATCGATAGATAGATGGAAATAACACAACACATTAATTTCATTGATTAATTTTATAGATAGATATGGATAGACAGATAAATTGATAGACAGATAGATAGATAGATAGATAGGTAGGTCGATAGTGCAGCCATCTCAGCCAAGGTCACTTTGGGGAGGTTGATTATTACAGTCGCTTAGCAAATGTTAATTTTAAATTATGAAAGATATTTGAAAAATAACAGACAGCAAGGAGCAGGGGTTCGGGGGCGGCAGCCCCGAAATAAGAAGAAGCAGGGGTTCGGGGGCGGCAGCCCCCGAATTAAGAAGAAAAAATAATTCTTTGAGCTTGCCAAATGGGGCCAAAATTGTTGGTCTGCTGCTCCGCTATTTTTTTTTGCAGCTTACATATCCCAAATGTACTTATGTACTATTTTATCAAGTGACCTTAAATTTGAACATTATTTCAGATAATGGTATTTATAAAAAAGAGTGAATATAGCCTTTTTATTGAGACCAGTTACACTTGATACAATCTTCCTCCTTGTTTACTGTCTGTGTTGTTCAGTTTTAATCCTTTGTTGGTCAGTTGTGTTTCAGTGTTTCCTTCAATTTTGTCAACTTGTAGTCAGCCAAGCATGCAATATCATGGTCAGGTGTATGAGCTGTGATATGCATTATATCAGAGCGAAATCCTGCCTTCTGATTGGCCAGAAAAAGCAAACAGTGGTATAAGGGTGCAAAATATTATGTTTATAGCTGTGTACAGCAGCTCTGATTTATTGTGAGAATGAAGTGCATAGCCACCATACGTCATGTAGGCTTCCATACGTCACATATTAAATACTTATATTTGCAATTACTCATTTATTTTTCAGTCTTGAGCCCCGTGCTTAGTGGGTATTGTATCTAAAGTAGTATGCCCCTTTACAACGGCTAAAATTAACAGATTTAACCTTATATTTTAAGTTTAATATTGAAAATACAAATTTTGGTGAAAATCACATCAATGGAAATCAACAAGTCAACTTCAACGCGAATTCCTGTAATTCTCCAGACTAACAGCCACACTGTAAATTCTGAAATTATGAGTTAGCTCAAATGATTGAGTGAGATGGTTGCACAATTTGTTTGAGCCATGATAGCTTGCTGTTTTGAGTTATGATAATCTTTATGTTGTTATAACTTGCAAACAACAAGCTATCTTGGCTCAAAGGAATTGTGCAACCATCTCACTCAATCAATTAAGCTAACTCAAAATTCAAAATTTACAGTGCACAGTCTTCAAGGCCTGAGACTACAATCTGAGGTAGCTACCGAAAGCTAAATTGTCTTATAGATTTAGTGATAGAACTGCTGGTAATTGATGAAGTACAATGTCAATGTGGACTACCAAGACAGGGTCACATATTTATATTATAAGGAAGCATTTTGTGTGTGACTTCAATATCACATGATCCATAATTTATCAGAATATGCCATTGAATTATGTGCTTGAACACACCAGACTTGAAGAGTTTAGTCCCCTCTGCCCATAGTTAGGTGTGTAGTTCATCGATGTTTAGCAAGTAGATTGTCCTCTCAAGTCTGTATCAAGTTTTCTTCAGTGCAAGACATGTACAATCTATAAATAGAAATAAAACAGCCAACATGTTATGTATACATGTTCCTCCCACTTTTTCTGTGACTTTTGCATACCCCTTTCTATGGCTTTCATTGTCTTGCCCCTCGTGCCTTCCCCTTACATGCAGGCTTGTACTTGACATGAAACCAAAGCATTTGTCACATGGCATGTGACAAGAACATGGGCTTGTCAACTATTAGGGTTGCTATTTATTGTTCATGGCAACAACAGCCAGGCCAACTTTGGAAATGTTGCAAGGGAAAGTGTGAGTGGTCCTATAATAAAACTTGAAACAGTTGTTTGGTGTTAGTATTCTAGTTTACTTTCAAAATGTGCGATTACAAATATGAAAAAACCATAATAATTCATGAAAATTATCATCCGGCAAATCTCGAAAAATTTGACTGGAATCTTATATTGATGTTGCAACTCCGATGTTCCTTGATATTTGTAAAGTGAGTGATATGAAGACCTTGGGAAGAGAGAGCTTGAGACTCAGTCCAAAAAAAGGAAAAAAGAACAGTTTGCATTAAAAAAAGTCATCTTGGTGCTATGAGGGCAACAGGTGCTTCAGTGTGGCCATAATCCTCTGTATTGTGTTGCTGTTGTTGCAGGAAGAGTCATTGTCAAAGAGCTTGGCTATATGGCCATTCCAGCGAATTGTTCAGCATGGTCAACTAGATGTATACTGTGTCATGATGTGTTATGAGACAGTTATTAGTTGTCCTTGCATTAAATATAGACATGTGTTGTGTCTTACACATGGAAACCTGTATATTGAAACTGCTAACTAGTATGATTGTAAGTTATATACCACAATTGCCAAATTTAAATGTCAAATGGCAGGACACGGTCAGCAGATTTCCCACATTGAGGCATTTTTTAAATTTTATTTTACCGAAAATGGAATGTTCATGTTCACCTTATACTGATGACAATGTCTTTTCATTTTTGAACTGACAAAGTACTGTATGCACATAACTGACTGACCATTGTATATCACACAAAACTAATGACTGAGTACATACTTGGGTTTGCCTGACATTTGCTATGCATTTCACTGTAACAGTTGTGTAAAAATCACAAGTGCATTATGTGAGGTGTATTATGGCGCCCTGAAGTTGAGATCACCAGGACCGCAAAAAGACAGTCTGAGAACCGACTGCTTCCTTATTAAACAAAAAGCAAAACAAAAAGCACCACATTATAAGGTTCCATCATTTGGGGTGCTCCTAACACAGAAGGAAAGTCCAATGAGAAGAAGAAGAAGCTCCCCCAGAATATTGTGCAAGCTGATGGTGGAGGCTTAATATGCAGAGGGACAGGTACAGTCTGACAAAAAGAGGTCATAAATCACTAGTTTATCTGTCCCTTGCATTGGAAGGAGAAATGTGAATAACAGATTATATGACATCCATCTTACTGCCTGGCAGTGGTTATGTTTTTCATTAGATTTGGCTGGACGTATATCATCACATACATATGTACCCCAACTTTTACAGCCCCCGCAGGTCTCGGGCCTCCTCGTGGCGGTGGGTGGTAACACTAAGGTGAAGCCCTCTATCCTTAGTGGCCAACACGAGACAGTGCGCAAGCACACGTCTCCCCGACGGAAATGGGGCAACCTGTTTGCCGTGGGTTGCGACCCGTGTCGGAGGATGAAGGGGTCTTGGTAGTTGAGTTGGTTGGGACTAAGTTGGTCCGTCCCATACAATACAATACTTTGGCCTGGATTTCTCCTAGACGGGAGGCTGGATTGGCCCGGTCCAGTCAATCGGCTTGTCATGTTGTCATTAGGACTTCGGTCCTATTTGGCCATGGCTGATGGGTCAATCAAAGAAGGTTCTGACCAAGTCTACATGCTGGCCATGTTTTTAATATGATTGCAGCTGTATTTCTCACCTAGTCTTCTACGAGTATATCCCCCATGTATCCCTGGGACTAGGGTACTGGGCTCAGCCCTACCCATATTGGTCTCCCCTTGTTGGGCCCCGTGGTGGGTGGGGAGCATGGGGGATGAAACACCAAATGTCCTATGGCATATTCTCTTTCTAATTCACAGTCCAGACTAAAACAGCAGTGGTCATCCTCGGATGACTGCATCGACACGGAACTTCTAAATCGACCAACGACTACGCGGAAGTCAGAGTACCGACACCGTTACATAGTGTTCAAACCAACAAACAGGCTATCTCCCTTCGCCGTCTACAAGACCATACTTCAAGAAGTCGGCGAACCTGCAGAGACAACCTTACAGAGAGATGGAACCGTCCTATTTAAGACCAGAAACGACGACCAGACCCGGAAACTCCTTGGGCTGACTGATGTTGCAGGTACACCGGCAATAATCGAGCCTCATCAGACCTTGAATACTTCAAAGGGAGTGGTTTTCTCCTCCCTTAGCTATTTAGACTCGGACGAGGATTTACAAGAATGGTTTGAAACCTTTACAGATGACATTCATTTTCATAGAATCCCACAGAGGGATAATCGGGAGCTTCTTATCTTGACTTTTTCAGACACAACTCTTCCTGAGAGCGTTAAAGTTATATGGGAGCAATGTAAGGTACGACCTTACATCCCCAATCCACGAAGATGTTACAAATGTCAACGTTTCGGTCACCTTAGCAAGTGGTGCCTACGACAACAAGTTTGTGGACATAGTGGATCCCAGGACCACATCCAATCGAAAGAAGAACCTTGCTCATCCCCTCCCCTTTGTGTCAACTGTAAGGAAGATCATCCCTCTTACAGCAAAACCTGTAGACAGTGGATCAAAGAAAAGGAAATCCTCACATTGAAGGCAACCCAAGCGATATCTTTTCCGGAGGCGAGAAGGATCGTGGACCAGCACGCTGGAATTCCCAGCTATGCGGACATGGCAGGATATCCTCAACCTCACCATCATGCAACACCCAGACGAAGGTTACAACTTGAAGAACACAGCATCAACAGATCACACCAACAACACACAGAGAACACCGAAGACAAAAACAGACTCTTGGGAAGAACTTATCCAAAAACCACTCCAAAGACAACAAACACCACGAAACAGCCTGCTTCCCAACTGGACCTAGAAGAACAAATCCCAACAGCTGGCACCACAACTACTCCTGAGTCAGCAATGGAGGAAGAACATCCAACTGAAGCAGACACACAAGAGGAACAGAAAGAATCATGATGGCGGGGACACGACACCCGGCAACGAGTCAATGGAAGCGGAAGGAGAGGAAGAGGAAGAAAGTGAAGAGCGTCAAGAGAATCGACAGGAAGAAGAAAAAGAAGAAGATGAGAAAAATGATGCAGAAACCAAGGAAGTAGACAGAGTGGAAGAAATGAAAGAAAAGCACATAAAGCCCACCGCCGAAGGAAAAGACAAGACAGAATCAGAAGGCACCAGAAATCTTACCTACAGAGAATTTCTCCATTTCTTTCTAGAAGGAAAAATTACAAATCACGAAATTTTGAACAAAAACCGACGACTGTTTGTACAAAAACACCTGGAATATGCAGTATCCTATCTTCAAATGTGTGGCTTTGACAAAATGTCCAAAGTACTGACTGAACGAACAACACAAAGGATGCAGAGCTGGCCAGGAGAAAAACTAACAACAAAAGAAGACTTACTCAGTCTAGTCGCTAAGCACACTTTCTATGACAAGTTTTATTCAATCCTTCTTTTACTGAGTCTACAGTTGTGCTTGAAAATTTCTGAACCCCTGACACTTCTTACCTTATTTGTTTGCATCTCTCCAACAAACACAGGAATAGCTTTTAAAATGGGTTAATAAAAAAACTGCACAATCTTTTGTGTGTAAACATTTATTCATAAAAAAACAATGACATTTAAGTATGATTTTATTACGAAAGTCTGGAAAACTGTTTGTTCAAAAGTTTCTGAACCCTTCTGAAACATATACAATCAACAATTTTCATGATGCCATATAAAGCAATTTTGACTTTGGCCAAGTGGTTTGATTTTTAATTAGTCTATCCACTGGACATGGTTCCAATTATCATACAATTCATCAAAATGCTTTTCAGTGAAGTACAGTCAGGTTTTTTTTTTACCTTTTTGCCATAATCAAAACGGCTAGGTCTGACATCCGAAAGGTGCTACTTTCAAGGAACGTAACATCCTCCCAACTATGAACGATAATGGTGGCTCCATCATAGAATGGGATTGTTTTGCTATAAATGGGACAGGAGAATAAACTATTGTCAATATCACAATGAATTCTGTGAAATATCAAGATATGCGCTTAGAAAACATACAGCTTTCACTTATAAGCCTGAAGCTTGGCCGCAAATGGGTCTTCCAGCAGAGCAATTACCTAAAGTATACAAACAAATCCAATTAAAATTGGTTAGAATCCCTCAAATTTAGGATTCTGGAATGGCCTGGACAGTTTCCCAATCAAAATTCATTAGATATGCCTTGGTCAGATTTGACAAAGTAGTTCACGTCAGACGACCCACCAGTGTACGGGGGCTTGGAAAATACTCTTTTGAAGAATGGTAAAAAATCCCAAGGAAAATCTGCCAATCGTTAGTCCATAGCCATAAGAAGTGTTTGGAAGCATTTACTTCAGAAAAATAGGGCAAAACAAATTGTTGATTGTATACGTTTCAGAAGGGTTCAGAAACTTTTGAACACACAGTTTTCCAGACTTTCATCATAAAATCGTATTTAAATGTAATTATTTGTTATGAATATATGTTTACACATAAAAGATGGTGTTCAGTTTATTATTAACCCATTTTAAAAGCTATTCCTGTGTTTGTTAGAGAGATGCGCACAAATAAGGTAAGAAGTGTCAGGGGTTCAGAAACTTTCAAGCACAACTGTACATGATCTTTTGTCTGTTGCTGTAAAATTGACACGAAAACAACGGAACAAAGAGACAAGAACTTTTACATTGTATTTTATCTGGTATCTCCACAATGCATTCAACTCTGAAGAGCCATATTGCAACCAAGGAACTGGATGCTATAAATTATAGGGATACATTCCAGATACAATCTTTTCCGATTTGTGTTTAGCCAAGCTCTAAGATCTGTTGCACTTTAGAGATCAGTAGTTTGGAGCTCAGACATTATCTTGGCAAGACAGCCACAAGTTTAGCTAGCCCTGGGATTAAGGCTTCCTTGGCTGATCTTTAAGCTGTCTAATCGATTTTCTACTTTGGAAGTAGTCTGCAGCTTCTTCTTGGAATTGATTACAGTTACTTTACAACTGTCTACACTGTTGTGGCAATGAAGAAATTACCGCTTCAGTTGGGAAATATTAACTTTAAACTCATTACATGTGATACATAGAATATGAAATTACAATTTGTTATTTCGAACTGACATAATATGAATTTTAGATTGGCGATTAGTCAGTTGCTCCAAGTTTGCCGTGTGTGATATCAAGCTGTGAGTTTAATAGACTTCGTTGTCCCCTGGCATCAGGTTTGTTGTGCTTGAACATGAGAATCAGTGCTGGTTTTGCTATGTATGGTGAATATACAGACGTGACATATTCATTACTCATTTTCAGCTATCCTCATCGCAGAGGATAATGTATAACTGTACAGTGTATATAGTATATACATACTTGTGTTTGAAGCAGTAGCCAAAGGCTTCTGGAAAAGCACCACTGTGAACCTGTACAATGTTTGTGCACAATATAATAAGATTTTTACCATATTTCACCTTGACTAAAAATAAAATGATGCTGGATGTTAATTTAAGGTCACCAAGGGCAGCAGTATTCAACATAACCAAAAAACTGTATTTTCTGAACAACAGTTGGACTACCCAACCCCTTCTATTCAAAATGTTGTTATATTCAATGCCTCCATGAGTCCATGTGCTACAAGTTGTTGCTTCCTGAAACCCATGACTCAACACTGCTGTAATTGCTGGGATGGGTTATACGTGTTATAGGAGGGTCATTGCTATCTATCTGCATGCAACATACCTCAATATATTAATTAGTTGAATTTTAATCATCAGTCTGTCCCTTTTATTTCCTGAAATATTTCTCTTGGGTCTGGAATTCATCAATGAAAGCACCCCACAGCAGTCTGAAAAACATTTCCATGCTTCACCATTTTCTATCCTTAGCAATGACGAGCTCAGTGTGTTCTGAATAAGATATCAGCTCATGTGCCCCATTCTAGATGGAAGGGCACACAACTTAATTTTGAAGTCTGGCTGCATAAAGAATACCAGGGAGAGGGCTTGGAAGCAAGCATTTTGTGTGTGACTTGAATATTGATGCCCTAAGTTAATCCTAATATGGCATGGAATTATCATTTTGAAGCAGCCCACCAGTCTTCTGGAGCACAGCACAGCAGACTGTTAGTATCTATCAGAACAATGCTTCACAGTCTTTCATATGAACGTCTTAAAACTGAAATTAGTCTTATGACATGTACACTTTCCCGCCAGGCTCACCACTGCCTAACTTTCTCAAATAATCGCTGTTCGCTTTCAGAAATGTATAGCATAAAACTAAGACATTCCTCACTTGTCGAGAGATTTGAGGACCTACAGGCATATTGGGCTTGTCAATTATAAGGATTACAAATTGATCGATACCGATACTTTGGCTGACAAATACCACTGATCAGGGTTGGGTTCAAATACAGATTTGAATTGATTTTATTTTATTCTGCCATGACTGGCCAGGATAGCACATAAAAGTAAAACTTATTTCCAATGTGGTCCTGCGGCAAGCATACAAAAATCTCATTTATCCTGTCAAGATGTATTTATATAATAAAATAACTGAAATTAATTTAGAATGTTATGGTGAAATTAATGATGCAAATAAATGTCTCTTTCACCTCCATACAGATAGAAGCATTTTAATACAGATGCAAATAGGCCTACTTCAATTTTTTTTTAAATATTAATACAAATACAAATACAGTTTGGACAAGAAGTATTTCAATACAACTACCAAACAAAAACTATTTAAATACACCAATTTTTTTTAGAGTATTTTAATACAAATACAAATAAATTTGAAAATATATTTGGAAATACTTTCAGCAATCTCATCCTGATACCGATGCCTCAACTTATTATTGGCACACCTCTAGCTACAATTCTTGGTTGTTGGAGAAAGAAATTCCGCCACTGTCATGAGACATCATAAAGGTATAGCTGTCATGAAAAAAATGTATTGGTGCAATAAGGGCAGTAGGTGCTTACAGGTGCGGTCATAAGTATGTTGTATGTGGGTCATTCTACTGAATAATAATAATAATAATAAAAATCTTTATTTAAAGTCACAGTTAAAAAACAAACAACATTAGCACAAGTGCTATTATGTGACAGAATAAAACAATCAAAACTAATAACAACAATAAAACAATACTATTCATCACAGTAACATTCAACTAACAATATCACAGGTTACATATAGAACATGAGCAAGCAGGCCCTTCCCATGTCCTCAATAAATATTTGAATGTATGTAAATCTGTACACTTTTTAATATTATTAGGCATTAAATTCCATAAATGCGAGCCATAGTACGAAAACGATCTTTTTCCATATTGAATTGTATTAAATCGTGGTATAGCTAATATAGATGGATCTCTTAAGCTTTGTACATTTTCTTTTTTTGTGAATATTTCATTCAAGAATGATGGATTTAATTTGTATACACATTTAAATACTTCAATTGCTATAGTCTTTAGTCTGTTGAGGTGTAAAGTCTTGAAACCGCTTTTTCGTAGCAGCTCATAATAGGGGCTTTTAGAATCATTAAGTAAAAATCTTAATGCACGTTCTTGGATTTTCTCTACATTTTTCAATGATGTTTTACTGCAAAAGTTCCATACCACGGGACAAAAATTGAAGTTTGACAAGATAAATGTCTTGAAAAGAATTTCTTTCTCTTTACGACTTAGTAAGCGCTTGAATCTCATCAGGATCTTGAGTTGTCTTGCTGCCTTTTTGCATAAATTAGATACATGAGAGTCAAGATTTAATTTGTTGTCAATTTTGACTCCTAGTAATAAGACTTCGTTACTTATTTCTATGGGAATGT
Organism: Platynereis dumerilii; assembly: GCA_026936325.1. Classification (NCBI taxonomy): domain Eukaryota; kingdom Metazoa; phylum Annelida; class Polychaeta; order Phyllodocida; family Nereididae; genus Platynereis; species Platynereis dumerilii. Next base: position 9,734,425 of record JAPTHN010000015.1, on the reverse strand, counting down.
CATTTATTTCTATGTAGCTGGGGACAGTGACATTATAATGGCTGAAATTGTCCTATTCCTGTCCCTGGACTACCAATGTTATTTAATCAATAACTAACTGTTCTTTATGACTTTTTTTTAGTTAGTGATCACAAGCAGGACCTTAACAAAAACGTTTAGTGCTACTTTCGTCATTTATTTATTTTTTTGACTATTTTTTACTCCCCTAAAGTCGCATGTGTATCTGTTTTTTGCATGTCCCTGCACTCGTTTCTGCGAATTCAAACCTCAGTATACCTGTAAAATTATCTGAATGTGCCATATTTTTAATATGTAACCAGAACAATGTCATTTAACTTATGGGCTTGTTTTAATTTTTTACTCTCAATTGAATTTTGAGAAAACAAGCTGCAAAGTCTGTCCCTGAGTTTTTTTGTCATTACCGGAACATAGTACTATTTTTGGCACCATTGGTTTTCTTACACAAGTGTCATCATCAGTCACATGACATTATAAAACTACTCGAGCAGCTTGACAGAAAGATTGCACGCTGAAGAAAATCACACTGGCGAAAGATATTTTATGTCCATTTAAAACTCCTATTTTGAGTGAGTAGGTTTATTATGTGTCATTACCGCAATGGACATTTAACAATCAAGAAAGGAATGCAGCAAAATTTTCTTTAACTGTCATGAAGCGATGTTGTTCTATTTCACATTTCTCAAACCTCCCTTGCTGTCTGTGCTGCCGGGCCTCTTAAAAAAATACTAAAGCTGAATTTGTCATTACCGCAATGCGTCATTACCGGAACAATTTGCCACTGTTGCGGTAATGACTCTTAGGAAATTCATGTTAATTTTAGTCAAAATTAAAATTGAGAAAAGAATTGTGGCAACCATTGCCAGATGTTTACCAGAGCCTTTGTTGACCTCCAGACTAATTAAATCATGCAATTGCCACCAAAATGGGAACATTTCTGTAGAATGACCCATGTGTGCTTTCTGTGTTTAATGTTGTAGGATGGGTCGTTGTCACAGAGCTTGGCTACGTGGCCAGTTGACATGCAGTCCGGCTTGGCCAACTTTGTAGCGAGTGTGTTGGTGATAAGTACTGTGTTAGTCATAATACTGTATCAATTATGTACTTTTTCTTATTTGTATCACACAGTGTGTTTGTACTATTTTCTGCCACAAATACATTTTTTAAGCCGATGCTTCAGCCCGGCGCAGTAGCCCCCGCAGGTCTCGGGCCTCCTCGTGGCGGTGGGTGGTAACACAAGGGTGAAGTCCTGTATCTCTTGTGGCCAACACGAGACAGTGCGCAAGCACACGTCTCCCCGACGGAAAAGGGGCAACCTGTTTGCCGTGGGTTGCGACCCGTGTTGGAGGATGAAGGGGTCCTGGTGGTTGAGTTGGTTGGGACTAAGTTGTCACCCTTACAATACACTACTTTGGCCTGGATTTCTCCCAGACGGGAGGCTGGATTGGCCCGGTCCAGTCAATCGGCTTGTCATGTTGCTATTTGGACTTCGGTCCTATTTGGCCATGGCTGATGGGTCAATCAAGGAGGGTTAGAACCCGGGTATTTGCCTGCCGTGGTTATTGTTATCATGATTTGAGGCTGTATTGCAGGACTGACCTTTTTAGAGTATATCCTTTATGTATCCCTGGGACTAGGGTACAGGGCACTGCCCTATCCATGTTGGTCTCCCCTTGTTGGGCTCCGTGGTGGGTGGGGAACATGAAGGATGAAATAAGTAAATCTATATGGATATTCTCAACCGCAACATTTCTCAAACTGGATTTTTTCAGTGTGAAACTGACCATTGGCCACGATACATCGTAATTAAAGGAAAAGATGACGAATATGGAAGGATTTCCGCAGTTACACGGGCGCAAGCCATCTGTAAGGCAATCGGGGACCCTGGGGACGTCAGGCGGTTCCCTGGTTCACTTTTGATTAAATGTCGCGACAGTGACCAGGCCAAGAAACTCCTTGCCATGAACAAACTTGCCTCAGCCGCAGTGGAGGTGACTCCACATGAGAGACTCAACTCGATCCGAGGCGTCATCTACTCCTTTGATAGCCATGAGAGCTCCGATGATGAGCTACTTGAATGGTTTAATTTTCGAAAGATCCCAGTTACTTCTATTTACCGAATGGGAAAAAGACAAACCAAAGAAGGTTCCACGGTGGAGACCCTCAGTCTCACTTTTAAGGGTAACCGGCTGCCCGAGGCCGTAGAAATTGGATTTGAGGTCTGTAGGGTACGTCCCTATATCCCTAATCCTCGAAGATGTTATCGTTGCCAAAGATACGGACACATTACTAGAGTATGTAAAAGCCGTGAAGAAGTATGCGCTAGGTGTGGAGGCTCAGACCATTCCCACACAAAGGATGAGCCATGTGGCCGCCCACCTAAGTGCGTAAATTGTAAGGGGGACCACCCTTCCTTTGACAAGACATGCCCAAGATGGAGTTTTGAGAAAATGGTCCTTGAGATTAAGGCCAGCTCCAATATAACATTCCCCGAAGCACGAAGGATTGCTCAATCCAAATACGGAGCCAGTAGCTACGCTAAGGTGGCTGGTGGGGGGAATGCAGGTCCGTCTGCAGGATCTCAGTTTTCCCAGGGATCCGACACCCAACAATCATCCTTTCCATCACAACGATCGACACCGAGGAAAAAGGTTGACCTTGACCCAAACCACAAATATTCAAAGTACAACACCCAAAATCACACTGACAAGTTCTGTGCAATGTTCGCCCAAGGACAGATGGATGAACTCCTGGATGCACATACGAAACTAATACAACAAAAACAAGACACGACCAACAAAACATACTCAAACGACATGCAGACAAAAACAAACAAAAGAAAATCGGATAATGGAAATTCCGAAACACCAGCAAAGATCGCAGCCACAGAGGTTGTCGAGTCGGACCTCAACGACTCCTACGAAACTGTCGACTCTGAAGTGACAGAGGGAGAAGAAGACATGGATCTTCAAATCCCTCTCTCTATGCCAACAGAAGTAGTACAAGACAAACCAAATAACAACATCAGCCTGCAGACACAGACCACATCCACTACTGAAATAGGTGGACAGCTGGGTCAGGGGGGCAAATCAGACAAAACCAAAAATCCCAACCACAACCAACAACCCCAAAAAACCCAGACAAATCGAATACAACACCAAAATTCAACTCCCGACATAAAGAACACAGGCAAAGGTCATCCACCAGGCACAAAAAAACCTGGTCCACCTAACACATCTACAGGGGGAAGGTCAAACACCAATATCACTCTGAATCGTGATCCTCTGGTGTTTAACTTTAAAACCCCCAAAAACTAACTAACAAATATATGACAGAGCAACACTATTCCATGGACAACATCATTCAGTGGAATTGTCGAGGTATAAGAGCAAATTATGACGAGCTAAAAATAATAACATCTGAGCATAAAGTGAACATCTTATGTCTCCAAGAGACCTTTTTAAAACCCTCAGACAAAATTACCCTAAGAAACTTCCACATGTATAATACTTACGGAGAAATTGTACATGACAGGGCTATAGGTGGTTCTACCATTCTGGTTAAACATGGTATAATCCATACACAACTAAATCTAACTACCGCCTTACAGGCAACTGCCATTCGCATTACATTACGTAAAACGATTACTTTATGTTCTCTTTACTTGTCCCCAAGTACGAGAGTGACACGAGAAGATCTTAATAATTTATACCAACAACCACCTGCTCCCTCAATTATTCTTGGGGATTTTAATGGTCATAGTCCTTTATGGGGCAGTACTGACCTGAACAACAGAGGCGAACTTATTGAAGATTTTATAAGTGATAATAACCTCTGTATCTTCAATGATGGATCAAATACTTTCCTCCATTCAGGACATGGCACGTACTCTGCTATTGACCTCAGCATAAGTGATCCAAATTTGTTTTTAGATTTTGAATGGAAAGTGCTAGAGGATACACATGGAAGTGATCATTTCCCAATTCTATTGAAATCGTTAGATCTTGGGCCTAACTCCGGTTTATCAAGGTGGAAATTCAATAAAGCAGACTGGAATCTCTTCTCAGAACTCTGCAACAAAAATATTACCCTACAGAAATATGCAGATTCCGATTCCCCTGTAGACAATTTCACAAAAGATATTATAGACATAGCAAATAAAGCGATACCGAAATCTCAAGCCAATCCTCACCATAGCCCTAAACCTTGGTTTGACACAGAGGTCAAAGAGGCTATCAAAGCCCGCAAAAAAGCATTACGTGCCTTTAAATCTCGCCCAACACCAGAAAATCTAAATCAATTTAAAATCTTTAGAGCAAGAGCGAGAAGGATAATAAGACAAAAGAAAAGGGCTACCTGGCAAAACTATGTCTCCAAACTTAATACCCGTACACCCAGTTCCAAAGTATGGAAAATGATAAATAAGATACAGGGTAGAGATACATCCACACATATTCAACATCTTGTCATCGACGAAGAGGAGATAACCACAACTGAGGAAATTGCATATAGAATAGGTGACCAATTCGCATTTAATTCCTCATCGAACAATTACAACCAAGAATTCCAACAATTTAAAGAGAGGGCCGAGCGACAAAATTTAAATTTCCAGTCTGATAACTCTGAAGCATATAACATTCCCTTCTCCATGGAAGAGCTCATAGCGGCATTGAATAAGGCTAAAGACTCTGCTACTGGAGCAGATGAAGTTCATTACCAACTACTAATGCATCTACCGGAAACAAGCCTTAAAATTATGCTTCAGATTTATAATAGAATATGGGACTTTGGTACATTCCCAACGCTGTGGAAGAAAGCGATAGTAATACCAATCCCAAAACCTAACAAAGATCACAGTGATCCGCTTAACTATCGTCCGATTGCACTTACCAGTTGTCTTTGTAAGACCATGGAAAGGATGGTCAACAATAGACTAGTATGGTATTTGGAATCAACTGAAGCCATAACAGAATATCAGTGTGGTTTCAGGGCCAAAAGAAGTACCTTGGACCATTTAGTATCATTCGAAACCTACATAAGAGATGCCTTTATTAAGAAAGAACATGTAGTTGCAGTATTTTTCGACTTAGAAAAAGCTTATGACACCACTTGGAAATTTGGAATTATGAAGGACATTCATGAAATGGGTTTACGGGGAAGGCTTCCTCATTTTATAAATTCACTCCTTCAAGATCGTAACTTCCAAGTCAGAATAGGAAGCACACTATCCAACAATTTTAACCAAGAAATGGGAGTTCCTCAAGGAAGTATTCTCTCTCCGACATGTTTTAATATTAAGATTAACAACATAGTCCGACATATCAAGGAGAATATCAAGTGTTCTTTATACGTAGATGATTTCCTCATTGCTTTTAAGTCAACCAAAATGACAAGTGTCGAACGACAATTGCAACTTAACCTAAACAGGTTGCAAAAATGGTCATATGAGAATGGTTTTAAATTCTCAAAAAATAAAACGGTATGTATGCACTTCTATCCTCCCAGAAGCTTTCAGCCGGATCCAATCCTAATGTTAGAAAATTCGAAAATCAAAGTAGTAAACCAGTACAAATTCTTAGGAGTTTTACTGGATTCTAAATTCTCCTTTATTCCACATATCAAAGAACTTAAAGCTAAAGGTTTAAAATCTCTTAATCTTCTCAAAGTAGTCAGCAAGCTCAGTTGGGGTGGAGACACCACTGTATTGCTACGACTATATAGGGCTATAACCCGATCACGTCTCGATTACGGGAGTATTGTATATGGATCAGCAAGACCGTCTTACCTCCGATGTCTAAATACAGTACACCATCTCGGCATTCGCCTGTGTCTTGGGGCATTTAGAACATCGCCAATCGAGAGTCTATATGTCCTTGCGAAAGAGCCACCATTGTCACTACGGCGAATAAAACTTTCGCTGCAATATTTTGTAAAACTGGCAGCATGTTCAACAAATCCGGCTTTTTACCCGGTATTTCAGCCAAAGTACCAACAAATTTATATGACTAAACAAAGTGTTATAAAACCCCTAGGGCTTAGAATGAAACCCTACTACGACATAATAAACAAAGACAACTGCATAGTTGCTGAAGTGCAGGTTCCATCCATTGCTCCGTGGACCCTTCCTTTACCAATTTGTATTCTAGACCTGACAAGTCTTAAAAAATCTTCTACAAGTCCCCTGGAATACCAGAGTAAATTCCTCATAATAAAATCCCGGTATCCATCATTCAAGTTTCTTTACACGGATGGGTCCAAAGATGGACTTCTGACTGGTTACGCAGTCACCTCCGCAAAGACAAGTTATTGTAATGAACGTATACCTGATGTGTGCTCGATATTCACAGCAGAACTGACAGCTATCTACAAGGCGGTAGAAATGGCAGTCAATTCGGAAACTAACAATTTTGTAATTTGCTCTGACTCAAAGTCTGCATTGCAGGCAATAGCCAACAAGCAGGTGGAAACCCCTCTTGTATTAGACATTCTTTTTACCTTAGCAGTGATGAAAGAAAACAAGGAGATTATATTTTGTTGGATTCCAAGTCATGTTGATATCAAAGGAAATGAGATGGCTGATCTTCATGCGAAGAGAGCCTTAAGTAAAAACTTAACGGACTATGTTGTCCCTTATACGGATTTTAGAAAGCATATCAATGACTTTACCAAGTATAGTTGGCAAGTACGATGGAATGCTTGCCAACGAAACAAGCTACGCACAATACTACCACACGTCATGAAAGATATAAAAATTGATGTACACTCACGCAGAGAGCAAATCGTAATTCATAGATGTCTTATAGGGCACAGCAGATTAACCCACTCACACTTATTAAACAATGACGCAGCACCAATATGCGAAGGGTGTCAAGTACCACTTTCGATCAAACATATTCTGTTAGAATGTAATAACAATCTATATCACCGACCCTTTCAATCAGGTAATCTCAAACACTTATTCTTAGAAAATTCAGCATCCAGTATAACACAGTTCCTCAGAGATAACGACTACTTCTACAAATTATGAGAAATTAGTTCCAGGATAATCTATCTAACCAATGTTGCCTCTAAATAGCCCACACTGGTGCTGATGGGGCGTAAAACACAAATTCACTCACTCACTCACTCAGCCCGGCGCAGTATCTATCTTGTTACATTCATTATCTCTGAAGATAGGATTTATAAGTTGAGGAGGCTCACAGGGGGGAGCTAAAATGATGCAAACCCAAATTAGATGCACTCAAGACAAATCTCAAACAGCATATCAGTTCCAATGAGTATATTATGCATTTTCTGTGTCATAAATAACACCAAGACAGTCACAGGCACTGCAAATTTGACATTTTCTTGCCATTTACGTTTTTGAGCTTCTCTATGATTTGGTGATTTGCTCTGTGAGCTTCTGTGTTGAGAAGCACCCAGAAATTGGTGATGTCATTGCTAGTTCAGGGAATTCTCGCATGGCGGCGTACTAATCCTGTGACGTGCACATGAGGACTCCCCTGAATTGCAAGAAGTAAGAACCCAAAGATTGTCTCAAAGTTTGTGGTAAGTAACCAAAATTTTTGATTTTCTATTCTTTTTCTATTCTTTGATCAATCTTAAAGCCCCGTTCACAAAATTGGTGATCCAAATTGGGACTGGTGTACTTCAGAAATTGCTGCTTGCCTTGTGCATTCAACCGTAGCAGCATGGGAGCAGTTGGCATCTGACTACATGTACCGTCAAGCTGAGCCACTACGATTCTGTTTTAGCTGTCACTTGTTTTTAGCCATTTCACTTCAGCCTCTGTGCCAAAATGAGACACAGGTTTGTCGACATGACGACGAACACAAGGCGGAACAAGACGTAATGCTGCTAAGCAACGTGTCCAGTAACACACAACTGAGACAGTGCGCGCAGTTGGGGGACTGTCAAAACGGCCAAAATCAAGTCGGCCAATTACTAAAGACGGCCACTACTCTCTGTCATGTTAAGCAGCTCTGGGACAAACGTTTGGTTAGTTAACTCCACCTACAGCAGTAGTACAGGCCTTGTACAGACAAAATTCAAACACTCACCTCAATGGTAATAATCGTTGTACATTTTGAAATTTTATAAATGAATGAAATGAATGCAATGAAATTGCAATTTTATGAATTAGTGAAATAGATATAATAATGCATTCTTCACGAAGTGATCTCAAAAATAGCAAGTTCGAAGCTAACTAAAAATAAAAGTCTAGCTCTGAACGACGCTCTATCACGTGACCACTTCATAGTAATTTTTGCTCGACATTAAACAAATACGAAGTATTGAAAAAAAGTAAAGTAAAGCAGTCATGGGCCCGCCCATGCATCCTCCCACTTGCTCATGACTAGCTCACCTTAAATCTCCAAACTGTAACGGGAATTAGGTTTATATACAATGATCCGTTAACTGTAAATCAACTTCCAACTGTAAAGAAATAGATCATAAGTATCAGTTAAATCAAACAATTTGATTTGATCATTCATTGAATTAATAATCATCACATAAAACATTTCCATGTTTACCAATCAATTATCATGCTTACCAAGTAAATATCAGTAAAACTCCCAACTGTAGAGTATCATCCAATAACAGGAAACTTCAACTTCAACTTGAATTCCAACTTATGTACACGAGGCAGGAAAAAATCTCGGGTTCAGGCACTGCAAATAAATAAAGACAGTTTCAATGCCATTCCAAGATATCCCACTTCAAAGAAATACACAATGTAATTATCAATATCAATCATTCATTAATTCTTCAAGTATTCCAACATGATAATTATCAACTGCCCCCCCCCTTTCCTCCAAAATGGGTCGGGAGGGTGGGAAAGTTATTATATCTATTTCACTAATTCATAAAATTGCAATTTCATTGCATTCATTTCATTCATTTATAAAATTTCAAATTTTATTTCATTAGTGAAATAGATATAATAATGCATGTTTAACGCTTTGTATGCAAAAGAGTTTCTTGATAGTCATCTTTTTCGATGTGTTCTCGGTTGTAAAATCTGTGAAAAGTTCGAGCATTGCTCCAGTTGGCTTTCTCTATGATCTGTTGGACTGAAAGTCCTGCAGAGGCCACTTTTGATGTTGATGCTGCTCTGACTGAGTGGGCTTTGAATTTATTTGTATCAATGCCCGAGTCTAACATTAAATCTTTCAGCCATCGACTCACTGTACTCGTTGACACTGGTTTGTGTGGGTTGACCATGGCAAGTAACAATTGCGACTTTTGGTCTTCCGTTGATCGCCATTCTGCCGTCCTCTTAAGATACGTACGAAGGCACCTGATGACATCTAACTTCTCCTCTTTGTAAGGAAAAAGCTTGATGGAGAAGTCTGGTTTGCTTGGCCTTTTGGTCTTTGTCAGTTTTGTAATAGGCCAAACAATCTTGTCTCCAAAATCTTCCATGAACTGTGGGTTCAGACTCTTGATTTCATGCGCTCTACTCGCATTGCTTAGGGTCAATAACATAGTTAACTTCTGTGACAGTTTCTTGTCGGACAAATCAGCATTATCTCCCAATTTCTCAATGTAACCAAGGACTTTGTCCACATCCCATGTCTCCGAGTACCGTGGTTTCGGTGGGTTCTTATTGAATGTTCCGGTCATGAAACATCGTACTGTGGGATGTTGCCCCACTTTAAACCCTTCAATTTCAGGGTGGTAAGCTGACAAAGCAGATCTGTAACCATTAATTGTGGCGTATTCTAGCCCCCGCAGGTCTCGAGCTTCCTCGTGGCGGTGGGTGGTAACACTAAGTAAGTCTAAGGTGAAGACCTCTATCCTTAGTGGCCAACATGAGACAGTGCGCATGCACGGTGTGTCCCCTACCTTACAGGGGAATATCAATGAATATGTCATTTACCATGATTCCAAACCGGATCGTACGTCAACCGGGTTACCAATAGTCAGGCGGCATATGTAATCTACTTTGGAGAGCTTGCCAACTTTGATTTCTCACTGCTATATCTTCAGTAACATTCCAAGGAATAAATCTAAGCTTGTTGTCATGTCTACATTGGCTTTATTAATTATTTGTTCACGTTATGAAGTTTCGCATCAAAAAAGCTAAAAAATACCTCGGGGGCCGGACGCCAATTTTTTGGACGACCACACTTTAACTGCTGTGAAAGGTTGTAGCATATAGATTGGATGCTTGGACCCTCAGGAACATCCTTCAGGTCCACAACCTTCAAATTGGCTGCTCAATCCATGTTATTCAAGATGGCGTCCAAGATGGCCGCCGTAAACTAGTTCTTTGTTAACTCGGTCACTATTTCTCTTTTTTGTTCAAGCGATACATCAAATTAGGGGTATTTCAGGTCAAGGAATCCAAAAATGATGGTTTCTGGGGGATTGGAGGTGATTTATGACCCCTCTGTTGAAGAATCATGATAATATGAAAAATAATAAAGCTTGTCATAACAGTTTTGACATCTGACATTATGAATCTGGATTCACTCAATAACAGCTTCCTCTGTTCACCAGTGAGTGGCAACGGGTTGCTGTATCTATAAACTATACACTGTTTAAAATAAAACAATTGTGTTCAAAAAGTTTGTGTCAAGGTGGTCAAACTGGTGGCTGATGTGGGGTTTTTACGCCTAATTTGATGTATCAAATGAACAGATCATAGAAATAGAGACCAAGTTAATAAAGAACGAGTGTAACATGGACAGAGCACCTGTTTGGAAAGGCAGTTGTCCCTGACAGAGGGTCTAATTAATTAATTAATCCATCCATATTACACAATCTTTTACAGAAGCTCGTGTCTGGTTGAACCCTCTGGCCCCCTAGGTAAATAATTTTTTTTTGAGATATCAGTTGAAAACTATTTCAAAACTTTAAGATCATAAATAAACCTTAGACATCACCTTTAATTAATGTGATACTAAAAAGAAACAAATCTCTTGTTTGGATGCATATATCAGGACTAAAGGTTGCATGTGATGGTCTGTCCTGGGGATTCTTCAAAAAACATATTATATTTTAGGACACGCAAATTTGTTCATGGAACATTTTGAAGTCAGAGCCATCCAAAGTTTCGATCATGATGTCACTTTCTGGGCAAGATATGTGGATGACACATTCTGCATCATCCAACAAGATAAGATTGAACAATTCATCACACACTTGAACTCCCAGCATGACAAGATTAAGTTCACCATCGAGAAAGAACATGAAAACTGCCTCCCCATGCTTGATGTCAATGTCAAGAGGAACAGCAATGGACAGTTGTCTTTCAGTGTGTATAGGAAACCAACTCACACTGATCATTACCTGCAGTTTTCATCCCATCAGCCTTTAGAACATAAGCTAGGTGTGATCAGGACTTTGCAGCACCGGGCCAAGCACAATATAACAAGCACCGAAGATCTGCTAGAGGAGAACAAACACATAAAAAAGGTGCTTACAATTGCAGGGTACCCAGCATGGACATGGGACAATCCAGCAGCAAAGAAAAGGAAAGAGCAGCAAAATCAGACACAAGGACAAACAAGACCACGTGGACATGTGACCTTACCGTACATCCAAGGTACAAGCGAAGCACTTGCCAGAAAGATGAGGAAAGCGGGACTGATGGTGCACAACAGACCTCATACCAAGTTAAGGGAGCTATTAGTTAAGCCGAAGGATAAGTCGGATGATATGGATAAATCAGATGTTATTTACAAAATCGAATGTGGTGTTTGCAGTGCTAATTATGTAGGTGAAACGGGGAGACTTTTAAAAATGAGGATTAAAGAACATCAACGCCCAACCTCTCCAGTATTTGAACATGCCCACGACACCGGCCACAAAATTGACTTTTCAACAGCAAAAGTACTTGACAGAGAATCAGACTGGTTCCGAAGGGGTGTCAAGGAAGCTATCCACATTGAGGCCAATCGGAGTGAGCTAAATAGAGACAGGGGACGCCATCATCTGCCAGCAATGTATAGACAGTTAATCCATCCACGGGGACCAGGGCCAACATCTGGGGAATCCCATCAGGACCCCCCAGAGGGAAACCCTGGGATTCCCCAATGACATCATTCCTCCCTTTCCCGCCTCCATTCAGTTGGATGATTAAGGCCTCTGGTTGAGGTTGAAAGCTCCCAAGGTGAGAAAAGTCTTTTGCTGTGTTGAAAAAGTTTAACCTATCTCAAAAAACATATTATTTGTTGGCGTACGGGGATGTACCTCCATTCTAAGCTTATTTTTTTTGCTTAAAGATGATCCTGGGCTGAAAAAGCAAGTCTTGTGGCTGTCTGGGGCACCAGACAAGATGCTCTGATGTCACGGTGGCTGGGTGGCAGTAAAAGATTCTTTTAAGAACTTGTAAACTAGCAAACCAGTAGTAATCAGCAGATGGTAGAAGAAGTGGCCTGTCGCGGACATGTATTCTAGTATGTTGAAAATGTACACGTATGGATCAGTGCACCGTATACCAGGGGCAGTTGTTTTCCCTCCTTTCCTTTTTGGAAAGTGGTTCCCATCTCAACTGTCAAATTTCTGCCTCTTTGCTTGTGACTCCAAAGTATGGATCATAGATGTTGTGTGTCATCTGCTTGCAGAATGCCTTTAAATAAAATGAGCCAGTATTTTCACATTATTTATTTAAAAAACACTATCATATCATCAGCTCTGTTTTCTCCTTACCAATTCAGGTATCTATAGGTGTCTTGTATGCATAATCACCCAACTTTACTCCTAACCAAGGTTGTCTAATTATAGGAAGATGTGATTATACGTGTACATGAAAAGCTATCAAGAGATTGAAGGCAGTATCCAGTATGGATACTATCCACTGAGAACACACAAAGAGTTGTATCTGGATACTTATGCATGACATCAAATACTTTTAAGATGACCAGTTGGTCACCCTCTTCCGAATTGTTGTGTTCATCTTTCATTTTAGATATGGCCTACTGATCAGACAACAACTAGCTAACGGTAGCATTCATTCAACTGATACCCATGTCTTGACCAGAAGCTGTGGTGGAAGATGAGGTTCCTGATACATAATAAATTTATAATCAGATATGTCTTTCAAATAAAAGGGTAGTCCTATGCAGGGGGTTAGGTTCCACCTTTGGTTCTGTGGTGGAAGATGAGGTTCCTGGTCTTTTAGGCCATATATAATCAGGCAAACTCTGGTTGACAGTTACCTACAACAGCTTACCCGGAAGGGAATTGTCTCTCTCACCTGGTGGTTTCCTGTGGGCCATTCACATGCTTTGTGAATTTTCAAAGTTCAGAGAATTTGAACATTCTCATAGAAATAAATGTTTGCAATATCTGCCAAGTGCCAACCATTCCCAATATCACACTGCACTTGTGACTTGTTACAGCAACTCAGGTCATTGCATTAAATGTATAACATAGGTCTTGTTTGAGGGATTATTCTACTTAGTGAGGATTTAGACAGTTTTGGTAACATTCATGGTCATCTTGCTCCTTCCTTCCATTCCATCACTCATGATGAAGTGAACATGCCTTTCTTGGTTCAACTCAAGAATTATCTTTTTATTTATCATCTTGTGCTATTGATTCAGATCTGGCTGTAAATGAAATGTCATTTTATGAAATGACAAAATATCATTGTTGCTGTCATCCAAACTTTTCCAGTCTTGAGGATCCATGCTTTGTAGTTGTAACATACAAGCAATGTAGCAGCAGACATCAGACTTTGGAGGTAATGTTACTGTTAGCTAAACTTGTCTTTGATGGTAGAGAAAAGCTGGTTGAACTCTTAGAAAATAACTTAATCACACTAACATGCCATAATACTTCCATTTCTGAGGAAAATCGACCTATTCTCTTCAAAATGCTCCTATTGAGGATACTCATTCACAGTGTCCATGTTTTCAAATTGGACGGAATTTTGACCACTGCAAATTCTGAGATCACCAGTAATTTCTAAAAAGCAAATACTAAAAAAGCAAATACAATCAGCGAAAAGCTTGCTTAATGCTATTCCAAATATCTTTGGAAGGTGGCGCTAAGCAAGATCTGAGTAACTTCACCAGTTCAAGAGTTCAGAAGCACGAAATGAACTTTCCTTTCTTCATTTAAATCTTTAGACTACCAGTCTGAAGATCATGACAACTAATCACAGAAGATTTTCAATCACCAGATGAAGTTTGGTGGTAGGAGACACGGGTACCTAACTTTCTTGTTGCACCTAAGAATGATAAGATACAATTAGTATTGTTTTTATATGCTTAAGGGAATTCATTTTGCCATTTCTATTTACTACCCCTTCTCAATAGATGAAAATGAAGAACTTTGGATTATATGGGTCTTCTCATTTAAGAACAATTTGAAGTCAAACATGAAGCTATCCAATTGTGACACTGAGATTGGAATCCCGGCAATTCTTCCCTGGGTATTGGTCATGAGCAATTGAGCATGGAAGCAAATTAAGATATGTGCATAAATCACTGATGATCCATATTATCAATTCTTGTAACTATTTGATATTTCATAGTCTGTAGAAGTACCAGAGAAATTCCAGTGCTTGTGGTTTTGATTAACCTTGACACTCCAAACAAATTTGTAATTTATGACACCAAATTGGTCATTATTGTAAAAATGCACTTATATTATAATAATTATGATATCTATAGTTATCCCTTAATGATAAGATCATTCATCAAGAAAAAAAAATAATATTATATGCATTATGACGCACATATTGACTACAAAGCTGTATCAAATTGCGATTTTATGCTAATTAATTAGCGTAATTTGATTTGATTACAAAATAATAAAAAATCAGTGTGTGATGTTGACAACAAGTTGAATTACCTTTATTATAGTGTGAACCACAAAGTTCAAGTGAAAAACTAGAGTTGGCAGCTTGTCTAAAGTAGCCTTGCAATTTTAACAAATGCCGCCTGACTACAAGGTGCGCGTCCCTCAGCGGGAAACCAGGCTGAGATCGAAAAATTTGCGACTGGACTACCAAGATTTCAATGGACAAGGACGTCCCCTGACCGCCCCCCACATCTGTCAAAGACTGAAAATTTTCTTGTTATAAAAGGTGTCACACAATCACTGGAAGACCTATCATCTGTTGCTACCTACGAAACAATTGCAGACCTTTGCGACACGACAATCGCAGATAGCCTGAGGCGCCAAACCAATGGCACATTCCTTCTTAAACCTGCGACCTCTGACCAACAAGATAAATTGACCGGCATCCATGAGATAGCCAATACCAAAGTCGTCATTGAACCTTTTCAAAGATCAGGCAAGGGCGTTATCTTTTCCAAAGAAAGTAAGACTTGCTCAGACAATGAACTTACAAATTGGTTTCACAAACACGGCATCACAAAATTCAAACGTCTTGCTCACAAGAATGGTTATGAGTTACTGTTGCTAACATTCAAAGACGAAAGATTACCAAAGAAAGTACCTGTAGCCTTTGAATGGTGCAGAGTTTCTCCATACTTTCCTCATCCAAAACGCTGTTTCAATTGCCAAATGTATGGCCATTTTAGTCATACATGCATCAGATCAACGATTTGTGCCAATTGTGGTGACCATGGTCATGCACACACACAGAATAACCCTTGCTCTAAACTTCCACATTGTGCCAACTGTTCAGGGAACCATCCTGCCTTTAGCCACAATTGCAAAGTCTTCAAGAAGGAAAAAGAAATTCTACAACTACGAACTGTAAGACAACTATCCTTTCCCGAAGCCAAACGCCTTGTAGAACAGGACCCGGACAAACCTTGCCTAGAAGCAGATTACCCAAGACCACACTCAGTCGATCGACAGCCTGACGGTAATTTATTGGTACAAGCCATAAATGCCACTCAGGCACGGAAACTTCTTGAATTGAAAATTATTGCAGATGTACCTGTCAAAGTGACACCTCAAAGATCTCGATGCCATCAACCAAGATGAGATGACTAACTCAACATGACCACAAACCAAGTATGTCTCTAAATAGCCCAATCAGGTGCTGATGGGACGTAAAACACAAACTCACTCACTCACTCACTCACTCACTGTGGCGTATTCTAAACCCGCTTCCGCGCTTTCTGTTAGGAATTGTAGTATCTCTACCAAAGAGCTCCGAAATGGATCACTGTGTTGTTGATCACACCAGCTACTCCATTTATTCCAGGCGCTGTTGTAAGCAGATTGTGTACCCACTCGTCTTGCTTGCTGTAAGATCTCAATAGTTTCTGCAGAAAAACCTTGTTCTTTCCAGTTTTCCCGGAGATTCGCCATGCCACTAGTTGCAATTTCCCTTCCAGAATCAACGGATGTGTTTCGTGATTCGGGCCCACCAGTAATTGACGATGTGGTGGTAACAGGATTGGATGGTCTGTCATTAATGACAATACTTTGGCATACCACGGTTGCGCTTGCCAAAGCGGAGTGATCAGTACTAGTTCGGCTTTGTCGAACTGTACTTTCGCCAACACTCTGCTTATCAGGCAGAAAGGTGGAAACGCATACATTAAGTCCTGTGTCCAGGTCAAAGTAAATGCATCCGTCGTCTCCGAGTCCGGTTTCCAACTCACAAAACGTTGGAGTTGCCGGTTCAGCCGATCTGCAAATAGGTCTATCTGACATGAACCCCATTTCTGAAATATCACTTGACAAATCTCCGGGTTCAGTTTCCAGTTGCTGAAATCCCGATAGGTCCTTGATTCTCGATCCGCTTCCACATTCAGCACGCCTGGAAGATATTCGGCAGTAATCGTGATCATATTCTTGAGACAGAACTCCCACAGTTGAATCGTGGACTCCAGCATATCTCTCGATCGTGTGCTGCCCATCTTGTTGATGTTGGCCACCGTGGTCATATTGTCGACTTGGACATGAATGTGTCGTTGCGACAAGCCTTTCGCAAACGCCTGAACTGCAAATGTCGCAGCCTTCAGTTCCAACACATTGATGTGCAAACTTTGTTCCGCGGGTGACCAAAGACCTTGAGTCTGCTTGCCAGTGCAAGTGGCTCCCCAACCTTTCTTGGACGCGTCGCCCCCAAAGGTCTCGGGCCTCCTCGTGGCGATGGGTGGTAACACTATGGTGAAGACCTCTATCCTTAGTGGCCAACACGAGACAGTGCGCAAGCACACGTCTCCCCGACGGAAATGGGGCAACCTGTTTGCCGAGGGTTGCGACCCGTGTTGGAGGATGAAGGGGTCCTGGTAGTTGAGTTGGGTGGGACTAAGTTGGCCCCTCCCATACAATACACTACTTTGGCCTGGATTTCTCCCAGACGGGAGGCTGGATTGGCCCGGTCCAGTCAATCGGCTTGTCATGTTGTCATTAGGACTTAGGTCCTATTTGGCCGTGGCTGATGGGTCAATCAAGGAAGGTTAGAAACCGAGTATTTGCCTGCCGTGATTACTGTTATCATGATTTGAGGCTATATTTTAGGCCTAGCCTTTTAGAGTATATCCTTCATGTATCCCTGGGACCAGGGTACTGGGCTCAGCCCTACCCATGTTGGTCTCCCCGTGTTGGGCTCCGTGGTGGGTGGGGACCATGGAGGATGAAGTCTAGAAATCTGTATGGATTTTTTCAACCGAACTGTTTCTAAAACCGGATTCTTTGATTGTGACACAGAGCATTGGCCAAAATTCATTGTACTGAAAGGAAAGGATGATGAATACAGAAGAATATCCTCGGTGACCCGGGCGAAAGCCCTTTTTAAGGCGATCGGTGACCCTGGAGACATCAGACGACTCCCTGGTTCACTTCTTATTAAATGTCAGGACAGTGACCAGTCAAAGAAACTACTAAACATGACCAAACTGGCTTCAGCGGAGGTGGAGGTGACTCCCCATGAGAGACTGAACTCAATTAGGGGAGTCATATACTCGTATGACAGTCATGAGAGCTCGGATGATGAGCTACTCGAATGGTTCGCTTTCCGGAGGACTCCAGTTATTTCCATATACAGGATGGGGAAGAGACAAACAAAAGATGGTTCCACTGTTGAGACCCTTAGTCTCACCTTCAAAGGTAATCGGCTTCCGGAGGCGGTAGAAATAGGTTTTGAGGCCTGCAGGGTACGTCCCTATCTTCCTAACCCTCGAAGATGTTACCGATGCCAAAGATATGGCCACATAAATAAGACCTGTAAAAACCGAGTGGAAGTATGTGCCACCTGTGGAGGCATAGATCATGTCCATACAAAGGACGCGCCATGTGGCCATGCGCCAAAATGCATCAACTGTAAGGGCAATCACCCCGCATTTGACAAATCGTGTCCGAAATGGATCTACGAGAAAAAAGTCCTTGAGATCAAGGCAAACTCTGATGTTTCATTTCCAGAGGCCAGACGAATCGCCCAGTCCCAAATCGGGGCTGCTAGTTATGCTCAGATCGCTGGTGGAGATAATGTGAATCCTCAAACAGGATCACAATTCTCCCAGCGATCAGACATGCAATACTCTCCTGGACCCAGGTCATCCCCACGAAATACACCAAGGCTAAGACTTAATCTCGATCCAGCATTTCACTACTCAAAAAACAGTGACAACTCCCATACAGACAAAAACAAAGAAAAGTTCTGCACACTGTTCGCTCAAGCAGGGATGGAGGAACTCCTTGCAGCACATGGGCAACACATTGACAAAAAAGAAGACAAGATCAACAAAACACCATAAATTGACACACAGACAAAACCAACAAAAAGAAAATCAGATGGAAATTCTGATGTGAGAACACCTGCAAAGATACTAGCAACAGAGGTCATCGAGTCGGATCTAAACGAAAGTTATGAAACAGTCGACTCTGAACTCACAGAGGGAGAAGAAGACATGGATTCTCAATCCCCTCCCTCTGTGCCTGAGGTAGTTCAGGACAAACCTGACAACAATACAAGCCCGCCCGCCCAGATCCCATCCGCTTCTCCTGCAGGTGAACAGAAGGTCAGGGGGGCAAACCAGACAAAACCGAATATTCTACACAAGACCGGACACCACAAAAAACCAGGACAAATCAAACACAACAAAAGGAAACTCCCAAATTAAAGAACCCAAGCCAAAAACACCCTCACTCGAAAAATCCTGACCCACCTGACACCAGTACAGGAGGAAGGGATACTAACACAAATGTCATTCTTAAACGGGACAATCTAAAATTTACCTTTAGAACCCCGTTAAAAAGATAACCAAATTCATGTCAGAACAAACTTCCATGGACAACATCGTGCAATGGAATTGCCGAGGTTTTAGAGCAAACTTTGACGAATTGAAAATACTTACAACTGAATATAAAGCAAGTATCCTATGTCTCCAAGAGACATTTTTAAAAGCCTCGGACAATATTACTGTGAGAAATTATCACATATATAATTCTTATGGAGAAATTGTCCATGATAGGGCAATAGGTGGTTCTACCATTATGGTTAGGCACGGTATAATTCATACATGTCTAAATCTTAACACCACCTTACAGGCAACTGCCGTCCGCCTTACTTTACGTAAAACGATTACCGTGTGCTCCCTCTACTTGTCCCCGAGTGTTCAGGTGACACTACAAGATCTAAATAACTTATTTAACCAATTACCTGCCCCCTCCATTATTCTTGGGGATTTTAATGGTCACAGCCCTTTATGGGGCAGTACGGACCTGAATAGTAGAGGTGAACTTATTGAAGACTTTATAAATGGAAATAATCTCTGCATTTTCAATGATGGGTCAGATACATTTCTACATTCAGGACATGGCACGTACTCTGCTATTGACCTCAGCATAAGTGATCCAAATTTGTTTTTAGATTTTGAATGGAAAGTGCTAGAGGATACACATGGAAGTGATCATTTCCCTATTCTATTGAAATCGTTAGATGTTGGGCCTAACTCCGGTTTATCAAGGTGGAAATTCAATAAAGCAGACTGGAATCTCTTCTCAGAACTCTGCAACAAAAATATTACCCAACAGAAATATGCAGATTCCGATTCCCCTGTAGACAATTTCACAAAAGATATTATAGACATAGCAAATAAAGCGATACCGAAATCTCAATCCAATCCTCACCATAGCCCTAAACCTTGGTTTGACACAGAGGTCAAAGAGGCTATCAAAGCCCGCAAAAAAGCATTACGTGCCTTTAAATCTCGCCCAACACCAGAAAATCTAAATCAATTTAAAATCTTCAGAGCAAGAGCGAGAAGGATAACAAGACAAAAGAAAAGGGCTACCTGGCAAAACTATGTCTCTAAACTTAATACCCGTACACCCAGTTCCAAAGTATGGAAAATGATAAAGAAGATACAGGGTAGAGATACATCCACACATATTCAACATCTTGTCGTCGATGAAGAGGAGATAACCACAACTGAGGAAATTGCAAATAGAATAGGTGACCAATTCGCATTTAATTCCTCATCGAACAATTACACCCAAGAATTCCAACAATTTAAAGAGAGGGCCGAACGACAAAATTTAAATTTCCAGTCTGATAACTCTGAAGCATATAACATACCTTTCTCCATGGAAGAGCTCATAGCGGCATTGAATAAGGCTAAAGACTCTGCTACTGGAGCAGATGAAGTTCATTATCAACTACTAAAGCATCTACCGGAAACAAGCCTTAAAATTATGCTTCAGATTTATAATAGAATATGGGACTTTGGTACATTCCCAACGCTGTGGAAGAAAGCGATAGTAATACCAATCCCAAAACCTAACAAAGATCACAGTGATCCGCTTAACTATCGTCCGATTGCACATACCAGTTGTCTTTGTAAGACCATGGAAAGGATGGTCAACAATAGACTAGTATGGTATTTGGAATCAACTGAAGCCATAACAGAATATCAGTGTGGTTTCAGGGCCAAAAGAAGTACCTTGGACCATCTAGTATCATTCGAAACCTACATAAGAGATGCCTTCATTAAGAAAGAACATGTAGTTGCAGTATTTTTCGACTTAGAAAAAGCTTATGACACCACTTGAAAATTTGGAATTATGAAGGACATTCATGAAATGGGTCTACGGGGAAGGCTTCCTCAATTTATAAATTCATTCCTTCAAGATCGTAACTTCCAAGTTAGAATAGGAAGCACACTATCCAACAATTTCAACCAAGAAATGGGAGTTCCTCAAGGAAGTATTCTCTCTCCGACATGTTTTAATATTAAGATTAACAACATAGTCCGACATATCAAGGAGAATATCAAGTGTTCTTTATACGTAGATGATTTCCTCGTTGCTGTTAAGTCAACCAAAATGACAAGTGTCGAACGACAATTACAACTTAACCTAAACAGGTTACAAAAATGGTTATATGAGAACGGTTTTAAATTCTCCAAAAATAAAACGGTATGCATGCACTTCTATCCTCCCAGAAGCTTTCAGCCGGATCCAATCTTAATGTTAGAAAATTCGAAAATCAAAGTAGTAAACCAGTACAAATTCTTAGGAGTTTTACTGGATTCTAAATTCTCCTTTATTCCACATATCAAAGAACTTAAAGCTAAAGGTTTAAAATCTCTTAATCTTCTCAAAGTAGTCAGCAAGCTCAGTTGGGGTGGAGACACCACTGTATTGCTACGACTATATAGGGCTATAACCCGATCACGTCTCGATTACGAGAGTATTGTATATGGATCAGCAAGACCGTCTTACCTCCGATGTCTAAATACAGTACACCATCTCGGCATTCGCCTGTGTCTTGGGGCATTTAGAACATTGCCAATCGAGAGTCTATATGTCCTTGCGAAAGAGCCACCATTGTCACTACGGCAAATAAAACTTTCGCTGCAATATTTTGTAAAACTGGCAGCATGTCCAACAAATCCGGCTTTTTACCCGGTATTTCAGCCAAAGTACCAACAAATTTATATGACTAAACAAAGTGTTATAAAACCCCTAGGGCTTAGAATAAAACCCTACTATGACATAATAAACAAAGACAACTGCATAGTTGCTGAAGTGCAGGTTCCATCCATTGCTCCGTGGACCCTTCCTTTACCAATTTGTATTCTAGACCTGACAAGTCTTAGAAAATCTTCTACAAGTCCCCTGGAATACCAGAGTAAATTCCTCATAATAAGATACAGGTATCCATCATACAAGTTTCTTTACACGGATGGGTCCAAAGATGGACTTCTGACTGGTTACGCAGTCACCTCCGCAAAGACAAGTTATTGTAATGAACGTATACCTGATGTGTGCTCGATATTCACAGCAGAACTGACAGCTATCTACAAGGCGGTAGAAATTGCAGTCAACTCGGAAACTAACAATTTTGTAATTTGCTCTGACTCAAAGTCTGCATTGCAGGCAATAGCCAACAAGCAGGTGGAAACTCCTCTTGTATTAGACATTCTTTTTACCTTAGCAGTGATGAAAGAAAACAAGGAGATTATATTTTGTTGGATTCCAAGTCATGTTGATATCAAGGGAAATGAGATGGCTGATCTTCATGCGAAGAGAGCCTTAAGTAAAAACCTAACGGACAATGTTGTCCCTTATACGGATTTTAGAAAGCATATCAATGACTTTACCAAGTATAGTTGGCAAGTACGATGGAATGCTTGCCAACGAAACAAGCTACGCACAATACTACCACACGTCATGAAAGATATAAAAATTGATGTGCACTCACGCAGAGAGCAAATCGTAATTCATAGATGTCTTATAGGGCACAGCAGATTAACCCACTCACACTTATTAAACAATGATGCAGCACCAATATGCGAAGGGTGCCAAGTACCACTTTCGATCAAACATATCTTGTTAGAATGTAATAACAATCCATATTACCGACCCTTTCAATCAGGTAATCTCAAACAATTATTCTTAGAAAATTCAGCGTCCAGTATAACACAGTTCCTCAGAGATAATGACTACTTCTACAAATTATGAGAAATTAGTTCCAGGATAATCTATCTAACCAATGTTGCATCTAAATAGCCCTTACTGGTGCTGATGGGGCGTAAAAACACAAACTCACTCACTCACTCACTCTTGGACGCGTCTGTCGTCATTTTCAGTGTCAGGTCTGGACAGGGTTGGACAAAGGTGCGACCGTTCCAATTGTTCACCTCCTCTATCCACCAACGAATCTCGTTGCGAGCTTCCTGGTTCAGCGTGATCACTGTCTCGTAATTCTGCTGACCGTGTAGTAAGCCTACAGATTTCTGCATCTGCAACTTCTTCGTGTGCAGGGGTCCTGGTAAGATGGCTTTCGCTGCTGCCGTCATTTTCCCGACCAATTGGGACAGTTCCCGGACTGTCACTTTGTCTTTCTGTAAGACTCCTCGACAGTGTTCTTGGATTTTTATCAATTTGTCTTCTGGAAGACTCACTGTCATCTTTGTAGAATCCACTTCGAAACCCAGGAATTCTATCTGTCTGGTTGGATTCAATTCTGACTTCTCCCAATTTATGAGAAAACCCAGCCTTTCCAATAGCCACACTGTGGTCGCCATCTGCTGCTCCAGTTGGTCTGGTTTCTGATGCATGAGCAACATGTCGTCCAGATAAATCACCATTTTGATACCGATTTTCCTCAGAACGGCTGCTGCCGGTTTCAGTAACTTGGTGAAAGTCCAAGGGGCTGATGCCAGCCAGTGATGGGCACAATTCAACAATGTGCAACTCAATTCAATTCAATTCAATTGGACATCAGTGCAAATTCAATTCAATTCAATTCACTTGCTTTTGGGAATGAGCTCAATTCAATTCAATTCAATTCATAGGGGTAGTCAATTCAATTCAATTCAATTCATTTGTCGTGTAACTTGTCTAAGTGATAAATTTTGTAAAGTACAAAACTGTACGCTCCAGATACGGGATTGAGTTATGCAACATTATATTGGTCACTCATCATAGACTAATAGATATATCAATAAATCTATCAATCAAACTCTCAATTAACCAATCTGTCAATCCATCAATTAGTTACTTCTAAGTCGATCAATCAATCAATCGTTCAATTAAAACTCTATCTATCTATCTATCTATCTATCTATGTATCTATCTATGTATCTATGTATCTATGTATCTATGTATGTATGTATGTATGTATGTATGTATTTATGTATGTATCTATCTATCTATTCAATTTTGAATAACAAATTAACAAACAAGATGCTAAATCAATATATCCAGCATGGTCATTTGTTTCTATAACTACAGCTTAAATAAATGTGGATATATACACTATACAGTCAAGTCAATATTTCAATAATTAATACACTATAATGGAGACGTGATGCATATAATTAAGCTATAAAATAAAAATAATATAGCTATATATTGAAAAGTTAGAATGATGCTATATGTAAGATTTCACTTTATTTCAATATATTTTTCTTAATGCCAAGAATTTGTTAAAGCACATATCAAAGCTTGGCATGGCAGATTTAGGAATAAATTAAACACTTGTGATATAAATTTATTGCAAGTATAGCGATGGTTATTTCATTTAACTGAGAACATTTTTCGTTAGATAAATAATAACATGTTATTTTAATCAAAATCACCCTTTTTAGAATTAAGATAAGGCAGGGTGAACATGTATAGACTATTTATTTAAATGTTGTATTCCAATTTCCGTAAAAGCGTCGATTTAACCAAAAAAGGTTAAAAAGGAAACGGCTCTAGTTATGGTTAAAATTGAGTTAGAAACATAATTTAAAAACGTATATATATACTTTAGAAGTAGCTGAATACAATGGCCGAAGTTAAAATACTGTATCTTTGATAATAAGGCCAGTATTAGCCTGTAAGTTACGATGTTTTGATTTGCGCCAAAATGTGTGGAAAAAGCAAATGGCGGCTATGTGTTCAAATCAAAATCAAAATGGTGTATCCTTGAAGTGATTCAATATTCATCTACCAATATATTTTTAAAAATGACATTGGATACTTTTAACCGAACAATGCCAATAATCCTTCAAAGACTCTTATTAATTATCAATTCCTCACTCATGGATTTTTTTTTCACGAGGGATGACCAATAATGTATTTATATATTAATATAAACCATTCGAATTGAAAATGAATTGAATTAAAACCACAATTCACAGCCTATCTCAATTCAATTCAATTCAATTCATTGCATTTTTCCAACACAGTCAATTCAATTCAATTCAATTCATCGACTTTTTGAATTTTGAATTAATTCGAGTTAATTCAATTCATGAATTGAATTGTGCCCATCACTGATGCCAGCCCGAAAGGGCATGATCTGAACTGAAAGATTCGATTGTCCCATCTGAATTTGAGGAATTTTCTCTCTTGTTCCGCCATACTTACCGAGAAGTAGGCATCCTTGAGGTCTATTTTCACAAAATATTCGTCCCTCTCTATCATATCCAGTGCCATGTGCAGACCCTCCATCTTGAAGTGCTGGTACTCTACACTGGCGTTCAAGGCTTTTAGGTTGAACACTGGTCTCCATGACCCGTCTTTCTTGGGCCTGAGAAAGATGAAGCTGACGAACTGGTCTATTTGTTCGTCTGTCTCTTCTATGCTTTCTTTCACCAGCATTTTGTTGATTTCTTCCGTCAAGATCTGAGTTTGACTTTCCGAAAACCGTGGTAGATGCGGTTCTTTCGACTGAAACGGCGTCCCCGACCGCGGTATCTCGCAGCCTCTTACCGTTCGCAATACCCACGAGTCGGACGTGATTTTTGTCCAGTTCGCATAATGTCTTGTCAGACTGCCTCCCACTGGACCTTTTACGGGGTCGACCAGCTGTAGCTGTAACACCGCATTGTCTATGGCGATAGACTCTAGATTGTCTGCGTTTAAGCGCCCAATATGCCCGCAAGGCTCTGTGTTGGGATTTAACATTGTAGGAATGTGAAAGGACATACCTGCTTTGAGGTTTTCCGGCTCCCCGACCACCCCCTCGTCCTTTGTTAGGGTGTGGTCTGCCGCGAAAGGGCTTCTGGTGGCTGTTTCCTCCGGCATTGCTGTTCTGGTCGTTGCGGCCTTGGTTTTGCCCAGGTTGATTGTAACTGGGGTTCTTGCTGTGGTACGCCCCCGCAGGTCTTGGGCCTCCTCGTGGCGGTGGGTGGTAACACTAAGGTGAAGCCCTCTATCCTTAGTGGCCAACACGAGACAGTGCGCTTGCACACGTCTCCCCGACGGAAATGGGGCAACCTGTTTGCCGTGGGTTGCGACCCGTGTCGGAGGATGAAGGGGTCCTGGTAGTTGAGTTGGGTGGGCCTAAGTTGGTCCCTCCCATACAATACACTACTTTGGCCTGGATTTCTCCTAGACGGGAGGCTGGATTGGCCCGGTCCAGTCAATCGGCTTGTCATGTTGTCACTAGGACTTCGGTCCTATTTGGCCATGGCTGATGGGTCAATCAAAGAAGGTTCTGACCAAGTCTACATGCTGGCCATGTTTTAAATATGATTGCAGTTGTATCTCTTACCAAGCCTTCTACGAGTATATCCCCCATGTATCCCTGGACTAGGGTACTGGGCGCAGCCCTACCCATATTAGTCCCCCTTGTTGGGCTCCTTGGTGGGTGGGGAGCATGGGGGATGAACATCATAAATTCCTATGGCATACTCTCTTCCTAATTCACAGTCTCGACTAAAACGGCAGCGGTCATCCTCGGATGACTGTATCGACCCAGAACTGCTAAATCGACAAACGACAACGCGAAAGTCGGAGTACCGACACAGGTACATAGTGTTCAAACCAACTAACAGGCTATCTCCCTTCGCCATCTACAAGACCATACTTCAAGAAGTCGGCGAACCTGCAGAGACAACCTTACAGAGAGATGGAACCGTCCTATTTAAGACCAGAAACGACGACCAGACTCGGAAACTCCTTAGGCTGAAAGATGTTGCAGGTACACAGGCAATAATCGAGCCTCATCGGACCTTGAATACTTCCAAGGGAGTGGTTTTCTCCTCCCTTAGCTATTTAGACTCGGACGACGATTTACAAGAATGGTTTGAAACTTTTACTGATGTCATTCATTTTCATAGAATCCCACAGAGGGATAATCGGGAGCTTCTTATCTTGACTTTTTCAGACACGACTCTTCCAGAGAGCGTTAAAGTTATATGGGAGCAATGTAAGGTACGACCTTACATCCCCAATCCAAGAAGATGCTATAAATGTCAACGTTTCGGTCATCTGAGCAAGTGGTGCCGACGACAAGAAGTTTGTGGACATTGTGGATCCCAGGACCACATCCAATCCAAAGGAGAACCTTGTACATCTCTCCCTCTTTGTGTCAACTGTAAGGAAGATCATCCCTCTTACAGCAAAACCTGTAGACAGTGGACAAAAGAAAAAGAAATCCTCAAATTGAAGGCAACGCAAGCAATATATTGTTTCCAGAGGCAAGAAGGATTGTGGACCAGCACTCAGGAATTCCCAGCTATGCCGACATGGCAGGATATCCACAACCTCAACATCATGCTACACAAAGACGAAGGCTACAACTCGAAGAACGCAGCATCAACAGAATACACCAACAACACGCAGAGAACAACAACAGACATTCGGGAGGAACAAATGGAACAACCACGCCAAAGACAACAAACACCACAAAACAGCCTGATTCCCAGCCAGACCTTGAAGAACAAATCCCAACAGCTGGCATCACAACTCCTCCTGAGGAAGAAATGGAAGAACGTCCGACTGAAACAGACACTGAAGAGGAACAGGAAGAATCGGATGATGGCAGGAACACGACACCCGGCAACCAGTCCATGGAAGCAGAACAAGATGAAGAGGAAGAAAATGCAGCAGCTCAAGGAGATCTAAAGGAAAAAGAAAAGGAAGAGGGCCTTGAGGAAGAAGAAGACGATCCAGAAAACAAAGGACAGGACGGAGTGGACGAAATGGAAAAAAAGGAAACAAACCCTCAGGATGGAGGAACAGACAGTCTTGCCAACCCAATCACTCACAGAGCCTATCTCTTCCACCTCCTACTTGAAGAAGTATCACCTGAACACATTCAAACATACCGACTAAAGATTATAGACCATTACCTAGACTCAGCAGTTTCACATCTTCAAATGTCCGGCTTCGGCAATGTGTCTAGGAAGCTGACTGAGCGAACAAAACAAAAGCTGTACACCTGGCAAGAAGATACACACACAAACAAAAAAGAAATACACAGTTTAGTCACCAAGTACACCTTCACTGACGAATTCTATGGAATCCTCATTTTACTGGTCATTCATGGCCTTTTGTCTGTTGCTCTGAAATTGGTAAAAAAACAACGGACGACGGAAACCACGACACAAAAAAGAAATAACTAAGTAGCAAAAGAACAGAACTATAAAGACACTTAGTACAAACCAAGTATGTCTCTAAATAGCCCACACAGGTGCTGATGAGACGTAAAACACTAACTCACTCACTCACTCACTCACTCTTGATGTGGTACTGTTTGCCCTTAGCCTTCCGTTTGCGTTTCGACAGCTCCCATTGGGCCTCCCGCAATCGCTTCGTCCCCTTCGCCTTCTTGTGAAGCGATTCGTGGAACCTCGGATCCAAATAAATATTCGCCGTCAGGGTCGAAGATATGTTTGTTGCGTTTCACCACCTCCGCAGCCTTCTTGTGGTCTCGAAAGAATGTTCCTAACAGAGTCTTCCTTCTCGAGAATAACACAGCATTATGGGCCTGCCCCAGGGCGAACATGCCCTTCTCAATGTCCTTGCACATTCGTTTGAGACGCAGGGGGGTCCCGTTGTCCCGAGCCGAGCGCAGCTCCGTCCACACTTTTGTCAGTGGGCCGAAAGCAGTCCCCAATCTCGTGGAAATTGACAAAAAACTCTTGTCGGTGTCCTTGACATTTGTCGCCACTTTACCGGGCAGCATATCTACGATCTCCGGGTCTAACGGTTTCCGGACAGCTTCAGACACAAGGCCTGGCACCCTAAACTTGTCTGCAATGTCATCTAGCTGTTTGGGATCCCACAAAGGGTCACAGATGTACTTGTGTAAAAACTCGTTTTCCACGTCGGACAAATAGTCCTTTTCCGTGTGCTCAAACGGGTCAAAAATAGTGGAATCAGTAAGCTTGCTACTGGCAGCACTGCTCCTAGACTTGCCTGTGAAACTTGCAGCTCCGTGGCTGTGTTTGGTCCTTTTCCGTTGGGAATAATCCGACTCTTCGTCAGACCCGTCAGAATCGTATCCGTCAGATTCGTCTTCGGATTCTTCTTCTTCAGAAAAACCATGGACCGCCGACTTTCGGGCTATCTTCCTTGGGATCTTGTACCCCTGCCAATTTTTGTTTTGGTCTGGATTGCCGGAGCCTGACGCGAGACCGCAGCCTCGATCTGAGCTCGACTTTCCCGCCTCTGACGAGATTGGAAGCGTCGTCTGCTCCCTTCGGCTGTCTGCTGTAGCCGGATTCAGGCCCGCATCTTCCGATGCTAGTTGGCGGCTGCCTTTCGGCGCCTGGTTAGAAAAGTGCTCTGGATCCTCCCGGATCTGATCACCCTGTTTGTACAGGGCTTCACGTTGCACAACGTGCGAATTTCCGTCAACAAGACGAGGGTCGCCCCCAAACTCGTTCGCCATTGTCGAGCAAAAACGAGAAGTGGTCACGTGATAGAGCGTCGTTCAGAGCTAGACTTTTATTTTTAGTTAGCTTCGAACTTGCTATTTTTGAGATCACTTTGTGAAGAATGCATTATTATATCTATTTCACTAATGAAATAAAATTCCAGATTGATTTGATAAAGTTTTTTTTCTCCATTGAAATAACATTGCTGTCACTCTTCAGCCTTTTGTTTACGTCTGCAATGATTTCATGACGTTACAATGTAACAAAATTGCTGATAGCTATGATGTCACCAGATCTGATATGAAGTCATGATTGACTGAAGTGTCCCTAGTGTCAAAGTGTCTCCAGCCATGATGTTGCACTGTAGGCCAGTGTAGGGGCGCCGGCCAAAGAAAATACACATGCATTATTGTACGATATTTGGCGCCGGCCACTCCTACATTCTGTCAAATTTCTGGAGGAGTGTATAATTTCTTTCTGCAGTTCTGCAGTTCTGCAGAAAAAAACTGCAGAATTCTGCAGTTTCCAAAAAAGTGCAGAATTCTGCAGTTCTGCAAAAAAACTGCAGAATTCTGCAGTTTCCAAAGGAATTGCAGAATTCTGCAAAAAAATTGCAGAATTCTGCAGTTCTGCAAAAAAAAGTGCAGAATTCTGCAGTTTTCAAAAAAAGTGCAGAATTCTGCAGTTCTGCAAAAAAAATTGCAGAATTCTGCAGTTCTGCAAAAAGGCAGTAGGCCTACATTTAAATTTCTTCCTCCACCTGCATATTCTGCAATAAATTCTGCAGTTTGGGAGTGAAATTGCAGAATTCTGCAATTCTGCAATAAATTCTGCAGTTTGGGAGGAAACTGCAGAATTCTGCAATTCTGCAATAAATTCTGCAGTTTTGGAGTGAAATTGCAGAATTCTGCAATTCTGCAATAAATTCTGCAGTTTGGCAGGAAACTGAAGAATTCTGCAATTCTGCAATAAATTCTGCAGAACAAATTTATTGCAGAATTCATGCAGTATTTGTGAACCTCTGGTACAAGGGACTTGTCATTACCCAGGAAAAGTTGGTTGGGGGGGGGGTAGCATTTCTGGGGTCGAGTTGGGGGGGGGGCTGCTTCAAAATAAACCTCTATGCCTCTATGGACGTTTTGACACTAGGCTAATTCTCAACCAAATTTCACTCTGAAAAAAGTGGTGGATACCCTGCAACCAGGTCTATTCACTACAGTTGTCAGTCTTTGTCCGTCGTTGTTTCTTTTTGCCGTACGGCACTTTTTCGGCAATCGGTCAGCTCGCAAAATGCATTTTTGCGAGCTGACCGATCGCCGAAAAACGTGTCGTACGGAAAAAATAAACAACAACAGACAAACACTGTCAACTTCAGTCAATAGACCTGGTTGCAGGGTACCCGCAACTTTTTTCAGAGTGAAATTTGATTGAGAATTGGCCGAGCAGAGTGGTAGAACGATGACTAATCCACAAGAAAACAAAACATGCAAGTGCTGCTCCCCACAAGAGTGACGACCTGGGAGAATGGACACCAAAAGAAGAAGAAGAAGAAGAAGTCCATAGCAGTTCACTTTGAACTCCAGCTGTTGTTGTGTTGAAATTTTATTGCAGAATTGCAGAATTCTGCAATTTCACTCCCAAACTGCAGAATTTATTGCAAAATTGCAGAATTCTACAGTTTCCCCCCAAACTGCAGAATTTATTGCAGAATTGCAGAATTCTGCAATTTCCATCCAAACTGCAGAATTTATTGCAGAATTCTGCAGTTTCACTCCCAAACTGCAGAATTCATTGCAGAATTGCAGAATGCTGCAGGTTTATTTGAAACTGCAGAATATGCAGCTACCTACCTGCAGAAGTGCATAAAACCTCCAAGGCTGCAGAATTCCTACAGAACTACAGATTCTGCTGCAGAAACTTTTCAGAAAGCTGCTGGGACAGGTGAGCATCAAAACCCCAGCACTCCCAACCGACCATCAAACCGCTACTCCTCTCCCCCCCCAACCAACGTTTCCTGGGTAGTGGCAAGACCCTTGTTGAAGAGGTCTGAACTTAACAGATGCATTGCAATTGATAAGCTGGATTAAATACCAGAGGTTGACAAATACTGCATGGAGCTGCAAAACTGCAGAATTTATTGCAGAATTGCAGAATTCTGCAGTTTCCTCCAAAACTGCAGAATTTATTGCAGAATTGCAGAATTCTGCAGTTTCACTCCTAAACTGCAGAATTTATTGCAGAATTGCAGAATTCTGCAATTTCCTTCCAAACTGCAGAATTTATTGCAGAATTGCAGAATTCTGCAGTTTCACTCCCAAACTGCAGAATTTATTCCAGAATTGCAGAATTCTGCAATTTCCTTCCAAACTGCAGAATTTTTTGCAGAATTGCAGAATTGCAGGAAGAAATTTAAATGTACTGAATTTCTGGAACGCGCGTTCGGTGTCAAAAATATGACAAAAAGTGCACCAAAACATCACAAAAATGTGATAGGGCCTAAATGAATTGCAAATTGGCTGTTCTACGTGTGAGTATGTGTATTTCTGCTGTGTGACCCCTAGATGCTGAGCAATCAGGCCAAACACCCGTTCACCTATTGATATATATATAGGATCAATTGAAAAGTTTAGGTAATGAATTGTCTCTGCCTAACAAAATAGAAATGGTATCCAAAATATTGCATGTGGTATATATAGGCCTATGACTCATGTGTATTCACTTTGCTAATTATTGAGTATATATAGCTACATATGTCAGACCGGGGTGCCTGAAGGAATCACGGGCGGCAGGGGTGGTCAGATAAAAAAGGGCAAATCATATTTGCGCCAATTTTCGCTTGACAAAATTTAAATGGAGGGTCACCAATGATTTGAAAATATACTTTCTTATACTTACTAATGATAATGTTTTCTTTCCTTAAACATCCAAAGGGCACCCCTGCCCCCCTTGGACAAGGGCAGGAGGGCCAATTGCCCCCCCCCTGCCTTCCTGCCCCCCCCTGTTCCGGCACCCCTGATGTCAGATGTGTATTCACATTTAGTATAGCATTTTCTGGAAATGAGCAAAATATGTCAAAGCCAGTAGAAGTCGATTTCACAACTAAATGTGAAAGAAAGCCGACTTTGAACGCATCATGAAAGCAGTTCACACATACATGTAAATAATCCCCAAAAGTAAAGTTTGAGGTCATTAAGGTGACTCAAGTATGTTTTAATTTAACAATAGCTATATTCATTGTTCTATAAATATACATTAATTTCAACAATAATAATATAAATTTATTGTTTTATGGATATATATATAGGGGAGAGCGGGACACAGTGAGACGGCGGGCACAGTGAGACAAAGCCCGTAGCGTCTAGCTGGTACTGTTTACAGATCAACCCTCTTTTGTATAGTACAAAAAGTAAGTAAGTGAGAGTCTGACCTATATCTGGAATGCCTACACAGCATATCCAGAGTCGAATTTTTATATTTAGGTTTTTAGCCGATAAAAGTAAATAATTTTGCTAAACGACTTTTTGTTATAATTCCCAAGAAAAATGGTATAACGCAAATCAATTGCCAGGAATTCAAACCTTGATTATTTGCCTTAGTTTAGTGAGATAATGAACCACAATACAGGCATCTGGTCCGCAGGATTCAAAAATTTTATAAAGAGAGCTGCGTGGGGCACAGTGAGACAGTTGGAGGCGGGGCACAGTGAGACATGGTAAAATACACTCGAAACGACCTGAATGTAAGGCATAGCTTACAATTCACTATTTAAAACAAAATGCCTGCAATAAACTCCTGATTTTAGTGAGTCATATTCAAAGAGAAGCATCAGAATGAATTTTGATTAGTATGTAACAGGTGCGGCAGGTTAAATAAGTCGTGCACGTGTCCTGTGCGATGAAGTTTCGAAACATGCTCAAAAAGGACCTAAAAAATCACCTAACCAGCTGCTTTTATGAGAGTAGGGTAAATGTGGGTAATATCACGCACCTTGTGCGTGATATTACCCTGGCCTGTTTGTCAATGACTACTAGTTGTCAAGAATTATGTGTGCCATTACCTGCAGTAAAGATTTTGACTAACATTGGACTCAAGTGACACAAAAATATCAAATTCCATTGATCGGCCACATCTTACAGCACTTTGCATCCAGTTAAGTAACTAAAGTCATTTTAGCAGTTTATGTGGGTAATATCACGCACTTCTGTTTAATATCACGCAGCAGTAGGTGTTATATGGCGCAGGCTGATTTCCTGATGAAAATGGGACTGTATTTTTGTCCAAGAGCATTGCGTTTAACCATAATCAGGTATTACGGACCTCATAAGCCTTTTTAAAAGGCCCGAATTCACAAACAGTGATCAGTGTGCAATTAAAAGGGGTCAATTATATGACATTAGCCAAGATCATTACATTGGGAGCAATTACATGAAGAAGAGTTATATTTCCACAAAATGAGAATATATTTACAATGACTCTAATGAGCGATCTGATTTTATAATATTGTGATTAGCATATAACTATGCATTTTTTGCTTAATTCGATTGGTGTTTCATATATATATATATTCCAAAACATGGGAGTTTTATAAAGATGAAATGTATTTCTGAACCCCCCCCCCTCCTCTCATACATGCTAATGAATCAGATATATGGCCAAGTAACCCTGATGACCATTGACCTGTGAGAATCCAGTGAAGTTTTGTCGGAACTCCAGTACATGCAGTTGCTGGATTGTGGTCTGTACTTTATTTTTGAGACGTTTCGATTATCCAGCAGATTATGTCACTCTGAACCATATAGCTTTCAGTTTTAAACTATGGAGTTCCATATGGACCACATGCTTACATTCGTAATCATTAGATGGTAAAATAAGACAAATAACCATGGGAGTCACTTGGCCCTGGCCGCCCTGTAGATGTTGGATGGCAGTTTCAATCATCCTTTGCCTCAATGGTGTGTCCTGCTCCAGTCCTACTTAGCCTACCAATACAAGTGCATAAATACAGGACATAAGCCCAGTCATCCATCCATCCGATATCCATCCAAATATACATGGTTTTAATCAAAGGCTGCTGATTGCTTTGCTTTTTCCTATTATTCTGGGGATTTATGACAAAAAGACATTTAGCAAATTTGCTGTTGAAAGAGTAAAAATATTTTAAGACAAAGCAATGTCACTGTTAATTCCCTGTCCCAAAAAAGTTGGCTGCACTCTAAAAAATGTCGGGACAAAATTGGTTTTTTAGATTCAAAATGGTTTTTTGAAAAACCAAATTTCAATGCAAAACCAAAATGGATTTTTAAAAAAATCCATTTTGGTTTTTTGCATTGAAATTTGGTTTTTCAAAAAACCATTTTGAATCTAAAAAACCAATTTTGTCTGAAATTTTTTAGAGTGTGAAGAACCCAAATAGTGATTAAGTTCAATTGATCCAACTGAAGTTGAAGGTCTCCAACACCATATATAGTGGAAGTGTTTCAAACAAACTTTGCTGCTTACTAAATGGGTTATTTGCTGCTATTAGGTGCGTGATAATACCCAAATATGCGTGATATTACCCCCAAAATGTGCGTGATACAACCCCCCGATCATGAGTGATATTTCCCCAGGTTTATGATCATTACCTTTACATGGTTACCAGTGACTTATTCAAGCGCAACATTCTGCAAATTAAACTTTTTGAAATCCCGTCTTGTGTCTTTCTTACATAGTGATTGTCCACTAAATGTATCATAAAAACCTTAGCTGCAATTTACTATCGTATACATTGAGAATTTTACACTAAAAAGCAGAAAAATTCTGAAAAAATGCGCAAATGGCATAAAACGATCCTGCAAACTTGTCAGTGCTAGTTTCAAGCAAAAAATGCTTTTGGATGGGATCAATATAATCACATGCACGTTTTTCATTTCTTACATAGGAGATCTCATACAAAGCTGAAGATTTAAATAGCTATTAAGTTAGGTGCGTGATAATACCCACCTGCGTGATATTACCCACTTTTACCCTACAGTAGTTTCTGTTGCAACAATTGATGGAAAAATTCCGCAGGTCCCGAGGATCGGCGGTTATGGCAGCAGATGCCCTGTCTCACTGTGCCCCACCTGCTGTCTCACTGTGCCCCGCCCACGGGGCACAGTGAGACACTAAACGAGCATGGACGTAACTCAAAATTTCTCCAAACCTGTAAAAGGTAGGAACCTGAAACTACTTGACAATATACCCAACGTCATTACCTATAATGTAGACCTGATCTCATTTAACTCGTTACTGCCAACATTTTGGAACACTTGAAAATAAAAAAAGTGTCTCACTGTGCCCCGCTCTCCCCTACATTCATTCAACAATATCCATTGACCTGTAAATTTGAAATATTTTCATAATACACAACATGCATAAACAAAATTTATTTTGACATTAATTGGTTTTATTTTGGTTACTTCCAGGAGTCACCAAGCGACAATAATGAAAAACTCTCTAACAGTGGCAGATCCTTCGACTGGTTGTGTCCCAACTGCAAGGTCCCATCACGAAAGAGGAAGATAAAAGACAGCATGGCCCCAACAAACGCCAACAAGAAAGAGCGTCCCACTGCTCCCGATACTGATCCTGCTGAATCGCTTCCATCTGATGCGTCCGAACCCCCAGTCCCTGGTCCATCTACTTCAGCTGCTGTCCCAGTTATCACTCGTTTGAATTCAACCATGAGGGCTTCCATTGTAGAACGTCCATCATCAATTTCATTGTGGACTCAGCATTCACTCTTCCCGGGCCTCTACCAGATCAACAGTCGCATCCTTCCGCGAAGAACTTTTGGACTACATAATGGCAGATGATCCAATGGTAACTACTTCTTTTATAATTTAAAGTTTTATATATATATAATATGTAAATGGCACAGATAAATAGGATTATAGATAAATAGGATTATTGATAAATAGGATTATCTAGATAAACATGATTATCTAGATAAATGGAATTATCTAGATAAATGGAATTATCTAGATAAATAGGATTATATCTAGATAAATAAAATTTATGGATAATCAGCTAAATACTAAAAAGCCAGATTTTTGAAACATCTCCTTTGTTCAGTTCGCTTTGCGCTAATATAAGTATTAGCCTAATTGACCAAATCAATTTGTTCATACATTATATGTATTTCTTTTATTGCCTTTCCAGCCATCTGAGATCGGACCAATTGCCCAGTGCAACCCGAACATAGACAGACGGCAAGCTGACCAAGTTGATCTGGTTGTATCTGAACTAACACCTGCCCTGGTAAGTCTTTCATATAGTAATAAAATTTCACACTGATATATTACGTTGCATATGATACGATATTTAGCACAATGTAATTATATATTGATATAATATTGTTGATATAAACATATTCACACAATGCCACACTTGTTCCATGAAATAAGATTCTATGAATGTTCAGAAATGCAACTTTTATCTATGCCAAATCATAAAAATACACAGTTGGAATATTAAAAAATAAAAGGTTCATTTCTATATTTTCAGGCAACCAGGGAAGATGACGATAAGAGCTGTGATGAAGATGCTGGTGAACTTGCAAGCACGGAAGACCAAGCACTTATGCCAGATGCGGTGAATATTGCAATTGTGAATTTTAAAAAAAATTAATGTAAATAAGGCTATAATTTATGGTTTTTAGCAGCGCCATGGCGCAAGCGATTACCTTAGTATTTCGGGAAAACTTGTGAACAAACTGGAGGTCATCTTATCCTATCAAGTGCACCCAAAATAAGCATACAGTCTACTAATAATTTCTACTCGCCAGCGTCAACTTTTAGAAGCGTTTACAACTAGCTGAAAATGTATTTAATTACGAAATTGTGCACTTGACTTTCTTCTTCTTCTTCCTGCTTGCAGATCCGTTCCTTTGTTGGGACCTCCCTCTCAGTTCAAGTCACTTGAGCTGAGCCTTGTGTATAATTCCATGTATCATTATCTGACATAGATTTAAATTATAGTCATCCTTTGATTCCTTTCAAACTGTTCAAAGTCCTAATTGAAGATATTGGGCCTTTGAAACACTTCTTGATGTCCTAATTGAAATTAGCAGTATTTCTGTTATTATGCCTACTTTAATTTTTTTGTGAAGTTGAAATACATTAAAGACAAATACACTTATCAACTATAATTTTGGATGATAGGCAGAGATATATATATATAGGCAGATAGATAGACAGGTAGCTAGATAGATAGATAGACAGATAGATAGATAGATAGATTGATTGATTGATTGATTGATTGATTGATTGATTAGGCCTAAACTGTATCAGTGACAAATTGTACAGGCGCTGCTAAAAGTGCTTGCACGTTATTTTTATATTTATACAAGTTCAATTATGCTTATAAATTTCTTCAAATTATGTTGATTATGAAGCGGAATATATATCTGAAATATCTCCAATTAGAGAAATGTTTGGTGCATGGCAGCTTTTGCAATATATAGAAAACAGAAGACCTCGATGACGAGTGATTGTTAATTTCATTTTTTGCAGCCTACGCATAACAATACATTAATTAGTCTCAACACAGCTTACTAATTTAATGTGGGAAACATAGTGCAACTTTTGGCTTGTAAGCGTATACAATGTATTTAATATGCTAAATTTATATTTTCAGCATTACGGCGGATGAGACATGAGCAAGCACATTTGAACAAACACAAGACTATTGAATGATATGAGCCAAATTATGCTGCTCCAAGTTATCCTCACTTTCCAGATACATGATTTGATTTGATTTGATTTTATTCAACAGCATCAACAAAGTACAATTGTAAACAATGAGGCATAACAATAATAAATAATGATAAATAATGAGGTAATAAATAATGAGGTGTAAACAATAGATATAAATGAGATGAAATTGTACAATGATAATGATGTTAGGATAGCCCACGAAAGTTCTGAAACTTATTTCCAGCGGGGTCCAGTTAATGACAACACAAAATGATACAGCGACCTGGAGAGTTAGATGACTAGACTGATTAGGTATTTACGATACATATATACAAAGATAAATAAATTGGCATTTACACTATGTACAAAGACTAATTAAATGTCGTTTACACTTGTTTTTGAAAGATTGATGTTCTTCATTATTCTTAATGTTATCAGGCAGTGAATTCCATGCTTTGACTAGATTAAATGAGAAAGAATTTGACACAATAGTATCATTAGACGATGTTGGAATTTTGAAGTTGTAATTAGAATTTCTTGTTCTGTACCTATGGACATCACTTGCACGAGTAAAGTTACATAAAAGATATTCAGGAGTTTGAAAGTGATACAATTTGTGTACAATATTTAGCCCAAGTTGTTTAACTCTATTTTCAATGTTGGTACAATTGACCTGCTTGAACTCTAATTGGCCTATATGTTCCCTGTTGCCTTTGGCTAAGATTAATCTGAACATTTTGTTTTGTAGAACCTGTAATTTATGTTTTAGATCTTGAGTTAAATTATAGTACCACGAAACACAGGCGTAATCCATTTGACCTTGAACCAAGGCCATACTAAGAATTCTTCGAATATCTCTCGTCAAAACTTTCCTGTGCCTGTATAAAAATTTTAGCCGCCCATTTGCTTTTTTGATTATAGAATTAATACATTCCTTTCCTGACTGGTCATTATCCATGATTGAGCCAAGATATTTCAAATTGTTTTTGCCAACAATTTCAGTATTGTTGAATAGGCCCCATTTAACCTCATAAGTCCCAGATGGAGGCTCCATTTGGGACGTCCGGTACTTGTGGGACTTACTCGGACCTGCTGGTGCTTGTGGGACATAGCAGGACTTAGTGATGCTTGTGGGACATAGCGGAACTTAGCGGTGCTTGTGGGACATAGTGGGACTTAGTGGTGCTTGTGGGACATAGCGGGACTTAGTGGTGCCTGCGGGACGTAGTGGTGCTTGTGGGACATAGCGGGACTTAGTGGTGCTTGTGGAACATAGCGGGACATAGTGGGACTTAGTGATGCTTGTGGGACATAGTGGGACGTAGCGGTGCTTGTGGGACATAGCGGGACTTAGTGGTGCCTGCGGGACTTAGCGGTGCTTGTGGGACATAGCGGGACTTAGTGGTGCTTGTGGGACATAGCGGGACTTATTGGTGCTTGTGGGACATAGCGGGACTTATTGGTGCTTGTGGGACATAGCGGGACTTAGTGGTGCTTGTGGGACATAGCGGGACTTAGTGGTGCTTATGGGACATAGCGGGACTTAATGGTGCTTGTGGGACAAAGCGGGACTTAGTGGTGCCTGTGGGGCAAAGCGGGACTTATTGGTGCTTGTGGGACATGGCAGGACTTGCTGGTGCCATCCTCCCATGCAGTTGTCTTGGCAGGGTGGCCGGTGCCTGCAGGACATAGACTCTCTGGTATCATAGAGGCATTAACCCATTAATCGCTATAAGAATTATCATTACACCCTCTCATTAAAAAACCTACAACTAAAAAAAGACCAGTAGCCTACTGAGTAGTCACCTTTTTGGTAAGCTACCAACTATAATACCTCAATTGTTTTTCCATCTAGAAGACCCCTCAGATGAACCATGAAGCAATTCAACTTTATCAATGGGGTAGCACTAACAGTAATGGGGCAGTTAACCAGCCAAATTGACTGATGTTTATCTTTAATGATTGTGTGTGCTGGATGTGATACGAAAGTGAGTTAATGTGCCATTGATAGAAGAATTTATTTTATGGTTAGATAGACAGACAGATAAATAGATCTGTGTATTATGTAGATGAGATAGATAGATAGATAGATAGATAGATAGATAGATAGATAGATAGATAGATAGATAGATAGATAGATAGATAGATAGATAGATGTTTTGTAACTGAAATCAATAAAATTAAGTGTTGTTTTGACTTCTTGGTTTTGGAATATAACTTAAGTAAATGGTGACTCAACTGTTAGTACAGCTCCGCTTTTTTGCATGCAACTACTGGCACTTAATTACTCCACAGGCAGTCACTATCTAGACAGGCTCGAGCACCACAGATAACCTTTTGTTTGTGAAACTGACTAAGGTCCATAACTTTAAAGATCCGCTGATCTATCTATTTTTCTATCTATCTATCTATCTATCTATCTATCTATCTATCTATCTATCTATCTATCTATCTATCTATCTATCTATCTATCTATCTATCTATCTATCTATCTATCCATACAATGTTATTCTCTTGGACTCATGAGCAGTTTGTGAGATCATATTGTATACTTTCAATGCTATCAAGTAAACAAACTGAGTATCAATGAGGTCACAGGTTACTCATGACAAATTGGCAGTTGACTTCAATGCAATGGATAGGACCTGGTGTTAGGTCATTGATGTCCACTATAGCAGCTGAATGCAGGTACTCATCATTCGTTGACTGTAATGGACTTTCACCCAAAAATGAAGGGTCTATTAAAATTCGTTTTCTGGCATAGATAAGTCCTAAGGTATGCATAATTATCACATTGACCCTTGTTTGAGGGTGTTGCAGTCTTGCAGACACAAAAAATACGGAAATAGTGTGTGGCACTGTCGAGAATACAGTGAAATGTTCAGAGCAATTGGTGTAAGGACACTGTGGTTAATGCAGAATTAAAGGTTTGCATACAACTTAACAAAATTACACTAACTGTGACTTATAACAGCATCTGTCTATTTATCAGTCAATTGATCTGGCTGTTTATCTGTCTATTTAGCTGTCTAGGTGTCTACCTATCCTTTTATCTGTCTATCTGTCTGTCTATTTTGGTATCAATCTGAAATTTAATGAATACAAATGCAAATGACTTCAAAACGTTCTTCTGAAATTGTAAAAATACAGGATGAAAAACCCTGCCACTACACCCCTCCCTTTCATTTAAAAGAGGCAAGTGCTCTGAAAGACCATTTCCAACTTCTGGACACCACAGAGAGCATCTTGCTGGAAGAGAGTGGTCAAGGAAAGGGTCATTAAGCAATCATCACTGAGAGAGATAAGGAAAATGTGGTTGGAGACATTCTTGCACCTTTCTTACAGAACATTCCAATTTTCTAGCACAATTTACTAATTGTGGAAAATAATGTGAAAGATTTTGTCAATGGAAAGTATGCTTAACCGTGGCCATTGGAGTTCTGGGTCTGTGACTATAATTGCATTTTGATAGCAACATTAATGTACTTTAAAATTATAAAATTATAAAATAACATTCTTTAATGAATGAACAAGCTATCAAAAGTTTAAAATCAGCTAAGGAACAACATGTTGTTAGCTTATCAAGGTGACTTAAATGTGCGACATTCTGTTTTCTGAGTGGAACACCCACCCATCTATACGTACTTGCATGGAGAGATACAGGACAGCTATGCTTTATTGTCACCACACTTTCAACATACCCCCTCTTTGATGATTCAAGTGGCACCTGCATTATAAGACCCACTGTTGTAAGACCAACTTACAATGTATCTTAAGTGACCACCTTCCTCCTGCCCGAACTAGTATTTTTTAGGGTCATTTTTTACTCCGTGAGAGACCGCTTCATGACCGCGGAAGGGCCGGTCTTATGACGCAGTTGCAGGGCGCATGGACGACTGTAAACCCTTTATAATATTTTAAATTATGTATCTGTTTTAAAACTGGACAAATCTTTGTGAAAAATGGCAGTCTTGAAAATTTGGAACAATTTAGACAGTTCTGTGTCTCACCAAAATATGTATGCATGTCATACATAGCCAAACAGAAAAAGAAATTGATTAGATATGCCTTATACAATGCTTATGACAGACCTTAATCAGACCAGATTTCAATATTATGTTATTGATTCTTTCACTGAAAAATCACAATATCTTTGTTGGAAAATTTGTTTTTCACTCTCTTGTCACGCTCTTATTTGCACCAGGCCATAGCCTAGGCCTGCCGGAATGGGATAAGGAAGAGTGTAAACCTACACATTGACGATTTATTGGCATTTCTTCCAATATTTAATCCATTGAACATCAAAATATATTCATTTATGTTCAATGAAACTATAAGCCCTGAACTTTGTCTTTATTGGAGCATGGATTGTTCCATGGTTAAGGATGGTATTTCAGATGCATTTTGAAAATGAGTCCCCCCCCCCCCCATTGGTTTCTCAAATCAGGTGCATTTTGTCACAGCCCTTTAATATGGCAAATTACAGCCAACTGTTCATGATCTGAGATCATATCAGTGCATTTCATGTTTACATGTGGGATAGCTCAGACAATGGAGCTCTGTATCCCTGCCAGGATTATCTTGGACTAAATGTCAATCCTTTGATGATACCCATGACCCAAATCAGGTAAATGAGTCAACAGGGGTAAAGCCCACACCTTTACTACAACTTCTTGCATAAGTCTACCACGGTAAGTTTATCATCTGTATTGCACAGATAATGTACTGCACTGTCCCAGTAAGGAATACTTAATATAATAAATAAAATAATGTACATGTAGTATGATTTTATATATAATATAGCGCACATTCCAGACAATCTGCTCACCGGCGCTCACCATACTGAACGGCAATCATACCAATCATTATAGTGAGGATATCCAAATTAACTAAAATCATGTAATGTATCTTAGAACACCCATTTGAATGACAATACATATTAAAAATTACTTTTAAAAAATCTTAGAAAAAAATCTGGACTGGACCGGACCCCAGACCCCCAGGCCCCAGACCCCGGGTCCCAGACCTCGGCCCCCCAGCCCCAGACTAGGGCTATCACGATTAACCGATTAATCGCCGCCGATTCGATTTTAGTTTAAAATCGATTCCAGTTTGCAAAATCGATTAATCTGTTATTTGTATATTTGTACCTTGAAGACACTGTATGGCTTTAAATTTCCAGGTGTTAAGAGTGGATTGCAACTGGATTGGTCAAGTGGATTGGCTAATTGGATTGACAATACCTGATTGAAGCTAATTAGTGAGAATGAAGTGCCTAGTCTTAATTGCCATTGACATTTTCAATGGAATATCACAGGCTCTCAGCTCTTCTGTAAGACAATCATGCAAAATTGAACAGAACTTTACCTACTATTTACAATGGCGGGAAAACGTCGATTAATCGATTAAGATTCGATTTTAGGCTATAGATTAATCGATTTTAATATTCTGTAATCGTGATAGCCCTACCCCAGACCCCCAGCCCCAGCTTTTACATCATGCCCCTTTCTGTTGGCCTGCTAATTTAGCATGGCCACTCTAAGCATGAACCAACCACAGGTGTGTGATTGTTCCATGCTCTAAGCTTGGACCAATAACTCCATTGGTCCAAGCTCTAAGTGACCCCAGTTTGTTACGTATGGGGCAACGTGCCATCATCACCCCTGAAATACCCCAGTCTTGAATCAGACCAGCATGCCACCTGGTGGGGGATTAGCATAGCGCAGCTGTGCTGGTCTTGTGACAAATGTCCGTCAACCATTCCGTGTGTTACGCTCACCTTTTATTTCTTTTCAATGTTTACGTTTCGCGACGTTTCGCGACGTTTTACGACATGCCAAAAACCAAAATCGCTGATTTGCGACAAATAAGAAAGAGCGGCAAACGCTCGCCGAAAAAAACCCAAAAGACACCTAAAATTTAACTAAATAACCGCCCCAATGTGGTAAGCATCCAATTTCTTCACACTGTATTATGCATTTAGTAGAATGACATCTTATTTGACCAATTTGTAGTAATTTTAGAGACGTACATAGCACTTAAAGGTATTTTCCAATTGTTTTCAGTTGAACCGCTAACACGTGTATCAACCATTGATTGGCGAAATTAAAAGAAAATAGAAGATAAACAAAAACAAACTCTTTGTAATTTATTGATTACATTAGTTCAACACAACCGGCAACATGAGTGATACAGAAGATGGTGTGAAGCCCGAACAGCCCGGTGCTGTCAATCAGCAAGAACCAGAGACAGAGAAAAATGAAATCAATGATGACAGTCAACAAGGAGGTCAGACGCATGCCGAAAATGGTGCCAAGAAAAACGTCGATGTTAAGAATGACTCTAAATTACATGATGAGAATGCTGAAAAACCAGACAGTGATGCATCAGGTGAAGTTGATGATGCTAAAAAACTTTCAAATAACGAATCGTTGAGGCTTGTAGCGGAGAGGGACAATCTTGTCCGGCAGTTACACGAGGCAGAGTTACGCCGGGAGCGAGATCGTTTCAACTATGAGCTTGAGATGTCGAGAATGGAAGCAGATGCCGCACGTAAAGAGGCCGACTTGTTGAGAGAGTTGTGTCATGGCAGGTTGGGTGCGAGTGGAGGCCTACCCCGTCGCCTGGGTACAGAATCTACGCCTGTCAGCACTCCTTCTATGCCAAAGCTCTCAAAATTCACAGACTATGATCAGAACCCTCGACCTGAAAATGTTGAAGTTCACGAAGAATCT
Organism: Platynereis dumerilii; assembly: GCA_026936325.1. Classification (NCBI taxonomy): domain Eukaryota; kingdom Metazoa; phylum Annelida; class Polychaeta; order Phyllodocida; family Nereididae; genus Platynereis; species Platynereis dumerilii. Next base: position 9,689,464 of record JAPTHN010000015.1, on the reverse strand, counting down.
GTCCAACTACAGAACATTTTGGAGCTGTCTCGCTTGCAGTTTCAGTCGCAGGCAGACACTCTACGATTACCCCCTACTGAGTTGCCAAAATTCGATGGTGACCCGCTAAACTATCACCAGTTCATGAAGAGATTCAAGTCCATGGTAGACAAACCCACCGTATCGGATGCTGACAAATTACTTCGACTGTACGAAGCATGCACCGATAAAGCAAAAACTGCTGTTAACGCATCGTTGAACATTGATGACCCTTCAGAGGGATACAGTGACGCTATGAAAAGGTTACGAGAAAGATTTGGTAACCCCCACAAGATTTCTCAAGCTTGGATAACTCGTGTGTTAGATGAGCCCGATGTGAAAACCAACGACCGACTTCGAGATTTTGCCGACCTTCTTAGGACGTGCAGAGATACTCTGGCCGCCCTCGATTGTCTTGCAGAACTGGACAATAGGAGGACACTGGGAGACATTATCAAGAAGCTACCGTACGATCTTAAGAACAAATGGCTGAATGAGAACTACAAAATTACTAACATTGACGAGAGAATACCCAAGCTAGCAGATGTCGTAAAGTTCGTTGAAAGAGAGGCTGAGAAGAGATGTGATCCGATTTTTGGAGCTATCATGGGCAACAATTCTAAAGATCAGAAAAGGGACCCTAAAGATCAGAAAAAAGACTCAAGGAATTTAACTCGCAAGAACTTTTCCACTGTCAGTGTTGCTACTGTTAAATGCCCAAAATGCAACGAATTGCATTTTCTGAACCAGTGCAGTCAATTCCGCAGTATGTCAGTAACAGACAGAACCAAATTCGTGAAATACAAAGGCCTGTGCAAGAATTGCTTCAAGGCTGGACACCTAGCCGATAATTGCCCCAAGACTTGGGTATGCAACCTGCCTGGTTGCGGGCAAAAACACAACAGATGGTTGCACCCGGTTGACCCACCCAGAAACCCAGCGCCAGCTACAGCAAGCGACAACAAGACGAGTGAAGTGAAGTGTGGGTACGCTGGAGGATCCAACAAGAAAGTATGCCTGCCGATCGTTCCAGTTATTCTGACAAGTGGCTCCATCAGCACCACCACCTACGCCCTTCTTGACCCTGGAGCTAACTCCAGCCTCGTTGCTGAGGACATCGCCACAAGACTCAAGCTGAGCAGAAAGTCGAAATCGCCCATGTCTATCGACACAGTCACGGGCACTGGCACGGTTGTCTCTGAGGTTGTCGACTTGGAGGTGAAATCGGTAAATAACGACCCATTCAGCTATCTGCTAAAAAATGTCAGAACACTCCCGAGGCTAAACATCGGCCTGTCTTGCCTCGCCTCAAAGGAAGATTGCGCCAAGTGGCCGCACTTAGAAGACATACCTATGGCGGACACTTCTCAAGCGGATGATGTAAGTTTGATTATTGGCCAAGACCACCCGGACCTGCTGAGACCGGAAGAAATAAGAGTGGGTGTGTCACGAGCAGGAGAGCCCTATGCGACCAGGACGGTGTTGGGCTGGGCCATAAATGGTCCAATTGATAGCCACCAGATGGACAAAAAACGACATTCTCAGTACTTTGTGAACACGTCTCATTCACCAGATCTGAACGAGTCCGTTCAGAAGTTCTGGCACCTAGATGACCCGGAGGCCCTTAAGACGGAAATGTCCATACGCGACCGAAAGGTGCTCGATTTCTGGGAAGATAGCGCAGTTAAAGACAATGAAAATTACAGTCTAAAAATCCCTTTCAAAACAGAAGTTAGCTTGCCTGACAACTACAGCATGGCTAAGCATAGGCTAGACCTGCTGGGTAAAAAGCTAGCGAAGAACGATGAACTTAAAAGAAGCTACACTCAAGCCGTGGAGAAAAACCTGCAAAGTTATGCTGAAGAAGTGTCTGAAAAGGAAATCGAAAGAAGAGATGGCAAAGTGTGGTACTTGCCGCACCATGCAGTAGTGCATCCAAAAAGGAAGAAACTTAGAGTGGTATATGACTGTTCGGCAAAATTTCGAGGCACCTCTCTAAATGATGTGGTCTTTCAAGGGCCTGATTTGACAAACAAACTGATTGATGTTCTGTTGAAATTTCGACACCACAAGATCGCCCTTATGGCGGATATCGAGGGGATGTTCAATCAGGTCAAGGTTCACCCTGATGACAGAGATGTCCTGCGCTTTCTCTGGTGGAGAAACAGTGATCCAAACGAAACTGCTGTAACTTACAGGATGACGAGTCATCTTTTCGGAGGTGTCTGGTCTCCAAGCTGTGCAAATTATGCCCTTCACAAATGTGCTAAAGACTATGCGGAGAATTATGATGTGGAAACAGTACGCACAGTGCTAGACAACTTTTATGTAGATGACTGTTTAAAGTCGGTTGACACTGAGCTTGAAGCCATACGTTTGGCTGAACAGTTGACTTCCCTTCTTAGCCAGGGAGGCTTCCACCTCACCAAATGGATTAGCAACTCCCGTGGAGTGCTTATGACAATTCCAGAAGAGGAGCACGCTAGCAGTGTGCCTTCGCTGGACTTGGACACAAATCTACCTGTGGAGAGAGCTCTGGGCACTCTGTGGAGAACTGAGTCTGACAGTTTCGGGTTTGACATTAACTCATTGGATGCAGACTTTACCAAGAGAGGACTCTTGCGAGTGATAAGTTCTGTGTATGACCCACTTGGATTAGCAGGCCCCTTTGTGATTAATGGCAAGATGCTGTTTCAGTTATTATGCAGGACTAAATTAGGCTGGGATGATCCAATGCCAGAAGAGATCAAAGTTCAGTGGAGAAATTGGCTTGATGACCTCCCAAGTTTAAGCGGATTACAAGTGCCAAGATGCCTACAGCCAGTCAAGAGACTTGAAATGCCTGTCAAGGCGCAACTACATCACTTTTGTGATGCTTCGGAAGCAGGATACGGCTCAGTGTCTTATTTACGATTTTCAAATGATGAAACAGTTCACTGCGCATTGGTTATGTCGAAAAATAGGCTAGCACCTATTAAACAGCAAACTATCCCCAGACTGGAGCTATGCGCCGCTGTTGTGGCAGCGAATGTGGACAAGAAGCTAACACAGTGCCTTGAGTTTGAGTTGTTAGACTCGGTTTTCTGGACGGATAGCATGATTGTTCTGCATTACTTGAGAAATGAAGAGAAGAAATTTCAAACGTTTGTTGCTAATCGTGTGTCTCAGATTCTTGATTGCACAGACGCATCGCAGTGGAGGCACGTCGGAACTCATGAAAACCCTGCGGATGACTTATCGCGAGGTCTGTCTGCAAGTGAATTAATGCTGAGTGATCGTTGGCTGAAAGGTCCTTCGTTCCTATGGAAATCGGAAGAATTCTGGCCCAAACAACCAGAGTTTGGTGAGCTGCCACCTGGTGCAGAGACCAAACGTGTGCCGAAGGTCTATGCTCTAGACGAAAACGAAGCCTCTTTGGATAAGTTCTTTCAAAGGTACTCATCCTGGTACAGGTTGAGACGGGCAGTGGCCTTAATACTTCGACTCAAGGCCCTGTTGAGAAAGACCTCAAATGTGAAATTGAGAGACAAAATCACTGTGACTGATTTGAAGAATGCTGAGATTGCGATCTTTGAATATGTTCAGAGAAAATTTCTAGTGGACTCTAACATCAAGAAGCTGTGCCCAGTGAAGATAGACAAATTATTGTGTGTGGGAGGTAGACTGACAAACGCCCCAATTACAGAGACAGCAAAACACCCGATTCTCCTTCCAGCACATCACCATGTGTCGAGACTTCTGGCATGGCATTCTGTGCTCACCCTTGTGTTAAATTTGGCTTAGCAAAAGTTGCTAATCCAACAAAATTTGATTAGCAAATAAGACTTTACTTTAGCATAAAAAACTTGCTAAATTTGCTGAAGGATGAAAATTTCGTCTAACAAATAAGGTTTCAAGTCATGTCTGCCAAAATTGAACTTAACGCTAAACGGCGGACAATTACTTGAAACCACGACCAACACGGACAGCTGCAACTAGCTAATATATATATAAAGTATACATGCTTTCAATTTTTAGACTATTGCCAAATACCTGGGCATGTGCAATCGCTCATAAATACATAATAGATAGATCCACACATAGTCACATACTGACAGAGACAAATACCATAACAATTCTTAACTGATACTTCTTTCACAATTCCATATTCTCTTTTCATGACTTGCCCCTCCACATTTACAACAGACTTTTTCCTCATTGTATCTTCTAATTCTTTCTCATTAATTTTCCACCATGGGTTATTCTAGTTTCTCAATACGTAATGTCATGAAGATTTTTTTTTTTTCTGAAAAGAAACAGAAGTGTCTTGATACTTTAATTGCATGCTGTCATTTGTTCTAAGTGCAACAGGAAATCTATCAAGTATGCCATTGATTGTTTTTTAAAAGGACATTTTTGAATCAGCATCTTTAAAATATTGTGGTGGAAAGTCAAAAACTTGAATGAAGGGGCCCAACCTATTCCTGTGCCTCTTGCCGAAAGTATGCCAGATTTCATTTGTAGAAAAAAATTGGGTCCATAAAATATATGAAATTAGCCTAACAGATCTTATTTTCGAAATAGCTGCAAATTAATTCATGGCTATTTAGAAGAAAATCCTGAGCATGTGGTAGCTTCATCTCTGATGAAGCCATATATGTAAACTTGCACTGATTTTGGCAATATCATTTTGTTGTGCAGACTAACCGATGTGATTTTAAAATAAATAAGAATAACAAAGAACAAGATTTAAAGGTAAACAATTAACTGCTACTAAACTAACACTATACATCTGAGCAAAGCTCACAAGAGCTCAATGGCTAATTGCAATTCATGGATTTCACACCTACACCAAGGAGAAGTTTAGCCCTTTCCAACTTAATTACACTTAGAACCTGTACCCCATCTTCGAATTGCTGTTATAACAACAGAAATGTGTATTGTATTGTTTCATCAATTGATACTGTCTTCTACCAAGTGCCTACATGCAGTGCCACATTGTTTGGTGCGTAACAACGGGAGAGCTCTGTTTTTCTACATCCCACTTTACCGCGAATTTCTGGATTCGCAAATGTGGCGAATTTGGTTGCTTTTCTATTCGCAAATACACATCCAAATTCGTAATTAACGAAAATGCGAACGGCTAGCGTGAGCCCAGGCATTATCACAGTATTACTGGTCATGGTGGTACTGAACGTGTCTTGGCAGAGATAAGACAGAGATTTTGGATTGTAAAGGGTCGTGTGACTGTGAAAAGAGTGCTGTCGACATGTGTTCCTTGCAAGCGCAGCAGGCAACCCTTGGCCATACAGAGGATGGCAGATCTACCCAGTGAACGAGTGACTCCGAACGAAGCCCCATTTGCTTATGTGGGTGTTGATTATTTCGGACCAATTGAAGTCAAGCGAGCTCGTAGCCAGGTGAAACGATATGGCTGCTTGTTTACTTGCCTTTCGACCAGAGCCATACACATAGAAATGGCATTTAGCCTAGATACAGACTCCTTTATTAACTGTTTGGAAAGGTACATGGCCCGTCGCGGCCAACCCAAGAGGATTCGCTCAGACAACGGCTCCAACTTCGTGGGAGCGAAAGCAGAGTTGAAGGGAGCCCTAGATGAGTGGAATCAAGAACAAATCTCGAACCATTTGCTCCAGAAGGAAATAGAATGGGTATTCAACCCACCCGCCAGCTCTCATATGGGCGGTGTATGGGAAAGACAAATTAGGACTGTGCGCTCCATACTTGTCAGCCTTTCAAATCAGCAAGCCTTTGATGACGAAACGTTAATGACTCTTTTTTGTGTTGTTGAAGGAATCGTCAATGGACGCCCATTGACAAAGTTATCTGACGATCCAACTGACCCCCTCCCCCTAACTCCAAACGATCTCTAAATTTTGAAATCTGGTCCATCGTTGCCACCTGGCAAGTTCGTTCGTCAAGACCTTCTTAGAAGGCGTTGGCGCCAGGTGCAGTACCTGGCAGATATCTTCTGGACTCGTTGGGTTAAGGACTACTTGCCAGAGCTGCAAAAGAGACAAAAGTGGCTCGACCCTGCCAGGAATTTTCGGGTTGGAGACTTAGTATTGATTCTCAATGAAAATACTCCACGGCATCAGTGGCCGCTTGGTGTTATCAGGAAGACGAATATGGGTCCTGATGGTCTTGTTCGTTCCGTCGATGTACAGACAAAGACTGGCGTATACACTCGACCGATCAACAAATTGTGCCTCTTGGAGGCTAATCTTGAGTGACATTAATATTTACAAATGATGATTGTGACTTTTGTAATGGATTGAAATTTATGCTTAATTGGTGTTTTCTGAATGTTTCTGACATTATTGAAATTTGTTCTAAATGATCAAGCAAATGCTCATATATGTACAAGTATTAACATACTCTCAATTTGGATTGAATTAGTCTTCGATTTAAATTTTTACTGATGAATGATATATTGTTTTCCTTGCATACTTGTATATTCAGTATCTATTTACTAGTCTCACCTACTAGTCTTAGTAAAGTACTAGTCTTGCCTAATTGTCTTGTAAAAGTATTACTCGTGTGATTTACTGCTAGTACTTAATTATTCAGATTGTAAAGGTTTAAAATGTACTTATTAATCTTAAAGTTGTGACTTTTTTGGTCATTTTTCTGAAGTTTAAAGTTTGTAACTATTTTAGTGTTAACTTTAACGGTTTCGCTGTGAAGATTTTGGATGACCTTATCAGGTCATGGGGCCCGGTATGTTACGCTCACCTTTTATTTCTTTTCAATGTTTACGTTTCGCGACGTTTCGCGACGTTTTACGACATGCCAAAAACCAAAATCGCTGATTTGCGACAAATAAGAAAGAGCGGCAAACGCTCGCCGAAAAAACCCAAAAGACACCTAAAATTTAACTAAATAACCGCCCCAATGTGGTAAGCATCCAATTTCTTCACACTGTATTATGCATTTAGTAGAATGGCATCGTATTTGACCGATTTGTAGTAATTTTAGAGACGTACATAGCACTTAAAGGTATTTTCCAATTGTTTTCAGTTGAACCGCTAACACGTGTATCAACCATTGATTGGCGAAATTAAAAGAAAATAGAAGATAAACAAAAACAAACTCTTTGTAATTTATTGATTACACCGTGAATTGCAGAAAAGTTTATCATAAACTTGACCAAATACCTCAGTTGATATTAAACTATTCAGTTGCACAAAATGAAACATTGTTTGAAGCCAAAATGGCAAGTTTTAGTGGCGAGATTAGAAAAAAGAAACATTTTCGAACCTCCTGATTCTATTTTTAGCACTGCTTGCTGTCAAAAACAAAACAAGCATGGTTTTTGTGACAGCTTTTGAACGAAGGTTTAAGATGGATATCAGTGGAATATTTATGTCATAGGAGCCAAGACATATTTGTCAACATAAATTTCAATATATAGGACATTGTTGGACGATGACAGTGGAGTTAACATTGGATAATAGCAGTTGACAGTAGCAGATTCGTTTTAGCGGACTAACACACAACTCAACAGGTGCGTGATCCTTCAAAAACATAGTTCCTTTTGAAATCATTTGTAGAGAAGTCTTGGGGCACTTCTTGCAGCCACTGGTTTGTTAGTGTGTTACAGATTGACAAAATGGGCTTGTCAGTGATCTAGGGAAACATAGCATTGTGAGTGACTGTTCCTCGACACTTAGCACTGATTGACCCAAGTTGTGCGACAGCATTTGTCACAAGACGCTCGGCATACTGCCTTCGCGCCCCCCCCCTCCCTCACGAAGAGAGCGTCTGCTCAAGACTGGAAATACCCCCCTGTGGCTGCCCAGAGCCATTAATGGCCTTCTCCACCTATAACTCACCAAATAACTTCACTCATTCTTAACATTTGACCAAGTTAGATGGATCAATCTGTAAGTTAGATGTTGTACTACAGATTAATAACTAAAAGAAGAAAGGTTAATAAGCTTGTATGCCTTTTAATGTATAAGCACTCGTCATTCATTGACTGTAAATGGTTCATCACGCAGTGCTGCCATGTCATTATAATGGAAATCCCCTTTCTACCCTTCCTCTCTCTGCCCATACATCTGAGATTCCTCCCTCTCTCCCTTCCTCCTTTCCCTGCTAGGTCATTCCTGCCAATTCTACATATTTATCAAATTCTTCCCACCTGACCATCTGAAGATTTCTCAAAAAAATCTCATACTGGGCAATATACCTCAAAGGATGTGTGCCAATTTAAGGTCAATATCAAGGCTAGTTTTCAAAGGAGGCAAGAGGTGGCAATGTTACACATTGTGGCAAATCTCAAAACCAAGGCAAAACCAAAAATATGTGAATTAATTATCAGTATCTGTATAAATCAGATATATTTTATGTAGATAGATAGAGATAGATAGATAGATAGATAGATAGATAGATAGATAGATAGATAGATAGATAGATAGATAGATAGATAGATAGATAGATAAAAAGATAAATAGATAGATAGATAGATGGATAATAAATAGATAGATAGATGACTGACTGACTGACTGACTGACTGACTGACTGACTGACTGACTGACTGACTGACTGACTGATTTAAAAGAAAAAAAATATTGGTTTTAGACATATCTTGCAATGAGTATGAATATGATCTCTTCAATACTCGTAACAGATACCACTTTCAAGAGCCTAACTGCATCTGTAGCTCAATGACTTTTAAAATATACTAATACAGAAGGTCATGAACCTTTGAATTATCTCTAGACATTCATAGGTGCTCAGGTAGCTATACATGTATATAGAATACATTACACAGACATACATGTCCTTGCATTACCCCTGGCAACTTTGTCCCACATATTCTTGACCCCATTAAAGGTGCATGACTGTTTGGAAGGTACTGGTGTTGAAATGTCATCAGAGGTCACAAAGGGCCAAAGGTCACCAGCATGTGCAGTTGTTCATCACCCAATACAAGTTCTTAATGAAAGTCTCAAGAAAATGGGTTTAAAGCTATATTTTTTTTTTCTCCCAATTTCTTTTTTAAAGTTTCTTTACAAACTGAATTATAACTGTAAAATTTAAATTGCCATTATAAGCCCAAGACAAAACAAAATTTCTATTAAATACATAAACAATATTGTTTATTACCTTGAAAACCCCCATGTTCTGTTTTAAAAATCATTCCCAAGTAATGCTCCCCCCCCTCAGGCCATTTCTAGATAAACCCCAGCACAAAACTTTCAATTTCTTGATATACAACACTAATAATATCAGTTTGTGATCCAAGCAAAGCAAGGCGATGCAGCCAAAAGGTTGATGACTAAGGTTGATGACTAAAGGTGTCCAACTTGCAATGGTATAGAATAGAACAAAGCAGATTCCAGTAGAATATATTTTTAGAAAAGTCATTAAAGGTCATTTGTTTATATCTGGCCAACCAAGTCCCTCACTACTAATGGATATTTAACCAGACAAGGGCCTAGTAATTTCAAGCCCCATAACATCTTCCTTTGATGTTATTATTTTTATCCTGGGGAAAATGTACCAAATGCTGTCAACATCTGGATACATGTAAGCCTGTGACAAGCAGTTGTAACATGTATTAATTGCCCTCTGTGGTTGGACCAGTCATCCCAAAGATGGCCAGTATGGGTAAAATGTGAGGATAAAAATAGATACTACTGGAATCTGTGTGTCACACAGGGTATTGCTGGAGTTGGACACCTTTAGTCATCAACTTTCAACCTTTGGTAGCCCCAGTGCCCTCTCGTCAGGTCACATGACCCACTCATACCGGGGGGGGGGGGAAGGGGCGGGCCTGCCAATCCTCATAAATCCGATAGATAGATACTTGGATAGTCGGATAGTCAGATATAGATAGATAGAGATAGATAGATAGAGATAGAGATAGAAAGAGATAGAGATGATAGATAGATAAGAGATAGATAAGAGATAGATAGTGATAGATAGAGATAGATAGATAGAGATAGATAGATATAGATAAAGAAAGAGGTAGATAGATAGATCTTGGATAGATAGATAGATAGATAGATAGATAGATAGATAGATAGATAGATAGATAGATAGATACTGTGTCAAACAACAGTTTCACTGACAAAACATTTCAATTAATCAACAAATGACATTATTAGCTGATTAGTTTGTTAGATCATAGTAAAAGGCAGAGCTACTTTGCATTGTTATTGATATTTACTTTGTATGGCACAATGATATATTTAATGATCAATACCCTATAGATAAGAATTTCAATTACATGCACTCAACAGACTGCTGCACAGTATCAGTTTGTTGTTGTTTGCTTGACCAATACAGGATTTGGAGGTTTACTAAGTATTACTAGTACTAGTACTGTACCACTGTGTTTCCAACATGGACAAATTTATGACATAATACACATGTTTTTCTAAGATACTTTTTCAGTCATAAAAAAAAACATTATACGCCTTTGTTTAACACCCACCTATCATTCATAAGATATTGGAGAATTATCTAAATTTCCATTATGGGGTCTGCCAATCGGCTTACTGTAAAAGAAGCCACGCCACTAAAGCCAAGCCGCACAAGCCAAGCCACCTTGTACCTAAAATTTATAAAGTCACCCCCACTCCTGTCCTGCATTGACAGTCAATTTCATTGTGGCTTGAAACAGACTTGAATCTCATCCCGCATGTGTTCATGAAGGAAAGTATTGGCCTGGTAAAACAAAGACCTTCTTTATAAAGAAGAAGTTAGGATCAACATTTGCTATGCCTGATTAAAACCCAATTTGCAACACACTTTAACCATTTCACAAAATTAGTTTATCGAATGGGCAAATACTACACAATGACTAGTCTGCTACAGTGTACAAGTGGCTTATCCATGCATGGGGGGGGGGGGGTTATATGTACTAATGTTTATACCTGTGCCATTGATAATCTATAAGTATCGCAATACATTGCAGTGGCGTAGCTAGGAGTTTTCTCTGGTGGGCAAATGACCCTAAATTGTTCCCAAAAATAACACCTTCAGTCTCTGCAGTTTGCTAACAGTCAACAGATTGGTTACAGCCGGTAAACTTGTTATGCAAAAAATGAGTATGGTTTAATACAGATTTTTGCACTTTGTGAGTCATAATAGCTGATGAAGTGTCTTCTTCTCTACATTCAGCATGGGAAATATAGCTTTAATCTGTTTGATTAGTCAAGAGAAGGCCATTTGATATGTACAGATACATAATCGTTTCATTTGTCTGTCACCAACAAGTGGGATTAGTATCCTTAAATTAAATTAACATTGAAAGTATTGGGTATGATCATGAAAATTCATCAGTATGCCATTTTCACAGTGCAACAGTCCACTCTTTTTGCATATATTACAGAATTTAAGGCCTGATGAGATGGTTCAGTCTTGTAATACATGTACAGTAATCCATGCAGGTCTACTTCAAAATTTCAAATAAAGTGGCATCACAAATTTTAACAGGATTTCAAAATAAAATTATCAGCCTTTTCAACTTTTCCGAACCTTTTCTTTTTTTTCTGTTCTTCTTTTGCTTCCACATTTTCCTATTCTTTTTTTTCCTCTTTTTCTGCCTTTACCCCTCCTATTTCACGTTTCAGTATTTTCATCCAAAAAGTTGAGCACTGTCCCCTGTCCCAACCACTGGCTACGCCACTGCATGTCTATTGAAACGTCATCAGCCAAGATCCCCAGCTCCCAGACTCTGCGAATCACCTGTTTTTTGTTGTTGTTTTTTTTCGAATATATATTGAGGCTGTGATAGAGGAGGGGAAATTAGTGCCATATTCACTTGATTAGAAGGTTCCCCCCTCCCTTCATATTTTAAAAGAGCTTCCAGCAGGGCCTATATTTCAGGTGGGCCTCAATTATCTCATAGAGTAAATAATATCTCTTTGATTATCTTCATGATGAAATATAAGAAGAAGTGTAATAAGTAGTAGCTTATAAGTAAACTGTGAAACAGACACCCTTTTTTTAAAGCTGCAACGATGGACTCACAAGTGGGTGGTTCTTCGAGGGAAGGGAGACTTTATTTATTTGGATTAAACATATCGATGATATCGTTAAAGAAATATATTGAGCTGGACGTCATGGGGGACTTTAATTGAGAATATAGGGCATTCAAGTTTGCAACTATAAATACCATACAATTTTAATGTAGCTTTTCAATGGGGGTCAATACCGAACGTTTAGAGGCTTTTCCTATCTTCCCAATTATATTGATGTTAATTTTGGGCCTGGGGGGGGGGCATGGCCCAATACCCCCCCCCCTCCAAAATACGCCACTGAGTCTGATGATAATTATCCAATCAATTGACCATTTTTAGAATATCTGGCCATGGAGTTATAAAAGATTATAATAGAGGTTCTCTACAAGACTGGGTGTCAGCAGCCATTGCTGATAAGATTGACTCAGGCCTATTTGCCATGTTATGCCCCCCCCCCCCTTAAGCCATTCTAGATACGCCCCTGATCAGATTCTATTAATGTTGACAATTAACAACATTCCCATCATTTCATAGGTCTATAGCAGTAAGTAGGCCTGTGACAAATAGGTAGGGCTTGTAATGTAAAAATGATGTACTAGGCGTGAGAAAAGAGAATTAATGTATAGTTTAAGTCTTTTTGCTAGGAATCAATTTTATCAGGCTTTATCTGCTCTCACAATAGTTGGTTGTGCTCCGTACAGAAACACACTGATCTCTCTGCTGTATACCAATGAAACAAAGTGTCTGTCAGTGTGTCGTCCATGGAGGGGAAGGTTGGGGGGGGGGGTGCAGATCAAAGGGCAGCATGGTCGGCAAAGGGGTGAACTGGTCTGTTATGGTCAAATTTGTGATGGAAGATGGCTTGGCTTTGGTGGCGTGGCTTGTTTTACAGTAAGCCTGCCAATCTTGCTAAATGGTCGCAATGTTACACAAGTATTGTTTATTCATTTAAATTAGGAGTCACTGGCTCAAGTTGTTATATCCTTGTGTGATAAAATGTTGGTTTGGGTTGCCGGTTTATGGATTTTTTACTATCTTTAATCAATTTCCGGTATTTAGTACTGTAATATGCAGCACCCCTCCCCCCCCCCCCCCCCAAAAAAAAATTGTAGGAGGTTTGGTCGAAAATGTTGTGAATTTGGATTATTGGGCCACTTGAACATTACTGCTGTTTCTAGTATCCCCAGTTTGAGGGGGTGAAACTTTTACATCTAGGAGAGGAACTGAAAATGTTATTTTAATGACCTACCCAAATATAGGCCAAGGGGTAGAATGGGGTTTGTTTTCTTCAACCATGGCAGGTACAAGGGACCTGCCATGCTTCAACCAATGACCCCATGTCAAGAGGTCAAAAATTAGGTAGCTCTATGTCAATGTTGCTTTAAACATTTCAATGAAATATAGCTCAGTGTCTTTCTGCAGATACCTGGAGGGATGGGTGAAAAGTTACTAATTAAAATGGGAATATTTTAATAACAGAAACTGGTATTTTTTATAACTAAAGGACCTCCTTTTTCAAATTTTCATTTTACTCCCCTCCAACCACAAAAAGGTGGAACCTTTTAAACAACCATAGAGCTATAAGGGGTATAAGGGTTAACTTATAGATCCATGAAACAACAAATGAGGGAGAGAAGGTCTGTTGGAGTAATAAACCCCCCCAAAAAAATTGTATGTGTTGAAGGCTACACCTAAGGATGTGATAATGGTGAACTTGAACTTATAAGTTATACCTACAGGAGTCTGGACTGATTATGAGTTATTTGCATCTTTTGTTATGCAGGCTACCATACTTTAATTTCTCCCTCAAACATTATAGGGAAACTGACAAGAATCAGAGGATTCAAACGCTGGTTCAAGCATTTTGCATATTTATATATATTTTCCATTGTTGTGAAGATTTTAAAGTTTGGATGTATTTATATGGGAAAATTCACAGAATTTGCTCCTGAAATTTCAGTGGATATCCCCTTTACCAAATTTCATATATGGTCGCATGTCACAAGGTCGTACAATTTGTGTTACATGGCAGTTTTGGACCAAAAATTTTTTCCATCCTAAAAGTCTAGATTAGGTCTTAAATATCCCATTCAAACCCAAAACCAGTGTAATTTCGCAAAAATTAGGGCTGTTCGTCTTATTATTTGATTATATTCACCATACAAATCAATGTAAAGCTCAACTTTAAAGGCATTTTTCTCAAAAGCGACTATATTTCAATAATGTTACTATAAAGTACTAAGTATTCCTTGTATCCCCATGAAATTTTCACTGAAGTAAGTTGAGAAGATGGTCCTACTTATCAAAGCAACAAAAAATACGTCCTCTTCTCCAAAAGACTTCATATATGTCAATGAAGTTATGTTACTGCGACAGAGAAAACACCTTTCTCAGATATCATTTTTGAAACTGTGCCAGAAGCCTGATTATTGTCAAAATCTCAAGTAAAATGTTACCAAGACATCTGAGAACAAATTCTGATATGGCAAATAAAATATTATAAGATATTTACATGATATGTTGCAAATATATCTTATATCAGTTATTGTCTAGTGCATGAGAAATCAACATCTCATGTGAGCATACCATTCTGGAGCTATCTGTGGATTTAACCTATATGTATCTCTTTTTTTGGCTGTATGAGAGCAAGATTATCAAATTTGATTGTTATTTATTCATTTGATGATGTGGCCTGCCCTTTTTGTCCTTTTGGAAGTCCATTATATTAAGCGAAAAAATCGTGTACGCTTCAAGCATGTATGTGTTACATTTGGTTCAGCCTTGTTCAGAGCATCACAGAAGTGAGAAAATGATTGAAATCATAGCAATATTTTATACCATAGTGATATATAGCTCATGAGCATTTAGGCAATAGCCTTATCCACATGGTGTGGTAAACCTGCATCGAGTTCTCATGGTTTAAACCTAGAACCCCTCTCCAATTTTACGGGTTTTTGCAGGTGTTACAAAAAGTTCAGCCTAAAGTAGACAAGCAGCACACAAAGAGTTTTACCTGCAAGCAAAATCTGATAAATGCATTTGAAAGTAGAACTTATGAGCATTTAATTGATATATATTCGAACTTCCTAGCTTTAATATTAATAGCTACAGACTAAATCTAAGAAAATATGTTGAATTTTTTTTGCCCGCGGGACAGGTTCACGTCGCTGCACATTAAAGGATCTACAGAAGACACTGTAACACTCAGATAGACAATTTAAGCTTCAAGACCTTAAGTAGTAATCAGGTACTCCTGCAGAGAAAACCAGATTAAAATATCTTTTGTTGCTGGCAAGAAAACTCACTTTCTAGATGATTTTTTCCAATCTGACGTAACGTGGGACACAAAAAAATCACTTGTTTTCCTGAGGTTTTTGATGGCTAGAAGCCACATTTTGTGATAAAGTTGACTTTTTAAAACCTGATATGATATAGAAGAAGTCAGGCCTTCCAATGGTGTATAATATTGAATAATAGATGTTTGCAAAGTACATGTAATCATCATTTAAATGCAAATTTCTGAAATTGTACGACATTATGACACGCGACCATATATATATAGGTCTAAATCTAAAATTCTAAGTGAAGTACTATACTTAAAATAGACAAATTAATATGTGACAAGATGCTGCCAAAACAGTGCGAATGAATAAAACAGACATGTTCTGGCATTTTGCTTAATTCTCAATTATCTCAGCAGAGGTAACAGGTTAATTAATAAGTGCAAAATATAGCCTTTGAGCTCAATTTATAACTTCAAACACCAGCAAGTTTTGCTATTTAACGCCACATACCGATATTCTCTGTGCTACCATAAACACGGGCATGTCCCACTAGGTACCGCAAACACCAACATGTCCCGCTATGTACCACAAACACCGGCACTTCCCACTTTGTACCAGGAGTACCAGAAAGTCATGTAATTCCTGCATACACGGCAAGCACCGCATGTCCTAGATGGAGCCTCCATCAGGTACTTATGAGGCTAAATGGGGCCGTCAGGGAGTTCTTTGAAACTGATGGAGAGGTGAATAAAATGTTTTCTATTATGAATTATATATATCCTCTGACGTCTCTATATATCGCCTACACAACAGTGCTAGCAAGACCAATTGGGGTCAATTTCTAGTCTGGGGGGCCCTACCTCCTGAAAGTCAACAGGCGCCAGCAGGTCTAGTTGAGTCCCTGCTGTTAAGGAGTACCAGATAGATAGATAGATATGGTAAGTGCAGCCCTCTAAGCCAAGTTTTGGGTGCTCACGAGGGTTGATTGATGAGATGAGAGAGAGAGCAGGAGTCCTCGACATGTTGCACATTTACCCCATGTGAGGGACCTTTTCTTGCCCAGCACAGACACTGATACAAGGGGCCGCCAATTTAACGTCTCATCCAAAAGAAATCCAGCTTGGATTTTGCTCATAAAGGTAAACTGAAAATTTCGGGTTCCCCAACCGGGAGTCCCTTCTGGAATTTACACAGATTGACGGTTATTTAGTTTGCCGAGACCAAACTTCATTCCGTCGGCTTTGTTGTACACTGAACAAAAAAAAAAACGTCCCCCTTCCTTTTTTGCTTATAATTTGTAAGATAATTTTTTTTGGTCAAAACTAGTTAAACAGTACTGATCCTATTATAAACAAGTATCAATCTGCCGAAAATTATTCAAGTGCGACCATTTCCTGTTCACATTTGACCTTGTTTATCACATTTGGGAATGTTTTTAAAATGGCCCCATAACCACAATGTCTCGCATCTCACCAAAAAGATTGGGGTGTCCTTTCGCCCTAGAAAAACGAAAAAAATTGGCACTTCTGCTTTATTTTTGACAGCTACAGATCACCTTCCAGATGTGCGACATTGTGGGTTTCATACAGCGATGGAAATGACTCATGTTATTCAGCTTTGAATTGAGATATTTTAATGAAAATTTTACATGACATGACCAGAGGCATCTCGGAAATGCCAATGCTTCTTACAAATCAAAATATCAAAAGAACACCCTTTATAGAATTTTTTATGCAAAAATTTAAAAATTTTAATTGAGATTCATTAGCACACCCTTCAGAAGCATATTAAACATTTATTGATAGTGTGAAATATTCCTAATTGCCATACATCAGCATTGATTTGCAGCATATTTAGGTGAAATGGTTCAAGTGCATAAAGTTGTGAGGTCTTTGATGACAGAAAAAATAAAGTCATTCCAGATATTTTTTCCAGCAGATGGCAGTTTAGTCTATCAGAGGTCCTGATGCTAATGGTTGAACATGGGATCAATATTAATTCAACTCCAAGACTTTACTGCCGCCTACTGGAATAACAGTTTGAGTGATTTTAATTGTTGTCATCAAAAATCTTATGATTTTCGCGGCCTGGATCATGGTAGCCAAACATCTTATCTATCAATGCTGAAGTATGGAAATTCTAAATATTTAACCCTATCAATAAATGTTTAATTTGCTTCTGAAGGGTGTGCTAATGAATCTCAATTTAAATTTTTTAATTTTTGCATAAAAAATTCTATAAAGGGTGTTCTTTTGATATTTTGATTTGTAAAAAGCATTGGCATTTCCGAGATGCCTCTGGTCATGTCATGTAAAATTTTCATTTAAATATCTCAATTCAAAGCTGAATAACATGAGTCATTTCCGTCGCTGTATGAAACCCACAATGTCGCACATCTGGAAGGTGATCTGTAGCTGTCAAAAATAAAGCAGAAGTGCCAATTTTTTTCGTTTTTCTAGGGCTCTATGTCACACTCTTCGAAAGAACACCCCAATCTTTTTGGTGAGATGCGATACATTGTGGGTATGGGGCCATCTTAAAAACATCCCCAAATGTGATAAACAAGGTCAAAAGTGAACGGGAAATGGTTGCACTTGAATAATTTTTGGCACATTGATACTTGTTTATAATAGGATCAGTGCTGTTTAACTAGTTTTGACCAAAAAAAATTTTCTTACAAATTATAAGCAAAAAAGGAAGGGGGACGTTTCTTTTTTTGTTCAGTGTATATGTCGTAACAGTAATATCAGTGTCACTTTGTCCAGAAAATACTCAGCTTGTCTGGAGATAATAGGACATTGGAATGGGGGCTTACCAGGATACATGGAATTTGCAAGCTTACCGGAACATGACGCAGGAAACAATGACGGGTGAAGCAAATTAGCAGAACACAGAACTTGCCGGGAAAGGGTGCTTACTGGGACTTAGAGGGACATAGGGTGCTTGCCGAGACTTAGTGGGACATAGGGTGCTTACTGGGACTTAATGGGACATAGAGAGCTTGCAGGGACTAAATGGGACATAGGGTGCTTACTGGGACTTAGCGGGACATAGGGTGCTTGCCGGGACTTAGTGGGACATAGGGGGCTTACAGGGACTTAGCAGGACATAGGGTGCTTGCCGGGACTTAGCGGGACATAGGGTGCTTGCCGGGACTTAGTGGGACATAGGGGGCTTACTTGGACTTAGCGGGACATAGGGTGCTTGCCGGGGCTTAGTGGGACATAGGGGGCTTACTGGGACTTAGAGGGACATAAGGTGCTTACCGGGACATAATGGGACATAAGGTGCTTGCCGGGACTTAGTGGGACATAGGGGGCCTACTGGGACATAGCGGGATGTAGGGTGCTTGCCGGGGCTTAGTGGGACATAGGGGGCTTACTGGGACTTAGAGGGACGTAAGGTGCTAGCCGGGACATAGTGGGACATAGGGGGCTTACTGGGACTTACGGTGCCACCTGGGGATTTCGGGACTTATGAGGTTAAATGGGGCCTTTGAATTTGACTGAGAAAGACGGAACTTGTGTAAATACCATCTTTGAAATAAATCTGAAGTTTACACTGAAACTTTTCTACCTACAAAGCTAGACAAATATTGCACATTCGAATCAATAATATTATTATATGATATGTTTTTTGGCCTGAATGTGCAATTTACCTGAAAGATGACTTAAAAATTGTTTTTTATCAAACCTCTGGGTGATGAATTTTTTTCTTAAGTTTCTGACTTCAGCAATAAATATGATTTATTTAAGTCAACCGGGATACTTATCATTTTGTTGTGGATGTCTCCTTCAAAGCTGGTGTCATTGCAGGAGTGCAGGTGAAAAATTTGAGAATGGTTCGAAATTTTTCTGAAGGCTTCTTCTTCTTTGAGGTTCCTCCTCTTACTTTCAGGAGCACCATTGTGTGTCATGGTTTTCTGTTAGATAGTGCAGTTTAGTTATAACTACTTTTCTAATGCAGTGTTTAGAAACTAGTATTTGGCATAGAACTACTGTTGCTCAGTTATTAGCGTCTATATATATATATACTGCTGCTGCAGCTATGTCTATTGGCAATTTGGCATCCTCAATCCAGGGAATAAATGCAGCACGCGCCACAGGTTATTCAGTATCTTGTTGATCTCCATTCTGATTTCGCTGGTATATTTAGGTTCCGCTTTATTCGTGATTTCAGGATTAAAGGCTCTCTGTGTTCATAAGGATCAACAGATCCATTTTAATTGTTATACGTCAAGAGACTGTCGGTGAAAAGATAATCTCTTAGGTTGTACTTGAATTTAAAAAAGCGTCAAAGCTGTGAATTTCATTACATGGTCAAAGTCCTGATATGAATCATCGCGAAAAAGATTTGATAAGGAATTTCCTGTTTATTTTCGCCTGCAGCTCACTCCAGGGGTAAAACGGAGTTTGTTTTAAACTTTAATTCCTTTATTGCATTGAATATTGTTGACCAAACGACTATTTACATGCCCCGTCTTCTATGCTGCGGCATTTCCATATTATCACCAAATAACTGTAAATAATCAACCAAGTAAATAACAGTGCAAGTATCAACCTATATTTAGGTTACCGAAATACACAGGAGCTGATTTACACGGCGGCCGAAATGCAACGATGTCAAATTTACTGGCTAGGCCTACATACTTCTCAAACACAACCAGCAGCAACTGAGCATCCATTCTGCACCCCATAAACCTTCCCTCATTCAAAATCGGCTTATTTTTTTTCCGAAAAAATTTTCTTGTTCAATATATCATGGTCCAGTCTTTCCTTGCATGGCAGGAATATTGATGGTCTATTGTCTCTTTCTATAATACTCAGCTTTATAAAAATAAAGAGAGGTCCGTCATAAAAAACCATTGCATGGTCACTGATCCTGAAAAAATCTCTGGATAGTCAATCACAATAATGCTATCTTTTTGCATGAATTGTAGCTAAATACATCAATGCTGGTTTGTTCTTCTTTTTTGTGCTAGACTTGCAGCTGAATGCTGTCTTTCATATGTGGGAGCACGCAAGACTGGTTGTATTAAGCTCCATAGTAGATTAGGGCCTCATGCCAGACCATGCATATTGGGCTCTGGTGGATTATTAGGGTTATCAAATGTTTGCTGCCAAGGAGCAGAAATATACATCCATTATTGACTGACTTAATGTTCTGCTTTCATGAGCAATAAATGTCAGTGTCATCCATGTGAAGAATACAAATTGATTTTGTGTTATCCATTTTTTCTAAGTTATCTTGTACACTTTCTTTTTAAATCTTGAAACATTATTCCCCGGAACTCAATTTAGTCCGAGCCCATGGGACATTAAATGGAGGCGGGTTGTATCCAGTGTTCTATGCTGGGGCAACTGAAAGACCCTGGGCATCCCTGAATTAATAGGGTATGTACCAGACTCACTGTCTTCTCATCTCATCATCATACGGTGATCGCCTGCCTCGATATAGCCCACTAAGGTGCTGCAGAGGCGTAAAACACAAACAAACAAAACAAACTTGAAACATTATTTCCTTACATCCAAACTTTTTACTTCCAAGGCATATGATCATACCTTTGTCTCTCATGATCATAACAGATGCTGATCTGCAGATACAAAGAATGGGAACCATGTGATGAATCCTGTTATTGGTGGAATTAAATCTCTAAACAAAAAAGCTTTAATCTGCTTGTGACTTTCTGGACTCTTTTTTTTATAATCTAAGAGCATACCATAAGGGCTTATGAAGCTGCTTTGCCAGTGTGAGATACAAATAAATAGGTTCCTCACATGCATTTTTAATCCACCTAAATAAATTCTGCAGCCCTATGCTGAATTGAAAGTGATTCCACATGTAGAGGTGATAACAATCAAGGGCGTGATATTAAAACAGGTGGTAGCCTTATTCAGAAGTTAAATATGGCCGTGAAGCAGAAACAGTAGGAGGAAATTGGATTCTTGTCATTCCAGGCATCCCAGTTTGGCAGTATGGTAATTTTCAACCCTTTCATAATGCAGTTGATTGGGATTCTTCATTTGTTGAGATCGAGATTATGAATTAGGCAGACTTTTAATTAGTTGGATTGTAATCAATAGTCTATTTAAACCCTTCGCATGAGATATTTGTATGCCTCTGGCTAGAATTTATCAATAAATGTGCCTTGCAGCAGTGTGCTAAACGTTTTCATACCTACCGTTTTTCCTCTTCTCATTTTTTTCCCTTCTATCTTCTGGTTATGAAGGCTTTTCTTGCTCTGAATAAGATATCAGCTCATGTGCCCTGTTTCAGGTTGGAGGGCACGCAACTTGATTTTGAAGTCTGGCTTCATGAAGAATACCAGGAAGGGAGCTGGGAAGCAAGCATTTTGTATGTGACTTCAATATTAATGCCTGTAAGTTAATCCTAGCATGGCATGGAATTATCATTTGTCATGCAGTAAACCTCCAGTTTCCACAAAGCACCACAAAGCAGTCTCTTCTGGTATCTTTCAACTTAAACATACCACGATATACACTCAGTATTAACACCATATGATTATTGGAAAATTGTCCTCCTTCATCTTCTGAGTTTCTCATGTGACTTAAGCAGAAATTATCCCCGAAAGCAGAATATATATTGCTTATTAATATGATAAAATAACAACGATCCTGTTGATAACTGATGTTCAATAGTATTGAACATTTCTCAGGAACCAAGAAGACATGATGATTACAACTTTTTCACTCCGTCTTCAAATATTAGCCCCTTGAAACCAATGCAAATCTTATGATGTAAATTACTGTTAATTGTTGAACCTTAAAAATTGTTAATTTGAGTTTCCATAAACACTCAAAATGTTTTCCATAAACATTCTAATATTTTACTGATGTTAAACCTTTTAACTTTATCTACTTGGACAAATTATGACTTATTCCATGGGAGCAAGTGACAGTGATTTGGTTGTTCCAACAATATCACCAATGAGGAAAGATGAATCTAAAACCCTTTTCATATCCTATATTTGAATAGGGAACAATTTAAAAACCAACATTGATCATACAATTTATTTGAGATGCTATTACCAGATTTACTCAAGCCTTACAGCTGCTGATCTTGATGTAGCACCTCTGATGGTCCATGGGAAAGTGAGTGAGGACCATCGGACAAGAGAGCTTGAGGGTCATTCTGAAAAAAGGCAAAAAGACAGCTGCAATGAAAAGAGATATATATTGGAGCAATAAGGACAGCAGGTGCCTTTGTGCGGTCATAATCCTGTGTGTTGAACAGTGTCTATTTTGTGTGCTTGTGTTGTAGGATGGGTCATTGTCACAGAGCTTGGCTATATGGCCAGTTCACAAACAGTCCAGCAAGGCCAGCTTGATATATTATAGTATTTTGAGTGCTTTGTTGTCAAGTAGTATCTTACGTGTTTGGTACATAACAAACATTTTTAAATGTCTTGACTGAATTTCTTGACACCCTCATTCCCAAGGCCAGTGAAGACCTCTCTTACTGTTTGTTCTTTGCTGATTATGTGTACAGAAGAATTGTTATGTATGTAATGGTTTGACTTCATCCTTTACTTGTATCATAAGACCATATTATTTTTGTATTTATTTGCTATATATACTTGTGATGTAGAAATGGTCTACCATTATACTGTCAAGCTGGAGTGTCCCTTCCATTTCCTGCACAATTTAATGTCGTGGGAAACACCATGTGGGTCATGTTTAGCCTCTTTGGCCAGTCTTGGGGTCATGATCTGGAATTGATTTGCAGGAGTTTTTTTCTCCTCTTTGTTGCCCAACTGTATGAAA
Source organism: Platynereis dumerilii (assembly GCA_026936325.1). Classification (NCBI taxonomy): domain Eukaryota; kingdom Metazoa; phylum Annelida; class Polychaeta; order Phyllodocida; family Nereididae; genus Platynereis; species Platynereis dumerilii. Next base: position 9,666,400 of record JAPTHN010000015.1, on the reverse strand, counting down.
GTGGTCATACATATCTGTGGTTTATCTTCCCTTTGCTTAAGTAGGAAAAATGTGAATAGAAGAATACACATCATCTATCTCTCTTTTCGTTTACGTGATTTGTCTCAATGTTTCATACAACCAGCCAGTGCTCTCTTACGCATAACGGTCATGGATCTTATATCTTGTAGATAGATATATTTGGAATGCCATTAGAAGAGCCATACAGCCATATTAAATCAATTGGGAATTGAACATATTTAGCTAAAAAAATTATCGTTTTACAGTGTTAGGGTTCGCCAGGGGAATTTTTTACATGGAGATGTCACTTAGTTTGAAAACCAATAATTTTCTTACATGCACTTTTGATCTCTCCTGGAATATATATCCTACATATCTGGAATATTGCTAATGGCTGTGTGGAAGACCCATAGTATCCCTCTTTCAGACCAACACTTCTTCAGTTCCTGAGACCATTATAAGAGCACATTTAGGATACTTTTGCATTGCTTATGCAAATGTTCACAAGTACGTCGCGTTTTACAAATTCGTAGGTCTAGGTGTCAAAGTTTTAGAGGTAAAGTTGAACATTTTTTACAGATATTTATGTATCAAACTGCAATAAAGGACAAAATATTAAGTCTCTAACAATTATATTGAACTTGTTAGAGCTGATCTTCCTGCTGCTACGTCACCACGGTCGTGTCAATTGCATGGATACTTGTGAATAATCATTAGAAAACACATTTAAGAAGCTAAAAAAAAATATTTGAGAAAAATCTGAACTCAATTATGCGCAAAATTAGCATATTTTTGAAAATATGATAAATGAGAGAAAACTATCAAAAACCATATTTTTTCTCTTAATTATGCTATAGACAGGTAATTCTGCATTAAATCCAATATCAATAATGCCAATTTGAATTATTTTCTTCAATGGACCATGAATATGTTTTCAAATGAAACCTAGTAGGGCCATTTTGGGGAGAGTCAAAAATCTGCTATTAACTTGGAACAAAACCCAAGACCCAACATCCTAAATCAAATACTATGTCTGATAATTAGGTTCCCTAGAACTATAACTAACTGATATAGAATAGAATTTCCTTATTTTGATGCCTTCATCTCTATATTATATCACATGATTTCTTGTTAATTTCAGGGAATTTATCTTATCACAATATTGAAGTGTTTAATCATTATTTACCAATTTTAAAAGGTTAAATTGATTTTCCACTATGTTTTAACCATGTTCATTATTCATTTCATATTACTTGACCCCCAATTTGGTTTTTTGCGCTGTTATTAATCATTTATTTTCATCCGAAAATGACACTAAAATCGACTTTGGCTTGGTTTTTGTTGAGTATAGTCAATGCTATTATGACTATGGTTACCATTTTTTCCAAAGTTAGTCAACACTATATCATGAACGTTTCCTGTTGGTTTGGTGGCTTTAATACTTATACTTTTTGTGGCACAAGTGTTTTGACCAGGTGTGGAGAATTCTATTTTTGCAGGGCGAAGCTTAAGATGCAGCTCCTCACTGCCTGCAGTTAGAAATATAAAACCCCATCAAAATATACTTCAGTATGTGTATTATAAGAGTTCCAAAAATTAACTTCCTGGATTAAATTGAAGTACTTATTTTTTTGATGAAATAAACCGTATTCCGGTTCAGTCACGATTCATCCCAATGTACCGATTCAACCCATATTATGGAACAACGAAAGCTCATTAAGCTCAATCCTTTTGGATTTAGTTTCCCTAATATATTAGCGATCAAAATATAAGAAGTAGTTAATTGTGCTATAACTTTCATTTTTCATCATCGGTGGCCAAAATGTGTACACAATAGTGCAAATCTTATGATGTAAATTACTGTTAATTGTTGAACCTTAAAAATTGTTAATTTGAGTTTCCATAAACACTCAAAATGTTTTCCATAAACATTCTAATATTTTACTGATGTTAAACCTTTTAACTTTATCTACTTGGACAAATTATGACTTATTCCATGGGAGCAAGTGACAGTGATTTGGTTGTTCCAACAATATCACCAATGAGGAAAGATGAATCTAAAACCCTTTTCATCTCCTATATTTGAATAGGGAACAATTTAAAAACCAACATTGATCATACAATTTATTTGAGATGCTATTACCAGATTTACTCAAGCCTTACAGCTGCTGATCTTGATGTAGCACCTCTGATGGTCCATGGGAAAGTGGGTGAGGACCATCGGACAAGAGAGCTTGAGGGTCATTCTGAAAAAAGGCAAAAAGACAGCTGCAATGAAAAGAGATATATATTGGAGCAATAAGGACAGCAGGTGCCTTTGTGCGGTCATAATCCTGTGTGTTGAACAGTGTCTATTTTGTGTGCTTGTGTTGCAGGATGGGTCATTGTCACAGAGCTTGGCTATATGGCCAGTTCACAAGCAGTCCAGCAAGGCCAGCTTGATATATTATAGTATTTTGAGTGCTTTGTTGTCAAGTAGTATCTTACGTGTTTGGTACATAACAAACATTTTTAAATGTCTTGACTGAATTTCTTGACACCCTCATTCCCAAGGCCAGTGAAGACCTCTCTTACTGTTTGTTCTTTGCTGATTATGTGTACAGAAGAATTGTTATGTATGTAATGGTTTGACTTCATCCTTTACTTGTATCATAAAGACCATATTATTTTTGTATTTATTTGCTGTATATACTTGTGATGTAGAAATGGTCTACCATTATACTGTCAAGCTGGAGTGTCCCTTCCATTTCCTGCAAAATTTAATGTCGTGGGAAACACCATGTGGGTCATGTTTAGCCTCTTTGGCCAGTCTTGGGGTCATGATCTGGAATTGATTTGCAGGAGTTTTTTTCTCTTCTTTGTTGCCCAACTGTATGAAAGTGGTCATACATATCTGTGGTTTATCTTCCCTTTGCATAAGTAGGAAAAATGTGAATAGAAGAATACACATCATCTATCTCTCTTTTCGTTTACGTGATTTGTCTCAATGTTTCATACAACCAGCCAGTGCTCTCTTACGCATAACGGTCACGGATCTTATATCTTGTAGATAGATATATTGGGAATGCCATTAGAAGAGCCATACAGCCATATTAAATCAATTTGGAATTGTACATCTATACATTCAAGACATTGAATCTCTTCCTGCATCATGGGTCTCAACTGCATTTACTGCACAATCTATGCTTTATAAAATTAACATGAGATCTGTCAGAAAAAGCCATCACGTAACCACTGTTTGTGATATGTAGATCCATGCGTCATAAATCCTCAGGATAGTCTATCACAATGATGCTTTATTTTTGCCTGATATGTACATAGCTAAATGCATCAATGCAGCTTTGTCTTCTTTTTTTGCGCTTAGCTTGCGGCTAAATCCTTTCTTCTATGTGTGGGATCATTGAAGAGTGGTTGTACCGTATTAAGCTCAATAGCAGATAAGGCGCTGATGGCAGACCATAGTTGTATTGAGCTCTACTATATTAGGGCTATTAAATGTCTGCAGCCTTTGAGAGGAAATGCATTAGCTATTGACTGACTTAACATTATGCCATTAGCAGTATGTCCAGCAGTCAGTGCCACCCATGTGAATGATGTAAATTGCTGTTGTTTTGCAATAGTGTTGTGGGTCTACTCTTTACAAGCAATCTAACATCGATACCAAACTTCTTTTCAGACCTGAAAACAAGATCATTCCCCTCCAGGCTTCTTGTCTGGAATAAATCTCTTGAAGAATAAGCAAAGACTGAAAACGATTTAAAAGGAGTTTATGAAGTTTGTGTGGAATATCCAAGCATCAAGACAGGCTGATCTGCATATACAAAGAACCAACATGTTTATCACTGTCATCTTGTGATAAATTGAGTTTTCGATTGGATTATATCTTCAGACAGAAAAAGCTTTTGTCTGCCTGTCCTGTTTAGAGATTTTTGTCAATTTTGGACAGCAGCATGCAAAATTCTCAAAGACGTTTCTGTAGTCTGATACAGACTGTTTATTTGTGCTCGAAGAGCATACAGTTAGCCCATAAATAGGGCATTCAGATTCTTTCCTAGGAATAGTATATTTTCCTCTTGTAGCAGTCTACAAAATGTTTTGATACTTTTTTTCTGTCTCTTGGCTACAATAAAGAGCTGAGTGTGATCTGAATATGATATCAGCTCATGTTGCCTGTTCTAGATTGGAGGTCACACAACTTCATTTTGAAGTCTGGCTGCATGAAGAATACCACAAAGAAGGGAACGGCCCGAACAGGTTGAATGTGACTTGAATATTAATGTCCATAGGTTAATCCTATAGCATGGCATGGAATTATTGTTTGTCACCAGACTTCCTGGGTGCACCACACAGCTGTCTGTTTGGTGTCATTAAACTGAAATAGACTGAGATATAAACCATCTGTGTTATTATTGGGTTTGTAGGATGACCATCTTCCTTGGTAATAGCCTGCCTAAAGTCATAGCATTGTATGGTATATTTCAATGTCTCATCACATGACACACCAGTTGGTGCTTGTTCTAAAATTGCACTCAGCATTGTTCAACATTGAACATCAATTATTGAATGTCCAGACGCAGTGGACTCAATATCTTGGCTTCACTCATTCACCAAGGGAAATTAATCTCTCAGATAATTGGCTGTTGATTTAAGCTCATAATGCATGCAAATATGATTTATAAAATAGATTGACTTCATCCTGTACTTATGTAAGAGACCAAATTATTTTTGCATGTTTACATGATATACCGGCCTACTGTACATACTTGTGACAAAACAAATGTCTGAGTATACCACAGTAGGCTACCATGCATGGATCTTTTATCTTGTATCTCTCAGACATATTGTAAATTATTCAAGAAGAGACATAATAATTATTAATTATATCCCTTATATTCAAGAGGTAGAATCTATACCTATTCATGTTGAACAAGGCTCAAAGATAGATATGTAATACTGTTCAATAAGATCACGCTCAGTTCCTATACATGTATAGTAGGGTGGTCCAAAAACATTTTATTCTAAATTTCTCTGATTTGAATTTTGCATTGTGATTTATGTCGATAGAAGGTATTGAGTAAAAATTTCAGCAAAATCAATTAATATTTAGAGGTGGCACAAAGCCATTGAAGTTTAACATGTGATTGCCCAGCGGCAGACCTCAAAATCATCGGTATTTGCAAATCCTGCAATAATAGCCAATTATTTTGATCAAATAACCTGTTTTTAGTATGTCAAGAATGCCCAATCTAGTCCTGATATTCTTTCTGACTTAAAAAGTTTTATGGAAGCTCAGTATAGATATTATATAGGTCAATTTTCAAGCATTTTTTCCTAAAAACAGGCAAATATTTCACTTACTATGAATAATAAATCCAAAATAACCCCCAGATTTGCCATGTCAACTTCATCATATACTAAAAAACCGCAAAAAAAATATTCACTTCGGAGAAAGATCTGGGAAATTTACCATTTTTTCTGTTCCGCGAATGGGGAATTACATGATAAAGATCAGGGGCTTTGTGCCACCTCTAAATATTAACCGATTTGGCTGAAATTTTGCGTGTGTTTGTTTTACTTACGTGGTCATCAATTTCTACTTTCAAATTGGGGGTTTTTGGAGATTTGATTTTTCCCATAGGAATGTGGACCACCCTAATGTATAGGCATAAATGCAATGACAGATCATCAGAATAGCTTCTCCTTGTTATATATCGTTATGAAGTTAATGATCATTCTCAGTGTTTATGGAAACTCCAGTAACAATAACTAAAGCAAATATACAAATTTAACCATACTTCCTGGATTCTATTTCAATACCTTTGGAGATATTTGCAGTTTCTTTAACTTAAAATGGTTAGATGTGTAGAACTTCTGGTGGTTCGTGTGAATCCACCTGCCCTTGCAGAAACATATTTAACATGTCTTGCTTCTCCATAAATAACATAGATAAATGGAACTATAAGACCCATACGTCATTAAAGTTGAAAGTCCTCAGTACGATTTTTCATGATGGTAGCCAGCTCTGTGATCTGTATTTCAGTTTGTGATTCAGTGGTTACATCTTTCCCATCTGGGGCATTAAAGTATATTTGCCAAGGAATCATCTCAGGAACACAATTCTCACGTATTATGTATGGTAATAGGCCTGTTCAATATTTAAAATATGATAATATGGGCTGATGTCCTTGAATTGATTTTTCAGTTGTGCAGGATGTGTCTGGCCTGCATGCCTCTAGAAATGAATGTAAAAGTGAAAATTTCCTGCTACTGTATACTTTAAAGTAATGAGAGGTCTGTCAGAACAAAAATCCATCCCATAACTGCTGTTCTTGATATTTAGACCTACAATGTATTTTTCAGAAATCCTCAGGATAAGCTATCACAATAATGCTATCTTTTTGCATGAGTTGTAGCTAAATACATCAATGCAGTTTTGCTCTTCTTTTTTGTGCTCGACTTCTGGCTGAATCCTTTCTTTTATGTGTGGGATCACGGAAGACTGGTTGTATTAAGCTCAATAGTAGATAAGGGGCTCATACCAGACCGTGGTTGTATTGACCTCAACTACATATTAGGGCTATTAAATGTCTGCAGCCGAGGAGAGGAAATGCAAGCTATTGACTGACTTAACGTTATATGCCATTAGCAGTATAAGCAGCAGTCAGTGCCACCCATGCAAATGATGTAAATTGCTGCTGTTTTGCAATAGTGTCGTAGTATCTACTCTTTCGAAACAGTCGTACAAACATACCACATGTCTGTTTAAATGTTATAGCCGAATCATTTCCCCTCTAGGCTTCCTTCTCATCTCATCTGGGATAAACTTCTAAAAGAATAAACAAAGACTGAAAAAAACTTCGAGCAGGGACATTAGTTTCATTTTAAAGTGCATGGTGGGGCAAATCTGACCAAAGCTTTCACAGAAGATGTCAGGGAAAACTTACAATTTTTTTTCTTGCATAAGCATCAATTCTTTGGTCAAAAGTGTTGGCCTGTTGGGGAATATGCCTCACCAGCCTACCTACACTGAGGCCACTGACTTTGAGGGAGTTTTCAAAGTATGTTTGGAATGCCTAATGATAACATGTTCAACCCATGAGATTTTTTTAAAAGACAAGGGGCAATGACAACGATTTGTTTGGGGTAGTCTATTGTTTATTTCTAATATTTATGGGCTAATATACTCAGCTTAATAAAAATTAGGAGAGATCATTCATATAACCCTTCACATTTAACCATTGTTTCTGATGTTTGGATCGGAAATACCTCATGATGGTCTATCAAAATAATGCTTTTAGCACAGATAAGATTGTAGCAAACTTGTACCTAAAAATACAGGGAGGAGAAAGGAGGGTAAAAAAGGTAAACCGAGGAGTTCTAACAGAAACTTTTCTCATTTTTTTGGGTTGTACTACTGTATTAATGAGGCTTTTGTGTTTCTTTTTTGTGCTTTAGTCACATGTAAATCATTTCATTTCTATCTGGAAGCACGTAAGATTATATTAAACTCAATAGTATATCAGAGCCTCGTGCCAGACCATAGTTGTATTGAGCTCCAGCAACAGATGCATGATATCTTTCAGACTGTCTGGAATTAAATTACTGCGGCCCGGGAGAGGACATAATTTAGCTATTGATCGGCTTTTGGTACGCATTAAGCGGTATATGTAGCAGTCATGAACAGCCCATGTGAATGATGTAGACTGTTGTTGTTAGTGTTGCGTCGGTTCCCAAAATTTTGGTTCAGTTTTGGTTGTACCAAACTCGAACCAATGTTCTATTTAGCAACCAAACCTTTTCGGTTGTCATATGATATCTAATTTTATTAAGAAAATGACGAAATATTCAGCAAAATGTCGATCTGTTCACTCTCCCTGATGCGCTCCATGCTATACTCCTTTTTCCGGAGTTGAAAATGATTTTGCGGACCGGGCGCTGAAACGCCAATCGCAAAAAACTGTCGTATACATTACGAACAAGATCTTTTTTTATTCATCTACAACAAAAGCTCAAACAGAAACTTTGGTTCTAGGGTAGGAAACTACCGAAAACCGAACTGAACAAAAAATACGCAACTGCCCAACACTATAGTTTTTGTGTAGGGGAGAGTTCCCTCGATCGGAACACCTAACTTCAGGTGCTCAGTATGGAAAGGGTATTAGTGCCATGAATTTAAAAACTGGTCAGAATAATGAAGATTGAGATGAAATATATTGTACTACCATGTTGTAGACAAAGCTTGATCTATATAGACAGTAGACCATTTTCCAAAAAGGGTTCAAATTCTCAAATCACTAACTTAGTATTCTTGATTGGACCACCAAGTTGCCTCGATTGGACCACACCAGAAAGCAACGTTTTGAATAATCCAAGCAATTGGCATCATTTAGCAGCCCAGAAACAACAGTTTCCATTTGCTTCAACTAACCTCAGGCTACATCAAATTGGAATTTTTGAGTTTTTTACTTTTCGAAATTGTTCCAGAAAATGCCAGTAGAGGGCATATTGGCATTGGAGTTCAGTTATCATAATTTATTTTACTGGTCTCTGAACCATAATTTTATGTTTATAGGGATTATTGCTTCATAAAAAACTCAAATTGTCATATTCACAGGTTGTATTATGAATATACATACATCCATAAGGTGGTCCGGTCGAGGACACTCCACTGGTCCAATCGAGGAAATAACTGTCATTTGCAAAATTTAAGTCAGTGCTTTGATTTTTATAGATAGATGAAATTTTCTTTTTCGTTTCGGGAGACAATAAGTTGGAGGTCTCTGAAACAGATTCTGGAAGATTTTGCAGCAGTACGTTGATTCTGATAGTGTGAGACCTGCATTACAATGTTAGATCAAACACTACAATTTTATACTAGTCATCTTAACTTAAAATATTAGCAATTTTTCAAGTCAAACATATATGACCATTTTTAATTGATTGAAAAGGAAGCACTGAAGATAGGACAGCTGTCCATAAGTTTTAAAATTAAGTCATAATAAAAATGTTCCGGTCGAGGCACCGGTCCAATCGAGGGAACTCTCCCCTATAGGTGCTCACTTTCCAAATAATCAAACATAGATACCACATTTTTGTCTTAAACCTAGAATTCAAACAAGGGCATTCCTGCTTATATGATCAAGTAAAATTTAAAATCTCATTTCAGAAACTAACAAAATTTAATACAGATAATCTCTGAACATTATGCATAATATCATTTGTTGGTCTGGAGAAAATCCTAAAGACCTTTGATAGAGCATGCTGTGTAAATCATCCTGCTGATGCGTAGAAATTCTGCAAAGCATGCATATTGCATGACAGAAACTACCTAAGCAGAATGTCTGGGTGGAAGAGCCAGTGTCAACAGAGCTCTTGATTTCACGAGTCTTCCGAGGAATGTGATTGTTTGATTTGCACAAAGCACAACAGAGGGATTGCAAAAATCCATGCTTAATTAAATTTGTAAGCCCTCTGTGTAATATTGTAACAAACCCTTCTTAATCATGTAAGAAGCAACCTCAGTGATCCGCAGCTCAGTTGTTCAGTTTAAGACTTCATGCCAGCAACGTATCCACCCTTTTGACACTGGAGAACAATTTCAGCATAAACCATGTAAAATATATGATCTGCAGAGACTTCCTTGAATTTATTAAAAGACACATGTTTCTGCTGTCTTGAGATGAATTTGGTTAATTCAATTTACAAGTAAGCACTTCTGCAATTGAAAAAAAGAGATATTAAGTGATTCCAGGTCCCTAAGCGTGAATAGAATTGGTGTTTTGCTTTGGTTCTCTTTTAAGAATTTCAGGGCCATCTCCAGGCATGCAAAATGGATGTATTATGCTCTCGGGTAGTTCAGGAAGATGGTTAGATGCGTAGCTAATATTGGCAGCATTAAGCTCTGTGTAGTAGATAAGGGGTATTGAAAGCTGAGATTGCCCAAGAGAGGAAATTAGATGATCGGCTTAATATTATGTTGATACCTAGAATGAAGGCTATCTCGGCAGGACTCTGAATAATGTAAATTGATGCTTTGTTGCACTAATGACATAGGTTTGCTCTTTCCTATTAACGAGGATACCTATTCTTTTTTTTTTGTGATGAGGTTCTTTCTGTCTTGCTGTCTTGAAATGAGATCGTGAGCTACAATTCCCTCATACAAGCTCATTGCAATGCAAGTTCTTCATATAGTACATTGGCTTCTGCAAGTGTGCTTATGGCTGATAAAACTTAATTCTGCTTGTTTGTTTTTTTATCCCAAGAAAGGTCATGGTTTGAAAATAGGCCTCCTCAAATTATTGCACCATTTGGTTTCCTGAAACTCTCCCTTCCCCGATATCTCTACCAGGCCAGTGTGGTGTGTCCCATACAATTACATTGATGTATTATATGTATACTGGCATTTGTCACACATAGCAATTGTGTGTATGTGTCAACCTGTCAGACTGCAATTATTTGTACCATTCAATGTTGTGTGAAAACGCAACTGCTTTTTATGACTTGTTTCTATATGTCGTGGTCTACAGACATAATCTTTGACTGATTTTAGTTCTGTCCCTGCCCTCTTGTTGGTTGCTCAGCCAAGAGAAAGATGTCCTGATTCTATGGTTTATGTCTTCACTGCATTAGCAGGAAGGGTGGATAACAGATTATACAACATCGATCTTCCTCGTCCCACTCAGAGTGGTGAATCAGTCTGCTAATAATATTGTGTGGCTGGTAGAGGAACTCACAAGTGATTGTTCTATTCTGTCAATTGTCTGTTCCCTTCTTTTAAATGTTTGGTTCAGACCATTAAAAGACTGGCCATATAATATTGTGCAATTATTGTCTTATATCAGACAATCCTTTCTTCAGTGCATGAGTGTAGCTTTAGTATTCCCATTTTGCTTGACCTGCAGCAAAATCCTTTCTTTTATAAGTCGGAACATGCAATGCTGGTTGCATTAAGCTCAATAGCAGATCAGGTGCTCAGGTGCTCATGCCAGACCATGGTTGTATTGAGCTACAGTAGATTAGGGCTGCTAAATGTTTGCAGCCCAGGACAGGCAATAGATTAGCTGTTGATTGGCTTAATGTAACGCTTATGGCTTCCTCTGTATCAATGCATGTCAGTTGGCTGACCGCAGTCATAATTATTTATGTTGTGGGAAAAACATGTGGATTATGCTGAGCCTCTTTGGCCAGTCTTGGGGTCATGATCCTTGATTGATTTGTGGGAGTTTTTTCTCTCTTCCTGACTGACCAACTGTATTAAGAGGTCATATATCTGTGGTTCATCTTCCCCTAGCATTTGTAGGAAAAAATGTGAATAAAAGATTGTACATATATGATAATAAGGGCTGATGTCCTTGAATTGATTTTTCAGTTTGTGCAGGATGTGTCTTGCCTGCATGCCTATACTATAGTCTGGAAATATGAATGTAAAAGTGAACTTTTCCTGTTACTGTATACTTTAAAGTCATGAGAGGTCTGTCAGAAAAAAATCCATCCCATTACTGCTTTTCTTGATATTTAGACCTACAATGTATTTCTCAGCAATCCTCAGGGTAGGCTATCACAATAATGCTATCTTTTTGCATGAGTTGTAGCTAAATACATCAATGCAGTTTTGTTCTTTTTTGCGCTTGGCTTGCAGTTAAATCTTTTCTTTTATGTGTGGGATCATGGAAGAGTAGTTGTATAAAGCTCGATGGCAGATTATAGAGGCTCATGCCAGACCATGGCTGAATTGAGCTCTACTATATTTGGGCTATTAAATGTCTGCAGCCCAGGAGAGGAAATGCAAGCTATTGACTGACTTAACGTTATATGCCATTAGCAGTATAAGCAGCAGTCAATTCCACCCATGCAAATGATGTAAATTGCTGTTGTTTGGCAATAGTGTTGTAGGTCTACTCTTTCGAAACAGTCAGACATACATACCACATGTCTATTTAAACCTTATAGCTGAATCATTTCCCCTCAAGGCTTCCTTCTCATCCTGGATAAATTTCTAAAAGAATAAGCAAAGACTGAAAAAGACTTCGAGCAGGGATGTGGTGGCACTGGTGGGGCAAATCTAGCCATAACCTTCACGGAAGATGTCGGGGAAACTTACAAAGTGTGTGGAATATCTGAGGACTTCACTCGAGGATGATCTGCATATACAATGAGGCAGAGCAGCATGCAAACTTCTCAAATTTTAATCTATTCTCAACATATTTTCTATTGTCCTGTATTCTGTAAAGACTATTTGTGCTCTAAGACCATACAATAGGGCATTCAAATGATGTCCCCAAAATAGCTGGAATTCATCAATGAAAGCACTTCATAGCACTCTGCAAAATGTTTCCATACTTTTGTTTTAGGTTGGCTTTATTGTGAAGAGCTGAGCATGGTCTGAATAAAATATCAGCTCATGTGGAGAGCACAAAACTCAATTTTGAAGTCTCCAATGTCGGCTGACCTTCCCAAACTGATGTCATTCTCTTGCATAACCAATTTGCTGCAGCTTTTACACGAAACAAAGGCATTGGTCACATGGCAAGGGACCAGTTACAGGCACATTAGGTTTGTCAACTATTTGGGTTACAATTCTGGGTCAGTCCTAATAGGGAAGCAGATGCCAAGGCAACACTGTGAGGAATCACAAAGTCAATTTTATTCAGACTGCCTAAAAATTTGTATCATGTTCAACCCACGAGATTTTTTTAAAAGTCAAGGGGCAATGACAACGATTTGTTTGTAAGTTCGACCAGAGTAGAATAATATAAAGATTGATTAGTTTAAAATGTTTTTTAGCTCCATTATTTGGATGAGGAAGAATGGAGGCAATATACTTAGACAATCATGCTGTTCATTGTATTGGACACTGAGTCTCATGCTCAAGATTTAGAAGTTATGGATAGACCTACATTGGCTGATCTTGATGTAGCAGATCTGATGGTCCATGTGAAAGTGAGAAGGAAAGCTTAAGGGTCATTCTACAGAGCTGTTTTAAAAGCATGGTGGTCATTGTAGAAGGAAAAAAAGGCGGCTGTCCACTCGCATTTCTTACACTTCTATGAATATGTGTTGTGACCTCAATATACATTCACTTCTCAGAAGATATTATTCAGTAATGTGATAATATGGGCTGATGTCCTTGAATTGATTTTTCAGTTGTGCAGGATGTGTCTGGCCTGCATGCCTGTATAGTCTAGAGATGAAAGTAAAAGTGAACATTTCCTGCTACTGTAAAGTGTATACTTTAACAGTATCATGTGTCCCTGTAATCTGTTAGTATAAGTTGTGATAGTCTATTACCAATATTAATTGGCTAATATACTCAACTCAAGTGGTAATTAATATAATCCTTCACATTTAACCATTGTATCTTATCTTTGGATGGGAAATACCTCATTATGGTCTATCAAAATAATGCTTTTGGCACAGATTGTAGCATACCTAAAAATATCAATGAGGCTTTTGTGTTTCTTTTTTTGTGCTTTAGTCACATGTAAATCATTTCATTTCTATCTGGAAGCACGCAAGACTGGTTATATTAAGCTCAATAGTAAATCATAGCCTCATGCCAGACCATAGTTGTATTGAGCTCCAGCAACAGATGATATCTTTCAGACTGTCTGGAATTAAATTACTGCGGCCCAGGAGAGGAAATAATTTAGCTATTGATTGGCTTAAGGTACACATTAAGCAGTATATGCAGCAGTCATGTGCAACCCATGTGAATGATGTAGATTGTTGTTGATGGTGTTGTGCCAGTTCCCAAAATTTCTGTTCGGTTTCGGTTGTACCACTGCAACCGAAACTCGGACCAAAGTTCAATTTAGCAACCGGATGTTTCAGTTGTCATATGATATCTAATTTTATTAAGAAAATGACGAAATAATCAGCAAAATGTCGATCAGCAAAATGTCAATCTGTTCACTCTCCCTGATGCGCGCCATGCTATACTCCTTTTTTCCGAAGTGGAAAACGATTTTGCGGACTGGGCGCTGAAACGCCATTCGCAAAAATTGTGTTGTATACATTACGAACAAGATTTTTTAAAATTTATCTACAACTGAAACAGAAACTTTGGTTCTAGGGTCGGAAACTACTGAAAACCGAACGCAAAATATCACAACACTATAGTTTTTGTGTATAGACGCTGACTTTCAAAGGTACATACCACACTTTCTTCTTAAACCTACAATTCAAACAAGATCATTCCTGCTTATGTGATCAAGTTAAATTTTTAAAATCTCATTTCAGAAACTAACAAAATTTAATCCATTTAATCTCTGAACAGTATGAATGATATCATCCGTTGGTCTGAAGAAAATCCTAAAGACCATAGAGGCATGCTGTGTAAATCATCCTGCTGATGCTTAGAAATTCTGCAAAGCATGCATATTGCATAACATAACCTACTCAAGCAGAATGTCTGGGTGGAAGAGCCCGTGTCAACAGAGCTCTTGATTTCATGAGTCTTCTGAGGAATGTGTTTGTTCGATTTGCACAAAGCAAAGCAGGGTATCGCTAAAGTCCATGCTTAATTAAATTTGTAAGCTCTCTGTGTAATATTTTAACAAACCCTTCTTAATCAAGTGAGAAGCAAGCTCAGTGATGTGCAGCTCAGTTGTTTAGTTAAAGACTTTAATGCCAACAAATTATCCACCCTTTTGACACTGGAGAACAATTTCTACATAAACCATGTAAAATATATGTAGAGACTTCCTTGAATTTATTCTAAGAATAAAGAGCAACCCATGTTTCTGGTGTCTTACAAGAGATGAATTTAGTAAATTCATTTTGGTATGCACTTCCGCAATTGCAAAAAGAGGAAATGGTTCCAGGTCCCTTAGCATGAATACAAGTGGTGTTTTGCTTTGGTTTTCTTTGAGGAATTTCAGGGCCACATCCAGGCATTTACAATGGATGTATTATGCTCTCGGTAGTTTAGGAAGTCTTATAAGGAAGATGGTTAGTTTCATAGCTAACATTGGTTGTATTAAGCTCTATGTAGTAGATTAGGGGTATAGGATGTTGACAGTCGGAGGAGGGGAAATAGATTAGCTGATGATCGGCTTAATGTTATGATGAAACCTATTTCATCAAGACTCACGTGAATAATGTAATTTGATGCTGTGTTGCAATATCTGCATAGGTTTGCTCTTTCCAATTAACATGGTCACCTCTCCATATTTTTTGTGATGAGGTTCTTTCAGCCTTGAAATGAGATCATGAGCTGCAAATCCCTCAGGCTCATCGCAATTCAAGAGTGACGGGATAACATCCCATGCATTGGGTTCTGCAAGTGCGCTTATGGCTGATAAAACTTAATTCTGCTTGGTTATTTGTGCCAAAATAGGTCAAGGGTTTGAAAAAAGGCCTTCACAGATGTTTGTATAGCATTTGGTTGCCCCAACTCGCCCTTCCCCAATATAGCCCTGAGACCCTGTGTGTAGCGCAGGGGTCATGAATCACTACATAGTAAAAACTTGAGATTTCAGCATACCCTTCAGGAGGATCAGAATGGTGTCATTGTTGTGGCTCTATTGATCATTGTGATTATCTCACAATAATCTCTGTGTATTTCGCTGCTGATAGCACATCATTTCAGCCCAGAACATCCTCACATACACTGTAGACAACAGTTTTAAATTTTCTAAGCCCCATAAAAATTGTCTCCCCAAGAAAATAAAATGGCTGCTCAACAGTGATTGGTCTAAACAGAGCAGCAGCACTGTTATGATGTCATAAACACTGGTGACGTCACAATCTCTGGTGATGTCATAGCGATTGTGTAAACAATCATGTTGTGACATCACCATGCAGCTGTCACTCTCTTTTAGCCAATCAGAGCTCAGTTTCACTACAATGTATAAGAAAAAATCATTAAGCTCAACTTCAATGCCTTCGTATTGTAGGTATCAGTGTTCTCACAAAATTGAAAATATGTGCTATCAGCAGCAAAAATTGTCTATTTTTAATATACCAACACACAATATCAGTAATTCATTGAAAACTTAGCTACAGCCATTCCCCTAAACCCTTGTTGAAAATCTCAAGTTTTTCCAATGTAGCGACCCATGACCCACGTGCTAGCACACGTGGGTCCCAGGGCTACCCCAATATGACTTCAAAAGCCAATGTGATGTGTCCCATACAATTGCATTGATGTATTACATTGATGTTTGTCACACATAGCAATTGTGTGTATGTGTCAACCTGTCAGACTGCAATTTTTTGTACCATTCAATGTTGTGTGAAAGCACAACCTCTTCTTATGACTTATGTCAATATGTCATGGTCTACAGACTTTGTGATCTTTGACTGATTTTAGTTCTGTCTCTACTCATGTGTAGGTAAGGTGGCACTGTTGTAGCACTTCCTGTTTGATCATAACAATGTCTTGAGAAAAGCACATGTCTAAAAAAAAGCCAAATTACTATAAATCTAATTGTTGTCAGCAACATAACACCATGCAGAACTGTCTATGTAGTCATTATTGGCTATATCTATGCAAAAGTACACCTTCAGATTTCTTTGTTACTGAATTAAAGGGTTTCAAAATTGCCAGGTGAATTGGCAAAGTTTTCTGTGTTGACATGGTATTGGGAGAATTTCAATCTCTTACCTTGCATTTTATCATCTACGGGGCAATATGTTTAATTTGCCCTCTCCAGGTATATCCCTTGCAATGAAGGTTTAGTAAGTAGATAGTCCCATGTCAATAAAAGGATGTTAAAATGTCCAATTAAGATTTTCTTTGGCAAAAAGTTCATGTCTCTGACACATATTCTTATGTTCTGACAGTGTTTCAAGAGGCCCTGTTACAAAATAGCAGGCTGGATTATCTTGTTTAGCATTGTTTGGCAATGACTGTTTGTTATAATCACCTGTTTCGCACCTCAGGTCAACAGAGTTCACACATGAAATGTGATTGCCAAAGCAATAGGTTGTGTGACCATGTCTACTATCTTGTTGATTGCTCAGGCATAACATATTATAAGACATCTGTCCTCAGAGTGGTGGGTTATTCCACTGATAATGCAGTGAGGCTGGTGGAGAAACTCACAAATATTGGTACTAAGCCACGAGTTTGTTGCACATTATGTCCAATTTCTTAAATGTCAACCTCAGACAACGGAATAGTTCAAATTGTCAATCAACTTGATTGTTCAATTCTGCCAATTGTCTCTTTCATTCTTTTAATTGTCTGGTGTAGACAAGTAATAGAATTGAGCTATCAAGTTGTTTAACATTTTTTACAATGAAATTTTCTGTTTTAACAATTGAAAGTTTGGGCATACAGTGAGGAAAATAAGTATTTGACCCCCTACAATATTTTCTGGTTTGGGCACATGCGCTTACTCCAAAACTCTGAAATTTCTCAGGTAGATCTGGTCCAACATTAGACAAGTAATGCACAAAAATTAAGTGAAAGAAGCATTATGTAATATATTTGCATAAGAATCCCAATAGTCTTCGGAAATAAGTATTTGACCCCTTCCTTTGCAAAGGGTTTATCATCAGACTTATGCAAAACAAAAACTTGGAAAACTATTTAACTAAAAATTATTGTAATAAAAACCTATTTCAATTGTTTTCCCCAATTTTATTTAGTTTTGAATGCCCTCAATAACACCTCGTATAATTTTTTGGTAATTTCTTCATTTTGAAGATGCGCGGTTGAAAAAAAAAAGTATCCCAAGACACTAGAGACATAATTTTCGACTGACGCTAGTCTGGTGTTGGTACACAGACCCTATATAATGATCTGGGGGTGAAAATTTCAATAATTGATGCCATTGTATATAAGTAAACATAAGTAAACAAAGGAAGGAATCAGCACTGGAACATGCTGGTCTGCTGTGCCATGACAATCTCACCAACACAGGTGTCAGTGAGTGCAAAAATCATTTTAGGAAGTCCTAGACTAACCAACGATGAGTGAGCAAAAACTCTGAAAGCAGTTTGCAACATTGCCAGCATGAGATAATGACCAGTAATATATGTCGCAGTAGGCCGACATGGTGCAGAAGAATCATGCCAAAGTTTCTTTAGAATTTCCCCCAATCATAAGCAAAATACTTCCACATGATCAATTATAAATTTTAAGCAAGCTTTGGCATGATTCTTCTGCAACAAAGGTACTTTGGCCGGACTGCATCATCTCAGCCTACCGAGACATACAGTACTGGTCATTTCCTCTTATTGGTAGAGAGGCAAACTGCTTTCAGAGCTATGCTAAATCATCGTTGGTTAGTCTACATGTAGGACTTTATAAAATGGCTCTTGCACTCATGGACTCCAGTGTAGGTGAGATTTCAGTGGCACTGCAGATCGGCATCGCCCAGTAGTAAGTTTGACCTTTGTTTACTCACACACAATGTCATGAATTATTGAAATTTTCACCCCAAGATCATTATATAGGGTCTGTGTACCAACACCAGACTAGTGTCAGTCAAAACTTAAGTCTCTAGTGTCTTGTGATTTTTTTTTCATCTGCTCAACTTCAAAATGAAGAAATTACCAAGATATTTTAGGAGATGTAATTGAGGGCATAAAAAGCTAAATTAAATGGGGGAAAACAATCGAAATAGGTTTGGATTGCAATCAATTTCAGTTATGATTGTTTTCCAAGTGTTTTTTTTGTAAAGTCTGGTGATAAACCCTTTCAAAACGAAGGGGTCAAATACTTATTTCCGAAGACTATTGGGATTCTCATGCAAATATATTACATAATGCTTCTTAATTTTTGTGCATTACCTGTCTTCTAATGTTGTACTAGATCTACCTGAGAAATTTAAGAATTTTGGATTAAGCGCGTGTGCCCAAACCAGAAAATATGGTAGGGATCAAATACTTATTTTCCTCACTATATATATTGCATAATTAATGTCTGGTATCAATTTTCTTTTCAGTGCTTGAGTGAAGCTTTAGTATTATTCCCTTTTATGCTTGACTTGCAGCAAATCCTTTCTTTTATATGTGGTAGCACGCAAGACTGGTTGCATTAAGCTCAATAGTAGATTAGGCGCTCATGCCAGACCATAGTTGTATGGAGCTCCAGTAGATTAGGGTTGCTAAATGTTGGCAGCCCAGGAGAGGCAATAGATTAGCTGCTGATTGGCTTAACATTATGCTTATGGCCTTCTCAGCAATCAATGCCTGCCACCCATGTGAATAGCATAAATTGCTGTATGGTTGAAATATTGTCTATTATCTACTCTTTCAAAATTTATGATCTTTTATAGACAGATATGACCCTTTCTCTTTTCACCTTGAAACAAGATTAATTCTCTGCCTCAAAATTTGCTATACTTACACTGTATTTCCCTCATTTTGCACTCTTGTCATATTGGATAAAAAGGAGTTCATGAAGGATTTGTGGAATATCCGAGGACCATCCACAGAAGCTGATCTGCTGATACAAAGAACAGACATGTTTATCGCTCTCATCTTGTGATAAATCTAAATTTGATTGGATTAAATCTCCAGACGAAAAGCTATTATCTGTTGGTCTACAGAAACTTTGTAAGGCAATCTCCTGAAAGACAGGCAGTGTTAGTCATCCACTTAAATTAATTTTCTTGAGAACTTATGAAATCATACTTAACAGCAACTACTAATTTTTGAAAGCAGGCTGTCTTATTCGTGGGAAAGTCAATATCAACAAATCATTTGGAATTTTGAGTCATCAGAGGAACACATGTGACATGCCTGATTTCTCTGCAAAGTATAAAAAGGGCATTTTGAAACCCCATCATTAATTAAATTTGTGACCAATCTCTGCTTTATCAGGTTTTAATGATGTTGAAGTAGGCTCAGACGTCTGCAGTTCAGTTTCGCTGTTTCGTGCCAAGCATAATCTACCCCAGGCACATATCTACTCGCTTTACGCCAGAGACTTTAATCTTGAGTTTGCATTGCCTATTTTTGAAGTTCCCAACAGAACCTTCCTTCCTCAAATTGATGTCCTGCAATCTGGTGCTGAAATTTGAAATAAACACGCCCACCAACTAACAGAAATTAATAAAGGGGTTTTTATCTGATATATTTTTCTTTGATAAGTTGATATCCAAAACCTTGATTTTAAATTAAATGTTCACGTGACCTTTGCCTTTCAACTCTACCATTTTCAAGTACATGAGTCAAATAACAATAGCATAGTGACAAGCGTATGGGCTTGTCAACTATTTGGGTTCCAGTTTTAGGTTAATGGGGAAAGTCATGACACAACTTGAGTAGAACATTGCCTTTCCCCCAAGGTCAACTAAAAACCATCTGTCTTTTGGTGTATTACAAGCACATATAGAGCTACATGCACAATTTAGCAAGGTCACCCTCAAGGATTTGCATTTTAAATTCTTCATCTCCAATTTTTAGGTTGGACTATATATGTTACAATTTGCTAGCTTATCCTGATTCCTCAATCCAGATAAACTAGAGACTTATAGTTGCTGATCTTGATGTATCACCTCTGAATGAGGCACTGATGGTCCATGGGAAAGTGACTGAGGACCATTGGACAAGAGACCTTGAGGGTCAATAAGAAAAAGGAAAAAAAAAACAGATGCCATGAAAGTGACATATTGGTGCAATAAGGACAGCAGGTGCTTAGTTGCGGCCATAATCCAGTGTACCATGTGTATTTCTGTGTGCTAGTCTGTCATGAAGTGTTGTAGGATGGGCCATTGTTACAGAGCTTGACTATACTATATGGCCAGCATGCTGTAGCTTGTGTTTCAGTGTAACTGGATAGTATTGTAGCATTATAACTCTGTGTGTGTGTGATGGTCTTCTGAGAAGTACAGAATTACTGTCATTTAAATTATTATCAGCTCATGTACAATTTGTTAATTGCAATACGTAAACTGCTCACATTTAAAGATGCACTGTTCCAAAAGTATTAAAAATAGCAATTCCTCTTAAAGTATCGCTTTCCTGGTGCTGGTGCTTGAGATGAAAGTTTAAACACTTCTAGTAGTTGCCATCTGGTACATTCATGAAAATTTACAAATCTCTAAGTGCAGTACTTTTATGTCAAATTAATTTTTCGTGGTTACTGTCGAAAACGCAAGTCCCAAAATTTCAATATCCTCTGATCATTAATTTCAACAACTAAGCTGTTCCTTCCACAATATTTTTTGATAAGCTTAAGCCAGGAAAGTTTACAATTTTACATGCTTGATGGGTTGGGGAAAAGGGATATTTTGCTGTACTTACTGTTAGATATAGGTCTAAGTATTTGATAAGTGAAACGCTCCTCCCACTGAAATAACATTGAGCTTGTGTTTCACTTACTTATCAAATACTTTGACAAATACCTAACTCCAAGTACAGCAAAGAAAAATTGGCAGCCATTGTTATCACATGCCTCAAAAATCGGCCTTTATGACCCAATAGGTTTTCCTCTCATTTGATGAGAATTCATGCTTCTACAAGCAGTTTGGTGGAGGATGTTTAGCATTGTGGAAATGACAAAATATCACCCGTTTCACTAACTTACAGACGGCACTGTAGGTTCAAAATGTGAGGATTTAGAGAGTGAAGTGTCGACAAATTGGTGGAATTTGTTGGTCTTTAGGGGAAGATGATTCAAGTGTATTGCTTGTGTTCTCCACAAAGCAACAAAAGGATAATCAAAACCCATGCCTAATTAAATTTTGTAAGCTACTCTGCAGAGTATGGTGGATGGTGTGGGCCGTGTGGCAATCTCTGCTTAGTCCCATATGAATGATGATGAAACACGTTCAGAGATCTGTGGTTTTGCAGTTTTGTACCCAATTCAAGTGACAGTCATAATTTTCCCAGGCAGCTTGGATGAGAAGAGTCCTCAACATTATACACAATTACCCCATGTGAGGGATCTTGCATGGAAACTTACCCCATCGCTGTGCAAAAACACCAATATAAGGGCCAACCGTGTTGCACTTGAGCCTTGAGAAAATGGAATAGTTGCAGACTGAATTATCTTATGTTCATAGCAATCTCAGTAAGCCTCATATGAATAATGTAAATTGATGCTGTGTTGCAATAATGCCATAGATCTGCTCTTTCTAATTACCATAGATACCTACCGAGAGCACTTTTTTGTGATGAGGTTCTTTCTGCCTTGAAATGAGATCATGAGCTGCAAATCCCCCAGGCCCCTTGCAATGCAAAAGTGACGTGATAACATCCCGTGTATCAGGTTCTGCAAGTGTGCTTATGGCTGATAAAACAAACCAGGATTGGTTGCATGTGCCAAAATAGGTCATGGGTCCCTTGATAATAATGTATTTGAAATGTCCAATATATAAGGAATAAAATACCACGAAAATACAGAAGTCAGCCATCTTAATCTCTGCACCTTGAAATGTCCAATATACATGTGCAGTACAACTTAAGATAAAGTAAGAAAATTTCCTGTCAGAAGTCCCCTGTTTTCCTATTTTGCCCTACTTTCTCCTCTGCACCCCAAATCTCCTCACAACTACATTTGACTCCTCACCACAACCTTAGCCCACATTAAGAACTCTATTAAAACAGCTGTGAATGAAATTGCAATTAGCAAAGGAATAGAATGCCACGAAAATACCGAAGTCAGCCTTCTTAATCTCTGCACCTTGTAATGCGTTGTTTTCAGAAAATTAAACTAATAAACCTATATGTATCTGAGATGTATGTTACATTATACCTTCTGCTTTTATTTAAGTTCATATACCAAATAAAACTTAACACATCTTGATACTCATACTTTATTTGTTTTTCTGACTATTACATCAAATCTTTGTTACAAAAATATATATCAAAGAAGCAAAAGCATCTGATAAGAGGAGCACCAAGCACTGAAATTACATGAAATGTTCGGATATACATTTTTTTACAATTTTTGCTGTCATGCAAATAGCGTTTATATAAAAAATAAAGTACGTTAAAAATAATTTAAATTCGATGGGGACATACAGTACAAATTTCTAAATGTGGCTCAACTTAGCTGTCTATAGCTATTCATTACTAGTCTTATCCATATCTATCCATAACTATCCATTTCCATTCTTTTGTATACACTGGAATCTCTTTACCCCTTGTTTAAACAATAGTAATTGTGGATAGCTACGGCTAGCTATGGATAAGTGCAGCTTAGTTTAGCTTAGAATGGCTATGGAGAGATAGCTAATATTTTTCCTTCGAACTACATGATCTTTGTCAGAATTTGATCCAACATTTGTACTATTGCATCAAACTACGTCAGCTTTGTCCGAATTTGGTGAAACATTGTGATAATGCAGCAAACTACATCATCTTCATCAGAATTTGGTCTGGCACTTGTATTAATGCATTAATGCTACATCAACTTTGTCAGAGCTTGGTCTATATTTGTATTTTACATTGATGTGTATAAGTTCTTACCAAATCTTGTCCATTCTGTTGAGTAACCTCTTCTTCCTCTGCTTCCTGTTCAGCCTCAATCCAAGTTAAGGAGTTGACGACTGCATATTCAATTAAATGGACTGAACACAAGGATCATGCATCCGGCATACCACACATCGGGCATGATGTGAGCACTGGCTGTTTGAAGTTGGGCGGCTATGGTCAGGACTGTTGTCACCCCTGAAAAGGGTAAAAGTGTTTATTAAGAATGGATTGAAATATTGGTGAGCACAGGAATGCCATATAATTAAATCATGCATGCAAAATTCTACTTCGTTTTCAATTTCAAATATCGCAGCTTGCAGAAATTAATACTGACATTTTAATTTCAGCAACACCCACTTTATCCAATACAAACTCTTTGGTTGTGACCTACCAGCCTACATTTGTTGTTAGACTGTTAATTTTGTAGCCGCAAATATAGGATGGCACATAAAATTTGTGACCAATTGGTATAATATAATAATGAAGAATAAGCATGTACCCCCTCTCCCTTTTACCTAATGTGATCCTGGCAGGAACAGCATTCTTGTGAATCCAGAATGAAATCCATGATATAATGACAATCAACATAGAAGGAACGTAGGCCTGGAGGAGGTAGTACCCAAACTGGCGTCTAAAGTTGAACATGGCCATCAGACAGGAAAAGTTACCTATTAACAGAAAATTGGAATGTTTTTCATTTCTAGATATTATACTGGCTTTTAATTAGCTGACAGATGTGTTGAATGGTATATAATATCGAAGAATTATTTGATTGCAGCTCAATATTTTTCACCAGCTCCAATAGAAAACATTATAATGGACCTTGCACTGCATGATTTATTCCGCAAATATTTCTGTACTATACTGTCTTGTCTTGTGGTAGCTACAAAGAATATTATTTGATGTTAATATAAACGGTATCATATATTTCAGATATTAATCCCCATGGAACAAATCGCCTCTATGTAACAAATTTGAAGTTTGCATGCAAGTCCACAAACCCACCAGTCTTGTATAGTGCTATACATGTAGAGCGGTCTTTGTTGGTATTTTTTAATTCAAACTGAGGCAGGTAGAGCTCATCAGTGTTTAACCCAACAGCGAGTTGTCGTCCCAGGTCAATACCACATCCTCTTCAATGTAAGCATCTGAAAATCATAAATCAGTTACGGGTCATTCTCAAATTTCAGGACAATTTGCATCACTCCAGTTCCCTGACATTAATTTGAATGCAATTAATATCTGAAGCTTCCCTCTACGAATCCTATACATATTTCTATTTAGAACCCCTACATTTGGAACAAAAATTCATTTATTAGACCTTTTTTTGGTGCGTTATGTCCAGTAACCCATGCCAAATAAAAAGGTTTTTTGCTGTCACGGGGCCTAACAAGACAAAATAAAGTGTTAATTTTTCTCCTAATGTACCATTATTTTTTAAAGTTTCTTTGCATGGTTCATTAGAAGATAGACTTGAATAAGTATAAACATCGTATTTAACTTTTTTCTTGTTTCATTTCATTGAATTAATTGATGTAAAAGACGTGTCACTAATTTATGTCTATTCTTTGTCCACTCCGTTTCTTGCCATAGCTCGGCTCCCTATTGTTTTTAATGAGCAATTTCCACTAAATGTCGTGAGATTCCCCTAAGCCACACTACCACAGCTTTGCAGATTTCTTTAAACAGGTATTCAACAAATTAAGTCATAATTTTCATTAGAAAATTTTTTGGTCCCCCTAAAATGTCCACTCCATTCCCTTCATTTGCGAGCTTACGAATGATACTTTTTCAAAGAATTTTAATGCATATGTTGGTGAGGGTGACTGGTTTCTATCAACTGCAATCATAACATCTTATCTCCCTGGGAGATTCTCCCAAATAGAATGCACAATTAAGAGAAAACCAAACCGTTGCTGTCCACTCCGTTACCCCAAAATTATCACACAAAAAAATCATTATTTAATTTAAAAGACGATTGGCTTAAGATGAAGTACTTCTGAAATTAGGACTTACATAATTCTTTTCCTTTTTTTCTATTTTTAAAATTCTCAAAAAGCAGGTTTTTTGCATCAAAAGTCCACTCCGTTACCACATTTTCCAGGGCACTTTGTCCCGTAATTTGAGAATGGCCCTTACATGTAACTCTTAACGTGAGACCACAATTGTGCTTATTAACATGAAACAGCTGCATGGGTCATGGGGCTAGAGAGTGACATTTTGACACGCAAAGGCCTATATAGCCTATATTTATGCATATAATTAATTTATTTGTGCATTAAACACTAGTATACAACAAAGCATAATTTCCTATAAATCCATTTTATCTCCATATTGAGATAAGGACAAATGGAAAGGAATGACTATTAGTCAGGCGGCATTTGTTAAAATTGCAAGGCTACTTTAGACAAGCTGCCAACTCTAGTTTTTCACTTGAACTTTGTGGTTCACACTATAATAAAGGTAATTCAACTTGTTGTCAACATCACACATTGATTTTTTATTATTTTGTAATCAAATCAAATTACGCTAATTAATTAGCATAAAATCGCAATTTGATACAGCTTTGTAGTCAATATGTGCGTCATAATGCATATAATATTATTTTTTTTTCTTGATGAATGATCTTATCATTAAGGGATAACTATAGATATCATAATTATTATAATATAAGTGAATTTTTACAATAATGACCAATTTGGTGTCATAAATTACAAATTTGTTTGGAGTGTCAAGGTTAATCAAAACCACAAGCACTGGAATTTCTCTGGTACTTCTACAGACTATGAAATATCAAATAGTTACAAGAATTGATAATATGGATCATCAGTGATTTATGCACATATCTTAATTTGCTTCCATGCTCAATTTCTCATGACCAATACCCAGGGAAGAATTGCCGGGATTCCAATCTCAGTGTCACAATTGGATAGCTTCATGTTTGACTTCAAATTGTTCTTAAATGAGAAGACCCATATAATCCAAAGTTCTTCATTTTCATCTATTGAGAAGGGGTAGTAAATAGAAATGGCAAAATGAATTCCCTTAAGCATATAAAAACAATACTAATTGTATCTTATCATTCTTAGGTGCAACAAGAAAGTTAGGTACCCGTGTCTCCTACCACCAAACTTCATCTGGTGATTGAAAATCTTCTGTGATTAGTTGTCATGATCTTCAGACTGGTAGTCTAAAGATTTAAATGAAGAAAGGAAAGTTCATTTCGTGCTTCTGAACTCTTGAACTGGTGAAGTTACTCAGATCTTGCTTAGCGCCACCTTCCAAAGATATTTGGAATAGCATTAAGCAAGCTTTTCGCTGATTGTATTTGCTTTTTTAGTATTTGCTTTTTAGAAATTACTGGTGATCTCAGAATTTGCAGTGGTCAAAATTCCGTCCAATTTGAAAACATGGACACTGTGAATGAGTATCCTCAATAGGAGCATTTTGAAGAGAATAGGTCGATTTTCCTCAGAAATGGAAGTATTATGGCATGTTAGTGTGATTAAGTTATTTTCTAAGAGTTCAACCAGCTTTTCTCTACCATCAAAGACAAGTTTAGCTAACAGTAACATTACCTCCAAAGTCTGATGTCTGCTGCTACATTGCTTGTATGTTACAACTACAAAGCATGGATCCTCAAGACTGGAAAAGTTTGGATGACAGCAACAATGATATTTTGTCATTTCATAAAATGACATTTCATTTACAGCCAGATCTGAATCAATAGCACAAGATGATAAATAAAAAGATAATTCTCGAGTTGAACCAAGAAAGGCATGTTCACTTCATCATGAGTGATGGAATGGAAGGGAGAAGCAAGATGACCATGAATGTTACCAAGATTGTCTAAATCCTCACTAAGTAGAATAATCCCTCAAACAAGACCTATGTTATACATTTAATGCAATGACCTGAGTTGCTGTAACAAGTCACAAGTGCAGTGTGATATTGGGAATGGTTGGCACTTGGCAGATATTGCAAACATTTATTTCTATGAGAATGTTCAAATTCTCTGAACTTTGAAAATTCACAAAGCATGTGAATGGCCCACAGGAAACCACCAGGTGAGAGAGACAATTCCCTTCCGGGTAAGCTGTTGTAGGTAACTGTCAACCAGAGTTTGCCTGATTATATATGGCCTAAAAGACCAGGAACCTCATCTTCCACCACAGAACCAAAGGTGGAACCTAACCCCCTGCATAGGACTACCCTTTTATTTGAAAGACATATCTGATTATAAATTTATTATGTATCAGGAACCTCATCTTCCACCACAGCTTCTGGTCAAGACATGGGTATCAGTTGAATGAATGCTACCGTTAGCTAGTTGTTGTCTGATCAGTAGGCCATATCTAAAATGAAAGATGAACACAACAATTCGGAAGAGGGTGACCAACTGGTCATCTTAAAAGTATTTGATGTCATGCATAAGTATCCAGATACAACTCTTTGTGTGTTCTCAGTGGATAGTATCCATACTGGATACTGCCTTCAATCTCTTGATAGCTTTTCATGTACACGTATAATCACATCTTCCTATAATTAGACAACCTTGGTTAGGAGTAAAGTTGGGTGATTATGCATACAAGACACCTATAGATACCTGAATTGGTAAGGAGAAAACAGAGCTGATGATATGATAGTGTTTTTTAAATAAATAATGTGAAAATACTGGCTCATTTTATTTAAAGGCATTCTGCAAGCAGATGACACACAACATCTATGATCCATACTTTGGAGTCACAAGCAATGAGGCAGAAATTTGACAGTTGAGATGGGAACCACTTTCCAAAAAGGAAAGGAGGGAAAACAACTGCCCCTGGTATACGGTGCACTGATCCATACGTGTACATTTTCAGCATACTAGAATACATGTCCGCGACAGGCCACTTCTTCTACCATCTGCTGATTACTACTGGTTTGCTAGTTTACAAGTTCTTAAAAGAATCTTTTACTGCCACCCAGCCACCGTGACATCAGAGCATCTTGTCTGGTGCCCCAGACAGCCACAAGACTTGCTTTTTCAGCCCAGGATCATCTTTAAGCAAAAAAAATAAGCTTAGAATGGAGGTACATCCCCGTACGCCAACATATAATATGTTTTTTGAGATAGGTTAAACTTTTTCAACACAGCAAAAGACTTTTCTCACCTTGGGAGCTTTCAACCTCAACCAGAGGCCTTAATCATCCAACTGAATGGAGGCGGGAAAGGGAGGAATGATGTCATTGGGGAATCCCAGGGTTTCCCTCTGGGGGGTCCTGATGGGATTCCCCAGATGTTGGCCCTGGTCCCCGTGGATGGATTAACTGTCTATACATTGCTGGCAGATGATGGCGTCCCCTGTCTCTATTTAGCTCACTCCGATTGGCCTCAATGTGGATAGCTTCCTTGACACCCCTTCGGAACCAGTCTGATTCTCTGTCAAGTACTTTTGCTGTTGAAAAGTCAATTTTGTGGCCGGTGTCGTGGGCATGTTCAAATACTGGAGAGGTTGGGCGTTGATGTTCTTTAATCCTCATTTTTAAAAGTCTCCCCGTTTCACCTACATAATTAGCACTGCAAACACCACATTCGATTTTGTAAATAACATCTGATTTATCCATATCATCCGACTTATCCTTCGGCTTAACTAATAGCTCCCTTAACTTGGTATGAGGTCTGTTGTGCACCATCAGTCCCGCTTTCCTCATCTTTCTGGCAAGTGCTTCGCTTGTACCTTGGATGTACGGTAAGGTCACATGTCCACGTGGTCTTGTTTGTCCTTGTGTCTGATTTTGCTGCTCTTTCCTTTTCTTTGCTGCTGGATTGTCCCATGTCCATGCTGGGTACCCTGCAATTGTAAGCACCTTTTTTATGTGTTTGTTCTCCTCTAGCAGATCTTCTGTGCTTGTTATATTGTGCTTGGCCCGGTGCTGCAAAGTCCTGATCACACCTAGCTTATGTTCTAAAGGCTGATGGGATGAAAACTGCAGGTAATGATCAGTGTGAGTTGGTTTCCTATACACACTGAAAGACAACTGTCCATTGCTGTTCCTCTTGACATTGACATCAAGCATGGGGAGGCAGTTTTCATGTTCTTTCTCGATGGTGAACTTAATCTTGTCATGCTGGGAGTTCAAGTGTGTGATGAATTGTTCAATCTTATCTTGTTGGATGATGCAGAATGTGTCATCCACATATCTTGCCCAGAAAGTGACATCATGATCGAAACTTTGGATGGCTCTGACTTCAAAATGCTCCATGAACAAATTTGCGTGTCCTAAAATATAATATGTTTTTTGAAGAATCCCCAGGACAGACCATCACATGCAACCTTTAGTCCTGATATATGCATCCAAACAAGAGATTTGTTTCTTTTTAGTATCACATTAATTAAAGGTGATGTCTAAGGTTTATTTATGATCTTAAAGTTTTGAAATAGTTTTCAACTGATATCTCAAAAAAAAATTATTTACCTAGGGGGCCAGAGGGTTCAACCAGACACGAGCTTCTGTAAAAGATTGTGTAATATGGATGGATTAATTAATTAATTAGACCCTCTGTCAGGGACAACTGCCTTTCCAAACAGGTGCTCTGTCCATGTTACACTCGTTCTTTATTAACTTGGTCTCTATTTCTATGATCTGTTCATTTGATACATCAAATTAGGCGTAAAAACCCCACATCAGCCACCAGTTTGACCACCTTGACACAAACTTTTTGAACACAATTGTTTTATTTTAAACAGTGTATAGTTTATAGATACAGCAACCCGTTGCCACTCACTGGTGAACAGAGGAAGCTGTTATTGAGTGAATCCAGATTCATAATGTCAGATGTCAAAACTGTTATGACAAGCTTTATTATTTTTCATATTATCATGATTCTTCAACAGAGGGGTCATAAATCACCTCCAATCCCCCAGAAACCATCATTTTTGGATTCCTTGACCTGAAATACCCTGACTATATGTGTTACAATTTACAGTGGCTAATTTTCATATTAAATTCACTAGAGACTTACAGCTGCTGATCTTGATGTAGCACCTCTGATGGTCCATGTGAAAGTGAGTGAGGACCATCGGACAAGAGAGCTTGAGGGTCATTCTGAAAAAAAAAAAAACAGTTGCCATGAAAGAGACATATTGGTGCAATAAGTTGCCTTAATTTATTGTACCAATGTGTATTGCCTGTATAACAGTTTCTGGATGGGTCTATGTCACAACACTCATTGACAAAACCAGTCAGGCTACCATTGTAGTAAAACCAACCAGATCTGTGTAGGGCCATTGTCACTAAAGTGTGTAGTTGACAGATGAAGTATTACTTCCATTGTATCGCATCACAGACAGGCTTTTGCTTGGCCTTGCTTGTTAATTGGAATACACATTTTTTACCTGTATGATAAATTATCAAACATAAATGGCAAAGTTTCTCAACGAAAAGAGATACCATTTTTTGTAGCTCCAGCTGATGACTGTGCCTGTATAGTATATAAATATGTGTATTTGCAATGTATTGACATGGCACTGTATATTGTGGGAAACAGTATGACATTGATGTATATTGTCAAACAACAAAAGGCAGACTGTAAACTACTGAAACATGTGGTTTCAATGAGCATTGAATGAGTTATGTTTTGGTCTCTTGACGTTGTGATCTTTGATTAATGGCAACAGAATTAATCTTATCGATTATGCGACATCTATTTTCCTGGACAGGAAGAGAGACTGAGGCCATTATTTTACATAGGATGTTCAAGTCACATTCATGCCAAGGGACTGAAAACTTATAAATCGCCTTATCTATTGGTGGCATGAGGGGCTGATGGCTGTTTCAAATTTTCAGCAGCAGACTGGAAACTCCCTTTACCATTGATAGTGATTCAAGGAAGTATGTTTCTTTTGCCTATATGTTTTTTCATCAGGCCGATTTTATGATAGGCATTTGAAATACCAAAGTAACTGGAGACATCCTTGGGTAGATTATAGGTGGCGCTTAACTTGCTAACCAACTACAGAGCAAGACTACAGATGGGAAAAAGCAGAAAATTCTTTACTGTGATATTCCAGAACAGTGATCTGATGAATTTAATTAGTCTTGGGTTTTTGCAATGTAGATTGTACAATTGATACCCCAGAAGCTTCATACATTGTTGCTGTCGTGACAACTTCTTGAAAGCACACACATCAGCTGCTCAAGAATGTGGGTCCTTTGTGTGATATTGATGTTTGCTGTCCAAGAGATATATAGATTTAAGTGCGGTCCTCTAAGCCTGGTTCTGGGCATTTATGAAGATAGATTGATGGGATGGGAAGGAGAACAGGAAACCTCAACCTGCTTCACATCTGTCCAATCTGAAGGAGCTTACTTTCCCGCTCCCAGTTTAGATGCTGGATGTTGCAATTGATGGAAAATAGAAGCTGCAGATTAGCTGAATGGTGTAGCAATCACAACAGGGCTCATATGAATAATATAAATGATGTTGCGTAATGAAGGCTTTGGGTTACTCTTCCAAATTTACATAAATAGACACAACATGCAGTGCTGCACACATATTTTTTGTGATGAGGGTTTTCTACCTTGAAATGAGATCATGAGCTGCAGCTCTCCCACGAGTCCCCCAGAGCCCTTGCAATGCAAAAGTGACGTGATAACATCCCATACATTGGGTTCTGCAAGTGTGCTTATGGCTGATAAAACACATCCTGATTGGTTTCCTTTTAAAATATTGGGTCATGGGTCGATTAATAAAGTAAGGTATTTAATAACATGTTTGATATTGAATAAGGACAATATGTTGTCAGCCATCTTCATCTATGTTGCCTTTCTGATACTTTTTGTTTTGAGAGAATCGAGTTAGAAGAGGGGGAGCAATTTCAAAAGACAAGCATTGAAGCAGGAAGCTATGAAAATGCAGGATAAATCATATGTCTAAAAGAATTCTCAACCGAGAAGTTTCAATTAGCATGCATCACACATTTACTGCATGTGTGAGTATGGAATGTGAAAGAGCCCATGTCAACAGTGTTGTTGAATTCATGAGTCTTTGGAGGAACACGTTTGAAGTGTCTTGTTGTTTCTCCACAAACAACACAGAACAATGGAGCCATAAAACCCACACCTAATTAAATTTGTAAGCCATCAGCATTTTATGTGGAATGTGTTGTGCACACATTCACTGGCACATATTGCCTGAGAAGTGAGAACACTTGAAAGGGAAAGCTTTCTATTCGCGAGGGAGCAATATATTGAAAATGGCGTTTTACTCACCGTGTGCTATACTGCAGGGTCCCGTTTGGATTGACCTTGATGACCTGGTTTGTCAACATGACATCATGGATGTCAGTTGACTTTTCGTTGGGGAAGAATAAGTCTGGCGTCCATATTTTCTCGATGAGTTTTGGGCCCATGATGACTGGGGCATTCTGCTCCGTGAAGGCCAGACGGGGTTCATGTCATTTCTGACGAAAGTAAAGGTCCATCTGGAAGTCCTGCAAATGGAACGGAATGGAATTGAGGTCACGTGCAAACTGCCGAGAACGCTTGATAAATGACATTTTCAGAAGTTGTGGAAGATGGCAGAATTCTTTTATGTGTACAAGAAAGCAAGCCTTTTCAATTCTATAACTCTGTATAGTGGTCTAGCCTGAGGATATATTTTGACATTTGCTATTGAGACTGAGCACACTGTATCAGAAGTCAGAAAGACAAATGGAAGGAGCATTCCTGGAATTTAGTGGGATTGTAAATTGAATTTCACATTTATCAGAGAAGTCGGTTTCCAAATTGCCGCTTTCATTTCTTCTTGGCCCGAAAGGAGAGACAAATTTGGTAACCTAAAACCAACAAGAAAGGGAACTTCTAAAAAGATTCTTAGAAGGCATATTTATTGCTCAAGGGCCCGGCCAGCTGTGCAAAGTACCATTTTCTGCCAAATTGCAGGCACTTTCTTTGAAACATGTCTGTTCATTGCGAGATAATTGCCTTCATTGAGCACCGAGAGTGTAATGGGCATTCGTACTTGGAAATGTGGAAATACCTGCGTGCCTGGAATGAGTGAAGGTTTTTAAAATGGCTGCAATCAACATACTTTGCATGGAATCATTGAATGCCATTCATGTCACTTGTTCCAGGCTTTATCACAACGAGGCAGTTGTTTGGGAAATGGTCTTAGCGAAATTAATTGCAAGGGGGTCATGCATAGAAGCCTTGTGCATGGTCAGCTATTGATCTTGCCACGAAACAAATATTGGGTGAATGCCCGTGTTTCTACAAAGGAGGCATGTAAAGAAACTTAAAACCGAAAGAGCTTATCCAGCTTCTGTCAGGCGTACTCATTCATCAGTCGTCAGTAAACACCACTGAACCAACATCTTGCGGTTAATGTATTTATCTAAGACGCGATATGGACCGCCATACTGTTGGATTAAGAAAGAGAGACATGTTGGAAGTGTTAGAAGGCAATGCTGCCAGGCAGCCCAATATTGCCTAGTATTATTGGCATTCATTGCCTCTTATGCAAACCACTTTTGACATGCTTTGTGCATAAGACCTCATAAGGTCAGAGATGTAGAACTACATCTTCTTTAGCAATTCTTTAGAGCTTTCCCTTTCACCTCAAAAAGACCTCTCGCGACATGTTTCCTGCTCTGTCACCATTGGTCACCGTGCAATGTGAGGACCAAACGTGCCATGCCAGAGCAATGACCTCATAGCTCACTCAGCCTCATTCCCATCACAGAACATAAATCGATGAGGCAGTTCTGGCTTGTCTATCTCTACTCACATTTGCCCTGCTCGGCTCGGATTACCCTACTTTGGGGGGTATTGCCTTTTGCTATATGGCACTTGTGGGAGCAACTATCAAGTTTGTGTGACATATATCTTGCGATAAACAAGCTCAGATTTCGTATAGATTGAACTTAATCCTTAGGAAACAACATAGCCTACTCTTTGGAAGACCCATTTCCAGACTGGAAATCATGTAGCCTAGAAGGCAATCTGTAATATCCATATTATATTGAGATGTAATATTAATATTAATGCTTAAGTTGAAGCTTATGTGAGAAGGGATTGAGCATGATATGATTCAACTTGAGAAGTTGTAAACTTAGATGATGCTTTTTAGAGAATGAAACTCAAAACAAGCATATTCCATAACACTGTAAATTTTGAATTTTGAGTTAGCTTAATTGATTGAGTGAGATGGTTGCACAATTCCTTTTAGCCAAGATAGCTTGTTGTTTGCAAGTTATAACAACATAAAGATTATCATAACTCAAAACAGCAAGCTATCATGGCTCAAACAAATTGTGCAACCGTCTCACTCAATCATTTGAGCTAACTCAGAATTTCAGAATTTACGATACGATACAGGCTTTAGCTCGTGACCCATGAGAAGGGGTTAAACACGGTACTGTAGTAGGCCAATGACCTCTCATTTCATTAAGTGGCAGATCAAGATGGGCAGATTGACTTATCCAGTATTCACATAATTGACACAGAAAACCAGAAGTCAATTCCAGACAGGAGGAACACAACGGGGCACTTACCATGTTAATTGCATTCACTGAACCGATGTTTATGACAAACAAGTCGCAGTAGACTATTACCGGTTTTCCTAAAAAAGAAGAAGAGCAAAGTTGGCAAATGGGTCACAAGCGGAGTCGCAAATGGAGTTGGCAAACAGTGTGAAACAATACGAGTGACTGTTGTGTGATGTGGTTAAGAGAAGAGCCTATTGCCTGCAGGAACCGACACTCACCGTAAACCTGAGGTCTCACTCGGCTGTCACTGTGGTTGAGGATCCTGTCAATAAGAGAGGCAGCTCTTGTGTAGTTTTTAAACTCATCCTCCCTGCAATAAAAGAGACAAGCCATGATTTAGTGCATGTTTGGAATAGGAAGCTGCATGTAGCAAATTTGTCAAATCGCGACAATATTTTGGAAGTGAATTATGAGGTTCCGTCCGTGTACAAGATAAGCTTTAGATTAGTTTTACAATTTACTGGCCTGTGTGGCATGTGTGTCCTGTGAGTTAACTGTAGTAGCGTAGTACAAACATTCCACAGTGAAGGTTTCAAGATATGAACACAAAACCTGTTAAGAACAGATGTAAAAAGTGCTTGGTCTCCAGTTTGACTTCTTTAAAAGTGGTTGTATCTTTTCTGTTGTATACCAGGGAGCTCCTGTGCTTCCTGTAGTCCAGTCATTCTAGGAGAATAGGGGGGTCAACCCACCACAAATTGCAATAGTAATGATTCTGGTACCAAATTGATTGCCATAATCTAGAGCAACTTTCCTGAAGTTTACCCATAAATTTATGCATTGGAACATGGCCTAATTAGCATAAATCCAAGATGGCGGCAGTGAAAATCATGTTTTCTGTAAATAACATGGAAACTATTAGGTTTAGGCCTCATATCTGTATGAAACATGAATATAAACTTGGGTATTACAGACATTTTGACACCATTCCCATGTCTCTATCTCTATTAGTTTCCGAGATATGGAATATTCGCATATCTCGTATTTCAGGAAATATCTGTAAAACGGCCAAAGAACTTAATTATTGACGTTGATTCCAAATACTTGATTTATGATTTTTGTTTTATCAATTGAGGATGCAAAAGGGACTCCTTGAGGACCATTTCACAAATCAATCATGTCTTTACCTCAATTCTATCCGCTAGTATCCCATCTTTTGCATGTCAAAGTCATGCCATGAAAATACATTATTTGTTGAAGATTGTCCATTTTACAGCTAAGAAATAACTTCTGTTGGGTATTTTTTTGTTATCATGCATCTTAACAGCTGTCTTAAGCATTTAAATATATAAGTAGTCAAGTGCATTGAATTCAGCCTATTTTGAATAACAACAAGCAAGATTAATAACTATAATACAGAGTTAACATTGGAATAGATTCGGTTGGTATCCATTAAATATGGTAAATACTG
The DNA here is from genome assembly GCA_026936325.1 of Platynereis dumerilii. Lineage (NCBI taxonomy): Eukaryota > Metazoa > Annelida > Polychaeta > Phyllodocida > Nereididae > Platynereis > Platynereis dumerilii. Next base: position 9,630,082 of record JAPTHN010000015.1, on the reverse strand, counting down.
CTATTGTTGAGGGTATTATAATCATGAAACTGCAACACTGGCCTGTATTTCACTGCTGCTTCTCCTAACTCCTACCATTGGCCACCACAACTTTCTTCTGCCCATCATTACAAAACAGGACTGTCGTCAGGGAAGTCGTGTTGTGTCTCAGAACTGGGAAGAAGTATTTTCCGTTATTGGAGCCTCTGAAAGGCAAGCACCATACAGTTGAGCAGTGCATGCCAGCAGATGGTTGTGATTAATTGTGGTCATCAACCTGGCAGATTTCAATCAACTGTTTGCTTGAAAAATGTTGGATGTCTGAGAAGATCCTAGTTGGTGTCATCCTCTTACGGTCAGTGGGGTTCAAGTAACATGGTATATTGTGGAAATTTATCAGGATAAAATCTGAACCAACTCTTTTGCATTTTCTAATTATACTAGATCATAATAATACATCATAATCTCCCCCTCTCTTTAATGTTCCCCATGGCCTTACGGTTAAGCACACTTGTCCACTGGCTCTGATGGGTTCAAATCTAATCCTGGGAACTCACTTTAGTCCGAGCCCATCGGACATTAAATGGAGGCGAGTTTTATCTAGTATTCTATGCTGGTGCAACTGAAAGACCTTGGGTATCTCTGAATCAATAGGGCATTTGCCAGATTCCCAGCCTTCTCGTCTCATCATCATACTACGGTCACCAAAAATGAAAGTGCAGCTCAGTCCGCAAAGATGGAGGTTGAGCTTCCCCGGCTGTTCCGGGATATACAAGCACAACAAAAGTCAGTCATGTTACAATTTGTGAATTAAGCATGCCGATTTTGGAGCAAGCGTCTCACACTTCTTCAAGTAATTGATGTTTAAAAGCATTAATTGAGCAATTATTGCAGTATGGGGGAGATTGGAGTACATAGATGTTTGTTTCATATTTTGTACCCTGGGGATGAGCGATGAGAGGTTCATTGGCACAATAACTTTCATAGCAAAAATATTGATTCTTTTCAATGACTGTCAATTCCTTAATTATAAAAATATCCTTCTTATGTGTCAATTCCTTAATTATGAAAATATCCTTCTTATGTGTCTAACTTTTATTTTGAAAATCTACCTTGAAAAGAATTAACCAACCCAAAGTCGATGTCTGTGCAAGGTGCAAGTTATTACCTGAACCTTTTCGACAAAAGTCCTCAAAAATAAAGATGCAATAAAATATGATATCCCGAGTGTATTCTGTGATTCTGAATACCAGTCTGACTAAACCAGTTACTCCTTGGGGAACATTGTCAGTTTGTCACTCAGAATGAAAGAAAAACATTGAAGACTTTTCTCGGTTACTTTACAGACGTGCTTTAAGTCAGTGTTAGGGTAATTGTTGAAGAAAAAAGAATAAAATCTTCTGATGATCATGACTCAATTATCCTCAGAAATTTGGTTTATAGCTTAAGTTGAACCCGAGTCATTCCTTTATCACAGGGATCAACTTTGTCCTTTGAGAAGGGTTTCCATTACAGATCTTTCCAGATCCAAAGAGCTATGTCACTGGGTTTGAAAGCTGACTGGTGCTGTGGCCGACACAACAACCGAATGCACCAGTTGCAGTGATCAAACTATATAGCCATATTGACTAAATAGTTGCTTGTTTAGTTTCACTTTTAAGTTGACTCCTTGTGCTCTAAAAAACTAATTTATCAGTGAGCACCCCATCCACCAGACAACAACACAACTCTTGTCTGTTGACCAATTTGGAGAGTCTCATCCATGCACTTGTTTAATATGCAACCAAATTGGCTGCAACCTGCACATAAAGCAGTTTCACTTTTCATTAGTGAAAATATTTTTGTTTCATAAATTCATAACTTTCCTCATGAAACTCACAAATCTAGAATCGAGGGTGTAACCCAGGCCTTATTCGAAAAAGTGTATGTCCTTCAATTTTCTACAGATCAATTTATTAGGGGATCGGCTTAGTCTGGGGATCCACTTAACCATGAAGTCTCATCAAGATAATTGTAGTTATTTAAAATAGGCTGCATTGCATCACGTAAGGTATCATATCCTCAAGAGGCATGATAATAACCAGACCCAATTTTGGGTCTTTGTTGGATAAAATAATTCACAATTTTCTGCGAACGATGCATTTTCAAGGTAGGCTATGTCTTCAGCATGCAATATGTGGGATGCGGGGGTATAGAATTGAGGTAAAGACATGGTAAATGTGTAAAATTGTCCACAATATTTCCTTTTGCACCCTCAATGGATAAAACAACTCAATCATACATTAAGCATTTGGAATCAAGGCCAATAATTATGTTTTTTGGCCGCTTTACAGATTTTTCCTGAAATACGAGATATGTGAATATTCCATATCTCGGAAACTAATAGAGATAGAGACATGGGAATGGTGTCAAAATGTCTGTAATACCCAAGTTTATATTCATGTTTCATACAGATATGAAGTCTAAACCTAATAGTTTCCATGTTATTTACAGAAAACATGATTTTCACTGCCGCCATCTTGGATTTATGCTAATTAGGTCATGTTCCAATGCATAAATTTATGGGTAAACTTCAGGAAAGTTGCTCTAGAATATGACAATCAATTTGGTACCAGAATCATTACTATTGCAATTTGTGGTGGGTCAATCAGTAGAATGACTGGACTATAGCTTCTCGTTGCAGAGATGGTCAGAGATGATTGCCATCTGGAACCTTGTCCTTTCTGTACAAAGGAAGAGGTGCACGGCCTTAGGCTTTCACCAGACAGTGTTACAGGAATTCGCGTTGAAGTTGATTTGGTTGATTTCCATTGATGTGATTTTCAGATTTTCTTTATTTCCAATATTGAACTAAAACTATGACGATAAATATCACAATTTTAGCCCTGGCAATAGGGCATAATACTTTAGAAACAATACCCACTAAGCACTGGGTTCAAAACTGGAAAATAAATGAGTAATTGCTAATAGAAATATTTATTACATGACGTATGGTACTCTACGTGACGTGTGGTTGCAATGCAGTCTAATCTATTCTAATTACAAATCTCAACTGCTGTACATAGATATCAACATACCAAGCAGTCAATCAAACTGACAAGCGAGTGTGAAAGACAAACCATAACTGTGAAATAAAGTCATTTTGTTTCTTGCCATTATCCATTTAATCTTCTATAAAACCAGAACTTTGATTGGTTGACATATGAATATGGATTACCTTTAAAATGAGCTTGAATGACACCAGTACTATATTTGAACATCTCAGACCGCATTTTGACGAAGCTCTGGGAAAATTGAAGTTATTGGATCCACAGGTGTCAGATAGGAAGATAGAAAGATTATATTAGATAGAAGGATTAAAATCGAAATTAAAATAGATAGATAGAGAGATAGAGAGATAGACAGACAGATAGATAGATAGATAGATAGATAGATAGATAGATAGACAGATAGATAGATAGACAGGCAGATGGATAGATAGATGGATAGATGGATAGATGGATAGATAGATAGATAGATAGATAGATAGATAGATAGATAGATAGACAGATAGATAGATAGATAGATAGATAGATAGATAGATAGATAGATAGATAGATAGATAGATAGATAGATAGATCATCTAAATTATTTTTATCTACAATGATTTGGCCAAGATCAACCACACTTGACAATAACCTCGAAATGTTTACAGATATATATATCCCTACTGAAGAATGCATACCCATAAAAAACATAATAAAGTTCTATGGAATTTAAATTCAGAGCCTACAGTCAGAGAGAGCTAGATAGCTAAACACATCCAGAAAATGCGTTCTGGTATGGTCAAATGTGGGCCAAGTGAGTCACTGTTCTCAAGAGGTACGAATGTATGGGAAATCTTATGAGAGAGCCACATAAAAATCTCACACTCTGTAAGTTTATTAAGGTTTGCAATCTGCTGAAATAAACAGTAAAACTTACGAAATTGCTGTGAACCTCACAGTTTCTCTACATCTACAAAACTGAGTGGAAATCAGTCATACATGAGTAACTTCCTACCATACGTCACGTAGAGTCAAACTGATAGCTTTTTAATCCCAGAAAATCAACTTCAAAGCAAATTCCTGTAAGTACCACTGAATGAGCTGCCCAGACCTTATTTTGGCATGCAACATGATTTATGTCTTTGTCCCCCAAGTAAAGAAAGATATTATATCAAAGATCCAGCTTTCAATAAACCAGGATTTTTTTCTTTACCGTTTCGACCTACACAGAGAGGCACAAAAATGTAATACATGTATATGGGGATTAATGAAGCATAGAATTTTGAAGGGAAAGAAGTTTAAGCAACAGGGTAAACAACATGATTTTTATGCTTATATTAGAAATGCTCATTTGCCATATTATGCAGTATCATATTATTTTTTTTACATTATGTCATATGTGTGAGAAAATGCAAATTGCATGAAATCCGCATTGGAGAATTTGTAATTGCTCTTTTGTTGTTGGACAGACCATGCAGTTGTGTATCTGCTGGGAGTGTGGATATGTTGTTTTGAAAGGACATGAAACAAAATCAAAAGTAGACTAAAAAAACAAACAAATTGTCTGTTAGTAAGTTATACATTTATGGATAAGGATAATTATAACAAAAATAAGTCTCTGGTATGTTCGAATAGCTGATGATATAGATAATGGATACTCGTTGATTTTACCAACAGACTCTTCCAGTGATGGTAGTCTGGACTGCTCTGAGCTGTCACCTCTTGACTGATGACATTGTGTGCCTATACTTGCAGAAAAGATTAAGATTGCTTGAACATACACCAGCTTGTCTGTTTATTTTTAGAATAAAGGTTTCAAGATATTGTCGATGAACAGGACAAAGTATTTCACTCTCTGGTTGGAATTCTTAGCATAAGTGGTTGTACTTGTTTTGGCTTTACCTGTTGTTGGTATGCATGCATGGAGATAGAGGGATCCTCATCTCTAACTAATAAACTGATTTAACTGATACATCTTCATCTCTACATCGACATTTGACATAATGGATGAGGCCAATTAGAACATAAGGGTCGATTGTGATGGGTTTATGATAATTCCCTAAAGTCTGAGTAGCTGAAGATATAGATAGGGTCTACACTAGAGTAGTTGATTTTATATTTCAAATGACACCAGTCCTTTTGCATGCCTTTCTGAAAAGCTCTAAGCCAAGACCCAGAAAGGTTTAAGACTGCTCAGAAATAAACTGGCCTGTCTGTTTATTTTCAGAGTGAAAGTTTGAAGATCTGGTCATGACACAGACAAGGCATCTTGGTCTCCACTTGGCCTCCTTACAAAAGAGCATAAGTGGTTATACCTGTTCTTGCCCAGCTTGTTGTTGGTATGCAAGCACTGACCAAGTGTATGCCAGGGAGCTCCTGTTAGTCCTGGGCTGGCAGACTTGCAGTGCAGTGTGTGGCTGTTCTTTACCGTTCTTTACCACGAGTCTTCATACATTTTGGTTTGCTGCTCTGGGGAGCCTTAAAGTGGGCCATTTGCTGCAGTAATCCACTGGAGGTAGAGTCCAGGGAAAATGCAGTGTCTAACCTAGATCCTACAGCTGATTGTCATTTTTGTGTGCACTAGCAATAGTGGCCATAGTGACTTGGCTATCTTAATCTGTTTTCTGGTATCATACTAATGTCACTATCTTAAACAGTTATTGATTTTACAGATAAATTGAAAGGGTTCTGGTGATGAATTATTACAAAAAGATGTCAAAATAGTGCTACAACCCTGTAAGATAGAAGAATCTAGCTGCTTTCCAATTCAAGAACCAGTATTAATGCATGCGCCATAATATCAATAGAAAGAGAATTAGATTAAGGTTGATTTGCATGATTTAGACCTCAATATTCTATCCTAACATGCTGATGTGATTTCATTATAAATTCCCATTATAAGCTTCACGTAAACACAGCATATACTGCAATTCATTTTTAATGAAACATTGTTGTGGAACCCAGTAAGCTGTCATAGAACATATCAGTGTGTATTCATTGTATGCCATCTGGAGATCTAGCTGAAGTGTCAGAGAGAACTACAGTAAAATTTATGTCAAAAGATTCACAACTAAATATGCTTGGTCTGTAAAAAGCTACACAATTGGAATATTGCTACATTTATAGACTATACATTTTCTTGAAATGTTTATTGTATAATGTGTTATATCCTCAGCAGGCCTCATATGAATAATGCAAATTGGTGTTTTGATGCAATAATGCTATTTATTACATGACCACTATGCTAGAGCGATGCTGATTGGCCTAAATCAGTCACATGACGACATCATAAAAACTCATATTGCATGGTTCGGGTGCAATATGAGATTTTTCGAAAAAAAATTTTTTTTACAATTTTTTTTTTTTTTCAGATTTTTTCATATTGCATGGTTAGAGTGCAATATGAGTTTTTATAAAAAAAAAAATTTCCAAAAAATGTTTTTTTTTTCATTTTTGTTTTTTGACTGAAAAAAAAAAAAAAAAAAAATTCCGAAATTTTTTTTTTTTTTCGGAATGGAACTTTATATTGGAAGCATAGTGGTCATGTAATAAAACAAATACGGCATGATATGAGTGCAATATGAAAATTTATTTGCACTCGTAAATTCATATTGAACTCGGGCTGCGCCCTCGTTCAATATGAATTTCCTCGTGCAAATAAATTTTCATATTGCACTCATATCATGCCGTATTTGTATAAGATATGTTCTTTCTAATTAACATAGATACCTACTGAGGGCACTTCTTTTGATGTAGTTCTTTCTGCCTTGAAATGAGATCATGAGCTGCAAATCCCCCAGGCCCCTTGCAATGCAAAAGTGACGTGATAACATCCCGTGTATCAGGTTCTGCAAGTGTGCTTATGGCTGATAAAACACATCCTGATTGGTTGCATGTGCAAAAAATAGGTCAGTGGTCCCTTGTTAATAAAGATATTTGATGTGTTCAATATGGAATAGAATGCTATCTAGATACAGAATTCAGCCACCATAATCTCCGTCACCTTCTGATGAATATTTTTCAGAAAATTAAACTATTAAACTGGGAGAGAGAACAAGCCCCATTAGAATGTTGCACAATAGCCAAGTTTCAACAGCTCTGTGATATGGAGCTGGAGTCTTTGAAAAAGAACAAAATGCACATTTTCAAAGTGACCTTTAACACCAAAATCTGCAGCCTAACAATTACCTCGAGACCCTTTGCATTTATTAACTGAACAACCAAAAAACTTAACAAGTTTTGATACTCATACTTTATTTGTTTTGCTGACTATTACATCAAATCTTTGTTACAAAAATATATATCAAGGAAGCAAAAGCATCTGATAAGAGGAGCACCAAGCACTGAAAATTACATTAAATGTTCAGATATACATTTTTGTACAATTTTTGCTGTCATACAAATAGCTTTCATATAAAAAATGCGGTATGTTAAAAATAATTTAAATTCGATGGAGACATATATTGAGCAAATGAGATACTATACATTGTTTGTAAATTCTGACCCAACTTTTATATGTGCATAGTTGGTTGTGTAATTACAGAAGTCATTGTGTGGTTGATTAATGGTGGACAGAAGAATTGATTTGCAACATTTTATATTTATAAGCACTTTGTAAGGATGGAGTTACTTTACAAAAGTTCACATCAAAATGATATAATACTGAAGAATAATATCAATATGTACACATGATTCATATACAATCACACACTAAACATTGTTGGTAGTGGTTTGCATTGGAGGAATAGTCAAAAATGGAGAAGAAAGAAGTATGTGTGTAACAATTCAGACAAGGAAAACAGATGAGAATAATCCATTATAAATTTGGCTAATGGAAAGATTTGTCGATCATGACGAAAATTGTCTCTCTCGAGTACACAATCCAGTAGACAAGATTGAAGATTACGAAAGAAACAGGAAATAAGGTTCTAGAAGTCAGGTCGAGGCCATCGGAAGTGATATGGAACCAATTTCTGGGTCTGCCTTTTCGGAGCTGGACTGACGCTTTTGGTTGGGACCCGCAGGGAGTGGAGAGCATTCTTAGTTCCTGCAAATTAAAGAAATTTGATAAAGGTTGATTCATATTGTTATCATAAATCAGATGTTTAATGAAACTCATCTCTGCCTCACCCAAGCGCTCTCTTTAAAACAACATCACTTTATTCTACCCTTCAGGTTTTGAGAATTTGGTCTAACATATGTATTGAACTGCATCGCATTTGACAAAAATTTGATCTAACTTTGTATTCATGCAACAAACTACATGACCTTTGTCAGAATTTGGTCCAACATTTGTATTATTGCATCAAATTACGTCAGCTTTGTCAGAATTTGGCGAAACATTGTATTAATGCATCAATGCTACACCAGCTTTGTCAGAATCTGGTCTGATATTTGTATTTTGCATTGATGTGTATAACTTCTTACCAAATCTTGTCCATTCTGTTCAGTAACTTCTTCTTCTTCTGCTTCCTGTTCAGCCTCTATCCGAGTGAGGGAGTTGACGACTGCATATTCAATTAAAACACTGAACACAAGGATCATGCACCCGGCATACCACACATCCAGGGCCCTGGCATAGGACACAATGTGTGCACTGGCTGTTTGAAGTTGGGTGGCCATGGTCAGGACTGTGGTCACTCCTGAAAAGGATAAAAGTATTTATTAAGAATGGACTGAAACGGTGAAACACAGGTGAGCACAGGAATTCCATATATTCCAATAATGCATGCAAAATGCTACCTCGTTTTTCAATTTCAAATATCACAGCTTGCAGAAATTGATATTGACATTGTCATTTCAGCAACACCCACTTTATCCGATACAAACTCTTTGGTTGTGACCTACCAGCCTACATTTGTTGTCAGACAGATAATTTTGTGGCCGCAAATATAAGATGGCACATATAATTTGTGACCAATTGGTATAATATAATAACAAAGAATGGGCCTGTAGCCCCCTCTCCTGCTTACCTAATGTGATCCTGGCAGGGACAGCATTCTTGTGAATCCAGAATGAAATCCATGATATAATGACAATCAACATAGAAGGAACGTAGGCCTGGAGGAGGTAGTAACCAAACTGGCGTCTAAAGTTGAACATGGCCATCAGACAGGAAAAGTTACCTATTAACAGAAAATTGGAATGTTTTTCATTTCTGGATATAGGTATAGGTTATTCACCTTGGGAGGAATATGTGATTTATCCTGAGAGGGCTTTAACCCCAGCTGCGATAAACACATATTCCTGATCCCATGGTGAATGACTGGCTTATACCATGAGACAAACACATAAACTTTGCAGAATAAGTGGACAACAAAGAATATGGGATTTATTACAGAGAAATACTGGCTTGTAATTAGCTGACAGATGTGTTGAATGGTATATAATATCGGAGAATTATTTGATTGCAGCTCAATATTTTTCACCAGCTCCAATCGAACACATGGACCTTCCACTGCATGATTTATTCTGCAAATATTTCTGTACTACACTGTCTTGTGGCAGCTACAAAGAATATTATTGGGTGTTAATAAAAACGGTGTCATATATTTCAGATATTAATCCCAATGGAACAAATCTCCTCTATGTAATGAATTTAAAGTTTGAAAGTCCACAAACCCACCAGTCTTGTATAGTGCTATACAACGGTCTGTGTTTGTATTTTTTAATTCAAACTGAGGCAGGTAGAGTTCATCAGTGTTTAACTCAACAGGCATGTTGTCCTCCCAGGTCAATACCACATCTTCTTCAGTGTAAGCATCTGAAAATCATAAATCAGTTACATATAGCTCTTTACATGTGACCACAATCGTGCCTTAGGCCTACATGAAACAGCTACATGGGTCCTGAGGCTAAAGGGTGACATTTTGACATGCAAAGGCCTATACATATCAATAACATATATATCATTTATTTGTGCATTGAATACAAGTATACAAGAAAGCAGATTTTCCTATAAATCCATTTTATCTCCATATTGAAATATAATAAGGAAAAATGGAAAGGAATGACTATGTGTTACAATTTACAGTGGCTTATTTTCATGTCAAATTCACTAGAGACTTACAGCTGCTGATCTTGATGTAGCACCTCTGATGGTCCATGGGAAAGTGAGTGAGGACCATCGGACAAGAGAGCGTGAGGGTCATTCTGAAAAAAAACAACAAAAAAACAGTTGCCATGAAAGAGACACATTTGGGGCTCAGATGCAGCTGTAATTCAGTATGTGCCATGGGTAAATCGTTTATTGCCTGTACTAGTTTTCTGGATGGGTCTATGTCACAATGCTCAGTGACAAAACCAGTCAGGCTACCAGTGTAGTAAGGTCAAAACTCCTTGCCAACCTGGGTCTGTCAAACAAGGCAAAGCCCCGCATTGGAAATGGGAATAAACAAAACAGATCGGATCAACAAACCGTGCAGATTACCCCCACTCCCCTGATGTCGATTCAGTCTACTCGCCCTGCACCCTATGCCAAAAGCCCCTCGTCTGCCCCGAACCCCATCCTATTCAAAGGAGAACGCTCGCCCTTTAGCAACTTCTTCCCCTGCCCAATTACAATATGGAACATGACTTTCAGAAGTTCCGAACATGCATTCCAATACCAGAAATGCATCACGGCCCGCAATGATCATGCTGCTGCCCAGGTCCAAAATGTTGTCACACCCCAGGCAGCAAAAACAATTGGAGACAGTGTCCAGAAAACCACAAGATGGCATGACATTCAACAGGGAGTTATGCTAGAGATCCTGAAAACCAAATCCCGACAATGCCATGACTTTCATCAAGCCCTCATGAACTCCATTGGGAGAGACATCATCGAAGATACACCACATCCATTTTGGGGCAGAGGGAAAGACGGTCATGGGTTGAACACTCTAGGCAAACTCTTGATGATGCTTAGGGCTGAACTCACAAGCTCGAAGCCTCGTAACAGCAATTTCACCCCGCGTCCAACAGTGAACCCCCCTCGAAATAACTTTGGCTACACCGAACCGCGAAGTGCCCAACAACAGCTTCACTGCTTCAACTGCGGAGAGGCATCGCATACCAAAGACTCTTGTCGTCATGGCCAGCCCCTCCGATGCTACTCGTGCAACGGGCTTGGCCACAAACAGAAATTCTGTCACCACAGACGCTAGGCAAGTGGCCAAGTTGGCAGGCCGGAAAAACAAACTGTGAATGATATTGATTTGATTGAATGTGATTTAAATGAAAGTGATTTTAATGACTGTGATTTTAATGACTGTGAACTTAATGACTGCGATCTTAATGACTGCAATTGTTATGAAAGGGTAAAGAATAATATCCAGGCTCTTAATAAGAAATGGAATAATGGTGCTAATTATACAAATACTGTTAGATCTAATAACCTACCTAATCTTAGGAATAACAAAAATTATACAATTGTTGATATTGTTGAAACTACACAAAATGAGGTTGAAAACAATTGTGATATCACTGTTGTTACCGATGATAATTATGATGCTACTGTGAGTTATGACACTCCTGAAAATGTTATGTTACAAAATGAGCGAAGTGTTAGTATGATAGACAACCATGGGGGTGGTACTGCTGATGAGGCAGAGCCAACTTTATTGCATGATAAACCATACAAAGATAGTGAGGCTATTAGATGTTCATACCCAAAAAATGTTGTGGTTAGCCATTTAAATGTAAACAGCCTTCACCCAAAATTTCAAGAAATAGCCGAACTCCTTAATAACTGTAAATTTGAGGTTCTGGTACTTAGTGAAACAAAACTTGACTCTTCTCACCAAAATGCAAGTTATGAAATACAAAATTATTCCATTTATAGACAAGATAAAAGATCAAACAGTGGTGGCTTATTAGCTTACGTTTCAAAAGATATCCCGTCAACCACAGGGCCCATAAATGTATGTACAGATGAATTTGAATGTATGAGTATTGAATTGACATGTAACGGTGCAAAAATCATCATAGTTTGTGTTTACAAAAACCCCAAGATGCACCCACAAGATTTCAAATTGTCTTTCGAAAAAATGTGTGAAAAAATTATGGATAAATATGAGCACATTATAATCATCGGTGATCTAAATTTTAATATGCAGCAAAATAACATGCTTTCTTCAATATGTCCCTCGTTTAACCTCACCAACATTATTAATGAACCAACTTGTTTCAAATCTAACCAGCCTACTTTACTTGATGTGATGTTAGTAACAAAACGCAGAAAGTTCCTCAAAGGTTTCTCAGTAGACACCGGAATCAGTGACTTCCATAACCTGATAGGAGGAGTCCTCAAACAACATGCCCCTCCACCGCCTAGTAAAGTCATATATTATCGTAAACTTAATAACATAGACTATAACTTAGTTAATAATGACCTTGCTTCTTCTAATATTGACCTGATAACCCAAAATGAATTTGATGTAAACACTGCCTTAAACAAGCTCCAGGAGACTATGGTGAGAGTATTAGACAAACATGCTCCTAAAAAGAAAAAGGTGATAAAATTAAATGATTTTCCCTGTATGTCAAAAAGATTGAGAAAAGCAATTTTAAAACGCAATCAATTCAGGAATAAATTTTTCAAAGACAGGAGCCCCCAGCACCTTTCACTTTACAGAAAAAATAGAAATTTGGTAACAATAATCAAACGGCAAGAAATTAGGAAGTACTTTGAAGAAAAGTGCAAAAATGGGACTAAAAATAAAGATTTTTGGAAAGCAATTAAACCAATTTTCTCTAAAAGCAAAACTAAACAAGACAAAATACCTCTCAAGGAAGAAGGTGAAATCATAACAGACTCTAAAACTGTATGCAACATTTTCAATAAATTCTTTAGGGAAATAGGTTCAAATATTGGAACTCCAGAAAATAACAAAAGAGATGTAGAGGACATTATAGCAGAATACCAAAGTCATCCTAGTGTAAATATTATCTTAAATGCTATCAACAACAACCAAACCAATTTTGATTTTGAGGAAGTATCAGATCATACTGTAACTAAAATTATAAAATCGTTATCAAGTAAAAAAGCTGCCGGCTATGATGAAATTCCCACGCTAACGAGACCCATCACTCTTATAGTGAACAAATGTCTACAACAACAAACTTTCCCTGACAAAATGAAGAGAGCTAACATTACTCCGTTATATAAAAAAAAGGACAAACTTAACAAAGATAATTACAGATCTGTTAACCTACTCGCTGCATTATCAAAAATATTAGAGAAAGTCATATCTAATCAAATTTACAAATATATTGAACCACTATTACATAATTATTTGTCAGGGTTCAGAAAAAGGTATGGATGTCAAGACATCCTTCTTAGAATGACAGAAGAATGGCGCCTGGCCATAGACAATGGTCTCAAAGTAGGAATCATTGCCATAGATCTATCTAAAGCTTTTGACTGCATGTCACATGGATTACTTCTTGCTAAACTTAAAGCCTATGGTTTCAGTATGAATGCCTGTAAACTGCTCAAATCGTATCTAGTTGATAGAGAACAAAGAGTTAAAATAGGAGACACTTTCTCAGAATGGGTATCAAATATAAAGGGTGTCCCCCAAGGGTCTATATTAGGACCGCTCTTATTTAATATTTTTATAAATGACTTAATGTATTATGATATGAATTCTAAAATTTATAATTATGCTGATGACAATACACTGTGCTACAGTAGCAGAAATGTTGAAGAAATTAGGGCTAAACTGGAAGAAGACTGCGAGAAAGCTGTAGAATGGTTCAAACTAAACAATATGAAAGCAAATTCGGACAAATTCCAACTTATGATATCAGCCAGTACAGGCAACAAGTCAGTACCTTTGTCGAATGGTGTGATTCTAACCATCTTAACCTAAATGTGAAAAAGACCATGGAACTTATATTTGACTTCAGGAAGGCTTCAGGTATTGCTCATGACGCCCTGAGTATTAAGAATGAAAATGTACAGATAGTTAACAGCTACAAATATCTTGGTGTTTACATCGATAATAAGTGGACTTTTACAGAGAATGTTCAACATCTGTATGGAAAAAGCTGTATGAGAGTATGTTATCTGAGGCGTCTAGCTAACCTGAAGGTGGACTCTGTTATTCTTAGCCTTTTCTATCGTTCCATCATAGAATCAGTCATGTCCTTTTGTATTATAGCATGGTTTGGTATATCAAGTAAAAAATATCACAAGAAATTGAGTAAGATTATTAAGATCGCTAAGAAACTCGGCTTGGACAATCAATGTTTACTAACCATATACAATAATAAATCATATCAAATGTCAACTAAGATCATGAAAGATAAAGAACATCCATTGTATAATTGTTATCAACTGCTACGCTCTGGTAAAAGACTATCAATACCTAAACAGAGAACAAGCCGATACGGAAACAGTTTCGTTCCGTCAAGTATTAGATACTACAACTATAGGTCATCAAAGCATGTACATAAAGTTAATTGATGTAAATATTTTGTAATCTTTAATTATTTACTATTGTGCTCATATAATTGTTTTAATGTGATGAGCTTGCCTGTACCACAAGAGTTTCCGTATGGATTAAATAAAGTATATCGTTATCGTTATCGTTTCCTTATGCTTTTAAACGAAATGACAGACAATCTTCAACTAATAGTCGATGGTAATTCTATCAAAACACAATTAACAATTGATATACTTGGCATTGAAATTGACAATAAACTAAACTTTAACTTTCAAGTTGAAAATGTATGTAATCAGGCAGGTAAACAAATAAATGCACTCAAGAGGATAAATCACTACCTAGATAAACAATGCAAAACTATAATCTATAACAGTTATGTAAGCAGCACTTTCAACTACTGCCCATTAGTATGGATGTTTTCCGGCAAAACGAATATGGAAAAAATTGAAAAAACCAACAAAAGAGCATTAAGATTTGTTGCAAGTTACAAAGTTACTCCATACGCAGAACTCTGTCAGAGGATGAAGCAACTTGACATAAATAAAAGATGTTTAAAAGCTTTTAAAACAAGTAGCTATTCAGATGTTTAAAATTAAGATGCAAACAACCCCATCATACATTTCAGAGTTATTTAACCAACGCACAACACCTTATAATATAAGAGATAGTGATCAATTGGAACTACCAAAATTTAATACTGTAAAATATGGTAAAAAAAGCATAAGATACTATGGATCTAAATTGTGGAACTACATGCCTGTAGAAATTAAGCAAAGCAGTTCGCTCAATGCCTTTAAACTATCCGTCACAAATTGGCTTAACAACCAAAGTGACCTGCAGTTAATTCAGTTTCTATAGCAAAGGAGAAAAATAAAAACTGGACATGCCCTCAGGTCGGAAGTGCCACCCCGTAGGGTTGTTTATCACATTTAAATTTAGTATGTAATTTGACAATGCTGTGATGTAATTTTTATGATATGTTATCACTTTATTTGACTACGCTTGACTTGGACCTAGGCAGCAAGAGCGGCCAAGGTCTGATCAAGAGATGATGGTGCTAAATAGTAATCTTTTTATGTATCAAAGAAAGAAATTAACTTATAATGTGTAAAGTGAAGAGTATTTTACAAGAATTGTTTTTTTGCAAGCATGGCATAAAATTGTACATATATAATTATGTAAATATCATTTTATAGATTTTCAAAACTTTTTTTTTCTGATTTTTTTTGTTGATTTTAGTCGTACAGAAGCTTTATGCTTGGTTGTCTGTAAATTGTATTGTTATATCAATTTTACCGACTGTCCTGATTGATTACGACTTTAAATAAAATTTTACTACTACTACTACTACTACTAACCAGATCTGTGTAGTGCCATTGTCACTAAAGTGTGTAGTTGAGAGATAAAGTATTACTTCCAATGTATCACATCACAGACAGGCTTTTGCTTGGCCTTGCTTGTTAATTGGAATACAAATTTTTACTTGTGTGATAAATTATCAAACATAAATTGCGAAATTTCTCAGTAAAGAGATATACCATTTGTTGGAGCTCTGACTGATGACTGTGCCTGTATAGTATATGTGTATTTGCAATGTATTGACATGGCACTGTATTGTGGGAAAGAATATGACATTGATGTATATTGTCAAACAACAAAAGGCTGAGTATAAAGTACTGTCAGATGGGAGATACATTTGCCATGAAACATGCATGCATGTGGTTGCAATGAGTTTAGGTCTCTTTACGTAGTGATCTTTGATTAATGGCAACATAATTATCTTTATGGATTATGCAACATCTGTTTTCCTGAGGCCATTATTTTACATATATGTTCAAGTCATATTCATGCCAAGGGACTGAAAATATATAAATTGCTTCATCTATTGGTGGCATGAGGGGCTGATGGCTGTTTCAAATTTTCAACTGCAGGCTGGAAACTTCCTTTATCCTTGATATTGTAGTAAGTATGTTTCTTTTACCTGAATGTTTTTTCATTGGGAATTTAAAAAGACCCCTGAAAAGGCAATGTGGATTTTAAAGCAAGTGGAGACATCCTTGGGTAGATTATAGGTGGTACTAAACTTGCCAACCAACTACACAGCAAGACTACAGATGGGAACAAGCAGAAAATACTTGACTGTTATGCTCCTGAACAATGATCTGATGAATTTAATTAGACATGGGTTTTACCCTGTGTGTGACAGATGAATAGAGCAATACAATCTGAACATGTTCCTCTGAAGACTCACAGTTTCCACAAATATGTCAACACAACACTCCTCTGAGGAATTAGCATCCATAAATTCAAGAGATACAATCACTTTCCAATCAAGGTAATGCATGGTGTGCATTTTCAAAAAGTAAGATCTGTACTTCAATGTTTCAGCAATGTTTTGGGGAGCCACACACATATATATATGAATGTCGGTAGCAAAAAAATTATTACTTGAGCTAGCCTTGTGCGCCACCTTCTGGAAAAATTTGCAAACAAAATATGGATTTGAGCAGCAGGACAGCGTTCTATGGGATTTCTATGCTGGCCTGCAACTGATATCAACATTTTACTTGTCATGATGCAAGTCTCTGATTGACCACATTGTTCAAAGGCAAGTCAAGAAACGGAGGCCTCAAGAGAACATTCCACCTTCTTCTGTTCTTACAAGTGCATTAGTGCAAGTTACATCATATGCCTCCAATTCCTGCCCTGTTCTCAAATCTCGATTAAAGATTCCACAATGTTATGATGCACATTGGTGTGAAGATTTTTTTTCCCAATGCAAAGCCATGTGTCTTGGTGGCTGAGTGGTTCGACACTATCCTTGTAATTTTGAGGTAAAGGGTTCAATTCCACTGCATGGCAATATTTGACTGCTAAATTTAGATACTGACAGGGAGCCATCTGGTGATAGACATGCTGCTAAGTGGCCAAGCAAATGGAACTCAGTTAGCATTGAAACTCCTACTGCATCTTTCTATGTGCCACACTTCCAATTTAAGCAACACAAAGACAGCTTAATTTCTAGATGTAAAGTTTAAAGCACTAAATACATATTTTCTGGAAGACGGTATATGACATATATTTACATTTAACATCTTTGAAAGAAGATTGATAAATGTGTACTTTCTAAATTTGAATTATTCCAGACAATGTTGCAGTCGTGACAACTTCTTGAAAGCACACACATCAGCTGCTCTCAAGAATGTGGGATATTGAATATTTGCTGTCAAGGATATGTATGGATTTGAGTGCAGCCCTCTAAGCCTAGTTCTGGGCATTTATGAAGATAGATTGATGGAAGGAGAACTGGATACCTCAACATGCTACACATCTATCTGAGGGAGCTTACTTTCCCACTCCCAGTTTAGATGCTGGATGTTGCAATTGATGGAAAATAATAGCTGCAGATTAGCTGAATGTTGTAGCAATCACAGCAGGGCTCATATGAATAATATAAATTGATGTTGCGTAATAATGGCTTTTGGCTACTCTTTCAAATTTACATAAATAGATACACCCTGCAGTCCTGCACACATATTTTGTGATGAGGTCTTTCTACCTTGAAATGAGATCATGAGCTGCAACTCCCCCACGAGTCCCTCAGGGCCCTTGCAATGCAAAAGTGACGTGACAACATCCCATGCATTGGGATGGATCTGCAAGTGTGCTTATGGCTGATAAAACACATCCTGATTGGTTGCATGTGCAAAATTGGGTCATGGGTCCATTGATAAAGTAAGGTATTTAATAACATGTTTGATATTGAATACAGGACAATATCTTGTCATCTTCATCTATGTCACCCTTCTGATACAATGTTTTGAAAGAATTAAATTAGTAGAGGGGGAGCAATTTCAAAAGACATGTGTTGATGTGGGAAGCTATGGAAAAAGCAGGGTAAATCATATGTCTAAAATAATTCTGAGTTGAGAAGTTTCAATTAGCATGCATCACACATTTACTTTGTGAGTATAGACTGTGGAAGAGCCTATGTCAACAGTATTGTGGAATTCATGAGTCTTCAGAGGAACACGTTTGAAGTGTCTTGTTGTTTCTCCATGAACAACACAGAACAATGGAGCTATAAAACCCACCTAATTAAATTTGTAAGCCATCAGCATTGTATGTGGAATGTGTTGTGCACACATTCACTGGCACATATTGCCTGAGAAGTGAGAACACTTCAAAGAGAAAGCTTTCTATTCGCGAGGGAGCAATATATTGAGAAAATCATTTTACTCACCGAGTGCTATACTGCAGGGTCCCGTTAGGATTGACCTTGATGACCTGGTTTGTCAACATGACATCATGGATGTTGGCTGACTTTTCGTTGGGGAAGAATAAGTCTGGAGTCCAGATTTTTTCGATGAGTTTTGGGCCCATGATGACTGGGGCGTCCTGCTCCGTGAAGGCCAGCCGCGGGTCGTGCCACTTCTGACGAAAGTAAAGGTCCATCTGGAAATCCTACAAATGGAACAGAATGGAATTTAGGTCACGTGCCAACTGCCAAGAACACTTGATAAATGACATTTCCAGAGGTTGTCAGAAGTTGTGGAAGATGGCAGAATTCTTTTATATGTAGACGAAAGCAAGCCTTTTCAATACTGTCACCCTATATATAGTGATGTAGCCTGAGGATATATTTTGACATTTGCTATTGAGACTGAGTACACTGTATCAGAAGGAGGACAAATGGAAGGAGCATTCCTGGAATTTAGTGGGATGGAATATTGAATTTATCTGAGAAGTCGGTTTCCGAATTGCCGCTTTCATTTCTTCTTGGCCCTAAAGGAGCATTGCGATAAATTTGGTTACCCAATACCAACAAGAAAGGGAACTTCTAAAGAGATTCTTAGAAGGCATATTTATTGCTCAAGGCCCCAGCTGTGCAAAGTACCATTTGCTGCCAAATTGCAGGCACTTTCTTCGCAAGATGTCTGTTCATTGCGAGATAATTGCCCTCATAGAGCACAAAGCGTGTAATGGGCATTCGTTCTTGGAAATGTGGAAATACCTGCGTGCCTGGAATGAGTGAAGGTTTTTAAAATGGCTGCAATCAACATACTTTGCATGGAATCATTGAATGCCATTCATGTCACTTGTTCCAGGCTTTATCACAACGAGGCAGTTGTTCGGGGAAATGGTCTTAGCGAAATTAATTGCAAGGGGGTCATGCATAGAGCCTTGTGCTTGGTCAGCTATTGATCTTGCCATGAAACAAATATTGGGTGAATGCCGGTGTTTCTACAAAGGAGGGAGGTAAAGAAACTTAGAACCAAAGGAACTTATCTGGCTTCTGTCAGGTGAACTCTCTCGCGGTAAATATATTTATCTAAGAAGCGATATGGACCGCCATGCTGTTGGATTACAAAAGAGAGACATGTTGGAAGTGTTAGAAGGCAGTGATGCCAGGCAGCCCAATATTGCCTATTATTATTGGCATTCATTGCCTCTTATGCAAACCACTTTTGACATGTTTTGTGCATAAGACCTCATAAGGTCAGAGATGTAGAATTCACATCTTATTTAGCAATTCCTTACAGCTTTCCCTTTCACCTCAAAAAGACCTCTTCCGACATGTTTCCTGCTCTGTCACCATTGGTCACCGTGCAATGTGAGGACCAAACATGCCATGCCAGAGCAATGACAGAGCAATGACCTCATAGCTCATTCAGCCTCATTCCCATCACAGAACATAAATCGATGAGGCAGTTCTGGCTTGTCTATCTCTTCTCTGATTTGCATTCACATTTGCCCTGCTCGGCTCGGATTACCCTACTTTGGGGGGTATTGCCTTTTGCTATATGGCACTTGTGGGAGCAACTATCAAGTTTGTGTGACATATATCTTGCGATAAACAAACTCAGATTTTGTATAGATTGAACTTAATCCTTACGAAACGAACAGCCTACTCTTCCGAAGACTGATATCCAGACTGGAATTCCTGTAGCCTAGAAGGCATTCTGTAGTATCCATATCACATTGAGATGATATTAATACTAAGCCTTAAGTTGAAGCTTAATCATAAGAAGGGGTTGAGCATGATATGATTCAACTTGAGAAGTTCTAAACTTAGATGATGCTTTTCAGAGAAGGAAACTAAAAACAAGCATATTCCTTATGGATATGATATAGGCTTTAGCTCATGACTCATGAGGGGGTGGGGGTTAAGCATGGTACTGTAGCAGGCCAATGACATCCCATTTCATTAAGTGACAGATCAAGATAGGCTGATGGACTTATCCAGTATTCACATAATTGACACAGAAAACCAGAAGTCAATTCCAGACAGAAGGAACACAACGGGGCACTTACCATGTTAATTGCATTCACCGAGCCGATGTTTATGACAAACAAGTCGCAGTAGACTATTACCGGTTTTCCTGAAAAGAAAGAAGAGAAAAGTTGGCAAACTGAGTCACAAATGGAGTTGGCAAACACTGTGAAACAATACCAGTGGCCGTGTGATGTGGTTAAGGCCAGACATAATTGATATTAGCTTCCCAGATCTCAAAGCACTTTTTCTAAGGTCGGTTGGTAGGATGAAAAAAGCTGTTATCTAAAACTTTTGGTGTGACAATCATTTAAATTAAATCACTGGTAAGCTTTTATCTTTTCTTAAGCAGAAAATCAGTTGGATCGCTGAGAATTATGTCCGGCCTAGGAAAAGCGTCTAAATTGCCTTTCAAGAACCAACACTCACCGTAAACCTGAGGTCTCACTCGGCTGTCACTGTGGTTGAGGATCCTGTCAATAAGAGAGGCAGCTCTTGTGTAGTTTTTAAACTCATCCTCCCTGCAATAAAAGAGACAAGCTATGATTTAGTGCATGTTTGGAATAGGAAGCTGCCATGGAGCAAATTGTCAAATCGCGTCAATATTTTGAAGTGAATTACGAGGTTCCATCTGTGTTCAACATAAGCTTTAAAAATTAGTTTCACATTTTACTGGCCCTTATCTGTGTGGCCTGTGTGTTTACTGTAAAAGAAAAGAGCAACACTACCTGTCACCAGGTAGTGTTGCCTTGTAGTAGCGTAGTACAAACATTCCACAGTGAAGGTTTCAAGATGAACACAAAAAATCTCAAGCAGAAGTAAATGCTTGGTCTCTAGTTTGAATTCTTACAATTTGAAAGTGGTTGTATCTCTTCTACTTTCAGTATATAGGTACTGACAAAGTGTATACCAGGGAGCTCCTTTGCCTCTGGGTTACTAGCATTATGTTCTGTTTTTAGTGTTTTTGCAGTTCTTCCATTACATGAGTCTTCATACGTTTTTGCTTGCTGCTGGAGAGCCTTAAAGTGGGCAATTCGCTGCAGCAATCCACTGGAGATATAGTCCAGGGCAAATGCAGCATCTAATCTAGATGGCCTCTTTTTGTGGGTCCTTTTCTTCCATCTTTTCCAAAAGCCAACCTTCTCGTTCTATAAATGGTCAGAGATGATTGTATCTGAAACCTTGTCGTTTCTGTATAAAGGAAGAGGTGCATGGCCTTAGGCTTTCACCAGACAGTGTTAAGTACCACTGAATGAGCTGCCCTGACCTAACTTTGGCACGCATGCAATGTGATTTATGTCTTTGTCCCCAAAAAATGCACCAAAAAACATATTTTATCAAAGATCCAGATCTCAATAAACCAGCAATTTTTCTTTTAATGTTTAGACCTAGACAGAGTGGAGCAAAAATGTAATACATGTACATGGGGATTAATGAAGCATATAATTTTGAATGAAAAAAGTTTTAGCAACTGGGTAAATAACGTGATTTTTATGCATAGAATGTCATCAAAAGACTGAAAATAAGTATTGTTTATTTGCAATATGCACATTTGCCATATTATATTTTTTGACATCATGTCACATGTGACACAGTGTCAGGAAATGCATATTGCATGAAATCCGCATTGGAGAATTTTTTCGGCTCTTTTGCTGTTGGTTAGACCTGCAGTTGTGTGTGTCTGCTGGGAGTGTAGATTTGTTGTTTCGAAAGGACATGAACAAAGTCAAAAGTACAGATCTACCCAATAAACAAATAAATTGTTACTGTTAGTGAAGTATGCATTGATGGATAAGGCCAATTAGAACAAAAAATAAGATTGGTCTCTGGTATGTTCGAATAGTTGATTATATAGATCATAATGGATAGTAGTTGATTTATCAACAGACTCTTCCATTGACATCATTCCAGATTGCTCTTGCATCTTGCCTGATGACATTGTGTGGCTGCTTGCAGAAAATATTAAGATTGCTTAAACATATACACCAGCATGTCTGTTTATTTTCAGGGTGAAAATTTCAAGATAAGGTCTTGGAAAAGGACAAGGTATCTTGCTCTCTGGTTGAAGTTCTTATCAAGTGAGCAAGTGGTTGTACCTGTTTTTGCCTTGCCTGTTGTAGATATATGCATACATATAGAGGGTGTATGCACGGGAGCTCCTATTAGTCCGTGGCTAGCAATGCAGTGTGCGGCTGTTCTATTGCTTTACCATGAGTCTTCATATGTTTGTAATGTATATAGACATAAAGTGGCAATTTGTTGCAAAAATTCACTGAAGATTAAGGGCGGATGCAGTGTCTTATCTTTATCCAGGTGATGGCCTCTTCTTTTGGGGTTCTTTTCTCTTTTCAGTTATCGCTAACTTTCTCATAGTTAGATAATTGCCACCTCCAGCCTCGTCCCTTCTATGCAAAGGAAGAGGCGTATGGCCTAACAGGTAGTGTTAAGTACCACTGAATGAGCTGCCTCGGTCTGTTGACTGATAAGACATCTTGCTCTCCAGTTGGGCTCCTAACAAAAGAGCATAAGTGGTTATACCTGTTTTTGCCAAGCTTGTTGTTGGTATGCAAGCATTGACCAAGTGTATGCCAGGGAGCTCCTATTAGCCGTTGGCTGGCAGACGGCAGTGCAGTATGTGGCTGTTCTTTACCATGAGTCTTCATACGTTTTGGTTTGTTGCTCTGGGGAGCCTTAAAGTGGACCATTTGCGGCAGCAATCCACTGCGGGCAGAGTCTAGGGAAAATTCAGTGTCTAACCTAGATCCTACAGCTGATTGCCCTTTTTGGGTTTTTTCTTTCACCTTTGGTGATTGATGTGTCCAATAACCCACCTTTTTTTTTTGCACCCATTGACAGTCAGATGTGACTATCACCTTGGGCCTTGTCTACTCTGTCTGAAATGTGAAACCAATGGCCTTAGGCTGTCACTAGGCAGTGGTTAGTACCATCAAATGAGGTATCTCAACCTTGAATTGGCTGGCAATCTGGTTTACACAGCACTTGCACTCGGAGAAATTGTCTCTTACTAGCAATACCGTTCTGCAATAGTGGCCATTGTGACTTGGTTATCTTATTTCTGGTATCATATTAGATATCTGCTATCATAAACAAGAATCAATTTTACAAATATCTTCAAAGGGTGCTGTTGGTGAATTATTACAAAAGAATATCAAAATAATGCTATACCGTAACCCTTTTAGATGCAGAAAAACAATCTCCTTTCTTCTTAAAGAATTAATATTAATACAGGAGCCATAATATCAATAGAAAAAGATAATATTACGGCAGATTTGCATGAGTTAGAATTCAATATTCTATCCTATCATGCAGATATGATTTCATTATAAATTTCCATTATAAGCTTCATGTAAACTCAGCTGCCATTCATTTTTAATGAAACATGGTTTGTGGAGCCTCGCAAGCTACAGAGAATCGGTTGATAGAAAGTTATCAGAATACCAAAATAACAACATTCTCCTTCATAAATCATAATTGAAATAAATGTTATTTATGTTTAGAGCAGGTTAGTTAATAAATTAATTGAACATCTCCATATTCTTTTGTAATCATTAAGGGTTTTCTTAAGAAAATGCATAAAAAGCTGAGGATGATGTTCTTGTACAATTGCTGAATCCACATTGTCTGGAAAGGCATAATAAAATGGTTTGTGCAGGGTACCAAATATGCCATGATGATACTTGGCGGAATTTGGACGAAGGTGCATTCTGGCCTCAGACAACAATAAACCAGTTAAGCTGAAATATGAACAATATTACTGAATTCAACCAACACAATGCTCAAAGACAACTTTTAATTATAGCAGAATACATTAAAATTGCTCACTAAGCAGATTTATTGGTACATTTTTTGTATAAATTTCAGATAACGCCCATTTAATACAAAAACAAAAAATCTATGTAGATAAAAGGCCAAAAGATACCAACTTGAAATTTTTCTATGAACGCATGTGATGTTGTTTTTTTAGGTCAGTGTATTCATTTTTTGGTATAGGCTACTATACCGTGTAAAAGTTTGTCAGAAGTTGACCAATTTTACTCATTTTCAGCTTTTCAGACTACATTTCTCCAAGAATATTTGTGTGGTTGGCTTGATACTGCACATATATTTAGAAGTCATAGCAAAGATTCTTCAACCGTGATATTAAGTCTCCACTTGTTATATTGACTGAGAAATTTGGGGACAAAAATGTGAATAAACTGCAATTTTCTGATTTTTTCAATAACCTATGGAATGGGGGCAAATGCATTGAGGTGGCTGAAACAATGCATCATAACACCTGGGCTACATTAAAAACATGTTGTCTTATTGCAAGTCTCGAGGTTTTACACTGATTGAGTTACATGCCTTAAAATTTCTGGACTTAGAAAATTTCATGAAAAATCTCGAATTTTTCATGAATTTTTTTCAGAGAAACTATTCAAGATATCACTGTATTACTTGGGATTTGTGCTTTTAGGTGAGAAACCTTCATTCTGGAAAATTTTCAAAGCATTCTGAGTAGGTCAAGTGGGAAGATTTTCTGAAATTTGATGAAATGACACGGAATTACCCATAATTGAAAAGGTAATACTAGCAGTGGATGGTTTGCTTTTGAAATTCCATCTTATGACATGAACGAAAGAACCCACAAAATGAGACCATCAGTACTGAATTGTATTGACGCTTAACGCGGTTATCCTAAAGTGGTTAAGTAATTTTACTAATATTGTGTCAAAGCTGTACATAGGAAAGCCAGTTTAAATTAGCTGAACTTGTGTAACAACCTGACAAAATTTTTCGCCAGTAAAGCAGTTAGAAGTTAACCATTTTAGGATAACCGGTGTTAACTGTTAAGCATTCATACAATCTGGTACAGCTGCAGGATATAGATAAGGCCAAGACAATGCATTTGCCCTGGACACTACATCCAATAGATTGCTGCCTCTAATTACTTACTTTAAGGCTCTCCAGAGCTGCAAGCAAGAATGTGAGATGACTCCTGATAAAGAAGTTAAACAGCCACACACTGCTAGCCAATAACAAACATGAGCTCCTTGGCATACACTTGGCAACTTGGTCAATGCTTGCATACGATCAACAGACTTGGCAAAAACAGGTATAACCACTTAAAGTACTTTTTAGAACTCTCATCTGAAGAGAAAGGTGTCTAATTTTGTTGGTTTTATAATACATACATGTTTTTATGTGTTAACTTTTCTAAGTTTTAATCCAATTCTAAGAAGTTGAATTACATTCTAATGGTTTTACAGTTAGCAATAGCAAAGTCACCATGCTCACTATGTTTGCGAGCTTGTAAATAAGTGTAAGAGACCATAACTCCCACAAAGTTTTGCAGAGATAAAAAAGTATAACATTTGTTATTTCTGTGGAATAAGGAAGTTGCCAGTTGCATTTTGCAAAATTAAATTTGCATTGTTTTGATTAGAAAGAAACAGTAAGAGACCATTTCTCTCTGGGTGCAAATGCTGTCCAGAGAATACCAAGTATTCCAGATTGCCAGCGAATTCAAGGTTGAGGTACTTCATTTGATGGTGCCAACCACTGCCTGGTGACAGCCTGAAGCAAAATAAAACTGATGGCACTTCAGACCATCAATGGTAGCAGAAGGTTGGCTATTGAATACATCACTCACAAAAGAATATGAAAGAAAAACAAAAGAAAGAGGTCATCAGCTGTAGGATCTACATTAGACCCCGAATTAGCCCCAGACTGTACTTCCAGTGGATTGCTGCAGCGAATTGACCACTTTAAGTCTCCCTAGAGCTGCAAGCAAAAATGTGTGAAGAATCAAGGCAAAACAGTAAAACAGGCACATACTGCACTGCTAGCCAAGGACTAATCGGAGCTGCTTGGCATACACTTGGTCAATGCTTGCATACCAACCACAGGCAAGGCAAAAACAGGTATAACCAGTGTAGGTATATTTTTTATAAAGTTGCAATACATCTTGCTGTATTCTGATCGATTTCAAATTCAAGAAATAAGGATGCAAGATACTAGAAAGTCAGCTTATATGGAGAATCTTCGCCATATTTGGAAGTTAGCCTTGTATGGTAAATGAAAGAGAGAGGACTGGAGTCACTAAATGGTGTGCAAGCCCATTTCATTGTTTACTTGCTTTTAGCTGAGCGTAAGTATCAATAGCAAAGTAAACGTTTCTATTTACTTTGGTGGATTTTCTGGTCCTTTCTGGTCTGCTCTGTGATTCTATGGGTCAAAAATATTTCCACACTCCAGTTGCGGATGTGCTTTACCACAATTCTTTTTTTTAATCAATTGTTCTTATTTGTATTCCCTGTAAACATTGTCATAAGCATTTCCTTATACAGATCCATATCTAACCTCAACTAAAAATATTTTTTTTAATTTCAGTTTTTTTTTCAAGCGATAAGAACATGACCTTGGGCTGTCACTGGGTAATTGTATGAACTGTCAAAATGAGCTCCCCAGAGCTTCAATTTTCCATTAGCTGGCAACAGTTTGCAATCTGTTCATTTCATTGTCCCTGGTGATATTCTCTCTTACCAACAAACAGCAGTGTTAGTGATTTTCAGACAAATCAGTCATTGTATCTGACATCTCTTAATACAGTACAGGGATAGTATACTTGTATATAAGTATAAAATAATTATTGTCTTAAGACATTGTTTCAGGTTGACCAACTTGATCCTTTCTGACTGTTATGTATCTATGGCTTGATATTTTGTATCATATATCCTTGTTCGACATTCAAGTTTCATATGGTAGAGTGTTTCTTTATTGTTAGTTTCAGTGAAAGTTTGAAGATACAGAGCTAAACCTCCTAGAAAAGAATAAGACACACAGCTCTCAGGTTGGAGTTCTGCGAAGTGATCTGAAGTGGTCTTTTCTGTTAGTGGTATGCAAACATTGACCAAGTGTATGCCAAGGAGCTCCTATTAGTCCTGGGCAAGCTGTGCAAGTGTGTTGGAGTTTTACTGTTTTGCCCTGTCAAACTGGTTTGCAGCTCAGTAGAGTCTTAAAGTGGGCATGTGACTGTAGCAACCAACTGGAGGTTGTATCCAAGGCAAAAGAAGTGTCTAATCTAGATGGTACAGCTGATAGCCTTTTCTGACATTTTCTTGTGATTGATTTATCCAGCCACCATATGTTTCTGTTTGTTGGTCAGAAGTAACTGTCATCTGCCCTACTTCCTGTCTGATGTGTCAAGTACAGGGCAGTGACAAGCGCCAACAAATGAGTAGAGAGGACGTCCAAAACACCAATGTATCTTCTTGCAGAAAAATATTCTGATTGGTGACTACAGAAATGTATGGTTTAACTCAAGTATGATATATAGTGTCATTATATCTATATATAGAGAAGCTGGATATGTGTTGTCTTGACTAATATACCTGCAGCATGTTTAATTAGCATAAATATAGCGGTAACCATACTTATCATATTTTCAGAAGAAACTACTATTAGTTCATCGCATGCATCAAGACTTGAAATAATATTAGTGATAGTGGATAATCCAGTAACATAACATCCAAATCAGTCTTAAACAACTTAAACTAATTGATGCAGGAACCATAGTGAAAGAGGATTAGATTGAGATTGATTACTCGGATAAGATCTCAATATTCTGGCTTTCTTCTCAAGCAGACATGATTTTGTAACCATTAGTTGGATGTAAACTTACCAAGTCACATTTTATCAATCGATTTTTTATGGAAATGGTTTGTGGAACCACATTGACAGACAAGAGCTTGCTTAAAAGAAAGTAAGTGAAAGACCACAAATATATACGGAAAGGCATTATGCACATACCTCATGTCATTTTGTGTGATATATCATTGTCATATATATTCAACATCACTTCTCGTTATGTATGGCAGACTGTCAGGAAATGCATGTGCCATGAAATGCACATATTAAGATTGCCGGAATTGCTTGATGACAGATCCAGCTGTTATGGAGCATTTCAGCTTGAAGTCTGGATTCATTGTATTATATGGATCTGAAGAACTTGCTGACTGGTCAGAGAGAACCACAGTAAAATTAATGTTTATATTAGTAGATTCGCCACTAATTTTTTTTTTTGGAAAAGGTTTCGCAAGTGGAACATTGCTGCATAATATTAGACAGTATCCTATTCACTCCACTTCTGTTCCCCTTCTATTTCTTCCCTGTTATTGTCAGAACTCTCATTGCATCTGAAGAGCAAGGTGTCGAATTTTGTTGGTTTATACATACATGTCTTTATTTGTTAATTTTTCGAAGTTTTACAGTGTTATTCAATGCCAAGAAGACTTATGTTCTAACGGTTTTGAAGTCAGTAATAGAAATGTAGTAAGAAAACTGTCCATTTATCCAACAACTGTTGTGCAGAGACAAAAAGTATAATTTTTGTTATTTAATATGTTTAATTAGTGAGTTGCCAGTAGCATTTTGCGAAATTTAAATTTTCATTGTTTTGACTAGCAAGAAGGTGTAAGAGACCATTTCTCTCTGGGTGCAAGTGTTCTCAATAGAGACAACAACATAAACAAGATTGCAAGCAAATTCAAGGTTGAGGTAGTTCATTTGATGGTGCTAACCACTACCTGGTGAAAGCCTGAAGCAAAATATATCACATTTCAGACAGAATGGACAATGCTTGAGATGACAGTCACCTCTGTCCACCAACGCAAGCAGAAGGTTGGCTATTGGACATCAATCACAAAAGGTGAAAGAAAAAACAAAAAAAGAGGTCATCAGCTGTAGGATCTAGATTAGACATTGTGTTTGCCCTGGATTGCTGCAGTGAATTACCCCTTTAAGTTTCCTCAGTACTGCAAGCAAAAATGTGTGAAGACTCATGGCAAAACAGTAAAACAGGCACATACTGCACTACCAGCCAAGGACTAATCAGAGCTGCCTTGGCATACACTTGGTCAACGCTTGCATGCCAACTACAGGCAAGGCAAAAATACGTATTTATAACCATTGTAGATTACTTCATAAAAAGTGGCAATATGCCTTTTCTTTCACATTCACTTTGTAATAAGGATACAGTGAATCAAAACATTTAATTCAGGGGAATCGTCAAGTTATTGAGATGCCACAAGTTGAAAAAGAATTACTATGCCTTGTTAATTGAAAAAGTAATAATAGCAGCGGATAGTTGGCTTTTTAAATTGTACATCTTGTGAAATGAAAGAAAGAACCCACAAAATGAGACTATCAGCTGCAGGATATAGATTTGGCCAAGACAATGCATTTACCCTTGACGCTACATCCAATAGATTGCTGCCACTAATTGCTCACTTTAAGGCACTCCAGAGCTGCAAGCTAAAATGTGAGAAGACTCCTGACGAAGAAATTAAACAGCCACAGACTGCTAGCAAAGGACAAACATGATCTCCCTGGCATACACTTGTTCCACGCTTGCATACCATCTACAGACAGGGCAACAACAGGTATATTCAGCCTTTTTGTAATTTTTTGTTAAAACTCTCATTTGAAGAGAAAGGTGTCTAATTTTGTTGGTTTATACATACATCAGTGCCATTATTACATGTACAATTGTATATGTATTTATTTGTTAACTTTTATTTGTAATCCAATTCCAAGAAGTTGAATTACATTCTAATGGTTTTACAGTTAGCAATAGCAGAGTCACCATGATCATTATGTTTACGATCAAGTAAGAAACTGTAAGAGACCACAAGATTTGTGTAGAGACAAAAAAGTACATGTATAACTTTTATTATTTATTTCTGTGGAATAAGTAAGTTACCATTTGCATTTTGCTAAATTTAATTTACATTGATTTGATTGGAAAGAAACAGTAAGTCTGGCTCGGTGCTAGTGCTGTTCAGAAACTACCAAGTATTCCAGATTGCCAGCGAATTCAAGGTTGAGGTACTTCATTTGATGGTGCCAACCACTGCCTGGTGACAGCCTGAAGCAAAACTTATCGCACTTCAGAGTCCAGATAGAATAGATATCGCCTGAGATGACAGTCACCTCTGACCATCAATGGTAGCAGAAGGTTGGCTATTGAATACATCACTCACAAAGGATGAAAGAAAAAAAGGAAGGGGTCATCAGCTGTAGGATCTAGATTAGACCCCACATTTGCCCCAGACTGTACTTCCAGTACAGTGAATTGCCCACTTTAAGTCTCCCCAGAGCTGCAAGCAAAAATGTGTGAAGACTCATGGCAAAACAGTAAAACAGGCACATACTGCACTGCTAGCCAAGGACTAATCGGAGCTGCTTGGCATACACTTGGTCAATGCTTGCATACCAACCACAGGCAAGGCATAAACAGGTATAACCACTGTAGGTATATTTTGTATGGAGTTGCAATACCTCTTGCTCTGTTCTGATCAATTTCAAATTCAAGAAATAAGGATGCAAGATACTAGAAAGTCAGCTTATATGGAGAATCTTCACCATATTTGAAAGTTAGCCTTGTATGGCAAATGAAAGAGATAGGACTGGAGATACTAAATGGTGTGCAAGCCCATTTCATTATTTACACCAATGTATCTTCTTGCAGAAAAATATTCTGATACCATGCCCATAGTACCAATATTGATTGGTGACTACAAATATGTATGGTTTAACTCAAGTATAAAATATAGTGTCATTATATCTATATATAGAGAAGCTGGATATGTGTTGTCTTGACTAAGAAAATACCTGAAGCAAATTATATTATGTTTAATTAGCATAAATATAGCAATAACCAAACTTTTTATATTTTCAGAAGAAACTACTATTAGTTCATCGCATGCATCAAGACTTGAAATAATATTAGTGATAGTGGATAATCCAGTAACATAACATCCAAATCAGTCTTAAACAACTTAAACTAATTGATGCAGGAACCATAGGGAAAGAGGATTAGATTGAGATTGATTGCTCGGATAAGATCTCAATATTCTGGCTTTCCTGTCAGGCAGACATGATTTTGTAACCATTAGTTGGATGTAAACTTACCAAGTCACATTTTATCAATCGATTTTTTATGGAAATGGTTTGTGGAACCACATTGACAGACAAGAGCTTGCTTAAAAGAAAGTAAGTGAAAGACCACAAATATATACGGAAAGGCATTATGCACATACCTCATGCCATTTTGTGTGATATATCATTGTTATATATTCAACTTCACATCACATTATGTATGGCACACTGTCAGGAAATTCATGTGGCATGAAATCAACATATAAAGATTGCCTGTATTGCCCGAGGACAGATCTATAGCTGTTGTGGAGCATTTCAGCTGAAGTGTTCGTTAATTGTATTATATGCATCAAGAAAACCACAGTAAAATTAATGTTTGTATAAGTAGATTCACCGCTTAAAATATGTTTTAGTCTGTAAAAAGTTCCACAATTGGAACGTTGCTACATAACATTATACAGTATCCTATTCACTCAAGTCTGTTCCCCTTCTTTTTCTTCACTGTTTTTGTTTTAGAACTCTCATCTGAAGAGCAATGTGTCTAATTTGTTGGTTTATACATAAATATATGTATTTATTTGTTTACTTTTCTAAGTTTTAATCCAGTACTAAGATGTTTACTTATGTTGTAATGGTTTAAAAGTTAGCAATAGCAAAGTCACCATGATTGTTTGCAATCTAGTAAGAAACTATCCATTTATCCCACAGCTGTGGTGTAGAGACAGAAATGTATAATGTTTGTTGATTTAAATTTTCATTGTTTTGACTAGCAAGAAGGTGTAAGAGACCATTTCTCTCTGAGTGCAAGTATTCTCTAAAGATAACACAATAAACCAGATTGCATGAAAATTCAAGGTTGAGGTAGTTCATTTGATGGTGCTAACCACTACCTATACTATAGTGACAGCCTGAAGTAAAATGTATCACACTTCAGACAGAATGGACAACGTTTGAGATGACATTCACCTCTGTCCATCAACGCAAGCAGAAGGTTGGCCATTGAACACATCAATCACAAAGGGTGAAAGAAAAACTAAAAAAGAGGTCATCAGCTGCAGGATCTAGATTAGACGCTGCCTTTGCCCTGGATTGCTGCAGCGAATTGCCCACTTTAAGTCTCCCCAGAGCTGCAAGCTAAAATGTATGAAGACTCATGGCAAAACAGTAAAACAGGCACATACTGCACTGCTAGCCAAGGACTAATTGGAGCTGCCTTGGCATAAACTTGGTCATTGCTTGCATACCAACAACAGGCAAGGCAAAAAACAGGTATAACCACTGTACGTATATTTTGTATAAAGTTGCAATACACCTCGTTCTATTCTGATCAATTTCAAATTCAAGAAAAAAGGATAATAAGGATGCAAGATACTAGAAAGTCAGCTTATATGGAGAATCGTCGCTATATTTGGAAGTTAGCCTTGTATGTTAAATGAAAGAAAGAGGACTGGAGTCACTAAATGGTGTGCAAGCCCATTTCATTGTTAACTTGCTTTTAGCTGAGCATTAGTATCAATGGCAAAGTAAACGTTTCTATTTACTTTGGTGGATTTTCTGTTCCTTTTTGGTCTGCTCTGTGATTCTATGGGTCAAAAATATTTCCACTATCCAGTTGCGGATGTGCTTTACCACAATTCTTTTTTTTTTAATCAATTGTTCTTATTTGTATTCCATGTAAACATAGTTATAAGCATTTCCTTATACAGATCCATATCTAACCTCAACTAAAATGTTTTCAAGCAATAAGAACATGACCTTGGGCTGTCACTGGGTAATTGTATGAACTGTCAAAATGAGCTCCCCAGAACTTCAATTTTCCATTAACAGTTTGCAATCTGTTCATTTCATTGTCCCTGGTGATATTCTCTCTTACCAACAAACAGCAGTGTTAGTGATTTTCAGACAAATCAGTCATTGTATCTGACATCTCTTAATACAGTACAGGGATAGTATACTTGTATATAAGTATAAAATAACTAGAATTTCGATCATGAATGAGTCGAAGAATAGAAAGTTGGCCCAGAGTTTCAAGATGCAGTGTTTAATTTACATATAACATAATTTTACTGTGAAAAATATGTTGTTATTGCTTTTTGCAATCATTGGATTTTCTTATAATCCCAGGACTTGTAACCATAGTTCTTCTTTCTATTCTTCCTTGTTTGCTTCCCTCCTACTTTTAACCCCTCATGCATTTCTACGTGAATCTCTCATACTTCCCACCTGAAGGGGGATATTCTTTCTTCTTTTTTTTGCTAGTTAAAGCAAGTGCTAACCTCTAACTGGTCATTCTTCTGCCTTCCCAGGCATTGAATCCACAAATTCCTGTTATTTATATATTTCTGTCCATTCCTATTAATTGGTTTTTTTTTCTTTTTCTAGCCATATCTATCCTTTTTATGTATCAAAATCTACCTATTTCGTGTCCATCAATCTTTTTCTATCTATCTATCTATCTATCTGTCTATCTATTTATCTATCTATCTATCTATCTATCTATCTATCTATCTATCTATCTATCTATCTATCTATCTATCTATCAATCTATCTACCTATCCATCTATCTATCTATCTATCTATCTATCTATCTATCTATCTATCTATCTATCTATCTATCTATTCAATATGGGGTATAGGTCTACTTACTCTAAATCTGCCAATACACTGTTTACATATGCACAAACAAATTGTAATGTCAAGAAAAATATGTCCTAAATACCTCCACCAGTGTGACCCCATGATGCTTGACCTGCAGAGGGTACCCTTAGCAATGTAAAAGCAGTCTCCGAATATACCCTCCCTCCGTACGGTCACAGGTTCACCATAGTGACATATATATAATCAACCCTCATAAAACAATTAACAGTGCTTGTAGGCCAATATGTTTTTTTTCCATCTTTAGGGGTCACACAATCAACATGCACAGTTACAAGGCCCAGTATGATGCCTGAGTTTGATTGAAAAGCGATAATATATTTCCTGGCCAATCCCTAGAGAAAGTTGGGCCAGAGGCCAACTTTCTAATTATTGTCTTAAGACATTGTTTCAGGTTGACCAACTTGATCCTTTCTGACTGTTATGTATCTATGGCTTGATATTTTGTATCATATATCCTTGTTCGACATTCAAGTTTCATATGGTAGAGTGTTTCTTTATTGTTAGTTTTTATTTAATTCAGTGAAAGTTTGAAGATACAGAGCTAAACCTCCTAGAAAAGATTAAGACACACAGCTCTCAGGTTGGAGTTCTGCGAAGTGATCTGAAGTGGTCTTTTCTGTTAGTGGTATGCAAACATTGACCAAGTGTATGCCAAGGAGCTCTTATTAGTCCTAGGCAAGCTGTGCAAGTGTGTTTGAGTTTTACTGTTTTGCCCTGTTAAACTAGTTTGCAGCTCAGTAGAGTCTTAAAGTGGGCATGTGACTGTAGCAGCCAACTAGAGATGGTATCCAAGGCAAAAGAAGTGTCTAACCTAGATCATTCAGATGGTGGCCTTTTCTGACATTTTTTGTGATTGATTAATCAAGCAACCTTCTGTTTCTGTTTGTTGGTCAGAGGTAACTGTCATCTGCCCTGCTGCCTTTCTAATGTGTCAAGTACAGTGCAGTGATAAGTGGCAACAAATAAGAGGACGTCTAAAACACCCATGTATCTTCTTGCCGAAAAATATTCTGATACCATGCTCAGAGTACCCATATTGATTGGTCACTACAGAAATATATATATAGAGGATGAAAGCTGGATTGGCCTATTTGTTGTCTTGATAAAGAAATACCTGCAGTAAATAATATTACGTTTAATTTGCATAGCTTAGCAATAACCAAAATTTTTATATTTTCTGAAGGAACTGCTACTAGTTTATCGCATGCATCAAAACTTGAAATAATATTGGTGATAGTGGATAATCCAATAACATAACATCCAAGTCAGTCTTCAACAACTTAAAATGATTGATGCAGAAACCATTGGAAAAGGGGATTAGATTGAGATTGATTGCTTGGATAAGATCTCAATATTCTGGCTTTCCTGTCAAGCAGACATGATTTTATAATTATTAGTTGGATATAAACTTACCAAATCACATTTTATCAATCGATTTTTTGAGGAAATGGTATGTGGAACCACATTGACAGTCTACGGGAACTTGCTTAAAGAAAGTCAATAAAAGACCACAAATATGTATGGAATGGTTTTATGCACATACAGCATGCCATTTTGTGTGATATATTATTGTTATATATTCAACTTCACTTCCAGTTATGTACTATAGCAAACTGTCAGGAAATGCATATGGCATGAAATGCACATATTAAGATTGCCGGAATTGCTTGATGACAGATCCAGCTGTTATGGAGCATTTCAGCTTGAAGTCTGGATTCATTGTATTATATGGATCTGAAGAACTTGCTGACTGGTCAGAGAGAACCACAGTAAAATTAATGTTTGTATTAGTAGATTCACCACTTAATATATTTTAGTCTGTAAAAGGTTCCACAATTGGAACATTGCTACATAACATTATACAGTATCCTATTCACTCAAGTCTGTTCCCCTTCTTTTTCTTCCCTGTTTTTTTTTAGAACTCTCATCTGAAGAGCAATGTGTCTAATTTGTTGGTTTATACATAAAAACATATATTTATTTGTTAACTTTCCTATGTTTTAATCCAGTACTAAGATGTTTACTTATGTTGTAATGGTTTAAAAGTTAGCAATAGCAAAGTCACCATGATTGTTTGCAATCTAGTAAGAAACTATCCATTTATCCCACAGCTGTGGTGTAGAGACAGAAATGTATAATGTTTGTTGATTTAAATTTTCATTGTTTTGACTAGCAAGAAGGTGTAAGAGACCATTTCTCTCTGAGTGCAAGTATTCTCTAAAGATAACACAATAAACCAGATTGCATGAAAATTCAAGGTTGAGGTAGTTTATTTGATGGTGCTAGCCACTACCTATAGTTACAGCCTGAAGCAAAGTGTAACAGGCACATACTGCACTGCTAGCCAAGGACTAATCGGAGCTGCTTGGCATACACTAGGTCAATGCTTGCATACCAACCACAGGCAAGGCAAAAATAGGTATAACCATTGTAGATTACTTCATAAAAGGGTTACAATATGCCGTTCGCTTTATATTTTATCCAGGCGGATCATAAACTTATTTTGAAATAAGTTCACTTCTTCAATAAAAGGCAAATGAAAGAGAGGGGACTGGAGTCCCTAAATGGTGTGCAATCCCATTCATTATTTACTTGCTTTTAGCTGTGCGTAAGTAAACATTTCTATTAAGTTTGGTGGATTCTCTTATCTTATGATTTTACTGGTCTAAAATACTTCGACACTCATCTTGGACATGCTTTAACACAGTTCTACTTTTTTGCTTTTTTTAGAAGAAAAAACAACAATTGTTCTTATTCGGATTTCAGGTAAACATAATTATAAGCCTATTACCATAATTCAAACAACATTTTCAGCAGTTTTCAAGTGAGAAGAACATGACCTTGGGCTGTCACTGGGCAATGGAATGACCTGACAAATGAGCTCCCTAGAGCTTAGATTTTACATTAGCTTGCAACAGCTTGCAATTTGGTTTATTCTTTGTCCCTGAGATATTGTCTCTTATCAATAAACAGCAGTTGTGATTGTCAGGCAAATCAGGAATAGTGCCTGACACCTCTTAATGTATAGTATGGGTCTGACTGTCTAGTGCATGTATCTTGGCTTACAACCAATCAATCACATTGATAACTCAAAATTTCACTATAGTAAAAATGCATGCCAATTTGTGTCCAATACTGAATAGGACAGAAATCAATGCAACCAATGAAGCATGGAAATTGGCGTCATCCATCTGGTGATGACAAATATACTTTACTGATGAAACATATTGGAAGCATGTCTTATTCATGTGAAGCTTTTGAACCTGAATAATTAGCATTTTGTGACTGGTCTGCTAGTAGCTATTGCTCATCACTTTCAGCACCACATGAAATAGCATAGTGCCAGTGGATAGCCTGTCTGTATCACATCCAATCCACTCTTAAAGAACCCATATTGATTGATGTTGGAACCATGGGGGAAAAGGATTAAATTGAGATTGATTTGCATGATCGAGGTATCAATAGCCTGGCTATTCTATCAGAAAGAAATTATGTAACTGTTCCATAATAATATGCAGAAAATGATTTGGTGGCGCTGAACTGTGAAATACTGGGAAAGTCATAACAGAAAGTCAGCTAAGACGACAAATTGACAAATGTGTATATGTTTTACGTATATTTGGCATGGCATTTTGTATCATATCCTTGTCAACATTCAAGTTATATATATAAGGTGTCAGGGAATGCATGTTGCATGAAATCTGCATTAGAGTGCTCGAAACAGCTCTTTTGCCTGAGGGCGACCTCGCTGTTATGGGGCGTATCAGCTGAAAGTGTGGATTTATTGTTTGCCAACAGAACCACCTGCAGAGTGGTCAGAGAGAACCACAAAGTGGACCTAAGTAACCAGTAAATGTTTACTTTGTCATCAGACGCACCACTAAAAGCGAGCAGTATGCTGGAGTCAGTAAAAATGAATAATGGATAAGGCGTATAGACCAATTAGGACAAAAAGGTGGTTTGTGATTGGCCTCCAGGAATGTTATAACCATATATTGATCTACACTGATGATCTAGATAGGGGCAATAGTGGCTGAATAATGGTGTGTATCTAGATGTCCAGTGAGTCCTTCCTCCCTCTCTCTCAGGCCTTCCCTATCTTATCTCCTACCCTGCCCACCCATCCATCCATCCATCAATCCTCTAAATCTCCTATTCTCTCTGATCCTCAAACAAGGCTTTTATTTGTTCTTTGCACTATAGGCTGGCTGGCTTCTCTTCAGTGAAAATTAATAGGTTGCATGAAATATTCAGTGGTCCATAACATTTTGATGAAATGGTTGCACCCTCACAGTTTGTGTTAGAACTAGACCATATGGTGTTTTGCATACTTTCACAGCTCATTCTCAACATGTCTCTTGGGGATGCTCAATTTTCTCCTGACATGCACCATCCACAGTGAAAGTGTGAAACTGTGTTGGGAAATAGGCCAATTGCACAGCTGATCTTTGCTTTGGTCTGCAGGAGTCTAATCTGCACCTAAGGTTAATTATACATTTAACAGAAACACTGCCTCAGTGTCTCACAATGTAAAAATTAAATTTAGATTTTTGTCGTGTCACTGATGCATTTAGAGCAAGGCCAGTCATAAAATTCCATCTTTAGCATGTTTAGATGAATTCTCGGATCTTCTCAAAGCACTTTTTCTTAGTCGCTGATTTAATCAAAATTGCAGTTAAGCTAAATTTGTTTTCCGTAAGCCGAAAATTAGTTTGGTCGGTCAATCCTGGAAGTTAAAAAATAAATATGTGACATTGTCTGGCCTAAATTTTAAACACAGACCTATACTTTGTGCCATCACTGTCCATTCAGAGAAGGCTTGTTCTTATTCAGCAGCCCAGGTAGCAAATACGAGCTCAACAATTGTTCAGGAATTGAGGTAAACATTGTAAGATGTCCTAAACTTGATGCCAGTAATATAATGATCAGCATCATCAACCCAAACATGATCATGTATAGAATAACTGATTTTCTGCTTGCTGCTGCAATTTGAAACTTTGCAAGATTAAAATATTTCCAATCAATCCGGTGTTTAACTCCATAAAAGAAAATTATACACCAAGCAAGTTGCAATGAAAAAGTTCATGTGCATGGAATGCATTCAGACCATAAATGTATGCATGTTGATCCAGGTTTTGCAAACTTCCAACAGGTAAGCTTACATCACCAGACGAATGGCATGGCATGCCCATAAAAGAACTCAGCCTTTATGACGTCACACACAAAAGAAGCAAGAACATTCTACTCACCCATTGCACAGGTGGAGAGTCACAGCCATCAGCAAAAATCCCAGAGGAAAGCACAGGTGATGTAACAATTTGCTCAGCCTGACCAGAGCAGCAGCCATGTTGTTAGGTGAAACAATAACAGGTTGTGATGAGAATGACAGAGCATCTTGCTCCGGAGGAGGCTGCTGGCGCGCTACTGCTATTGCTGCTGCTGCTGCTGTTCAGGCTGTTGGGAAAGCCGGCTGCGGATAAATGCCTCCTGCATTTGCCGGTCGATGGAAGGGCTGCTTGCAACCGAACCATCTTAGACAGCCACCCACTGGCACTCAATCTATGAGCCTGTGAGCCAGATTTTACCCATGTGCCTCTGGATGAACTGATTCAACCAAGCAATGCTTTGGCAATTGTCTAATGGAAAACATGTTAGTGCCAGAGTGGCGCCCTGCAGTACACTTTAAGAGCACTTAATCAAGTGGCCCCTCATCACTTAAACCTATAAAAAGGATTAGGCCATTCATTTAACCATTGGCAGATCACATTAGTGGGGCGAGAGATAGGCCAGAAAGATCCAGATGGACTTTTGCCAGACGAACCTGCACTTCTGATCCAATTGCACTGGCTGACCTTTTAACCTAATCCCATGAGTTTGATTTTGGGGGGTTTTCTTGAGCTTAGTGCAGGATCCAAGTGGTCTTCCAACACATGTTAGACATGTGGAGGAACCTAACTACATGTAAACCAGCTGAATTGATTCGGTTACTGGCATTTTACCAAAGCAAACATTGCAAGAACAGGTCACTGACACTTAACCATCCTATCATGCCAAGTCAAACATTATAGGATGCCAATTAAAAGTTTCTAAAGGAAAATTTAAGAAATACGTTCTGAAAAATAAAGTGTCTTATCAGTCTCAATCAGAAATCCGTTTTATTTTGCAATGTTTAGTTGCTGTTTTGTTTACTCATTTGTTTTTTGTAAATCTTTATTATTCATCTTTGGTTTTGACGTCCTGCATGCATCTTATCCAACTTTACGGAAAATTAGGCCTCATACCTGAAATGTCAAACATAATGTCATCTACCTTGTTTTTTCTAAGAGAATAAAAGCATGCATCTGAGTTTGAGTCTGCATGATTTCATTAATGCTGAATTGCTCTTCCACAAGTCTGCAACTTTGTACCTGCAGGTGCATGCAAGCAGCTTGTAGTAGCTTCAAGAGAGGTAACAACCAAATAGGTTAGACCTGAAACATCTACAAATCTACAAATTTACAAGGTGTAGGATGTCTTTGTGCAGATTAAACAAGTTAATGCCTTCTCCGTTTGTCTTGTTTGCCTTTGCAAAATGATTTTGCAAAAGGAAAGATGTGACCATGAATAAAAGATGCTCCTGCAAATAAACTGCACACTCTTCATTGTGCATGTGGATGGCAAAACATGAAGAAAAATATATGCTTAACTTTCATATATATTGTGAAAACACTTTTATAACGTACTGTATTATGTCTTTAAAAATTTCAAAAGTTAAGTTCAATTTTCAGAAGTTAAATCACCAGTTAGTCATAGACATTACAATGTGTAGAAACTATAGATCTTTATTAAGGCTCTGGAGACAAATGACTGACTGTTTATCAGTATGAGATTTTTTATTTGCTTCCATGCATTGTAAAGAGAATTTTTATCTCACTAATCCTCACACTACCAAGATATTGCCTTATTCGGAACTTGGCGGCCACTGCATAGTGATATTTTAATTCTCACTAATTTTTTAGCCGATGCCGATGCCCTTAGCAATACAGGATATGTGAAGTAACTTACTTGCCATAGGCAGATATGTTCACTACCAAGTGCACACGGTGGATTTGTCAATGGAAATAATAAGGAAACATGTGTGAAGACACGTCATCAAATTCTGTGCACTTTTGGGGAAACCCTGGGCTAAATTTAGACATGTTGGGGAAATGTCAGTGTGACCTTGCTGCTGCTGAGATTCCCAGAAAAGGCCACAACTACATTGTGGCTCTTTTCATGGAGCAGAGGAGATCTTTTAGAGCTGCCAATAGCACAGATCATCTGTCAGATGGTTAAATAAATATAATAGACAGACAGAAGATCTGTAGACAGGTATAGGTAGAAAGGCTATGAAAGAGATCAGACATGAAGAAACTTGCAGCATTGAATTGAAGCTGTGAATAGAATTCTCATCAACTCCTCAACAAATCTCTTTTAAAAATCCCATTATCTAGCAAAACAAATTATAACTACAAATATCGGCTATATTTTTTTTCGAAAAAAAATTTCTTGTTTGTATGTCAATCATCACACAATAAGACTAGCTACTGGGACAGAGCCATGGAAAGTACACTGCTTACAGCCTTCTCAAGAAGTATTAATAAAAAAACTTCAATCTGGAAAAGAACATTTCAAAATGGAAATCATTCTTGTTCAGCATATGTCAGTGGTTTTGAACTAAACGGTTCAACAAAAATAAGTCCCCATTTACAAAAACTTGAATATCTCAAAAACACCTCTTTCGATTCCTTTTAAATTTATCACATTTGTAGGCCTGCATATTGACATTATGCCTGTGTAATTGAAGCTCAATTGCTTCATTTTAGTCTGAGCCAGCCGACCCTGAGTGCACCTAACCGTCTTTAAAAAATTTGACTTTTCCAAAAAAATATTTTCCCAAATGTGCTCAAACTTCACTTAAATTATTTATAATGTCACCCAAGGAACCTAAACTGTGAAAAGATTACAAAAGAAGTCCTCAATTGACCACTAAAGATGATTGAGAAACAAATTTCTTCCAGTAGGCTATCATGATTAAGTATGCCCCATTGCCCAAGCTGGTGGCTCCCCCGCTTCGTCAAATTGTTCATATCCACTGGGAAAGCCACAGATTTTTGAAAACAGGGGTAGGCGCACTTGAAGGCTGCAGGCAAAGCCAGGAATAATGCTACTAATGTAGAAATACACACATTTAATAAACCCAAAAAAAATTTAACACTTTATGCTCAGTAATAGCAAAGACCTGCAATTGTCTCTTGCTTGAACCTTAGCCGCTCTTGCTGCCTAGGTCCAGTCTGGTGAAAATGAGAACTGCTTGCTGCTGCCACCTGGCACAAGTTGATTTTGTATGCTACAGCATTGCTGTTTCAAGAAATAGTTCCAATTTCATTGCACATTCACAAAATTTCTATTCAACATTGATGTATAACAGAATCAGACTTGGCAATCATTTTCCTTAAGGAAGTAGACAAGGCCATCAGCACACTCAAAAACAGCCCCGGTTTCTTCCAGACAAAATTGTGTGAGTTTCTGAGACTGAAATGATGTGGACCGCTCGCAGGAGCTCGGAGCTCGCGGAATAGCACTCTAGTCACTAGGTGGCAACACATGAAAGCATATATGTTCTGATCTGCCAAGGCTGGAAAAAGCGGTGACAATTAAACAGCGGTCCACTTGTAGACAGGCTTAGGTCCAAGTCAAAAGTAGTCACAGCAAATAAGTACAACAGGTTTGACAGGTTTCTGACAGATTTCTAACAAAATCGCCTGATTTTGCATTAACATAATGTCAACAGCAATTTAGATGTAATTAGGTATCAAGCAAATTCAAGTGAATATTTTGCATTACTGGGATGAAGTACACATCTGAAAAGTTTTCTGCAGCTGAAAACAACTTGATGATTACATGTAAACAATTTCTAAGACACATGTTTTCTGCCAAACAATGTTTTATCAAACAGCGACCACCAACTGTGGCTGCACCTTGATTGTCAACACACAGCAATTAATTTTACAGTTTTATAAAGGCCTATCAAAAACTATTTATTAACTTAGATTTAAATTTGCTGGCTATCATTTCCTCTTATCTGTTTGGCTAACAAAAGTGTCTGAATTACCTGCATGTGCTGCAACATTTCTGCTATATAAAACATTTGGCCACAATTTCACCAACAGAGCTGAGGCTGTCTGTTTGTGACTGACAAATTGGCTTTTGTCTTTTGCTAAAGTAAGGGATGATTTTACTCATCAGAAGTTTGATGGTATTCAATCTACACTGTATTGTCAGTTAACCGTGACACATTAGTTCATCGTGACCATCGCCCTGGCCACTGTCCAGCAGTGCAAGCTTGCTCCAGCCAAAACCAACTTAGAAATTCTAGTTTCCGAAATTCAAGCCAGGTGCCAGTGAAAGTCAATGACAATTTATGGGTGTCATCAGGTGGAAAATTGCATAATCACGGAGAACTGACAATCACTGTGGAGTGACGATCCAGGGTG
The DNA here is from genome assembly GCA_026936325.1 of Platynereis dumerilii. Classification (NCBI taxonomy): domain Eukaryota; kingdom Metazoa; phylum Annelida; class Polychaeta; order Phyllodocida; family Nereididae; genus Platynereis; species Platynereis dumerilii. Next base: position 9,586,260 of record JAPTHN010000015.1, on the reverse strand, counting down.
GGCTACCAACATTTATGATTGTCTAAGTGTTGTAAGAAAAGTGTCCAAAGTGAATGCTCTGTCCCTTATTCAAAAGGCTATATAAACTTTATAAAGCAGCCATTTTTTGCTTTGTGTTACTGAAAATATTTATTCTTTCACTTTGCAGAGACAGATTAATGAGAACAACAGAATAGTTTACAATTTTGTAAAGGCGATGTCACACAAAAGTATTTCTGGTCTATACCTCTTAGTGACGCCATCTTTACTGTTTATGGGCTATCATGTATACATCCTTCATGATGAGAATTTTGATGAAAAATAGTTCCAAATTAGTTTGGTATTCACAAGCTTTCTGCTTAAAATCGAAGTCAGCCCAAGTCAGACGAGACGCTGACATTGTTTTTGGTAATAGACTAGGCCGTCACCAAATGCTGGGATTGTCCTGGTTTCTTCAAGACAAAGTTGTGCGAGTTCCTTACACTGAGTTTCTATGGACTGCTCACAGGAGCTTGCAAATTTTGGCCCCTAGGTGGCAGCAAATAGCGGTCAACATGTAGACAGGAGCCGAGGTTAAACTGGGTCTTTTTTAAAAGAGTTTTGCTTACCAGGCAGTGCTGCCATTTTATCAGTGAAATTGATCCTAATGTTAATTTTGGAAATACTTAAGGCTTAGACCTGACTTAACTCTGTTGGTGAAATATGGCCTTAATTTCCATCTGCATAAATTTACTGATCCCGAGGTACAAATTTCATCTGGTGTTTTGGACATTGGCGGTACATGTTGTCACACTCCATTGAAGTAGGTTTCTCCACAAAACTTAATTTGAACTTCTGAACTATTGAAGTCACATACAAAAATATTTCATGTTTCATCAATGCTTCACCAACACACTTTCTTCGTCCTGCAAAGAAACAATCAAAAATTTGTGAATTCCATAACAGAATGCATGTATATCTGGGTTAACCTAGCAATCAAACCTATATAGATAGATAGATAGATAGATAGATAGATAGATAGATAGATAGATAGATAGATAGATAGATAGATAGATAGATAGATAGATAGATAGATAGATAGATAGATAATCAGCTAAAGAGTAAAACAAGGCAGACAACATTGAAAGCTGCAAAATTTAAGTCTGTACTAGATTGTTATTAAATAATAGTATAATAGTAATAAACAATAACATGATTTGCATGTACATTAATTGCTCACTCTTACATAATCATCAGTTTATAACAATTATGTAACTTTAACTTTGTTTTGTTTTCTTGTTGTCGGTTTTGAAATTGAATGAATCGCGTGTGAAGATTTATATGGACATTTCCTAAAAATACCTATGTGAAAAAATTATGATACTATTATGATAATTTATCATGAAATGCGACCAATGCACTTTCTTGCATCAAACAAGTCATTATTAATTGTGCAAAAAAGGTTTAAAAAATGCACTAAGCTCCTTTTTGCACTGACTAAATATTATTCGTAGTAAAAAGGAGCTCAGAGTTAGTATTTTAACTATCATTGTTAAGTAAACTTCATTGTCCAAGTTTCATAACAGGACTAAGCTCCTTTTTGCATTGGGTAAAAATGTGCTTAACTAAGTCCCTAATTGCGTTGGTTTGATTTTCTGATGACAGAAAGGTGCAAAGAAAACTTTCACATTATTATTTAAATAGTATCATCCTGACTTTGAACCCACATGCTTGTTATATTCACAGATATTAATCCTAACAAGGTCTTTAAGTTTCAAAAAATGTGGAAATTCAAAAATGGAACTTAATAAGTCCCTTTTTGCTCTCAGTAGTGACAATGTTGATTTTTTTTCTACAACTTACCTTGTTTTCTACAATTTACCATTAACCTTAAATTATGAAGTAAATTTGTAGCCTAATTTAAGCAAATGATCACTGAGGCACTCCAGCAAATAGGCCACAGAACTGAAAAGCTAAGCTCTCACAAATATTTTTTATACTCAGGCTTTTCCATTGCAACGATCTCTAAACGATATATGATTCTGCAAACTTTGTCTAGTGGTTTTACTCACCAGCACCAAATGGCAAAACATTTTCAAAGTTGGCCAGCTTTCCATTGGAAATATATCGACTCGGTCTGAATTTATGTGGTTCAGGAAAATCCTTCTCATCGAGATGCACTCCAAATAGATTAGCCATAACATGAGTCCCTCTAAAATAAAAACACCCGATTGAATACATGTTTTATTTTCATGGTTAGTTTTCTAATGATTCCCAGAAGTTTTCTTAATGCTTACTTAAGATAGTAGAGATACACATTCATACATGGGTCCTTGGTTGCCATTCATGACAAATCACTCAACTAAAAATCTCAGTTTGAACAAAGAACTGTTTAGATGTAGGTAAGGTAATAGGTATATGGCTTGGCTTGACACACTCTAATTTTGTATTCCAGCTTACTGGGTGGGATTCAGCCAAATTGTCTTCCATTCACAATTTTAAAGTTGCCAATAATAAAATGATTTTACTTGTAAATGCATTGTACATACTTAGGAATGAAGTAGCCTTTGATTGTTGTGTCCACCTTGTTCAAATGAGGAGCACTAAGAGCAGCAACAGAACTCAATCGCAATGTCTCCAAAATAACTGCATCGCAATATGGCATGCTGTTGCGATCCTGAAAAATATTTACAGTGGAATGTGACACTCTCTTTTTAATCTACCTAGGTCCCAAGTGCATGGTGTTTGTCCTTGAAATGTGCTAAGGGCCCGGTTCAACAGAAAATGTAAATTTCGAAAGGCAATCCAGAACAGCAAATTATGTCCAATTGGAATTACTCGTGGTATACAGAGGACTCAGGATCTCTTTAACTCATTGGGTACATCTCAAGATACAGTACAACTCAAAATAAAGTACGATTACACCTTTTGACTACCCCTGAATCACTTCCAACTCTTACCTACTTGAAACTCCCTTTTAAAATTATAAAATCATATTAAAACAAGACCAATTTAAACTCAATCACCCTTATTGTGTTTGATTTACTTTATATTTTGCACCTATGCTCATTGCAGTTACTTTGGTAGCTGTCTAAATAGAGTTCTTAATGTGGACTAAGGTTGTTGTACAGAGTCAAAGGGAGTTGTAAGGAGATTTGAGGTGGAGAGGAGAAAAGAGGGCAAAATAGGTAAACAGAGGACTTCTGACAGAAAATTTCCTTACTTTATTTTTGGTTGTACTGTACCACCCTGCCCATTTGGTCTTATTATAATACAGTTAGCATTGAGTTTACCTTCATGCTAGGAGGGCTATCACCACAAACATTTTTGATTTCCTTCACCATTTCCTCTTGGACTTCTGGGTGCCAGCATATGTAGAAGAATACCCAACTGGTTTGAGTAGCTGTCGTAAACGAAAAGTTGGAGATGGTTATCTTTGTAACAGAGTTACAACAGGGTAAACGAGTTTTCTTTTATATTGACTTGCTCGGTATTGCTTTCTTATTGGAAGGATGGATAACTGGGGCTTTACTTTCTGTATTTATGCATTGTGTATGACTTTATGTTGATAAGGATGGGAGAAAACAATAATGAGGCAAAGATGACTGAAACTTCTATTTTCTCCAATGTAAGTACAGGTGATCTGGAGAGAGCAGGAATCGAACCCTAGATCCATTGATTAGCAGCCCAATGTATTACCAACTGAGCTACCCCCTCCCAGTTATAATGAGAGCACTAACCTCCTGTGTCAATAGCATCAGGAGAAAAAATGACACAGCTGTCGATGATCTCAAGGTCCGTCATTTTGTGCTGACTTGTCGCATTCTTGATTAACATGTCGTCCATGAAGTCCCGGGAGTTGTTCACATCTAAGGACTCTTTGTGCTCCTGATTGGAGAAAATAAAAAAATGTTTGCATAAAATCAAAAAATGTTTGCAAAATATTTTTTTAATGTTTCCAATCGCTTTGCTGTATGTGTAGAATTTACAGACAACAAAGCCTGGAGAAGCGTTTTTTTACAAACTCATTCAAGATAAGAAAATCATATGACTTGGGAGAGTTATCGCATGGAATCTCTTTAAATATATATCAGTACCGCTAATTTTAACATTGTTGTTTGTAAAGTTCAGCTTATATTGGACATGCATTGTGTGTCAAAATTATTTTTAAAATTAAGTATTTAAAAAACTTGCAGGTTCTTTATGACTACTTACCTCTAGAAATGGATAGAAAATCTCTCGAACACTGTTTACCCTAGTTCTCGTTTTGTTAATAAATGGCCGCTTCACAAACCACATAATGAAGGCAGGCAGAATACTGTTACCAAAGAAGAGCATGAAAACATTTTCGAAGAACGCAATATTGAATTCAACGAACTTCTTGATTACATCGTCAATTTTAGGGTCATCAAATTCATAAATTTCATTGACAAGAATCTTCATGATGACACAGGTGTTGGCTTTGGCAATGAGGTTTCGCAGATCTGCATAATCAACTGTGTTGTTTTCAAGGTTATGCAATACTACCATCATCTTATACACCTGTTCCTTCATATTCTCTTCTGACAGAGCACTTCCAAAGCCATGAGCCTTCATTGAGGAAATTGTGGCCGACTTCAGCTTTGACCAGTTATCGTCGTATGGTGCTGAGAAGAATCCTGCAAGAATACGCAAGGGGGCAATGAAATTATCTTGCTCTTAAAAAATTATTCTCAATTATTCTCCTGCATTGGCTTAATTAAAAGTACGATAAAATCAATGTATGAATTTTGACACTATTCTCTACAAGTCCTACTATATACCCTGATACTAACCTTAATGGTCAAAACCAAGTCACCTGACCTTTGTCTGATATGAGTCCAAAATTTTATAGGTGAACGAATTAGTGCAGGCAAATGTCCTCTGGGGTACTGAACTTTTTTTTTTTAAATTGGAATTGAGAAACAGTCATAAACACACCTTTCAGGGATTAGATTTATCTTTAAAATCCTACAGAAAACAATTTAAAGAATGAAGCCACATTACCCTCCCTACCCTCATCAGTAGGATATGCTGATTTAGAATGTGCTCACGTTCATGCAGGCCCAAATCGCGTATATTATTTTGGTCTCTGTGATTAAATTCTTCTGACTTCACAAAACACTGTTTCACAGCATCTGCGCTGTTCAGCATCACGACCAGTCTGAAATAGTAACAGAAATGTGAGACATCTATTACAAGTACAACTTTTAATGCACATGGGGTATACTTCAATTTAGCTACACTGCTACAAACTTTTCTTCTTCTTCTTTTCGCTATAGGTTCAACTACATAGTGCATATCAGTCTGGTGAAAATGAGAACTGCATGCTGCTGCCACCTGGCACAAAAGCTAGTTTTGTATGCTTCAACATTGCAGCTCCAAGGAAATAGTTCCAATTTCATGGCACATTCACGAAGTTTCTATTCAACATTGAGATTAACCAGAGTAAGACTCGCCAATCACATGCTCTGAGGAAGTAGACAAGGCCATCATACTCAGAAACAGCCCTGGTTTCTTCCAGACAAAATTTTGTGAGTTCCCCACAATGGGTTGGCGTGGACTGGACCGCTCGCTGGGGCTCGCGGAATTTCACACTTGCCACTAGGTGGCAACACATGACAGCATATGTTCTGCCAAGGCTGGAAAAATCAGTCGCAATGAAACAGCAGTCCACTTGTAGACAGCGTGTATATATATACACACAACATTAGGCTTGGTAAGATTATGACTCATTGTCACAAGGGATAGAACAACTCACCCCAGTGATCTCACTATAGGATAAGTGACTTAATGTGTCCTACTAGTCTTTAAACGTAACATGTCCTTGTGAAATAATTGTAACTGTCAAATTGAAAGATAGTATACTTACTGGCTGCCAATGTAATATGAGACAATGTCAGACTTATACTGCTTAGAAAACTTGATCACATCACGTAGTATGTTCTGTGAAAGACTGGGAAGAGCTCCAAATATAGGCACTCCACGAGGTCCAGGGGGTAGATTCCTGTAAAATCAGACAAAAAGAGAAAAAAACTGGTTGGTATGATGAAAATGTATGAGGGGCGTTCAGAAAGTTTGAGGCTTTTTTTATATGGACACTTATTTTCAAACTAGAACTACGAATTTTTCACAGGATAAAATTCAGCATATTTGGAATGGATTCCCAAAATTTTGGACAATTTGGACATTTCTAAGTCATTCTCTGGTTGCCATGGAAACTGAAAGTTCAGCTAGTCGGGGCAGGTAATACTGAAACCAAGAAAGTCAATAAATTTTGGTGGTAAGAGACCTCTCTCTATCACTTGTATTAGTGAGTTTGACCATATTTGACACAAGAAATATAAAATTAGCTTTTAAAAATACTTCCAAGCCAATCCAAAAGCATTAATTCATACACCTGACCCATTGAAGTAAATGTTCCTCTAAGTCCTCCAAACAAAGTTCCGTGAAAGCATTTCGGTCATCCAAAGCCTTTTCTCCGCCAGTGCCTGAAACTCTGGCTCCATGGACTGAAGTAATCAAAAACCAAGACTTATGTAAAGCAACATGTCAGAGGAATAGCTGGGATGGATAATGCCGCCCATTTTGGTTTCTTGTTCATACCAGTGAATCCATGCTTTCACAAGTCCTCATGTAGTCAGGGAAACACACCCCTGCCGCAGGAATTTCCTTTGCTAAATCTGGCATGCAGGTGTGCTTTCCTACATGGTTTCAGTGTAAGAATAAACACATTTAGTGTGCTTGAAATTATATTTAGAAGCAAATATCATATTTCTTGTGTTAAATAATTCCAATCTCACTAAAACAAGTGATAGAGAGAAGTCTCTCACAGTCACAATTTCAGGGCTTTCTTGGTTTCAGTATTACCTGCCCTGACTAGCTGAACTTTCAGTTTCCATGTCAACCACAGAATGACTTAGAAAAGTCCAAATTGTCTGAAATTAGGGGAATCCATTCTAAATATGCTGAATTATATCCCATGAAAAATTCATAGTTCTAGATTAAAAATAAGTGTCCATATAAAAAAAAGCCTCGAACTTTCTGAACACCCCTCGTATAATTAGAACTATCAAGGTATGCAAAAAATGCTTTAATCTGTTATGATCCGTACTTCCAAAATCCTTTGCCTTCAGGAATATGTATACTTGCCCTTCAAACACAAGCATGAATACCAGTAAACAGTTCAATAAAAGTAAGACCCCCTTTAAATAAGCTTGAATATCTCTTAGTCAGCTGAGCCAGCAACCTTCTAGGCAGCCTACTCCTGTTTTTCAAAAAATGTGTGGCTTTTCCAATGGATATGGCCAATTTCTCCAGGAGGGTATATCAAGTGACTGGAGAAAATTTTTGTTTAACTGTTTTTAACAAAAATATAATAAGCGTATATCACTCAAAATTGGAAATCACAGACTCAGAGCTATCTTGCAAATTACACACAAATATGGAGTGCATGCAATAATTGACATTTAACATCTCACTTATTTTCATGATATTGCGGCATGCAAATTTGAAGAAATAAATTAATAATGGGAGCCCGCTCCAAAATCGAGTGAAGCACTTGAAGTGACAAATCCTAATTGGGAGAACTTCCCAGGAGCCTTTTAATTTATATATGTTTTAATATATTAACATAAACACTGTGTACCGTTTGCTCTATGCGAAGCGACCTAGTTAATAATAAAATCTTAAATTTTAGGCAAGAAACCAACGTGATTACAATATAAAATAGCCAGTATGCTGCATTTATGTATCGGATATCTTGATGTGAAATTTCAAGCTGTGAATATTTAACAATCAAAAGAGTTGGTGATTCTAGTAAAAAATGCACTAACATTTACTAAAATTGCCTAATCTCCCAAAAAAAGTAACTGACTGATTCCAACATTTTTATGTACATTACTTGTACCATAAGACAGTATACTGGCTATATTGCAAAGTTTGTTGTTTGCTCTATATTTGAGAACTAGCAAAATGTAAACAAAAGAATCCTTAATTAGGTTTCTTGGTTGGTACACAGTGTAAATGGTTCAACGAAAATAAGTCCCCCCTTACGAAAACTTGAATATCTCAAAAACATCTTTTTCCGATTTATTTTAAAGTTATCGTATTTGTAAGCCTGCATAGTGACATTATGCCTTTGTAATTGTAGCACAATTGCTTCATTTTTCTCTGAGCCGACCCTGAGAGCACCTACCCCTCTTTTCAAAAATTTGAAGTTTTGACTTTTCCAAAAGTTTTTTCCAAAAGCTTCTCAAAGACCAGTCAAATCATTTCTAATGTCAACCAAGGAACCTAGGCAGTGAAAATGTTACAAAACAAATCCTTAAATTGTCTACTAAATATGATTGAGAAACAGTGTCATGATGAAGTATGCCTCAGCTGGTGGCTCCCCTGCTTGGTCAAATTGTTCATATCTATAGAAAAAGCCACAGATGTTTGAAAACATAAGTAGGCTCACTCGAAGGCTGCTGGCTAAGCCAGGAATAATGCAACTAATCTACAAATAAACACATTTTAAGGTCAATCTACAGGCCTATAATTCAATAAAACTTTCATAAAAATCACAGAAGGAATCTTTGAGATATTCTAGTTTATTTAAAGGGGACTTATTTTTGTTGAACTGTTTATATGTACAGTGTATACATATTTTGCATGATGGTTTTTTAACCAAAGTACACACCACAAAATTGATAATACTATGGAAGCCAAACTATTTTCTGCATCAGATAAAGCACATTTTGTCCTGATATATATGTGCATTTTTGGCGACACAGCATTTTTTTCACACCTACACAATAAATGTAACTCAGTGCTTGAACTGTGTCACCCAGGACAATGTCTCAAAATAAAAATTGTCCCATTTTGGAGAAATGTCACTTCTACATCTTGTAAAATGAAAGAAAACAGTTTTTTGGGACATCAAAATGTAAAGAGAATTGATACCAAATATTCTTGCAAACATAAACATTTTTTGTAATATGAGTTGTGCAAATTTAAAAGCATTATAGATTGACTCATCTGTTGCCTTGTCAACTCTCCCTTCCCCATCTCTACTGACTCTGCCTCAAAATGTCACCACAGCTGCACTAGAGGACAACATTGACCAGTCAAGAACATATTTTTCACAATTTTCCCTGAAATATCAAATGTTATTGCAGCATGTATACAGTGCCATTGCACCATATAAACTGTATGTCATGTGGAAGGTATTGTCGGATATTTATACTCCAAAGATATTATCAGTTACACCCTGCTCGTTTTGAGGGTACGGGAATATACACCACGAAGGACTCCATACACCACAAAGCCGAAGGCTGAGTGGTGTATTGAGGCCTGAGTGGTGTATATTCCCGTACCCTCGAAAAACGAGCAGGGTGTAACGGTTTTATCCTCAGACTACTTGTTTTATTGATGCCCATAGATTATCTTGCAAACTGAGTCTGAAATGTCTTTCAGTAACAAAGCAACAACATTGTGACGTCATCACCAGAGCTGTCACCTTGATGATGTCACAATGGCTCAAACAATGGCATTGTGACGTCATGACTATTGTTGCTACAAGGATGACGTCATAACAATCCTATGGTTGCAATTGTGACATCATTGTTTATCTCATACACCCTGTCTGGTGATGACAGACAGGGTGTACGGTGTCAAACACCACAGCTCTCAGCCAATCAGAATCAAGGATTCACTCTGGACTGAGGATAATCCATTATATTGATGCATTGTACTCACTTGGGCCTGGTCAAATATTTGTAGACCCCATAGGCAACAATAGCTCCTGCTGCTGTTCTCCATTTGTTCTCAATTAGAAACTCCAAGTTGCTGTCTCCAATTAATTCTGTGAAGCTGGTCCAACATTTCTCCAAGCTGCTCTGTAAAGTGCTGAGGACTGTCATCTTGATCCTTGAAGAGTAAGCAGTGCATTGACTTGCTGTGTATTGACTTACTTCTGTGTGCCTCTTTGAAGCCGGTTTGTTTATCAATATGGCAATGCTTTCTGGGTCATGGAGTGAACTATGCAAATATAGTGATTTATCTCTATGATGTACATGACTTATCTCAGGTTATACTCAATGAACCAACTTCTAATTTCAGCTGTAATTTGCCAGAATCAACTTTTAATTTGCCACAAATGTTTGTCAGCCCAATAAGGCAGAACTCCCCTTGTCAAGTCTGTCTCTCTCCTACACGTCCTTACTGATAATAATTAAATTTTTGCAAAGCAGACAATCCAGTGCTCACCTACGCCTCTCCTCTCATCTGCTCATAGCACATAGTGGCGCTGCAATGCAGTGGATCCTGTTCTGTTACCCCCAATCGATGGGTAACTTACTAGTACTAATTAAAATACAATTTGCAATGAGTTTATCGCAAATAGAGAACATAGAGGTTCATGTTTTTAATGGAGACCGTCAGGTCTCTGCGCGAAGCGCAGAGACCAGAGGTCTTCAAATGGTAGAAGACAGAGCTACTCACACAGGGATATACTAAGGAAAAGTTTTGCATGCGCCAAACAAAAAGTGTCGGCGTTTATGTGACGTCATCTAATTGTGAATACAAACAATGGGGATGACGTCACAACAAGTTTATCAGAGATGACGTCACTATTAGCAAGGTGCTATAAATAACTCATGCAACCATAATGTGACGTTGCTCTGTGTAGGCAACATGGATTTTGGTAAATATTACACAAAAAATATTGACTGATTTCGAGGGCATTAGTCAAATCTATTTCCCTCGAGGGTGTCTAAGTAAAAACTACTTCAAGAGGCCGAAAACATTTTTTTTTTTGGAGGGCAATATTATACAAATATTGACTGAGTTCGGAGGCATCAGTCAAGTCTATTTCCCACGAGGATGGGTAAGGGAAAACTATTTCACGAGGCCAAAGGCCGAGGAAAATAGTTTTCCTTACACTCACCAGAGGGAAATAGATTTGACTACTGCCCCCGATAGACAGACTATATTTGTTTTATTATACGGAATAGATAGATAAGCAGAAACAAACATAGCACTACTATTACTAGTTTTGATGAATTTTTTAAAATCTTTACTAAATGACTTAATTTTATTATTTCCCTGCACTGTTGCCGGGCCTCACCCAGAGAATCTACCCGCTCTGCTGAAGTGCCGGGCCTTGATTTTCAAAAACATTTTGGAAATTTTGCAAAAAAAAAATTGGAAAACAAATACTTAAAACAAAAATTGGGAACAAAAAAGGTAGTGAGAAAAGAAAAATTTGGAAAAAAAATTATGAAAAATAAAATGTTTGGAAAAAAAAAATTGGAAAATATTTTGCGAAAAAAATTTTTTGGAAAAAAAAATTGGAGGGCAATAGTCCATGGCAATATACTAAAATAATGACTGACACGTGACCAGCTCTCGGCCAATGACAGCTCTGCTTTCATGGTGGGGGTATGATAATATATAGATAGTGGATGGTGAGGAGACCAATATTGAGTTTTATTGGCCGAAGCAGTAATATTGGTCGAGGCCGGAGGCCGAGACCAATATTACCTGCTGAGGCCAATAAAACTCAATATTGGTCGACTCAACATCTACTATTTGTTATATTCTGCACCAAAATTTTCAGACTTATGCATGTTTTTAAATAAAAGAGTTTTATTCTCTAACCATCGTCAATAAAAACATGTAGAGAAAGAAAAAAACAACTTTTTTTTCATCTGAACTTTCTATCTATCTATCTATCTAGCTATCTGTCTAGCTGTCTATCCAGCTATTATTTAGCTATAATCTATTTGTCTATCTATCATTTACTCTTGATTATTTTTTCCCTATTGTAATAAACGTTTTCAAATTGGTGTTTTTAACCACTTGGTATGGTATTTTAGTGATTAAATTATTTTTAAGAATTATCTTTAAACTTTTTAAAAGAGTAAATGTACATTTTCAGCAGCAAGTTGTTTCTCAGTCTCACAATGCTTTAATTGCTGCTTGTTCAATTGGATTGATTTCTGTAAACTACAAATACTTTCATTTAGGATGAGAGCTGATGAGGCACTTTAATTGAAATTTTGTCAATTAGCTTTGATCGCAATTAGCACCTTGAGGAGTAATTGTGTATCCTTCAATGACAATCGAGAATTTGATTGGAATGCAGTCAATGCAATGAAAGACTCAGAAAGACTGATACTGCCACTGCAATAAGTGAAGTGCATGTGCACTGAGGACGCCAATATAGCTTTAAGGCGCCAATAACACTCTCCACACGCCAATATCGTTATTTATTGGCGTGGCACGTGATTGATATCCTGTCAGTTGATTGGCTCACAAATTTTGGTGCAGAATATACTAAAATAATGACTGACATGTGACCAGCTCTCAGCAAATGACAGTTCTGCTGTCATGGTGGAGGTATGATAACATTAAATAAAATATGCATGCGATTGTGGGAAAGGAAAATACCAATTAAGTGCCTGTGCACTGTAGGCATATCTCATAAGCTCTACATGCAGGGTGCAGGACGTATCTTAAATATTGGATAGTTTAAAGAGATTTACTTCGTTTGTTTTGTTATAGAATAATAATTTCTTACCAAATTTTGGTATAAAAAGCAATGAACTATTTTCGGGGAAATGCAGGGGGATTTCTAAGCAGTTTATCCAAACTTTTTGACACTCAATCAGTTGTTGAGGTGTAGGAGGATTGAAGATAATCAGAAGATTAGCAGCAGGCTGTTGTTATAAGTGTGAGAAAAAACCCAATGTCCTGCGGTCTCCCTATGCTTTGGCATCGTATCATATTAATCTCTCTATCTATCCATCATTCATTATTTAATTATTTAATTTGTTTTAACTTTTTATAGTCAAGTTATTTTTTTTTGGCAGTAAGTTTTTGGCTGATAATTAAAAACATACCTTACTCTTGACAAAAATACTTGTCTCCTCCTGTTCCTGACACCTTGACCAAACACTTTCATAAACATTGGGAAGTATTGGCATGTTGTAGTCCTGGTTTTGAGGCAGTCCCATTAGAATAACATTGCTGTCAAAACAGCTCAAGAAGCCATTTTCTTCTACTGCTTCTATTGCTGCTGTTGTGACGTCACCATTGTTTCAGTGATGTCATAGAGCCAACAATGCTGATGATGTCACAACAGAAGGCTAAAAATAGCTCTAAATGTGCTGAAGAGCAGCAGTAATTTAGCATTGTAAGTGCCTGCATGATGGAGCTGGGGGATCAGAGGACATAAATTTAGTCCAAATCATGCTTGGTCATGGTGTACTCACCCTGATAAACCAAAAATTAAACCTCAGACTTAATCATGTATTCTTTTATTGGCTAAAAACTTACTGCCAAAATAAAATGTCTTGACTTTAGCTTGTAAATAAGTAGGACCCATTCTTTTCAATTTCTGTTTTTATTTGTTATTACTGTGTTATCAATTTTCTTTTGTGAAGGCTTCTCGGCCAATAGCTCTATGGCTAATGTTTCTGTAAACTGTTTCTTTCCGAGAATAAACAAATATTTGAACTTGAACATGCGTGACTGCCCTGACAGGATGTTCCCCATAGCCCAACGGCAACGGTTAAGCATGCTTGTCCAATGTCCATTGGCTCTGAGGGCGTGGGCTCATATTTCACCCCGGGAAATGTGTGATTATGTGTTCAAATGTAAGTGGACACTGTTTGGTACCCCTAGCCGCTTAAAGAAAACTGCTCTACCAGGATTACATGGAAATGAAGCAATAGAGCGTGTGTTTTCTTATAAATATTTTGGATAACTCCCTAGATGCAAATATGTCAAGGAAGACGCACAGGCCCGTTTTCACCAACATGGTACTCTATATCGTAAGACATCACAGGACCTACACTGTTGTAAAACAGTGCGTTTTACACAGCCATTCTCAGTTGCTTGCCAACTAGGACTGAAACAAATCCCAAACAATCACAAACACTTGAGGGGATCCCTCCCCAAGGGGAGGGGGCCCTCTGGTCATGTGACTTCCCTCTACATATACCTCTGGTCACATGCCTCTCATCACTTTTTTTATTTCAGTGCTACTGACAACATCTACAGGACTGGAGCATTGATCCACCTTTGGCATTTGGGTGTAAGACCAGAGGCTGTGATCTTTCAGAACCAAGGCAATGCTGTGCATGGCCTCAGTCCAGCTAATTTCTGATTTCTCCCACATTATTTGTGGTTGCAGTTTTCAGTTATTTTGCTGCTGTAGTTCTGCTCCACTGCTCACTCTATTCATTCACTGTTGAGCTAATCTACTCGTTCTGCCTCAATGCTCCTGCTTTTGCAGTTGAAGCTTAGGTCCAGAACTTGAGTATTAAGTCTACTATACTCAGCCACTTTGCTGCTCCTGTTGGATAGAATGCTATCACAGTATAGAGCAATAAAGTTGTGAACTGAGTTGCAACAAAATACCTTGTCCATGGAGATTTCAAATCTCTGGATCTTTGTATTTAGTCTCCAGCATAATACAGAAAGTTTTCTTTCATTGCATTGTATTACTTGCTGTGATGACTGACATTCTGATGGCCTGCACTCATGTGGGTATGTCAGTCTGTCTGTTGTACAGGTAGACTCATTTTGTGCATTTGCATGTCGTCTTCTCTTCCACTCTGTGGTGTAGCTCCTGTTTGATCAAAATCACAGTTGAGCCCCATAATTAAGAATTGAGATACAACAGACAGCAAGTGTCCATTGAGGTTATTCTTCTTTGGACCTTGATTTAATCAGTCCCAGCTTAAAACCACACTTTCAGACAGTGTGTTGATTTTTGCTGAACTGACTGATTGCAAGATAGACTACAATCTGTAGACCTGTCTGTGTGTCTGTTGGGAAGATGCCTGCCTGTGTACACTTGGCTATCTCCTCTCATGGATTTAGCCATGGGTTGAATCCTACGGGAAATACAGTGTGGTTCCCAGGAGTTCCCCATGCCGGGTATGCCTTGGTGAAGCTTTCCTTGGTCCCCTCAGCGGCGTTGACCAAGATGTGATCCCTGTCTTTACCTATGTACCCACACCAACCCTGGCCGAACGGACCATTGCGAGTTGGGTGTCCTTAATGCAGTACTCTTCCGGGGGTGACAGCACTGGGTTGACTCCTCAGTTGAGTCCCCTCTCCTTTTGGACCCTGGGTACATGAATTTGGTAGACTAAGCCATGGCGGTAGCCAGACTGTTCCATGGCTCAGTCCCATGCTGAGCTTGCGATTGACGATGAGTGCTAATCCAGAGTTTAGCTATCAGGTCACTCTTGAGATCTATTCAGGATCCTCAATTGAGTACCTAGCTCATCTGTAATCAATGTCACTTGATCGACCCTGCCTTGGTCCCTAAACGGAAGTACCATGCAGCATGGCCCTCGCATAGCTTCAGCCTCCCACCAGTTTTGGCTCCAGCACCAGAGTGCTTGGCTGCTAGCCTCTTGGCACCATTGGTTGAGTCTCGAGTTTAAAATCACACTCATTGACTCGCCATGTGTCTTGTAGCTGGTATGGGTTTACCTCGGGGCTCTTGCCCAGCCCCAGGTGATTCCTGAATGAATGCTGTGTTCAGCCTTTTGGGATATCCATGAGAGTTTATAACACTCTCAATGGAGTTTCCCTCTTCATTCAGCAGCATCGGCATTCGGTTGACACTGGCATGGTTCATGCACTGGTCCCGTCATGCCTTGATGCTTCCTGCAACTAGCGTCAGACCTTTAACTGCCAGTCCCTCTGCCATGTGAGACTCCAGTGGGTTCCTTTGAATCCCGCTGTGATGTCACCAGAGCTTGTTTGGCTCTGCACCACAAGGTAGCACCGGCCCACTTCCTTTGACAGGATGGGCCTGGTCTCTTGCAATGGCAAGCTGCTGACTGCGCAAGGTTCAGACCAGGGTCATATTTAATCTAACTGGACTAATGGGTCGATCCACTCTTGTGCCTCAAACTGAGCTGCATCAAGATGATCCCTAGTATTGGCTGCCATTTTATGTCAGTCTGCTTGTCCTAGTTATGATTTATGACTCTTGCAGGCACCTCACAGGCTTGGCTCTATGTCTCGAACCGGTCCATCGCTGCCTAGACTTGGTTCAGACTCTTAATAGAGCCACAGGCCACTAGACATCGAGTGATATGAATACAGCCGAGAATGACCTTTCCGAGTAGTATTCCCCTAACTCTGTCTTGGCCGTGAGCATTCCAGTGTTTCTGGGGGATGTAAGCATCTCTCCATATAACACGCCTGGCAAAGATGTTTCCTTATACTAGTCACATCCTTTGACTTTGCAAGATGTCAGGGTGCTCATTAACCCTCAGTAGACTTCCTTCACAGGAGGTCCTGAGCTGCCTGTGATGAAGCGTTCTTGTAGGCCTGTTTCATCCTCTCCCTTCTGGTGATGAGGATTGGCCCTGGGGAACCTCTCCCGACTCATAGATTTTTCCATCAAATGAGTTGGACGAAGCTGGAAAGAGGCTAAATTCTCCCACATCTGTTGGTAGAGATGGCCTCTTGCTGTCCTGGCGCAGTATACTGCACTGCAGTGTTTGTATTGCCAGGACCCAGTTAGAAATCTCCCCTCCAAGTGACCAGGTCAGCAGCACTAATGGTCATTCAGGGAGTAGAGCCTTGTCCACCCTTTCAGTTTGCGGTGTAGACTTGGGCCGCTGGGATAGCATGCAGCCCACTTATAATGGACGGCCCTTCATTTGGCATGAGGCCCTTCCATTGGCGTACAGCTCATCCACCCATGTCTGTGTGGTGTGGCCTTGGGTCTGTCAGGAGCATGCGTTTGATCTTGCAATGACTTGCCCTGTAATAGGCTCAGTCATTCAGTTGACCCACTGGCTCAAACAATGTCCCCTTGACATAACAGGGCAGACCTGTATTCTGCCTTGCAATACCTGTGACTAATCACCTGGCCACTGAGGTAACCCGGCCATCATTTGAACTGATGACTTGGTCGGGTTCACCTTCCAGTTGGCCCGCAGGACGCTAAGAGGTGTCTCTTCGGGCCTTAGGCTATGGCAGTGATAGGGTCAGGAATATTGCATATAAGCTGGACATTGCTGGGTTGTCTAAGTCTGCGTGACATGACTTAAGATGACGCCCCATGCTCATCAGACATGTTGAAGTTGCATAAACTTAACATGCTCCAAGCAGGAATGATTCTCCAATGCACTTCTGGGCTTGGCAGGCATCACTGCATCAGGCACCATTCGGTTTCTTGGCACTGATCTCCTTCCGCCCAATCCTGTTTTATCCCCTTATACAAGTGGCTGAGATTAACAGGTGTTGCAGATAATTCCTTTCACGGAATGGAGAACTTCACTTGGTGTTACACCAGGAATTTGACTCCACTTCAACAATATGTTGTGAGTTGGTGTGTCGTTGCTTGGATTCTGAGGCATGATGTTCTTACCCTGCCTTGCGTAGACGGAAGAACATGCTTGGTCACATTTGAGCTGTTGTATCCTGGCCTGAACATGCATGATTCCTGGCTTTGGCTCCACCTTCGTGTCGTAGCCTATGTGCAAGCTATGGACTCCGGTCACCTGCACCGAACATGTTCCTTGGAGGCTGCAGCTTTCCGCCTGACGCAGGCCGATCACAGCGCCATCACCAGCTCAGTGTTATGGTTGACCCTGACACAGGGACCAACCGAGACACATGGTCACTTCAACTGTCTGATTGCTACCTGCTGCAGGCGCAATCCAGTTGATGCTGCAGCATTGCCATACCCTCACCAGACAGGGTCTTGGCATTTGGTGGATTTAACAAGTCTGTCGGTCGAATGCCCAGTTGCACAGCTGACTTTGCATTCCCTATTGCGCCTACATAACAACTGCTCACTTTGTACCAGTTGTCCTTGGCTGTGACTTTTCTCCCTGCAGCTCACATGGAGGCCCCATAAAATAGGTTGGCTCTCCTCAATGATATACATTGTAGTGACCTTGTGACCAATGGGTCTGGTAAGATGCCATCATCTTCACCATGACTAAGGCAGCATCACTTCTGTACATGCTCCCCACGTCTTCAGTTTCTGTTGATGAAGGGGGGGGGACGGCTCCCTTTCCATGTGCCATGCACGCTACTGTGTAGCTCTGGTATATGGATGAGCCCTGTCATGCCGATGACACTCCCCAGAGGTGAATGGCCAGGTGACCCAGATGCCTCCTGCCATGAATGCGGAAGATCTGTGTGTTGCACTTCAGGTAGCTCACCACAGATGTTAGGATCTCGGGTTCTGCTGCCTCTTCAGAATGCAGGCCTTTGAGTCCTACCTGGGTCTGCAATGTCTTGCAAATTTTATGCCTTCTGCCAGTTACCTTCCCAGAGGTGCTTGGCCAGGTGACCCAGATGCCTTCTGCCATGGATGCATAAGGTCTGTGTGTTGAACTTTGTGTAGCTCACCACAGATGTTAGGAACTCGGGTTCTGCTGCCTCTTCAGATGGCAGCCCTATGAGTCCTACCCTGGGTCTGCAATGTCTTGCAAATTTGTATGCCTTCAGCCAGCCACCTTCTCCCAGTTTTGGATTGAAGGTTCGTTGCTCTGACCTTGACATACTGCCATGTGCGGCTGAACTATCTCACTCATGATTCATGCTGTTGAGATGTTCCTTGCAGAGCATTGTCGGTTGTCGAGCTTGCTGCTCCTCGGGTTGCTACAACCTTTGAGGATGCTGATGCACTTACGGCTCCTGTTAAGCCTTCACATTTTATGTGCTTGCTTTAGTCTGGATGGCCCATGAAATATGATGTCACGGGGCCAATCCTTGTGGCCACCTCTGCCGGTTGTTTATCCGCCTTCTGGCGTTGATCTTGTGTCTTCCCACAGGCTGACAAGAGTTCATGCCTGTGTAGACTGAGGACAACGACGGACAGGAAAAGTTGCCGTATGGCTGGACTTCTCCTGCGTCTCCTGGACTCCTGGGTCCCGAGACTCCAGAGGTCTAATGGCTACCCCAGAGCGTGTGCTTCGCTGAATCGGCTGTGGATTTGCATCATGCATATTTCTTAGGCCTGGCTGCTGATATCCCACAAGGAATGTGGATTATCTTGCCAGGCCTCTCATTTTGCCCATCAATGCATACCAGACTTGGAAGCATCGTATGGAGCTGGAATAGGCCACAGGCCAGGAGCTCAATGAAGTTATCCTTTGCGCCTAAACCGGGCTCAGTGGTACACTGTTGCCCCTTTTGTGATTGGCCCCCACATTTACGGTGGAAATGGTGGTTGCGGCATCCTGAGATAGTTGACTGCCCCCCTCCATGTTGGGAATCTGGCTGTGTAAAACGCACTGTTTTACAACAGTGTAGGTCCTGTGATGTCTTACGATATAGAGTGAAACCCCTCCCCCGCAGGGGGATAGGGGTTCTCTCTGTGAGTAAGACTCACAGGACCTACACCATCAGAGTGTCCCACCCACCTCCCCTCTATGTCGCACTTCCATCATTACTAAGTGATGAGAGGCATGTGACCAGAGGTATATGTAGAGGGAAGTCACATGACCAGAGGGCCCCCTCCCCTTGGGGAGGGATCCCCTCAAGTGTTTGTGATTGTTTGGGATTTGTTTCAGTCCTAGTTGGCAAGCAACTGAGAATGGCTGTGTAAAACGCACTGTTTTACAACAGTGTAGGTCCTGTGAGTCTTACTCACAGAGAGAACCCCTATCCCCCTGCGGGGGAGGGGTTTCATTAAGAGTTAAACCTGGTGTTAACTCCTTTAAACCTGCTATAACTAAGTCCTTTCACCAAGAGTGTGCTAAGCATGTAAACCTGTCAAGGTTCATCGAATCATACACATTGTCACCAAACTCAAGGATCAGCCATCTCAAACTGATTTGGTGTCAAAAAGTGATTAGGCCAATGAAAACAGAACATATGTTTTTTATGAGATGGCATGACAAATCAGTATTATAGGCCTTTGTCTATTATATTCGCATGTTTCTCTAATTTAACAGTCACCAAAGATTTTTTCAAGAAAGATATGTCACATCATGAGGTATAAAGTTTGCAAACCAAGAACACACACTTACCTAGAAAATATATTTGTTGAAGTAACTGTTGCAAATATACTAGCCATACAGCATTAAGCACACAATTTAAAAGTATTTCATGTATGAAACTATTATTTTATAGCATTTGCCTATGATAGTCATGACACCAAATAGAGGCAATTCTTCTGTGCTGAGTTGTACAAAACCTCTGCACTTGTTGTTGGTCTTAGCACAGGGGTACTTTCGAAGGGCAGGAAATTTGGACGTGGGTGCAATCTATGCATCCTATAACCCCCCCGGAAATCGGGCGATTTCCGAAAATTCCAATTTAGACCCGTGTACCTGGTCCACTGGGCATACGTACATTTATGGGTTTTAATAAAGCGATTGCATGACTAACACGCTTCACAATCCTTGAAACTGAGGCGACACTAATACCACTCTAGTCACCGACGACTTGTTGGTAACTGCCGGTAGCAAAAAATCGTAGGCTCGTCAGCCATTCTGGGTACATCAGATTTTGAGGACCCTTATCATTACAAGGGGTGTCCCAAAAGTTCTGACCAATTTTTTTGGCAGACCTTTCTATTTGAAGTAGCTGTATGAAATTTTCACAGAATCAATTTCAGGAATTTCACTATCCATTTTGAAAATATGGTACCTGTTCAAACATTTTAAATAACTTTTCTGTTGCTATGGAAACAGAAGGTCAGTGCACCCAGCGCAGCTCAATTTTTTAGGACAAATCCGAGTGTCTAGACTTGTAAATAACCAAGGAATTTACTGTAAATATGCAACGGATGATCATGAAAAATGTTATTCGGAAACCTAACAGTATCTTGAAGTTTTTCATTTACATTTAAAGTCACTGTGAATCAGTTTAACCCATGTGCTGAGGCGATCACCTGGGTCCTCCAAACTGGGCTGTTCCTAAATTGTGGAATTTCAGTGTGTGTGGTGATTGCTTCATTTCTCATTCAGACTGTTATTTCTTTAATTTTCAACTGGTATGTATATTTTAGTGTCACGCAAAGTTACAGAAGGCCAAATCTGGTAATTAAAGCAGATGAGATTGGGTTTTGAACCGAAGGTTCTTGAGCACTGCCTCTTGACAGCAGATTGTTTCAGCCAAACTGTCTCAAGCGCTGTTAGGCAACTGCTGGAAAAAGCCTTCGGTAATTGCCTCAGCTGATCATGTTGAAATATAAGTAAATATTTACAATCTAATGGAAGATATCTTCGAAGACTGCAAGCTTATCAGGAAATACATTTTCTTGCAATCATTTAATTTTTTACTCTAAATTCTCTGACTTTTAACTCAGCTAATTTGTTGAATTGCGTCTGAGAAATTGAGCTGCGCTGGGTGCACTGACCTCTCGTAACCATGGTAACAGAACAGTAACTTAAACACTTCTTACAGTCTTAATTTTTTCAAAATAGATGGTCAAATACCTGAAATTTATTCTGTGAAAATTTCATTTAGCTATTTCAAATAGAAATGTCTGCCAAAGAAATTGGTCAGAACTTTTGGGACACCCCTCGTAGATATTCAAAGGGATTCAACCATTATTGTAGTTTCATTGTGCAAAAATGCATGACCAGCTGATTTGTATTAATTTATTGTTTGAGGGGAGGGGGCTAAAGAAAAATGCATTTCTGTCACCAACACTGGACAGACAACTAATTAATCTTCTTTTTTATAAATTTCCAAGCCCACCCCTCTTTTTCTCCTACCTTGTCATGTGGCCATGTTTGGGAACTTCAGAGATTAATTGTGTTTGTAGCAGTTGAGTTGTTTAAATACTATGTGCAGACTTTCACTCAGTAAATGTTCCTTGATCCTGCTCCGCTTGAGTGATTGGCTTAGCCAGACCAGGTCTTAGCTAAGACCTGGCATAACTCTTAATACCATGTTGGTGAAAACGAGCCACACTGACTTTCTTGTGAAAAGGATCAGACAACGTTTGGGTGTCCTCAGAAGAGTCCAGTCATTCATTGACAAGAAAACTGCATTGCTTTTGTTTAACTCTCTTGTCATGCCATTGACTATTGCGATATATACTGTATGAATTGCTCTGCCAGTTGTTTAAATCGGATTCAGAAGCTTACAAATGTGGCAGAATTGTATTGAATGTTCCATATGATATTTCTTCACAGACAGTCCTGTAAAACCTCAAGTGGCTGACTGTTCAAGAAAGACTTGGAACCAGGGAAAGACTCCGTGTTCACAGAAGTGTTATGATGTACTATATATATAAATGTGTAAATTCATGTACCCTGCTTATCTAACAACTAGAATAAGACCCGTGGAGTGGCGTCCAAATGAAGGAAAATAATTATTATGAAGGAACAGTTTGGAAGAGGGCCCTTGATGAAGTGAATAGTTAGAAAGAGCACAATTTTGTACTGGGAAACCACAGATTGTTTAATCGATAACGATAAGTAGATGGATTGATTGACTGAAGAAGAAAGATTGCATATGAGGACATACTGACAATTTGCAATGGGGACATAATTTGGTGTATTGCGTGTCCTGTGCAGGCTAGAAGATACACATGCATTGCAGCAGGCCTGGAAGATAAACGGTAAAGTGAGAGAGATGTGAGGATAATGCACGATGGTAGCATAGGAGGATGGAGGGGAAATTATAAGTTGAAAATGTTGTGTTTTGAAAGTTTAGTGAAATATTTGTTGGTGTAATTGTAGGGAGAATCGCCATATTTAAATGGAAAAAAGACTGTCATGATGTATGGACATTAGCCACCTAGCTGAACTCATAGAAACCACAGGGGAAATGTTGAGTGTTGAGGTTTTTTGTTGAGATGGGATCGATAGCTGGTGATTAAAGATGGATTGTAGAGGCTATATGCATCTTAGAAGGATATCAGCCCTTATTTCAAGGGAGAATGGCAGTAAGGAGCAGTAGGGGAAATTTTGTGGTGATTGATGGAGGATTGGGTCAGGTAAACCATTAACAACAAAGTTTCAAAGATGCTAAATTATGGTGTGGATAATTCAGCTGTACTGACCATGGTTATAACACCAGAAGTTCTGTTAATTTGAAAGTTCCCAAATTTAAGAAAAAAAGGGTCAGTCGTCGTTCTCTACAAAGGGACCAAAGACTGGAATGATATACCTGAGCACTGTGATACATGATACTCAAATTTATGACAGCTTGTCTGGGATGATGTTCAATAGGTTTCTGACCAATTCACCTCTTTTTGCAGGAACAATGTCAACACTAATTTGGATGCAATATAGATCAAACAAAATCCAGTAAATTATTTTGTATTACTACAATATAGGACTAAGCATGTGAAAGATTTCCCATAGCTGACAGCAACTTGATGATTGATAATTTGTTTATTTCTGAGACAAACATTCTATGTAAACCAATGTTTTTGTCAAACAGAAACAACCAGCAGTGGCTGTACCTTGTTTGTCAACAGCAACTTAACACGCAAGAATAAATCATAAGGAACTTTAAGGTTGCATAACTTGTATTAACATTTATCAATAAGTTATGCAACAGTAAAAAATCTCTGGCTCTACATACCTTTTTTAACAACTATATTAACAAATTATGCAACAGTAAAAAATGTCTGGCTCTACCATGTCTACATACCTTTTCAATAATATTATGCTTTAATTAACTTCATAGTTATATACAACCCTAACATAAACTATTTTATAAACATAGATTTGCAGGCTTCTAGGCTATCGATCCCTCTATTTCTGTTTCTGTTTGGCTGTCTAATAATGAGTGTTTATGCGTATGTTTAAATTTCAAAGGTTTACATTTCTCTTTTGCATACAATAACTGAAAATTGAAGGTACTATAATGAATTTAGATCTATGACTGTCATAAGCCTGAGAAAATTTCATACAGATGTGAGATTTCAGTTCAGCATTCAACACTATTCAAGTTCACGTGTTAATGTAAAGGCTGATTAGTATGAATGTAAATTCTAACGTTATTATGTGGAAACACAGCTTTTTAAATCAAAGATCTCAGTATATTAAATTCAAAGGCGTTTTTTCAGACTTAGTAAAATCTTGTACGGGTGCCCCACAAGGGTGTGTTTTGTCCCGCTTTTGTTCACCTTGTATACCAGCAATTGTAGATCTGAATCAGAAAATTGTAAACTGTATAAATATGCAGACGACACAGCATTGATTGGTCTTTGTAGGAATTAATGATGACATCTCGTATAACGTTGAAGTTGAAAGATTTGTCCACTAGTGTGAACGTAATTTCTTGAATTTGAATGTACAAAAAACTATAGAACTTGTGATCGATTTTAGAAGATCTGGAAATGTACATGACAATCTCACTGTGCACTAACGAGGGGGGTACCCTCGCCATCAGGGTAGCCATTACAACTACTGATTCGTGATTTCAAAGTGAAATTGCAAGAAATTTATACGGAGTGAGGTCTTCAAATTGGGAAGATAGGTTAAATGATTTGAGGAATTAATAACTGCAAAGCATCAGATTCAAACATGCCAGATGAAGTAAGATATTTATGAAAACAGAAATCACTCGAGGCGAGGGTACCACAAAAAATGAAAAATGGTAGGGCGAGGGTACCAGCAATTTGGCGAGGGTACCAACACTTTTGGCGAGGGTACCAACACATTTTTGGCGAGGGTACTAGCATTTTGGCGAGGGTACCAACACGGAAGTGGCGAGGGTACTGCAAGATTTGGGCGAGGGTCACTTCCAGTTGGCGAGGGTAACCATCAAAATGAAACTGGCGAGGGTAATGCAATCTGAGACAATCTGAGCAAACAGTCTTGCAGTGATGGAAATGAGTTGGAGCTTGGGGGTGCTGAGCTCCCTTGATCAGAAAAGCTCCACCCCCCCCCATGATCAGTGGTGAAAGTACAATTTCCTGTTATACCTTTTCAATTCTGCAGGTACTAAAATTTCACTCTTGTGTAAGGAATTTTTTTCCCTTTCAAAAATTTGAAATGGTCCGATGCTGCCGCACCATTTAACTCCCCCGACGCAAATTTTCCATTTCCATCACTTCAGTCTATAGGAAGCATCAGCTTATCAATTAACTCACCATGACAATACAGCAGCACTATAATAGGCCTATCATTTGTGCCCAATGTGGAGGTTAGTAAAATGTGGATTTGACACATTTTGGCATGTAACTACAAATAAAAACAAATAGGGAGAACTGAAGAAATGCACTTGACTCTGACAACCAGTTGTCAACCACAGATAAAAACAAGTTAGTTTGTAGGCCGACATAGAAGGTCCACCATTCCTTATACCATTGTTAACCTCTCAACTCTAAATATCTGACAAGCATTTTGTGTGCAACATTCACTAAACATAGGACATGCAAAACATATCACTAGCCTTAGGCCTTATCATGCCCAATCAGAACACAAAACATTCCCATTTCATTTCAAGTCAGCCTGTGTATGAAAATGCCTTTTACAATGCAAATTTGATATAAATAGATAGATGGATAGATAGATAGATAGATAGATAGATAGATAGATAGATAGATAGATAGATAGATCCATAGTTTACTACTACACCCTCTCAAGAGACCACACCCCCACGAGAGACCACTTCATGACTGCAGAAAGGCAGTCTTCTAGGGCAGGGACCACTGTAAAGTTCTGTGGACTTCTTCAAACCATGTGATCATATGGTGACTTACACTCACACAAAAATAACAACCTGTTACAGAGACTATTATTAGAAAGTAACTTCTTTTTCCATTTGACTTTCCAGTGCTATTCGTATAGGAGACAATCTTGCTTGCATATAATGATTGAGATTTGAGAATGATGTGTAGATATGCCTAAGCAAGACATAGGTATTATTTTTACAGCCAATTACAAGATTGGTTAGGCTATTATCCAGTAAAATATTTTGAAAATATGATGACCTCTGGCCCTCTACACTCAAGGTTTGCTTGAATCTATCCTTCTGCTGTAATGAAAGTAAAGTCATAGAAGCTTGAATGGTAAGCTGATAAATTAAAGAGCCAAATTCCGTTTTCATCATGCAGATATGCCACGGTGAATTTGAAATGTTTCTTGGAGACCATTAATTTTAGTGTCCAAGGGGGGTACATACATACATACATGCAGTGATACATAGATACTTAGATACAGAGATCACATAAATCTAACTTCACCATTGCTTTTCAAGCTTTTGTAACAACAGCAAACAAAGAAAACTCCATAACTGTTTCAGTTATTTCAGGTGGTACCCTCACCATGACAATTATTGGAAATGGTGGTACCCTCGATAGGATTTCGTGGTTACCCTCGCCCTTACGATGTTTTTCAAATGTAAAATCTCATAATTCTGTGAACAATAACATCTGGAATACAAGGTCAATGGCTAGTTTAACATTAGAACTACATTCTTAGTAAGTATAGGCTTTGGATTTGATGGAATAACCTCAGGATGACAGAAAACAACTTTGAATTGAGTGTTGTAATGGCTGCCCTGATGGCGAGGGTACCCCCCTCGTTAGTGCACAGTGAATCTTGTGATCAATGATGAGGTGGTTGAGCGAGTTAACCAGTACAAATAATTGACAATAAGCTCTCCTTCGAAGAAAATGTTAATGTCATTTATAAAAAGGCAAATTCCAGACTATATTTTCTGAGGAAACTTTACCATCTAAAAGTTGATACAACAATAATGAACTTATTTTATACGTCTGTAATTGAATCCATGATTAGCTTTGGTATTGCCGTTTGGTTTGGCAATTGTACTGTAGCATCAAAAAAGAAATTGTACAGGATTATTAAACATGCTAACCAACTTGGTGTCAATGTAAGCAAAACTCTAGAATATTTGTATAAATTTTATGTTACTCAAAGAACTAAGGTTATAAGATCAGATGTGAGCCATCCTTTACACCATATGTATTGCCTCCTAAGATCCGGCCTAAGATTAAGAGCAAATCCAACCAGAACTGTCAGGTATAATATGTCTTTTGTTCCTGCTAGTATTCGATTTTTCAATAACCAGTAACTTGTATTATTATTATTATTATTATTATCACACTATTATTGTTTCATGTACTTATTTGATTATTTGTTTTGTTTATATCGTTTGCACGTAATGCCAAAACAAATTTCATGTTTACATGACAATAACTTCTTATCGTATCGTATCGTATGCGTAAATTTTCTTGAGGTATATTTGTAGCAAATGTATCTGAATAACCCACATGTCCTGTAACATTTCTGCTATATAAACAGTTCAACAAAAATAAGTCAACCCTTAAAAAAAATTGAATATCTTAAAGATTCCTTCCTTCTCTGATTTTAATGCAAGTTGGATTGAATTATAGGCCTGTATATCGACCCCGAATACTTGTATTTGTAGATTAGTTGCATTATTCCTGGCTCAGCCAGCAGCCTTTGAGTGAGCCTACCCGTTTTCAAAAATCTGTGGCTTTTCCAGTAGATACCTACCAGTATAAACAATTTGACTAAGCGGGGGAGCCACCGGCTGGGGCATACTTCATCATGATACTAGAGAAAATTTGTTTCTCAATCATATTTAGTGGACAACTGAGGACTTATTTTGCAATTTTATCACAGTTTAGACATTAGAAAAATTTTGGATGGAGTTTGAGCACATTTTGGAAAATTTTGTTTTGGAAAAGTCAAAACTTCAAATTTTTGATAAGAGGGGTAGGTGCACTCAGTACTCAGGGTTGGCTGGTTGAAAGAAAAATGAAGCAATCGTGCTACAAATACACAGGCATAATATCAATATGCAGGCCTACAAATACGATAACTTTAAAAGAAATCGGAAAAGGCATTTATGAGATATTCAAGTTTTCGTAAAAGGGCGCTTATTTTTGTTGAACCGTTTATAGCACATATAATACATTAAATTTCTATCAGTATTTACTAATCCCGAGGCACAAATTTCATCTGGTGTTTAGGACATTGGCGGTACACGTTGTCACATTCCATTGAAGCAGGTTTCTCGACAAAACTTAATTTGAACTTCTGAACGATTGATGTCACATACAAGAATATTTCATGTTTCATAAGAGGTTCACCAACACACTTTCTTCGTCCTGCAAAAAATAGTCAAACAATTATGAATTCTATAATATATCTGGGTTAACTTCACCAACAGCATGAGAGAAAGTGAACAATGGCGTTTGTTTTCTATAATTTTAAGATTCACAGGGATTTGACCTTCTATGAATGTCAAAGTTACCCTTGTCATTTTTTGCATTAACCTTTTCAAATTAAAAATAAACAATGCAAAAGCTAATTTCTTTTAAAAGCCTTTGGCAAATGAAGTATTTATTCACGAGAAATACATACTATTTTTTTCTTTCTGAATCTTTCTTGCAACTTCACAACTAAGTGATTCACATACATGTAAATTTATTTATAATTGATGTGTTAACTTCAATGCAATAGCCCAAATAAATCACTGCTCATCACAGTGGGATCAATGGGCCAGCCGTACAAGCCTTTTTGGGCTTTGCCGCTGTAATTTTTTACTCCGATAATTTTAAAAAAAATTTTCTAGCAGTTTCCTGCTAAGAGGATTTTTACTCACCAGCACCAAATGGCATGACATTTTCAAAGTTGGCCAGCTTTCCATTTGAAATATAACGACTTGGTCTGAATTTATGTGGTTCAGGAAAAATCTTCTCATCGTAATGCACTCCATACAGATTAGCCATGACATTAG
The DNA here is from genome assembly GCA_026936325.1 of Platynereis dumerilii. Classification (NCBI taxonomy): domain Eukaryota; kingdom Metazoa; phylum Annelida; class Polychaeta; order Phyllodocida; family Nereididae; genus Platynereis; species Platynereis dumerilii. The sequence continues at coordinate 9,557,601 of JAPTHN010000015.1, read as the reverse complement.
TCCCTCTGAAATAAAACAGCCAATTGAAACCAACTTCCTTTCGCTTGTTCGTCTAAAGATCCCTTAAATTGGTCAAACATGAAAAGTAAAACTGACTTATATTCTATACAACAAGTACACACATCTGCCTTGGTTGTCATACACAGCAAATTACACAAAATCCAAAATCTCAGTTTGACCAAAAACCTGATGCAGGTGTAATGATAGAAGAGCATGGCTTGATTTGACTCTCTCCAATTTTGCCAAATTATCTTTCATTCACAATTCTGAAGTTGCTGGTAATAAAAGGCTTTTACAAGCAAAAAGACATAAAGATAGATGCACATGTTTACTGATGGGACTACTAAAATTCCTGGTAAATGCATTGTACATACTTGGGAATGAAGTAGCCTTTGACTGTCGTATCCACCTTGTTCACATGAGCAGCAGTGAGAGCAGCAACAGAACTCAATCGCATGGTCTCCAAAATAACTGCATCACAATATGCCATGCTGTTGCGATCCTGAAAAATATTTACTGTGGAATGTGATACTCTTTCTCTATATAATACAGTCTTAATGCTACCTGAATCCAAGGTGGATCCAAGGCGTCAGTCCTTGACCCTGCAGGCATTTTGACTTAATCTGATGTCAGGGGAATCAGGCTGACTTCCCTGACATCTTCCTGACATCAGTTAAACATAAGGTGACATCAGGTGCCCACTGAGGAATTAATAGCAAACAATTTTGAAGGGCAATCCAGAATAGCCATTCACAGACTTATTTCTAATTGCCTTTTATTTCTTTATTTCACTTTAGCCTAATATGTTACAAAGTTTTAAGCGCAATTTTATTTTAATAAATTGCCTGGCTAATTTACACTCGCCCAACTAAAAGGCTCGAAAATCACAGAAGATTAACTAATATTATAGTCTTTTTGTCAACATTTTTCCTGCGTGAAAAATGCATGATTTAATTGTCTGTGGTTTTACACAAGGAAAATAATTGAAGCTGTGAAACATTCAAATAGTTATTGCATCAATTTGAGAGTTTTCAAACTGGGAATTGTATTTATCACACCGGAGAGAAACCTGTTAATTCTTGTTATACCATTCGACACCTCTGTCAGCCAATCATGAGCCAGTATTTCACTGCAATAAAACCCATATTCCTTGTTGTCCAGTTATCCTCCCATGGGAGAATAATAAGTGAAGCTGTGAAAAAAAACACAGCAACAAATGACAAGTTTCAGTTTTGTCTTATGGTATAAGCCGGTTATTCACCGCGGGATCGGCAATATGCGGTTTATCACAGCTCGGGCTAACGCCCTCGCTGGATAAGTCACATATTGCCTCTCCCTAGGTGAATAACCTATACTAGTCGTTTCTTCATCAAAAGCTGGTCAGTGTTATCATGGTGGGCTCATGCACATCAGGCTACACTGAGAGGTAAGAATTACCTGTAGATTGGAGCGTATCAAGAAATGGCCTGAAGGTCAATACATGGGGCGAATACGCAGCGCTCCAAGTTAATTTTGGGTCTGAGGGGGCCATGGCCTAATGACCCCCCTAAATATGCCACTGCATGTAGAGTGATAATACATTGAGTTTACCTTCATGCCTGGATACAAAATTTACTTTACCTTCATGCCTGGAGGGCTATCATCGCACACTTTCTTGATTTCTTTCACCATTTCCTCTTGGACTTCTGGGTGCCAGCATATATAGAAGAGTACCCAACTGGTTTGAGTAGCTGTTGTAAACGAAAAACAGTCAGAGATTCATGACTATCTTTCCATCATAGATAAAGCAGAGTAAAAGAGCCTTCTTTTGCATGTATATTGACTTTCCCAACATTGTTTACTAATGCTAATAATCTCCATCAATATCTTCAAAACTGATTTTTGTTGGAGTAATTACAACACAATTGACTTCAAAGTTGCAGTGGTGTGTGCAATGCCTCCTGATTATAAATTGGACACAAACCTGCAGTGTCAATGGCATCAGGAGAAAAGATGACACAGCTGTCGATGATCTCAAGGTCTGTCAATTTATTGTCACTTTTTTCATTCCTGATCAACATGTCGTCCATGAAGTCCCGGGAGTTGTTCACATCCAAGGACTCTTTGTGCTCCTAAATGGAGAAGATCAACAAATGTTTGCAACAATTATGTCACACATAAAATAAAGCAATGCAAATGGGGTGAAGGCAAATATATTTTTGGTGTCAGTTGCCCTGAAGAAACAATTTTAAACAAACTCATTCAAGAAAATCATGTATATGACTTAAGAGATTTATTACATGGGAACCCTTTAAATGTATCACTAATATGAAACCAATTTGAACAATGTAGTTAGTAAAGTTGAGCTTACATGGGACATGCATTGTATATCAAAATTATTTTTAAAACGAAACAAAACTTGCAAGGTATTTAGTACTATTTACCTCAAGAAATGGATAGAAAATCTCTCTGACACCATTTACACTTGCTCTTGTTTTGTTAATCAATGGACGCTTCACAAACCACATGATGAAGGCAGGCAGAATGCTGTTACCAAAGAAGAGCATGAAAACATTTTCGAAGAACATAGATAAGAAGTCATTGGTCCTTTTTATTACATCATCAATTTTAGGGTCATCAAATTCATAAACTTGGTTGACAAGAATCTTCATGATGACACAAGTTGTAGCTTTAGCAATGGTGTTTCTCAGATCTGCAGAATCAACCGTGTTGTTTTCAAGGTTATGCAATGCAACCATCATCTTATACACTTGTTCCTTCATATTGCCTTCTGACAGAGTCGTTCCGAAGCCATGGGTCTTCATTGAAGCTATCGTGGCCGACTTCAGCTTTGACCAGTTTTCGTCATATGGCGCCGAGAAGAATTCTGCAAAAACAGTTAATATCCACTCAGTCAATGCAAATTTGTGAACCTGCTTTCACAAATAATCTTGCTCTTAAAAAAAACAGAAACACATTTCAGGGAATTTAATTTAACTAATGCATGCCATTGTGATTATTTAGTATTTGTGTATCATTATCTGTTTTGCAGTTGTGCCAATTGGGGGCAACCATTTAATGTCCAGAGCAAGGGGGTGGGCTTGGAGTTTCTGTTTTTTTTTAAATAAACAACTTCTTGCTCAGTTTTGGTGAAATAAATAAATAATTTTTGGGCATTATTGAAATAAATAGTTTCTGCTAGGGGTATTTCTTAACAAGATGTTGCTTGATTTTGGAATGAATATTCAATGGCTTGGCTTTCTTGAAATAAATAATTACTTCTGCCGCCAGTCGCTACTGTGAAATAAATTATTTCCCACAAAGGAAATCTCAAAGCCCCCACCCCTGGATAGTAAATAGTTGCCCCCTTAGAATCCTGAAGCAAAAACCATAAAGAATGGAGGCCCATTAGCCTACCTACCATAGGTCCAAATTATTAGGCAAGTCGACTTTTTTCTCATATCGCAAAAACAAATAAAAGAACTTTGATATCCTTCACGTGTAATGATGTATATTCAATTGAGTCAATACCCTGTAAATTTTGTTCAATTCCGTTGGTGCACTGAGGAGATACATCACAAAAAAGCCATATATACCCATTTTTTGGGCGTCCCGAATTATTGGGCAACGTCGGCAAAAAGTACCCAAAAGCCACCTAACAGATCTTAAAATGCTATAAACATGTAGCTCATAATATCTAATGAAAAATAGAACCATCGTTTCGAAAAAATGATACTTTCTACACTCAGGAATTAATATTATACCCTTACATTGGAATGACATTGAAATAAGCTTTTTTCATCAATATAAAGCCTCTCTTGATCTTAAAAAAGTCATATCACAACAAATTCACCTCATGATATTTATCCGGGACTCTGATGTTGTCCTGTGCAAAGAAAAACCAATTGTGCTGCTCTACAAAACATAACGCTAAGTCAAAAACTTGTGCTTCTTTTCCCCATAGAATTAGCATTGCCATCAATACAAGCCCAATTCACATCATTTTCATTTCAAGATACTGTTCACACTTATTGGTTCAAAGGGTTTTTCTTTCATTTGAGAGGAGTTCTAAACCTAAGGAAAGCAGAAAATGAGTTTTAACGGTTGGTAATGAATTAATGTGTTGTTTGACTAGGAGACACTCTTTATTTCAAGAACCATGTTATTCCAAAGGAAGGGTATAATTTTGATTCCTTAGTGATACAAGCCTTTATTTTCGAAATGATGGTTCTATTTTTCATTGAACATAATGAAGTAAATGTGCATAACATAATAAGATCTGTTAGGGGGTTTTTGGTTGCTTTTTCCTGACATTGCCTAATAATTTGGGACGCTCAAAAACTGGGTATGTGGCTGTTTTGTGATATATCTCCTCACCGCATCAACAGAATTGAACAAACTTTACAGGGTATCGACTCAATGGAATATACATCATCATGCATGAAGGATATCAAAGTACTCCTATTTGTTTTTGCGATATCAGAAAAAAGTCGACTTGCCTAATAATTTGGAACCTACTGTAGCACCCACCCTCATCAGTAGGACATGCGGATTAATAATGTGCTTACGTTCATGCAGGTCCATATCATCCACATTATTTTGGTCTCTGTGGTTAAATTCTTCTGACTTCACAAAACACTGTTTCACAGCATCTGCACTGTTCAGCATCACAATTAGTCTGAAATAGTAGCAGAAATGTCAGACATCAATTATCCCTTTTTATTATGCACACAGGTGTACTTCATATCCACAGTGCACAGTGTATGTCTATTGTCTAAGTGATTGTTGTCACTAGTGCAAGTGATGGGTGTAATTAGAATTGCCTCGATTTTCAATTTCCCTCCAAACCTTTTTGGCCCCTTGGTACCAAGGGGCCACTGTCGTCATCAACACTTCCTGTCAACAGCAAGCTGCAAGTTAAGTTGTTGTGGTCACAAAAACATTCCACACATTAAAGAACAACCCCAAATGATGTGTCCTAGTGATAAATTTGGTACTTATGCATCCCTACCTACAATTGTGTGCCTATCAGTGCTAAAGTTGACTCTTATTCAACATAATTCTTCAGGATTGCTGGCCCCACTTCCTCAAAAACTGGTCTTGAATATTTGGTAAAAAATTCATCTACCATCTGTAAGCATCCCCGCACACCAGACAGTGCTGCCACCTCGTGTATACTCAGTCCATCTTGTAGCAGCTGGCAAGTTCTGGCTGGCTGAGTTCTTTGCAAAGCAATCTGAATCTGAATCAGATATTGTGTGGCACAACTTCATGGTTGAGGACTGACGAGCAAACAAGATTTCAAACTTGTTTAATTATTATTGTACACTCTTGGTAGAAAATTGACCAAGGACCCTGTGCACATGCTATTTTTGACAAAAGTAATGAAAAACACCATCCCAGTGATCTCATTATAGGGTGAGTGACATCGCAAGTTTGACGTGTCCCAATGGGCAAATCTACATTGCAGCAACATTTGAAATGTCGCAATGTTTGGGAAAATTATGTGGAATATTACAGCAGAAAGGATGTTGTCACAATGTTGTGAAAAAGATAATTATGACATTATCATGCGACATTGTGGCAATTTTCACAATCTTGTGAAAAAACCTCAAAGTCGTGTCCTAGATGTGGCAACATAATTTCTACCATACATTTCTATCTATACGGCCAACAATTAGCTACAATGTGTGCCCCTTGGGGTCCTCCTAGTCTTTGAACGTGTCCGTGTGACATTGTGACTAAAATTTCTGTATCCAATTGTAAGGATTGAAAGAAAGTATACTTACTGGCTGCCAATATAATATGAGACGATGTCTGACTTGTACTGCTGAGAAAACCTCATTACGTCAAGATGAATGTTTTGTGTGAGGCTGGGAAGAGCTCCAAGGACAGGTACCCCACGAGGTCCTGGGGGCAAATTCCTGTAAAATCAGACAAAAAGAAAAAAGCACAGGTTGGAATGATGAAATGTCTAATAGGTCTGTCTCCATTTATAGTTCTGAATTTCTGTAGGAACTTTTTTGGAATTCCCTTTGCCTTTCATCAAGGTTTTGCCCCTCCACTATACATATTAAACATGTCTATACACTGACAAAGCATTAGCAGGAAGGCCATGCAGTTCTGTGCTCTAAGAGTGCTTGTTACACGTGCAGGCTTAAAATATTGTTCCATGTCACATCAGTGATGTCACACCACACACATTATGACAAATAACTACTATGAGTGCGTAGAGTTCATACTTTACATCCTGCATAAGGAGCAGCAGCACTGGTAGGGTAGGTTGATTTTGCAAATATTCCTGAATTTCAATCTTGGACAAATTGGGATAGTGACATTTTCATGTCAAAAGGCCATATCCAAAATTTCAGGCCTCTAATGCCCCAGTCTCACGGCGGCTCCCGGAGAACTATTTAGATCGGCGTCGAAGTATTTCCTGGTAATTTGGATGAATTTGGGTGATCCGCCGTCGACCTTTAACATCCCCCCAGGGGAAGTTTTTGTTCCCCTCAGTGGTTCCTAGAAATGGGAAAACTGCGCCGTGGATGTCAAAAAAGATTCAACAGGTACAAACTTTTTTTTCATGACGGCGGAGCAGAGCCCAAAATTTTCTTAATTTTTGGATGTCCGGCGTGGATTTTTTCAGTGAGAACGCCTCAAAAACATCCCCGCCGGGATATTAGGACATCCCCTGCCCCTGAGGGGACCTCTCCTGCCCCCGCGGGGACCTTTCCTGCCTCCGCGGGGACCTTTCCTGCCCCTGGGAGGACATTTGAAGCCTCGCCGGCAGTTTTTGACATCCCGCCGCGGTGAAATAGGTTCACTGAGGGGCAGTTATAGGTTCCCTGAGGGGTACTTTTTATATCTCGGGGCGATATAAAAGTATCCCTCAGGAGGAGGAAATTCCTTTCCCCCGGCGAACTTTTGGTGACGGCGTACAACTTTTCTTCCCCGCAGTGAACAAAAAGAACCCCGCCGTGATATGCTTTTAATTAATTATGTAATGGTTTTATAAACATTGTATGTCGCCGTGATGGTCATTTTTTTCCTAGAATTCAACTCAAGCTGCCCCTCAGTGGTAAAAAGTTCTCCGTAACGTGCCGTGAGAATGGGGCATAACTCTAATACTTTTTTGAGGAAATCCATTTAAGGTTTTGAGTTTTTAGACATTTGTCGCTAGGTTTGCTGATTCACGGTATTGAATAACTTATATTAGTCAATTTAAGAGACAATGTAATGAAACTGGTATGGTTGGACTGGGCTCAATCAGACCTTCATTTTGATACCAACATCAATGGTCTAGGCCAAATTTGAAGGCGCAAGCAATCTGATAACTTTTAATTTTTTTGCCTGACTTGCCAATCTATGAATCAAAGTATGAATATAGGTGTAAATGTAACTCCATTGGCTTTTGAGATATCTGGCAATATTATTGATCTTAGGTAAAGCACTCAGACCTATAATATAGTTACCTTTGTCAATTCGATGATTGTCACAGGTATCTTGAATAGAACCACAGAAATTAAGAACTCGTAAATATTAATTCACCACCGGTATCAGGTTATTAGATTTTGTCTGTGAGTCATTTCAGAATCAGGTTCAGTATTATAATGTCCTAAAAAAAAAGAGATAGAAATGGAACCCAGGGCATCATTCTAACCAAGAAAGAAGTTCAAATAGAACAACCACCTGATTGGAAATTGTATATTTCTGTACCGGTGTGCGGAAGTTGTAACATGAAACTTCCCTGCTTTGACAATTAAAGGGAGGTCTTGATAGATTATTGGACAGCTTTATGTCATCACTAGAGCGTTACGGAACTCATCATGCCTTTTGGATTGATATTACATTTCAAAAATAATATCAATGCTCAGAAAGAGAGAGAAAAATACAATTTGCTTTTTTGTGTGCAGTGCCATGTAAAGACCTACATCTCAAATTTCAACCTAGCTTTATGCTTGATGTTGGCTGTTAACTTGTTTGCATCAATACCACATTGAAATTTTATTTCTGAGGTTTGATTTGTTCAAAATTAAGCTGTGCAGCAGGAAAACTCGGCAAAGTTTCATAGGTTCTCCAAATGAAACTGTTACTCCCCCATTCAATACCTCCAATATGGCTCGTTGTAAGACCTCCAATGTTGTTGAAAGTGTAACCCAGTAGACTGACATAGGGTTGAATATAACCCGGACCAGTAAAAAACTTTTTTCAAGTAATTTGCTGTATTACTGCTTTGAATCATCAGATCCGACTTTCATTCTCAAAATTGTGTAATTTTATAAGAAGTGCAGATGTAAAATTATCGGAAACCCTTCATGTTAGTATTCAAATTGAAGGTCTTTTTGAGATATTTTCAAATATGTAAGTTGTATTAATGTATGATGAGAAATGGCAAAGTTATAGGAAACCGCGAGTTCGAGAAACAACCGAAAAATGTTCAAAATGTCAAAAATTCAATATCATTTCCTCAAACAAGTTTTCAAGTTAGAGACCTCAAATTTTGGATATAGCCGTCTGATTTGAAAGTCTCACTATCCAAATTTGTCCAATGGTGAAGTTCCGAAATCAACATACCCTGCAAGAATTCACATGCAGCAACTGCCAGGCAACTGCCCCTGTGGTGGAACAACTGCCCTGAAAGTTGAAACTGACACATTTAAGCCTCCGTTATCACTTTGGATTTTTCATTTCAGAGTTTCGGTAGTGTTATTACAGATCTTGTATAAGTGTGCCATGTTCCATGTGAATATATGCCCAGATGATGTCTGTATTGCAATACTGACATCACTATTGGCACAAGCTTGAGTGTTGATTCCAACTGCTACCAACAAGTCAGGCTTATGGGCTGTCTCAGTGTGAATGACAATTGATTAATCTGCATTCATTGGTATGGTTGTTTGATTCATTTGGAGCAGGTGAAACTGATATGTTTGAGCCACTTGCTTGATCCATCGTGGACATTCATGGTTCTGTTGTGAAATTTCTCATTGAGGGCTGCACCTTGTGGCTTTTCAGCCTTTTAGGTGAGATCTGGGCCAAAGAAACTGTTCAGAATCGATGACTGGAATGGGGATGATGGGGAGATTTTTTGGAAGTGAACGTGGCGGTGTTGCATGGGCATACCAAAGGACGAGAAATGGGGGGGGGGGGTAGTTGCTCCCCAAAAATTTGGGAAAAGGTCAGACAAGGAGGCTAAGAATTCGATCATCAAATAAACATCATTGGAAATCAGTGATAAGGATGCCCCCAAGCAAAACTCCCCCCCCCTTAGGTCTTAAATTCTGAATGGTTCCTGAGTATATTATTTTTGCCAAGACAGAGCAGCACATGATAACCTCTCAGACCAACAAATGAATGTGAGAGTGAATGAATTTGTTTTGTTGTAAAAGTGCTAAAACTGATAGCAGTTATACACAAAATCTATGCATTATATATAGCTGGATATTGTAACTTCTGGATTTATTCAAAACATCAAACTGAATAATCAATGTTGAGCAACAATCTAACAGCTTATGTGTGAATTTGTAATGGTGTGATCAGTATGCATCCTCCTCACGCAGGGATAGTTGACACTACCCCTGCTCTCAAGACCTGTCTGAGAGCGGAGTCTCATTAAAATTAATCCACTCACCTACTTACATAACATAATTGCAAGTGCCAATCAGGAACTTGCTTACAGTTTTGGGGGCTGGTAGTGACATGAAGGTCATGTTATACAACACAGAAAGCAGATTACCAGCGGTGACAGATATTTGATTATGAACAACTGAAGTTGTTCCCAGTTTTTCTGTTGTTTTGATCCCAAGATTGCCAGTTTTGTGGGCATTCACACATGCAGTGTGTTAAAACTGTTTGGAGATAGAGACAATTTATTTAGTATAGGGGGCCAGTTCACTATCTGGTTAATGGGACTTTCTTCCCAAATTTTCCAGATCTTTGCCAGAATATCATATTACTCAGTGGCAGCTCTTTGGCAGCTCCCTAAAAAGTCAGTAGCAGTCTAAGTAAACTCAACAGCAAAAGAAACGCAACACTTGATTTTAGATTTTTGGCCAAAACTAATTAGATGAAATTGATTCTATCGTCGATAAGCATAACTATGTCAAAATTCATTCAACTGCGACTGTTTCCTTTCTTTGGTTGTTTATTAATTTTGCACAAAAAAGACCTTCCCTACACATTACAACCAAAAGGAAGACACCTAATGGATGTTTAAAAGCCGAAAAATATCTTCAGCAACTTTATTTTTAGATTCCATACCAAGTTTTGAAAATATGTGTATCACCAATTTTAGAACAAAGTGACCAAAATCGTTTAGTTTCATGTCTTTTGAATTGTGCTTTTTTTGTGAACAATATGTGTCCAATATGTCTCTGATGTATGAGAACGAAATTCAATGCAAAATATTGATAAGAAAAAGTCTTTCATTGCATCTGGTAAAAAAATGTCCAAGTCCATAGCCAGTTAGACACTCTTTTTTTATTTCAGAATGCAAGTCTCATTCCAGAAATTTCCAAGAGATGGTGCTCAACTCCAGTCCAAATTATTCAACCTGCAATATGACCACAATGGTTTGATTATTATTGGTCCTAGCCCGAAGCCCCACCTGTTGATAATTTCTGGAATGAAAATGATGCTCTGTAAAAATTCATTCCAAAGTATTGACCTGGACCTTTTTTTACCAGAATATCAGTTCAGTCTATATCAACGCAGAGATATCTGTAACATCTAGTGAAAGTGTTTTTTGCATGTGCCAAAGTTTCACATTTTTGAAAAGAGGGGTACGTGCACTCAGGGTCTTAGAAAAAATTAAAGCATTAAAGCTACAAATAACACAAGCACATTGTCAATTAATATGCAGGCCAAAAAACTAGTCAATTTATGTAAATTTATACATAGATCATATATAGAAATCGAAAAAGAGGTCTTTGAGTTAATCAGATTTTTTTTAAAGGGGGGCTTATTTTTGTTGACCGACGTATATTAAACAAAGGGTTACGTAATACAGCCCACAGGAAGTATTTATTTGAAGAGTACCCAGAAGGCTTTACTTTTCAAGGACACAGGAAAAGTAATAATCTTTTTATTTTTAACTTAAATTGTGCTTTCTCTGGATCTAATGGCTATCCCTTACTCTGTAGAACGATGAATAGATAGGTAGATAGGTAGATAGGCAGATAGACTATAGATAAGTAGACAGAGGGATTTCTTTATTGAGACAGATAATTTTATTGTTATATATGTATTTTTTTATAAATATTATCTTAATTTGTGCTATCTAATACAAACTTTTATCTCTTTTAGAATTATATGTTTAGCCTAGTTTTCTTTATTTTATCTATTTAATATTTTATCGTTTCCATGTAACTTTTTTTAAATTATACAGACATTTTTTGTTGGTTTTTTTGTCAGTCAGCTATATCTTGTATGTGTTTGTGCTTTTCAGCAACTTTCAATGCAAAACACTTAGTGTTGTTTTCAGTTTAAGCTATAATTGCTTCAGTAACCTGCTGCAAATTGACAGATAATGTGATTATTGCAGTTACCAGAAACAATCAAAGGCTTACATATTGCAATGTTTGCACATTTCTCTTGAGAGTAATCATGCTACTGATTGGCCAAAATGTCCCAATTCTTAACCTGTCAGGCCTTCCTGCAAGCCAGGGCTACCTATCAGTACCTCATGCTACGGCGCCGGATGCATAATTGGCAAGCTGCCAATCTTCACTGAAACACCGTGCATGTGGTCAGGGTAGCTTCACAAGCGCTACACTGAGAGGTGAGGATGTCAGTATGGGTTCCAAGTGACACAGCTGAAACTGCGAATATACCAACTGTGAAATCATTATGCTGATACTGACATCACAAGAGCACTGTGGCAGAACGTGGCACACTAATACGAGATCTGTAATAATGGCAGAAAAACAGCTCAAAGTTGGGGAGTTTAAGCATGAAAGAACGGAATTTACTCATGCATGACCCTGAATTCTGCCAGTCTTCTCACAGCTAGCCCTGTTTGGCAAAAAGGGACTGGGGTCAATCTAACATATATTGGGTTTAAAACTGTTATTGATGCTTAGATTGCTTACACTGGAAATGTTGATTTGCCAGTCAGCACGTTATACTGCTCTTGAGCTGCATATCATCCCAAACTGTGACATTATGCTGTCAGTTCGAGCAAAAAAAAATTGAAGGAGTTATTGGACACATAATAAGCTGAACCATCTGCCACTATAGCATCCCCTTCTACATCCTCCCCTCCCTCTCTCTCTCTCTCCTCTCTCCTCTCTCTCTCTCTCTCTCTCTCTGTGCTCTCCCTGTGCCTCAAGCTGCCACAGCAGCTGCAGCAAGCAATGGCCAAGGATACATAGCAATGGCTAAGCATGCAAGGTATTGTGAACAACAGCAGCAGTTGAAGACTGTTGACCAGTAATGAGCAACACACTCTCACAATTTTCCCTGAAATGTTAAATGTTATTACAGCATGCATGCAATACAATGCACAATGTAAGCTGCATATCATGTGGAAGGCAATGTCTATAGATATAATCCCAAAGTTATTGATGGACTGTACTCACTTGGGCCTGGTCAAATATTTGTAGACTGAATAGGCCACAATAGCTCCTGCTGCTGTTCTCCATTTGTTCTCAATTAAAAACTCCAAGTTGCTGTCTCCAATCAATTCTGTGAAGCTGGTCCAACATTTCTCCAAGCTGCTCTGTAAAGTGCTGAGGACTGTCATCTTGAACCTTGAAGAGTAAACACGAAGCAGTGCATTGACTAGCTGTGTATTGACTGCTTCTGTGTGCCTCTGGGTGCTTCCATGAAGCTGGTTTGTTTATCGCAATGCATTCTGGGTCCTGGAGTGAACTATGCAAATATAGCGCCGTACAGCTATCATCCTCTTTAACCAAGATAATATAAGATAAGATAAGATAAGATAAGATAAGATAAGATAAGATAAGATAAGACAAGATAAGATAAAACTTTATTTCAAGTAGGTGATGATGACATAAAAACAGATAACACAAGCTATAAAGCTTTTAACCGACAATGTGAAATAACAAAACAAGATCAAATATATGTACAGATAAGTTAATGAAATTTGAAAGAAAGTTTACAATCTTAAAGATGTACTTAAGTTGAGATCATTATACTTTACAGAGAATATTGTACACGTCGTACAGTCACAATTCTTTAAACAATTGCTATTTCTTAAAGCAGACCTAAATAAACAAAATTCTTGAAAACATTTCAAGTTTTAAATGGGGAGAGAATTCCACAATGAGGAACCTTGATATCTACTGACTTTTTTCCAAACTGAATAGTGTTAGAGGTTGGTAGAACTAGTCTGTTACTGTCACGCATGTTGTAGGGAGACACCTGTTTCCTAAAAAAGTTACTTACCAAGGGTGGTACTAGGTTATTAAAGTTACCCTGAATGATAAAATCCCTGGCTAAATGTGGGCGATTTCCAAAGCATAACAACATGAACTTTACATTACTGATATTTGCAAGTAAATTTTTTAATCTTTCTTTGATTACGTAAATTATTTAGTTATTTTATGTACTTTATCAAGATAGTTCCTCCATCCTCCAGCACATCCTTTGTTCATGACGTCACAATGACCATTGTTAAACTTACATTGCTACAAGTTATCTAATTCTAACAATACTGATGACGTCACAAAGTTGATTGCACTCAACACTGCGATTTTTTTCCGTGCGTACCCGAAATAAATCTAGGGGTCATTTAGGGCATTTGACAGGTCATTAGCAGTAGATAAAAAAGTCCTATAGCAAAGAAACTTTACACACTAAGCATTGTGACCACAATAAACAAGATAATGTAAAAATTATACATTTTTTGGAGTAAAGCTGACCCATCATGCTGGGTAACTTAAAGTACTTTGAAAACAAATTCTGCTAAGTTATTTCTACGATTTACATACAGCATGTGTTTGCCAGTTTTTATTAATAATTAATCATAAGTGCTTTCATAATTATTACATACCAGGTTTAAGGCCCTTTTATTCAACTTTTAAATTTTTCTACACTGGCCGAGAGAGAAAGTATCATTTACTAAATAACATTATACCACACCTATGAGCCAGCAGCCAATCAGAAGCCTGTATTTGGCTGGTATATTTCATATATTCTTTGTTGTTCACTTATACGCCCATGGGAGTATATAGAATATATAAGCCTCATTGTTTAACAAAGCTCAAAACACAAACAGCAAAACTGTACCAAACAGTGAATTATTAACAAAAATTAAACAAAAGTATTATAAAACAAAACGCCTGAGACAAAGCCGTAAATCCTTAAATTTGACCCCATTCAGATTTTAATGTCAAGAACACAACTGATAAGGATAAGGGGTCAACCATATTGGATCTCTAGGAGGAGGAGGAGGCTTTGATTTTTTTTTTATAGATAATTTCTTGTCCTCTTTAGGTGAAATAAATAATTCCTATAGAGTCGTTTTGAATATATAAAATAATTGCTGGTGGTGGAGGTATTTCTTAACATGGTTTTGTTTAATTCAAAAAGAAATATTTTAGGACATCATTCACTAAAAATAAATAGGCCTAATTACTGCTGCTGTTATCATGAAATAAATGATTTCCTGTCAATTGGAAAATTAAAATTCCCAGCACCCCCCCCTTTATATCTGATGGTGATCCCCAACTATCCAAATGCATATATTCTTCTGATTTTTTAACTTTTTTTCCCACAATTTTTTCGTTTGCCTGCTTTTTTCCCTGTTAAATCTGTTTTTTAAATTCTTCCTCCCCCTAAATTTTCAAGAAAATCTTTTGTTCCAAACTTTTTTTTTTACAACTCCCTCTCCAACCCTTTTCCAAATTTTGTTTTCTGATTTTTTTCTCAAAAATCCCCCCCCCCCCAAATTGCAAATTGTATAACCCAATTTTTTTTTTAGAATTTTTTTGTACCACTGTTTTTTTTTTGGTCAAATTAATTTTCTTTCCAAACATCCCCCCCCCACATTTTCCGAGGGGGGGGGATTTTTTTTTTCCACTTTTAAAAATTCAAACTGTTTCTTTTTCAATTTCCTATCCAAACATTTTTCATTATAATTTTGCAACTAATTAGCTTATTACAAACTATTGTCTTTAAAATCAATCTTTTGTATGCAGGCAGCACGGTCTTCAAGCTTTGGTGTTTACACATGTATGTTATTTGAGCATATATATTAAAGGTAGTAATTGGGAGATATCCCTGTATTTCAAGTAACTAACACAATGTCAAGGTCCACAGTATTAAAATCAGTTGTTTTCTAAATTTATAACCAAATTCTAAAAATGTAAGGGATGTCTCTGTAGCTTTTTTAGTGCGTGATCGAAAATTTCAAATACCTTTCAGATGCATTAGCCTTGTATATCCAAGAAAATGATCAGAATATGTATAAATTTCATATCATATAATTGTCAACTGTGATTCCTTTTTGATTTTTTTTCCTCAACTGATACTTTCATGTGATTAGATTAATCCCACTTGGCAAATTGTTTGTAGCAGTTTTCTTCCTCTTTCCGTAAATCCTTCTTGTTTTATTTTCTTTTTAAAATCTCTTTGTTTTGTTTTATTTTGTTTTGTTTAAGGTATAAGTTAGTTATATCCCTTGTTTTCGTGAATATGTGATAATCCTCGGCTACGCCTCGGATATATCATATATTCACTCAAACGCGGGATATAACTGGCACGTATAGAAAATTGGAAGCCACAAAAGCTTCACATACTCTAAGACTTCTTTCATAATCAACATACTTGCTCATTCTTTGCAAAGCATTTATTTGTCTGGCTGCCTTTTCGATATAACCGAAATGTGGTGATTAGAGTTTAGCTTTTGGTCAATGTGAATACCTAATAGCTTGACTACAGCCTCAGACTTGATGATGTTATTATCTACCTTAATTTCAAAATCTTGGTTATCACGTCTGAAGCATATCGCCTGAAATTTGGTTGGATTAGCTTTCACGTAATTTGCCTTAAACCAGGTTAACGCTTGTGCTGATGCTTCCTTAAGTTTACTTTTAACAATTGATAGATCCCTATGGGAATGTGACAAAGTGTTATCATCTGCATATTTATATACTTCACAAGTTTTCTCTAAGTCCATCAAGAAATCATTGATAAAAATATTAAACAGGATATCCAACATTACAGTTGCTGTCTATGGACTTTCTCCAACAAGACCTGTCCTGACTTTAATGCAAATATCGTCATAGTGGCCTATGCAAAGTTTCATACAAAACAATGATTTCACAAATTACAATATATATATATATATGTTAAAGGTCAAATGATACCTATTAAATTAAATGGGATGCATACTTTTTAAAATGCTACAAAAATAATTTGCAATGAGCTTGTCGCAAATTTATAGAGGTTCATGTTTTTTATGATCTATCTATCTATCTATCTATCTATCTATCTATCTATCTATCTATCTATCTATCTATCTATCTATCTATTTAGCTATTATCTACCTATCTGCCTATCCATCTACCTGTCTAGTACACACTTGTATGTTCACCACCTGTAACAAAACTAAGGCCTTTGCAAACTGCTAAGCTCTTTAAAAGCTATTATTAGTAGGCCTATGTATAAGTATTAAGTGCTACAACCAACCTTTGTCTTTCAACCTAGTATGATTTGCATAATAGTCAGGACAGGTCATTGTATGTGAAATTTGCATAGGTCAGCATAGGATATTTGCATACAAGTCAGGACAGGTCTTTCTGATAGAAGGTGATATTTGCATTGAGCACATCATGACCCAGAATGCCCAGCGATAAACAAACATACCTACAGAAGCACTGTGTTCAAGCACACAGCAAGTCAATTCACAGTTTACTTTTGACGCTTCAAGATGACAGTCCTTAGCACTTTGCAAAGCAGCATAGAGACATGCTGGGCAAGTTTCGCAGAATTAATTGGAGACAGCAACTCGGAGTTTTTAATTGAGAACAAATGGAGCCTTGCAGCAGGAGCTATTGTGGCCTATGCAGTCTACAAATATCTTACCAAGCCCAAGTGAGTACTGTCAATCAATATTTTTGGGGTTGTAAAATATATTGTAGGCACCATATCTTTCACATGTCAGCTTACAAGCTTACATGTAGTGTATGCATGCTATTGTAATAAATTAATATTTCAAAAAAATCATGACCAAAATCACCAACTTCCCTCAAACCCAGCTTGGTTCACAGCCTCTCGCATAGTCAGCTGTTTGTGCCTGGGTCACTTTTAACTGGTGTTTAGGGACCGTTCAGAATTTATGACTGGGGGGGTGGGAGTTTTGGCCGAGGGGGTACTAACTTTTCACACGTGTTTCAAGGGGGCTAATAATTTTTGACAAGACGTCCAAGGGGGGTAAGAAAATTTTACAAAACATATATGTAATAAAACACGCATACACTCTGTTTATTCATGCTTTTTTATACGCAAAAGTCCGCGAATCTGTGCGCGTGACCATCCAAGTGGCACATCTGTGACATTATATGTGTGTATTTCTTTGTATGCCGAGGGGGGGGTACTAAAAATGCGCATGAAACCTAAGGGTGGGGTACTAAAATCCGCATGAATCTCAAGTGGGGGTATCAATGTTTGACAGGAAGTTCTGATAGAACTCCCATCCCCCCCCCAGTCATAAATTCTGAACGGTCCTTTAGGCAGCGTGAAGCAGCCAGAGAGAGAGCTTTAGGAGAGAGAAAAAGCAGGGTGTGTAGAGGCTGACATTTAGTGGGGCCGGTGGTTATTATACCCAAAATGATTACATGTACTGTGGTGTCAGAAGCTAATATAATTTCTAAAAGATATAGGCCTACATTGTATATGATATCACAATACATTTGACAATCAGTGCAGTATAGATTTTTGACTATATGGCCATTGATCAGCTGATAAGCACATGATGATCTGTCAGATCTGATCACAAACATTTGACATCCATTGAATGGGAGTGGTTAATATGCAAATATGTCTCCAGTGACATGCTTTCGGTTACAGAAATCACAGAAAGAAGCATGTGGCAAATCCAGATTTTCATGAATGTTTTCGAAAACAAATGTGTATGTCCAGGTTTACAAGTTTGATGATCAACACCCATTGTGTAAAATCTCCAAATATTGTTAACATTGCATCCACCCTTGCAAATAGTAAACCCAAGGGGCACAAAACATAAACACAATGTTGCAAATGGTTGGTGGATTCCTCCATTGTCACATAGAAATGTATGGTAGAATTACATTGCCACAACGTAAATATAACATTGATATTTTCTCATGTTGCATCACAATGTTGTGACAACATTGCCACAATGTTGCTTGTAACATCACATCTGGTTGTTGCTTCACAACATTGTGACAACATCGTTTCTACATACAATTCTACAAGATTGTCGCAACATTGCTGCACGATAAAATTGCCCAATGGGAAGGCACATTTGAAGTTCAAATTGGGACTGAAGTGTGTTTTGGGATTTTTAAAACATTTCATTTAGATCCAATAAATGCTGATCAACAGGGCTTTCTTGAGCTTGATTTCGCTCTGTATGATGGTAGCACAGACTGACAACTAGAATACTGTTGTGAATTACAAATATGCCCCCCCCCTGTTCATTTTTTTAATCACTGGAGAACATACCTATATTCTTTCACACCCTCTCAAGTGCAAACTGATGAAGTAAGATGTATCTGAGAATTTTTTGTACAAAAAATACACAGCTACTCAAGTTCTCATACTTCATGGATCATGCTGACTTTGAAGGATCAGATTCTTGTTTTTCTTGCACGCTTTCATAGTTCGAATTGAATATTTCATAAAACTAGCCTATCCATTTTTTGTTTGTTTACAGGAATTTGCCCCCAGGACCTCGTGGAGTGCCTGTCCTTGGAGCTCTTCCCAGCCTAACTCAAAACATCCACCTTGACATCATGAGGTTTTCTGAGCAGTACAAGTCAGACATTGTCTCATATTATATTGGCAGCCAGTAAGTATACTATCTTTTACATTAATTTCACATTTTCAGTGTGTAAAATAAAAAGATGTGATAATCCATATGTCTTTCTAAAAATTGTGAAAAAAAGAACAATTGTGGCCTTGAAAAACTTTTTAAGCAATTAATTGGATCAAAGAAGGCGCTGCAAATGGAACATCGCCAACACAATGCAAATTCCTGTGCTGAAGTTTCATTGGGGTTATGAATGTATGCCAAGTTTTCACGATTGCACCTAATGATGCACATACGTTTATGTCCCATGAAATTCTGGATATTTTGGTCATTTTGGGACAAGCCAGTGTTAGAAAAATTGCTAGCCTTGATGGTTGCAGGCAATTTGGTGGCTTTGAAAAGACCATGATATGCATGTAGACAATGTACATATGATTCCATACATGTGCGTGCAATGCGTGTATATAGGCCTACCATGCACTTCGCTTTGTCAATGTGTGGCTCCAATGTGCTTCGCCGATTACTCGAAGCTGCTGTATATTTACCGCAAGTGATATATATATATATAAAACTTTTAGAATATTTTAACGTTGGTTCTAGTCTCTGCTCACTATATGGGCCATTCTCAAATTTCGGGACAACAGGTATAGGAAAATTGTCCTGTAACGGAGGGGACAATGTGGTAACGAAGGGGAATTTTGATGTAAAAAACCAAATGTAGGAACAGCAACAAAAGGAAAAATGATAAAAGATTGATGTAACTATTATTTTCAGAAGTACTTCATCTCGTATCAGTAGATTTTTTGGTTCAAACGTCGATTTCTTGCTCATGATCTGCTAACGGAGTGGACGGTAACGGAGGGGAACAATTTTTTGCTTTTCGCTCATTACTGCTTTTTATTTTGGATAATTGCAGAATATTAAAACCTGCCACCCTCAGCAACATATACATGAAATCGCTCTGTAAAATTATCATTGGTAAGCTTGGAAATGAAGGAAACGGAGGGGACATTTTAGTGAGACCAAAATCATTTTTTATGAACATTATGTCATAATTTATTGAATACATGTTTTATGAAATCTGCAAGGCAGTGGTACTATGGCACACATGCGTCTTATGATATTCAGTGAAAATAGCTCATAAAAAACAATAACGAACAGAGCTATGGTAAGTAACGGAGGGGACAAAAAAATTGACATAAATTAGTGACACAACTATTGTATCAATTTAATCAATGAAATTATACACACACATAATTGAATATGAACTAAATATAAATTCAAGTCTATATTCCCATGAATCGTGCAAAGAAACTTTGAAAATAATGGTATATTAGGAGGAAAATGAACTCTTGATTTTGTCATGTCAGGTCCAGTGACAGGGAAAAACCATTGATTTTGCACGGATTTCTGGACATAATGCATTAAAAAAAGTCTAATGAATGACTTTTTGCTCCAAATGCAGTGGTTCTAAGTAGAAATATGAATAACAGATGCAGAGTGACGCTTCAGATATATATCGCATTCATATTAATGTCTGGGAGCTAGAGTGACGCAAATTGTTCCGAAATTTGAGAATGACCCATATATCTGTGCGATACCAAAAAAAGTACACTGTGCCAAATGATCTAATTTGTCTCTTCTTCTTTTTTCAGACTCATTGTCATGCTGAACAGTGCAGACGCTGTGAAACAGTGTTTTGTGAAGTCTGAAGAATTTCATCACAGAGACCAAAATAATATAGATGACATTGGCCTGCATGAACGTGAGCACATTTTTAAATTCAGAATTTAGCATGTGATGCCAATGAAGTAATTTATTCTGATCTTAGAGAGACAGAAGGTATTTTGTTAAAATTACAGCAAATCCACTAATATTTAAGTGTTACATAGCTTTACGTGTACAAAGCTGTAAAAATATGTGTATTCTGGTCAAATAAAATAATACTGTCTGTCTGCCTGCAGTAGCAAAAGCAGCCAATAGTCTAAAACTCTACATGCTGAACAGCGCAGACTATATTCCCCAACCTCCTTGTCTAGACCTGAAAGGTGTGAGACTAAAGAGGCGTGTTCACAGAGTTATTATAGGGCTGTACCAAAAACTATATTTTGGTCTCTAAAAATACAGGCTGACATCGACCCACTCCTGTATCAAAAGAAGCATGAGGTACATATTAAATTTTACTTCTTTTTCCAGAATTCTTCTCTGCACCATACGACGAAAATTGGTCAAAGCTGAGGTCAGTCACAGTGTCATCACTGAAGAACCATGGCTTCGGAACTTCTCGGTCAGAAGATAACATGAAGGAACAAGTGTACAAGATGATGGTTGCGTTGCATAACCTAGAGAACAACACAATTGATTCAACAGATCTGCGAAACACCATTGCCAAAGCAGCCACCTGTGTCATTATGAAGATTCTGGTTAATCACACTTATGAGTTTGATGACCCTGAAGTTGATAATGTTATCAAAAGGATCAATGACTTCATGGCAGTGTTCTTCGAAAATCTCTTCATGCTCTTCTTCGGCAATAATATACTTCCTGCCTACATCATGTGGTTTCTGAAGCGTCCATTTATTTACCAAACAAAAGCTGGTGTAAAGGGTGTTCGGGAGGTTTTCTATCCATTTCTGGAGGTAAGAACCCTCTAACTTGTATTTCTTTGTTATAAATGAATTTGAAAAACACAATGCATGGTCAAATTAGTTTATATTACTGTATGACTGATATATATCTAAAGACACCCCATGTTATCAGTCATCAAGTCATATTGTCTTCCATGCCATGGGCTCTTTTTCTTTTGTACATATGCTTGTCTTCTATCAAATCTGTAGCAAAGGATGTAGGAGTGACACTTGGCCACAAACACTACAATAGATATTTACAAAGACATTTATCTTTCACACTGCTTCGTATACTCCAGTTTGGCAGCAAACCTTTTTTTTGTTGATCTTCTGCATTCAGGAGCACAAAGAGTCCTTGGATGTGAACAACTCCCGGGACTTCGTGGACGACATGTTGATCAAGAATGAGAAAAGTGACAATAAATTGACAGACCTTCAGATCATTGACAGCTGTGTCATCTTTTCTCCTGATGCCATTGACACTGCAGGTTAGCGTCCAATTTATAGCATAATATTATGTTAAAAGAGTGAACATATCGGTTACTGTAATGTTTTTTTAGCAATTGGTGGTTTGGCTGGTTTGGAATAGCATAAGGGGTCTGTCAATATATAGCATGATTCTGTCTGAAGGTCCTCTAAAATAGAGCTCTAATTTCAACAGACCATTAATCCACCTCCATCTTTTTACTTTTACAACAGCTAGTCAGACCAGTTGGGTACTGTTCTATATATGCTGGCACCCAGAAGTCCAAGAGGAAATGGTGAAGGAAATCAAGAAAGTGTGTGGCGATAACCCTCCAAGCTTGAAGGTAAAGTACATTTTGTATCATCACCATATAGAAAGTCTTGTTTGTCATATTATACCCACTGGATCACGGGTACTCACAGATATAATTGCAATTGATGCCGGACAAAAGACACTACCAAGTGTGTAACCCAGAAGGGCAATAAGCGATTACTTTATTCAATATTCTGGAAGCCGGACAACTAAATTTTACATTTCCCTTAAGCCGCACTCTTTCATTTGTATGTATGTGCCAAAGTTATAGTTTTAATTTTTGGGTTTGGAGTGCCAAATTTCAGCAGGTGCTGATCTTTTCAGGAACGTAACAGCATGCCTTTCTGTGATGCAGTCCTTTTGGAGACCATGAGGATGAGTTCCGTTGCAGCTTTAACTGGGGCCCATGTGAACAAGGTGGATACGACAGTCAAAGGCTACTTCATTCCAAAGTATGTACAATGCATATATATGAAGAATTGTATCTTGTGCACCACATTTCACAGATTGAACATGTTTTTGTAAAAGAGAAGATTGAGAAGCCATAGAACTGAATTTTTGACCAAGTGTTCAGTGGTTCCTGAGTCTATAGATGTAAAGTAGGCCTATATATATAAATGTGCAGAACACAATTTAAAAATAAAAATCTGCCAGTAAATCAACTTCTTTCTGTTTGACAGGAGAATATGAAATTGTGGACATGTTTTCATTTGGCTGTTTAATTTCAGAGGGACTCATGTTATGGCTAATCTGTATGGAGTGCACTTCGATAAGAAGGTTTTTCCCGAACCGCATAAATTCAAACCAAGCCGATTTATATCACATGGAAAACTGGCCAACTTTGAAAACGTCATGCCATTCGGTGCTGGTAAGTAAGGCGAGAACATTGGGCTGCTTGACAAATTATTTGCTTTGTTAAGAATCATCTAGATTATCGCACATATGGATGGCTTGTAGGGTTGGGACGATAATTATTAACATTAAATATCGTATTGGCAAGATCATAGATATCACAATATCAACGATGTTTTATCGTGATATTTCGTGTATTTTGTGTGTCAAAACTACAAAATCTGAATTTGCATCACTCTTGTCCGCCATTTTCAGACTGATTTCTTGCTTTTTCTTCTCATTTATGGATTCTATGACACCCGCGATATTATAACAAAACAACCCAAGTCAGGGTCACTGAGTAACAATATCACGAGCTGTTGTGTGAATTAATATCACTCGAGCCCGCAGGGCGAGAGTGATATTAATTCACACAACAGCGAGTGATATTGTACGAAGTGCCCTGACGCGTGGTTGTTATGTTTTTATCACCTGGTTTTACCTCAAATTTTCAGTTATGAAGAGGGACTATTTTCTGCCATTACAAAAATGTGACGTCACCATGGAGCAACAATGGACATGACGTCACAATCCCATTATTCTGGCCCTTGTTTGGCTTGTGACATCATCAGGCAGCTGAAATGCTGGTGATGTCATAACAATTGTTAAAAAATATCGCCCTTGAAGGGTGGTATTTTTTACAATATCATAGGCCCTGATATTTACAGTGATATTCACAGCCAACCAGGTGATAAATCTTGTCATCATGATATCAGCCTCATAAGATATTGTGATATCAAAAAACCATTTTTGTCCCATCCCTAATGGCTTGATTGCAAAATTCCAAGATAGGTTTGACATGAGCAATCAGCTTGTTTGGGATGTTAATGAAAAGTAAATCTCCAAATGTTTTCTGTTCTAACTTGTTAGCAATAGTTTTGACTTAACAAGTATAAATTTCTCTTGGGTACTCCATTTTAATGAAGCAATATTGATTTCCAAATTGTTTACTCCTTTTTGCAGGACGAAGAAAGTGTGTTGGTGAACCACTGATGAAAAGTGAGATATTCTTATATGTGACTTCAATAGTTCAGAAGTTCAAGTTAAGTTTTGTCGAGAAACCTACTTCAATGGAGAGTGACAACTTGTACCGCCAATGTCCGAAACACCAGATGAAATTTGTGCCAAGGGAGTGATAAACACCAATGGAAAATATATGTATATAAGTTGTATATGGCTGATGTCTTACTGGACATGACATTAGATAGATATTTCTTTTTTTGTATGAGTTAGAAACACTTTTGACATCACGATTGCTACAGAGATCACAGTACGGGTACCCAGGTTATTCAGACATATTTGCTATATTATGGTGCGATAATTGTAAATTGTTAAGACATGTATTACAATTGTATATCATTTAGTCATGTATTATGTGTTATATTTATCAAGACTCCCGTCCCCGATTGCTTTGGTAGACATTATAAATGCAGTTTTTAAAAATATTTGCACATCTCAAGTCTGCCTGGTAAACAAAATAATTTTGTCCTTCATTACAATACTTTTACATTCTGATGAAGGTACCAAATGGTACCATTAATAAAGTCACATGCTGTTTTTACAAACACTTTTAATTCTTTTTTCATCTCCCACATAAACAGAACAACAGATATTTGAAAGAGGGCTACGATTAGATTTTCAGGGGTGGGAGGCTTTGTGTTTTCCTCTGCGGGAAATTATTTGTTTCACGATCACAGTGAGAGTAATTATTTATTTTGAGTGCCTGAGGTCCCTAAATATCTGTTGTTAAATCATGAACACCCCACAAGAAGTAGGCCTACCTGCACCAGTAATTATTGTGGAGGTGGTCCCACCTCCACCTTGTAATTGTGCGAGTTGTCAAAATGCTGGCCTTGGAGGATCCAAACTTTGGTAAAGTTTTTGGGTTTTCCTGGAGCCATTTAACCATCACAAAGTGTAGGCATTGGCATTTCATCTAATTAAACGTCCCATGTGGGTACTCACGATGTCATCCTTGCATGCTAAACTTGAGAATTCTCGCTGGCAAATTTCCACAAAAAGGACTCTCCAGGTTCATTTTTGCATTGAATTTCGCGCTGTTGGGGACAGCATAAATCGCGGGTCCAGGGCGCGGGACGGACTAATCAGACCTTTGTCATTTCAAGGCCATTGAAGATGCTCCTTTAATTGCATTTAATCCAGTTCCATTGAATGACACTCTCTGTAATACATTGATTACAAAACCCTGCCAATTGTATATAAAATACTTTATTCACACACAATTTACAATTGGTGTACTCATGTAAATAAATAAAATTAACAATAAAAACAGCAGTAAAAACAGTGATGCTACTCAGTACATAAAAAAGATAAAATGCATTGTAGTTCAGTAGCATTAAAACCCGCAATGTTAGCTTTCCTTTCAAGGGAATCTTTAACCTCAACAATTTGGCTAACAACTTGAACAGAACTGTCATACCTTGAAATAAACATATTCTTGAGCTCACTCTTGCTCATCTCTAGCATATATGCGTATTATGACATTCAAGATACTTTGCAATAACACGTAAATTAGCACCAATAACAGAGTTTGCATCATTAATAAATCTCTTTGATATATATTACACTTTGACATTAGAATTGTTTACCATTATTTGGACTAGACTGACATATCGACAATAAATTTCTTCTAAAGCACTACATGTACCATTAAGAAGAGGTAATAATTTTGTATGTGTTGTATACGGCAAGTTAAACATCCGCCTCACACACCTGTTCCACATAGTTTGAAAATAATTAACATTTTTATCCTCAAAATTCCAACATTGAGCACCATAGAAATGTGAACATTTTGTATTGAATAATTTTGTAACAACATTTCTATTGCATTTGCCTAGAGTGGCTAACATATGGTTGACTCTATAAACAAGGTCACTTTTCTTCATCCTTATTTCTGTACTTTCTGACATGTGGCTGAGAAGGGCAGAGAGAAACTCTCGAAAGGGGATAAAGAGGTGAAACACCTGAGAACCCCAGAAGGCCCACTGCCAGAAAATAAGCAGGAAAAAACACCAGTAGCACAAGAAGAGCGGCAAACCCCAGAAGATGACAGTGAAAGCACCACAAGAGTGACAAGGCACAAACAAAAGGCTACCATGCCAATGGTGGGATCAATGAAGCCGGAACCATGGTAAACCCTGGAGGTGAATCAGAAGATGATGACCCTGGGGAGAATGAAGCAGGAGGAGAACCGGAAGCCTATGAAAGCCCAGACGAGTCAAGCGTAGCCAGTGAAGCTGCTCCATCTGAAATAGAGATAGAGGATGAAAGCTCTGAAGACCCCCACGGCCAAGAAAGCCTAGACGACAGGGAACTTGGAGACAGCGAAAATGACAGCAGCCACATCTCACCCAGACTCAACCTGGAAGAGCACACAACCCAAGAAGAGGGGAAGAAAGAATTACAAAGACTCAGAAGAGAAGTCAGGTCCCTTCTGGAGGAGCTAGAAAGAAAAGAATCCAAAGTGGAAAAATACAAAAGAAAGGCGGAAGACAAAGAAAACAAGGCCGAAGAAAACTTAACCAGGGCTGAAACATGCGAAAGAGAAAACAGAAAGCTCCGCAAGGAACAGGAAAAACGAGATGAAGCCCTCGCTCTGAAGGATACGGAAATTGCTAAGCTAAAGGAGGAGCTGGAAAAAGCAAAAAAAGAGAAGACGAAGGCCCTGGACAAAAATGGGGAACTCGATGCGAGAGAAAAGGACCACCAGAAGAAGGTGTAATATATTGAAATATTTAAATAGCATCTGTTTAAGAGGTCACCTGAATTAATATTAAATAATTGTAAGCGTCATTTGTTTGCGAGGCAAGAAATAAAACATCCGGGACTTGGACTAGAGAATCCAACATGGCGTGTGTGTCATTTTATTACATGGTGTCACGAGTGGGATTAATCCTTTAAAATCAAGCTGTTAAATTGTGCATCCACGAGCTGGAGCAAAGCAGAACAACAGTACGACGATTTGAGAACGGATTAAGAGAAAGATTTCTCTAGGATGGCCGACCAGAACGCCAACAGACACTATGGGTCTGTCGACATGCCGAATTTTAAGGGGGATGACCAGGACACCTGCGTTCCTGCTTGGCAGGATTACAAACGGGAATTCAGAATAAGGATGCAGGCGGCCGGGCTGGATGCAGCGCCAGGGAAGCGCCAGGTGGGCCAGTTATTGAAGTGTATGGGTCTGGATTGCATTAAACTATTTGATACCTTTGAATGGGCTCCGGAAGTAGATGCTGTAGTCGCCGATCCCGCCAACAACGTGGCGGCGGTGGAAGCACGTGTTGCTGAGAACCGAGATGATTTAGAAACTGTTCTTGCCAAGTTTGATAATCACTGGGGCGTGAACAGATTTAAAGCTATTAAGAGACAGGAGTTCCTGGATTTTGAAAGACGGGATGAACAAAGTATTATGGATTTCATAGCGGAAGTCAAGCGCAAGGCTGAATATTGTGAGTTCGGTGCTATCAAGGATGACTTTATTTGTGACAAGATAACTAACAAGATCAAAGATGAACGTTGTTCTGAGAGATTACTAGAATTGCCCGACAATGAAAGAACTCTACCAAAAGTTATTGAAGTTTGTCGTCAGGTGGAGCTGACCAAAGCTCACATGAAAACGTTGAACATTAACAGTGGTGCTGAGGCATCTGTCAAGCACATACACAAAGACAGCAAGAAGACACAGAAACGAGGTCGTGGAGGTTATCAACGCAACCGTCCACGTTGGGAACAAAATCAGCAACAGTCAGTGTGCAACCGATGTTGCAGGCAGCACAATGGAGATGAGTGCAGAGCTGTGCAGGCGAAGTGCAACGCCTGTGGTGAGAAAGGTCATTTCTCGAGGTCCACGTTATGCCAAGGAGGAAGCAAGCGAGGCTACTCTGGAAGAAATGTTCGTGGGAATGGTCGCGGTTACAACACGAATTACGGCAGTGGTCAATCGAATTACAGAAGTCAATCGAATTACAGAAGGGCGATTCCGTAAAGTCTGATTCACAGATTTGACACTTCAGCAGCTTGTGTAGCCCTACCATTATGCCTCAGCTATTTCATTGTTAAACAGGGATGAGGGCAGGTAATAGGGTTATCAGACAAGCCACCAACCAAAGCTCCAAGTGTAACAGGAGCTGAGCTACAAGGCAAATATCATGGTGTCGGACGTACATCACACGGTGTACGTCCGACACCATGATATTTTGCCATAGCTCGATTCCTGTTACACTTGAAGCTTTTGTTGGTGGCTTGTCTGATACCCCTATTACCTGCCCTCATCCCTGTTTAACAATGAAATAGCTAAGCTATAACGGTAGGGCTAAGCAAGCTGCTAAAGTGTCAAATTCGTGAATCAGACTTTACGGAATTGCCCAGAAGTCAATCGAATTACGGAGGTCAATCAAGTTACAGAGGTCAATCGAATTTCAGTCACACACGTCAACAAGGTCGTTCCAGTCGCGGTCGAGGACGTGCAGTCCATTATGTCGCGGATGACACAGACTACTATGATGAACAATACGAAGATGTGTTTCATTGCACAATTGATGATGTGAATTGTGACTATGATGTGAATTGTGACTATGATGTGAATTGTGACTATGATGTGAAGTGTGACCATGATGTGAAATATGACTATGAAATGAAATGTGACCATGATATGAAATGTGACAATGATGTGAAATGTGACAATGCGATCAATGCTGTGAAATGTGACAATGATGTGCTCAATGATGTGAAATGTGACAATGTTGTGAACACTGATGATGATGAATATGATGATGTCTATGTTGATGCTTATGACATGGTTGTGAATGTTGTGCACTACGCTGATGAGTCATGTGAATATGATGATGATGTCTATGTTGATGCCAGTGACAGGCTGTTTGATGAAATTCAAGAGAATTGTTATGCTGTTGAATGTGACTCAGAGTGGGCAGTTAGGCTAGAAATTCCAAGCCATGGAGCATTGATTACTGAAATAGACACTGGGGCTCAATGTAATGTGATCAACTACAAGACTGTGAAAGAGTTGAGATTGGATGAGTATGTGAAGCCAAGTAAGATTTTCTTGAATGGGGTCCACAACAATCCTAGACGAGCGTCAGGTATGATAAACATTCCTTGTGTGTACAAAGGTGTGAAGTACATGATCGATTTCCAAGTGCTTGAGTCAGACAAAGTGACTAATCTGATTGGAAGAAAGGACTCCGTGAGACTAGGTCTCGTCGCCCGTGTGAACATTGTGATGGCAGACAAATGTAGGAACTTAGTGGAACAGTTCAAAGATGTCATTGGAAATGACATTGGGTGTCTCCCTGGAGAATATGAGATTAAAATCGATGAGAGTGTTAGGCCAGTTGTACATCCACCTAGGCCTATCCCGGTGGCTTTGAGGAGTCAAGTCAAAGAAGAATTGAGTCGTCTTGAAAATTGTGGTGTTATCGCTAAAGTTCAGTACCCCACCAAATGGGTAAACAGCATGGTTGTCGTACGCAAGAAGAATAATCGCGTCAGAATTTGCATTGACCCAAGTGACTTAAATAAAGCGATTCTCAGAGAACAATTCCCAATGAATAGCATTGAGGACATAGCAACCAGATTGCATGGCAGCAAGGTCTTCAGTACGTTAGACGCAAATAGTGGATATTTCCAAGTCAAGTTATCTTCATACAGTTCAGATTTAACGACGTTCAACATGCCGTTCGGACGTTATAAATATCTTCGAATGCCAATGGGAGCTAAATGCTCTGCTGAAGTCTTTCAGCGAGAAATGATGAATGCCTTTGCAGATCTGGAAGGAGTGGAAATTGTAGTCGACGACATTTTGGTGCATGGAAAGTCGTGGGAAGAACACAACCACAGACTGAGAAAAGTCCTTGAAAGAGCAAGGCAGCTGAACTTGAAACTTAGTCATGAGAAGTCACAGATTGGACTCAGTGAGGTCAACTATGTGGGTCACAAGTTGACTGGTGATGGTTTGAAGCCGACGGAAGAGAGAGTCCGAGCCATCAAGCAGCTGAGAGAACCAGAAAATCATCAGGAGTTAGCCACAGTGTTAGGCATGGTAGCCTACGTGGCCAAGTTTATTCCTAACTTGAGTGAAATGAACGCCCCCTTGCGAGATTTGCGGCGATCTGAAGAGTGGATTTGGGGTCCCGCACAACAGAAGGCTTTTGACAAGCTTAAGTCAAGTCTGACAGCTGATACACTGTTGAGTTATTTTGATGTGAGGAAACCTGTGTTATTGTCAGTAGATGCGTCAATGAAAGGATTGGGCGCAGCGATCATGCAGCAGGGGAAAGTGATTGCGTATGCTTCTCGTGCGCTAACTAAAACAGAGGAGAGATATGCCCAAATAGAGAAGGAAGCACTCGCTGTTGTATTTGGATGCCTGAAGTTCCATAAGCTCATTTATGGAAAAGACAATGTAACCATCGAATCTGACCACAAACCCCTTGAGAATATCATGAAGAAGCCGATCCACAGCGCACCAATGCGCATTCAAAGAATGCTACTAAGACTACAACCCTACTCGTTTAATCTCGTGCACATCAAAGGCAAGTCGATTGGATTAGCCGATTGTCTGAGCAGATTTCCTTGTGAAGATGGTGCAGCCCAGTTAGATGACGAGTTGATGATCTGTCCAGTTGATACGCTTTTCAACAAGCAGCATGAAGAAATTGCCCAAGCTACACGCGAAGATGCTGATCTTCAAGCACTGCGCAGGATTGTGTTAGCAGGATGGCCTGAGGAGCGAGGACAGCTACCTCAAGCAGCTAGGCCATATTGGGATTATCGAGAAGAAATTTCGACGTACAACGGTGTAGTCTACAAAGGAAATAGGATTGTGGTGCCTACTACGTTAAGAGCCAGAATGCTTGATATGCTACACAAGCCACACTCCGGAATTGTTGCGACGAAGCAACGAGCAAGAGACATTCTGTTCTGGCCAAGTATGAACTCACAAATTGAAGATGTGATTTCAAGATGTGCTATTTGTTTGAAACATCGAAACAAGCAACCGAAGCAGCCGATGATGATTCATCCACTTCCAAGCAGACCGTGGAGCAAAATCGGGTCTGACCTGTTCGAATACAAAGGAAAACATTATGTGTTGTTAGTTGACTATTTCTCAAATTTCATTGAGGTTGAGAAACTTGAAGATTTGTCCACTGCGTGTGTAATCAGAATGATCAAACGTAACATTGCTCGCTATGGTATTATGGATGTATTTGTCAGCGACAATGGACCGCAGTATGGAAGTGCAGAGTTCGCACAGTTTGCCAAGAGCTATGGATTTGAGCATGTAACTTCGTCACCACGTCACCCGCAGTCTAACGGGTTGGCAGAAAAGTCCGTCCAAATTCTGAAGAGACTGATGCTAAAATGTGACGAAAGTCGTGAAGATCTTCATTTGTGCCTACTTGATCTGAGAAACACACCAAGAGAAGAGTTGGGGTCGCCAGCTCAACGTCTGATGGGACGACGAACACAGACAAGGTTGCCAACTTCAGAAAAGTTGCTTAAACCCGAACATATTGATGCTGAAAGAGTCACCAATGGATTGAGATCTCGTCGTGAGCAGCAGAAGTATTACTACGACAAGGGTAGCAAAGTACTGCCACCCATTTCTCCTGAGAACTCAGTAAGAATACGTATGCCAACAGGATGGCAACCAGCCGAGTACCAGGAAAAGCACGCACTGCCTAGATCACACATCGTAACATCCGGTGATCGTGCGTTCGCTTATCGCAGGAATCGTGGAGATCTGATGGTCACTCGTGAAGATCCACACAGGATTCTTCCCAGACCTCAGACTGGACATGTGCCCTTTACCCCCTCTACCCCCCGTTCAGTCCACGTTCCCCCAGCGCAACCCAGTCTAGTCAACTCCCCACTAGCAGTTCGTAACCCCTCACCTCCCAATCCCCCCGCTATGCCAACTGCTATAACGACTAGATCTGGATGAACCATAACCAAACCACGTTGGATGCAAGATATTATGGTTCCCCTTTAAGTTTTTAGACTGAGAAATGGACTCCTATTATTATGTGTTTATGAGACTCTTTTTATTTTTTTCTTCGTACAAAAAAAAAAAGATATATAGAGTAATAATTCATAATAATTCATATTAGCAGGTACTTGATAGGTATTTGAAATCTTGCATGGTTTCATTGTAATAATGCATTTGAGTGATCTGTGATCACACTGGTGATGTAATTTTACTTAATTGTGAAATTGAGTTTGTGCTGATGATCATATTACTTGTCAATTTGGTTTGCCAAAACATTGTGTAACTAAAAGTTTATTGATTGATTGTCTAACCTTCTCAGGTTATTGTGATGACTTTATACGGTATTGTACTTGATGCGTCTTGCTGATAGTTTGTTGTCCAGTATTTTCACTTGATGCGTCTTGCAGATAGTTTGTTATCCAGTAGATAGTTTGTTATACAGTATTGTACTTGAAGCGTCTTGCTGATGGTTTATAGTGATGTTCAGTATTAGACTAATAATAAGTTAGTAGTTCAAGTTGCCAAAGATTATTCTTTACATTTTTATATAAAATCTGGATTCTGTTAATCTAGCAAGTAATTAACAAACTAAAGTAAATTTCAGATTTAATGACTATTTGTCTTTATTGTATAACACAATCAAAATTTTACAAGTCTCGTATTTCTGCTAAAGGTACAGTTGTTAACTTTATTCTTCAAACAAAAGAGGATGTAATATATTGAAATATTTAAATAGCATCTGTTTAAGAGGTCACCTGAATTAATATTAAATAATTGTAAGCGTCATTTGTTTGCGAGGCAAGAAATAAAACATCCGGGACTTGGACTAGAGAATCCAACATGGCGTGTGTGTCATTTTATTACAGAAGGTAGATGAACTAAAGACAACCCACCAGAAAAAGATGGACGAAATGAAGAAGGACTTGGCGAGGAAGTTAGAAGCACAAAATAGAAAGCACAACGACGAAATAGAAGAAATGAGAAAGTCATCCAGAGAAAATGAGGAACAGAAGATTAATGAACAGCGAAAAGAGATGGAAACCAGGGACAACAAGATCGAATCCCTCATGAACAAACTAGAAGAAAGTGAAATACTAAATAAGGACTTGGTGGACAGGATCACCAGAGAGAAACTGGAAGAGCACAGACCCCGCCAGAAGCAGAAGCAGATAAAGGCCCTCATAATTGGAGACTCGAATAGTAAGAGAATTACACCATTCATGGATGACGACATCAAATGGAGCTTCTCGGAGCACACGTTTACAATAGAAGACATTGAGAAAGTGAAAACTGAAGAGAAGTTTGACGTAAACGTGATACTCATGGGGACCAATGACATAAAACAGACTGGGAAGGACGGTAACAAGGAGGCCAGAAAGATGATGGAAGTGGTGAAGAACCTCCATCATGCTGAGAGAAATATGGTGTGTGAAATCCCACCAATTAACAGGAGAGACGTCTGTTCAACGCGACTGTGAGGAGCCTGGCAGAACAGATGAAGATCGAAATTATCCGAACGCCTGAAGAAACGGAGAGGGAAGAGGTTGGAAGAACATTAGAAGATGACCTTCACCTGAATCCCGAGCACGCCAAAAAACTAGCCGACGCCATAGGAAACTCAATCAAGAAGAACCAGCGAAAGGAGAACAGTAGCGACCAACAAGAGGAAGTAAAAATAATTGGATCACCAGAAAACTTGAGAGAGCTAATGGGGCGTGAACAGAAAAATGCAAAGGAAATTGGAAGGAGACATAACGTCAGAATCTGGACGACAATGGCGGAACCACAGGTGGTTTTCGTAAGAGGATGGCCCGACGACTTGAGGAAGGCGGAGGAAGAAATAAGAGAGAGAATCCAAAACCTGGAGGACAGAGTAAAAGACAACACCA
Source organism: Platynereis dumerilii (assembly GCA_026936325.1). NCBI lineage: Eukaryota > Metazoa > Annelida > Polychaeta > Phyllodocida > Nereididae > Platynereis > Platynereis dumerilii. The sequence goes on along the minus strand of JAPTHN010000015.1, from coordinate 9,523,430 downwards.
GGAGAAGGGAGGAAGCTAGAAATGAACCGTGCATGTTCTACGCACAAGACAGATGCAATAAAGGCGACAAATGTAACTTCCGACATAGTGATAGTGACAGAAGAGGAAACACCAGCAGGAACAGAGGTGAAAGAAGCCGCAGCAGAGAGGGACGAACTGAGTGGGGTAGAGATCGCTCATACATGTCACCCAGCCCTCAAAGGAGAGTCTATATTAAAAAGAGAACTCCCTGGAATAAATAGAATAGAGCCAGAGGGCAAAAGAAAAGGGTAACCTTTCCTGACGATCACGGACTAACGACCACCCACTTCATCCCGAGAGAAAATAACAAAAAGAAGACAAGAAGAGGAGGTGAAAAGCATAGAAAAAAAAAAGAAAAAAACATCAATATCCTATACTGCAACATAAATGGGATCCGTGGAAAAACACAGAGCCTGAAAACCCTGATAGAAACAGAGAAAACGGACATCGCACTCCTAACTGAAACCAAAGGACAACCACCTGCCATTGAAGGCTTCACATGGTATTCGAAGTCCAGGGAAAGAAGAAAAGGAGGCGGCGTCGCAATTGCAGTTAGGGACTCAACAGGAGCTAGGGTAACGCAAATGGTACTCTCGGAAGAGGAAAGTGAAGTAGAAGTCCTATGGCTAGAAGGTGCAAACTCAAGAAAGGAGAAGATTTTTATAGCAAGCTTCTACGGACCTCAAGAGAATTTAAGAAAGGAGCAAGTGGAAGACATTTATGAAGACCTAAAAACTCAGGTGGCAATGCTGAACTCAAGAGGAGCTGTGATTCTCGTGGGAGACTTCAATGCTAAACTGAGCATAAAAGAAGGCGAAATTACACAGAACACATCAAGAAATGGAAAAATTATGGAACAATTCCTATAGAAGAATCAGGCCTTCAGACAATGAACCACAAATCCAAAACTGGGAAGTGGACAAGAGTGAACAGGAACAACTCTAATGAAAGATCAATCATAGACTACATAACAGCAAACAGTGCAGGCATAGAAAGAATATGGGATATGGAAATTGACGAAAATGGCGCCAAGAGACTAAGTAACCGGAACAGAGAGACGGATCACAACACAATCACATTCAAGGTGACAACAGCACTGAAACGTCCGCGTAAAACAATTACCAGATGGAAGATCAACAATGAAACGGACTGGGACAAGTACAACACAGAACTTACAAGACAACTCACAAGTGAAGGGAACTTGGGAGAAGGAATTACTGAAAAAATTATGCAAGCGCTGAAGACAGCTGTAGGCCAAAGGACCATCACAATAGGAGGAAAAAAGAGACACCGGAGATCAAGAAACTGAGAGAAGCGAAGAAGGCCCGAAAAAAAGAGATGACCTCAGCACAACATAACCAAAAGAAGGAGAAACTACAAGAATACTACCAAGCCCAGCAAAAACTCAGAGAAGCAATGAAGAGACTGGAGGAGGAGAGGGTGAGGAAGATCATGAATAAGATGGCCCAGAGCAAGGACCCTAATATAATATGGGAAATCCGGAAAAGGCTCCTGGGGAAGAAAAAAGAAGAAGATGAAACCATCAATGAACAAGACGATGAAATAACAGACCCCGAACAAGCGAGGGAGCACATTGCCACGTACTTTGAAAACTTGTACAGAGCAAGAGAGGGAGAAGAAGAAGGAAAGGAGTGGACAACCATGATACTTGAGGAGAAAAAGAGCAGAATGGAGGAAATGAGGAAACAAGACCACCTGATGCCCATAACACCAAAAGAAATGGAAAGCACAAGGAAAAAACTAAAGAAGAAGAAGAGCTGCGGACCGGACCAGATCCCCAATGAAGCGCTGGTCTATGCCAACAAGAGCAACATGGAGAAACTGAGAAATAACCTCAATGCCATACTACGCAAGGCAGAAATCCCCAATGATTGGAAGAAAGGGAGAATCATCACAATCTACAAAGGGAAAGGAACCAGAGGCAAGTGCTCGAATGAAAGAGGAATAACCCTTGGAAGCAATGTTGGAAAATTTTTTGAAAGGATAATAAACGAGAGAACGAAGGAAAGCATCATGCAGACCGATATGCAAGGAGGAGGAAAAAGAGGGGCCCAGACGACCGACCACATAACTACTCTGATGGAGACTGCAAGGAAAGGAAGAAATGTCTACATAGCATTCCTGGATGTTACAAAAGCCTATGATAAAGCATGGGCTGATGGCATCCTACATGTGCTATTCAAGGAAGGTCTGAGAAACCGGACATGGGAAATCGTAAGAAGACTGAATGAAGACCTATCAGCAGTAGTAGAGACAAAACATGGCAATACAAGAGAAATAGCAATGAAAGACAACATCCACCAAGGAGGAGTCCTTTCGGTAATAATGTACGCCACGCTCATGGATGAAATCGCCAAGGAGATAAAAAGAGAAAACCTGGGAATCCAAGTGGGGAATGAAAAAATTGGATGCCTCCTCTGGATGGACGATGTAGCCCTCATATCCACTAAGAAAGAAGAACTCCAAAAAATGCTGGACATAACATATGACTTCAGTGTAAAATACAGAATTAAATTAGGGGAGGAAAAAAGCAAGATCCTAAGAATCGGGAAGAAAACACCAAAAGCTGACTTTAACCTGGGACAGATGAAACTGGAGGAATGTGAAATATACAAGTACCTAGGACTGGTCATTACAAGAAGCGGGAAAATGGAGGAACAATTAAAGGAAGTAAAGAAAAAAGTACAAGCAGCCTACAACACAATCTTGGCAGTTGCAGGAAGCACGGACCTTAAGGGTATGGAGATGAAGACTGTATGGCAACTGGTGAAGGCATGCATAATCCCAATTGCCACCTATGCCTGGGAAGCGGTGAACAGCACCAAGAAAGACAGAGAAAGCCTGAAGAGGATAATCGACAACCTCCTAAGGATGATAATCTACACAACCCGAACCACCCCATCGGAACCTCTCTACCTGGAAACTGGAATCTTGGAAATTAACAGACTGATTGAACGAAACAGAATAATGTTCGCAGAAAAAGTGAAAACCAGCGAGAACTCCCTCCTCAGGGCACTACGAGAGGAAGATGACGAGAAAGGCTAGTGGAATATAACACAGAAGTTGAAAGATGCCATCCTAGAACCAGGTAGCCTGGATGGACTTGGTAAAGAGGCAATCAAGCAGAAGATAAAGAGGACAATTAAGGAACAAATGGACCAAGAAACCAGAAGAGACGGCAGCAGTAAAACAAAAACCAAATTCTACCTGGACAACATAACTCCAAGGAGGATTGGAACACCTGCACGATACATGATGGAATGTACAAGAGCGGAAGCAAGCATAATATTCAAAGCAAGGACGAGAATGTTAGACGCTAAGGAGAATTACAGAAACATGTACCCGGATCAACAATGCAGAAACTGCAGAAAAGAAACGGAAACACAAGAACACATCCTGGAAAAATGTGAAGCCATCCACGGTATCAACAAACAATTGGTGGTAACAACAAGGGAAATATTCAAGGGAAATATTCAAGGAAAACACAACAGCCCTGAAAAAAGTGGCTAAGAAGTTACAGAAAATAATGACAATTCAGAAAAGTGCTGCCCCCCAATAAAATATTGGGTGAGCAACCTGGTTGACCCAGGAACGCACACAAAGAAGAAGAAGAAGATGTCGCCATCAAGATAATTTCCTAGATGTTTAGTACTGTCAACCCAAGTAAGGGTATTTCCATTGAGTTTAACTTGACTAACATCATATTTTTTCTTACTAAAAACCATACAGACTGACTTGGTTGGGTTATACTAAACACCATATTCTTCTGAGAATTCCTCGCATATTTTTAACATTTCATTTAAACCTGATACAGTTGGTGATAATAAAGTTAGGTCATCAGCATAAGCAATCGCACCATAAAATTAAAGACTGATTGTCAGATTGAAATTAATTGCACTTTAAATCACACCTTTGTCATTCATGTGCAGTGAAGGTGTCTCCATTAATTGCATTTAGCTCTCTGAGGGGTGTCAGTACAATGGAAGTGTGGCTCTCTCTGAAATGGCTCAACCACAGTAATATTTTATTTTATTTGACTTTCACAATCGTGCAAGTTGAGCATTCAAAAAGGCATATTTAATTTATTTTTAACTGTTAGCTTTTTTAGCAACACAATTACTTAGGAAAGTAATGTATTATAAATGTGGACCGTAATCTAGAATGTCATCCAATTGAAGGTGTCTTTATTGATTGCATTTAACCCATCATCAGTGAATGAGACTCCCTGTAGTCTGTTGATTACTAGACCCTGCCGCATGATTAACTGAAAATAATGACAATTCAGAAAAGTTACACAAGTTACATCTTAGGTAATACGAAATTTCTTATTCCCTAAGGTAACATATTGTACTTGGGACTTTAATTAATTCTCTGTGTCACATCAAAGGTTGATGACTAAAGGTGTCCAACTCCAGCAAAACCCTGTGTGACACACAGATTCCAGTAGCATCTATTTTTATCCTCACATGTACTCCCAAGTTTATGAGGAAATAATATTTTATATCTTAAAAGACCCAACTGCGACTATAAAAGGAGAGAGAGCCATCAAGATGGCAGTCTGAATCTAATCCTCCCCCTCTCCCTCAAGAGTGAACATCTCTTCAAGTCTCTCACTTTTTCCAGTTCTAGAGCAACAAAGCAACTTTCAAGTATTAATTTGGTATGCACAGTCAATGCAGCACAGATAGCTTGCGCTGAAAACGAAAATATCAATTATTGTACAAAATAATTTATGTCAATTAAGATATTTGAAAAATTATGAAAAATATTGGCTATTATAGGCACCATTTCTTGTCTAAGCTGTTTTTGCTGCATTCATGAGTATAAACACCCACGCAGCCAGAGGATGGAGTAATTGGAGTATATATATATATAAAGAAAATAAGTGCCATCCAAGTTGAAGGGCCACCTCTTTCATTCCGCTTCGCGATATGAAATCTAGTTTCTTTCAAGACAGCCTTAAAAGAATTTATTTATTTCACCAAAACTGAGCACAAAATTATTTATCACAAAATACCATTAATAAAGTCACATGTTGTATTTACAAAAACATTAGGCCCAAATTCTTTTTCATCTCCTTCAAAAACAGAACAACAAATTATTATAAAAAACATAGGCAGCGCGGCAGCAAACCCTCGGCGTCAGGCAATCAAAGAATATCAAATGAAGAAATAGAATCTGTAGTAATCCTAACATCTGCATTTCCAGTCATCTAGATAGCCTAGAATCTTATAAATATTATGTTCTGGTAAACACAATATATAGTATGTACTCTTAGGTAACTCCCAAAGAAAGATACTGAAATGAGAAGGGTGACTAAAGATTTGGAGTGTCACCAAATGTGGTCTCTTGGCTCAGGCAGAGGCACAGGTACACTGGACTGAATGGCAGAATACCCGGAAAGGGCAGACACTGGTCCATTATGCAGCAACAGGACCATTATCCCCAGCAACTTTGGCATTTAATTGGCGTCGTCATGCGACTGAAAAGTGACTCTGATGATGTCGCAAGTGTCGTAATCTTGGACCAAAAAGTTAGGAACCAACTGCATGAAGAACAATTGAGATGAGGAAAGTGTGTTTGTGCTCCTCTAATTACCCCACATTGCCGTACAGCAACTTTGGAGTTCAACAGGGATCCCCTGTTTTAGCAGTTGTGTCAGCAGTAACCTTTATTGTCTGCAGGTGCAAGCAGGTCTCATCTTTGACATGTGGGCATCATGTCTGTGTCAGAAGAAACCCAAGGTAATGTTTTTCTGAGTGTAACATGTTCATTGTTCAAACATTAAGTTTTTTGAGAGGTTTCATGATGGTCAGGGATACCTTGTCAATGGAGGTGTACTGTACATGGACTGTATGGAGTGCATACAGGACAAATGAATGGCATGATGTGCAGCAACAGGCCTGTGCAAATTACACTGAAGCCTAATGCTAGGCCAGTTGAAGAGAATTGTCTGCTCATGCAGGAAAATGCACATCTGCAACCTGCTTGGGTGACCACGGCTCAACCTAAATTGGTAGATAGTGCAGTGATGGACAATCCAAAAAGATCATCAGACCTCAATTCCGTAGAACATGTGTAGGACATCCTTCACAATGTGTTTCTTGGCAGCCACAGCCTCCATGAACCAAACGGGAATATGAACAAAACCACATTTAAGAGTTGCCCAGGATACCCCAATTGACCAACTGGAGGTTCATCAAAAGCATTGCAATCTCATTCAAAAAGTGTGTTCATGCTCATCGTGGCCTAACACAGTATTGAGAAACATTTGGCTGTGGTAGACAGTCAATTGAACAAAATTTTGGATTTGGTCATATTGTGTTTTCACATCAGTTTTGGGGTCACCAAGGTTTCAGCATAGAACTGTTATACAGTTCTAAGGTTTCAGGGTCCCTGTACAGACAATATTCATTCAATCCATTCAGCTGTGATTTGATAAACCCTTCAAAATGATTAAGGAGATCAACTTTGCATTGAAATTCATTTGCATCGTTCCAAGTTCCTAAAATTTCCTTAAAAAAGCTGTTCCTTTAATTTTTTAGCAGTGTATCTAATGTATGTATCTATCTATATCATACCCATTCACTGTAAAATTAGACATGAACAGCATTAAACTGAGGCTCAGAAGCACAGCTCAGCAGCTCTCACTGGGAGCTTTAGTTATCCAGTCACCCATGTTGGCCTTTAACCTGATTTGCATACCAGTCAGGACAGGTCATAGAAATTTGCCTAGAAGTCAGAACAGGTCTGTGTAGGAAATTTGCATAAAACTGAGGACAGGTCTTGCTGATACGGGCTGATAGCCACAAATAGCTGCAGATTTGCATATTATGCCTGTAGTGGATACGCCTCACTGATGTCCCCTCCCACAATGCACATGGCTAGACCAGAAAGCCTCACAATAAACAAAACAGCTTAACTGAAGCTGGTATGAATCAAGTCCATACACTGCTGAGCTGACCCTTGGAGCTTCAAGATGACTGTATTGAGCACCTTGCAGAACTGCATAGAAAAATGCTGGACCAGTTTCACAGAATTAATTGGAGACAGAAACTCGGAGTTTCTAATTGAGAACAAATGGAGCCTTGCAGCAGGAGCTATTGTGGCCTATGCAGTCTACAAATATCTTACCAAGCCCAAGTGAGTACTGTAAAATCAATAAATACTTGTTAGGTAAAACCATAGACTGGGGTAAAACAAAGCACTTGTAAGCTAGAGGTCAGAACTTAATTCAACTTATGGTTGCAATAAATATATTACTTACTTCCTTACTTACTTACTTACTTAGTACTACTTACTTACTTACTTAAGCTACCACATAGCTGGCAGGTGGTCTTTGCAATTTAATAAAATAAAATATTAATGGAACATGATGACATGAAAAGATGTGAATGACCATTCAATTGACTTAAAGAGTACCTTAATTACTGTATATACTATATACACAGGCTTAATAATGGTATTGTGTTGGAGGGGTGAGGGAAGGGGGGGGGTGTCAGAGACTATGGAGGTTGCACAGGACAACCAGCTGGTTCAAAGGGAAGCTATCCAGACCCAAGAGTGGTACATTTGAGGCACTGAATAGGTATATTTGAGGTATTATAGAAAAAGAATCAAAATGTACAGCTTATATTCTATGGAAATTCTTCCATTATTTTGTTCTGAGAGCGTTTTAAAAAGATACATACCCGCATGCTATTTTCCTTTAGTTTATTGAAGTTTATTGAAGTAGGCCCCACATATTTTAGAAGTCACAGAAGTGAAATAATTATATTATTTTAAAACAAACTAAACCATAAGCATGATAAGTAGCAACATATCATTGTTTACCATTTTTACCAGTAATTGGGATGTCACAATAACAGAGCAACAGAATTTAAATTTGAATAATCAATATATTATTAAGACAGTTGTTCAGAAAATTTACAAAACTATTATCTATAGTAGTGAGGGGCAAAATAAAACTGGGGCCTCAATGCTCGTGTATAATGTTTAATGCTCCTTAAATATTGATGGAATAACTAATAAAAATGTTTCAGGATTGAAACATGTAAAAAAATATGCAAAAATGAAAGTCTCAAGTATAAAATTTAGAAAAAAATGAAAATCTATACAAAAGTAAATAGGAAGCCTTACAAAATATAGAAGAAACACTAAAAACAGCTTTCAAGCTGAATGCACTTATAAAAAAAAAAAATTATCATATGATAATAATAGGGGGGCTCTTGCCCGACGGATGGGGTAAGAAGGCCCTTTGCATTTTTTTTTACAAAAATGCTCATAACTCACTTATCTAAATCTGTAGAAATTTGTGTCACTAGTTATTAGTAGAGTCACTACTCTGCATGCGCAGAATAAGGCCAGATATAATTAATGTTTAGCTACAGATGTTTTGCCTATGAAAATAATTGAGCTTAACCAATTTTTTTTTTTGAAATTTTTGACTCAAGATAATAAACTTTTTTTTTACAATTTTTTTTCTCAACATTTTCTTCCCCTAATTTTTTTTCCCAAAATGTTTTTTCTTATTTATATTTGCCTTGTAACACACTTATGTATGTGCCCTGACGGGTTTACCAGTTTCACAACAAATCTTTGTTTTTGTCAAATTTTGCAGGAATCTACCCCCTGGACCTCGTGGGGTGCCTGTATTGGGAGCTCTTCTAAGTCTCTCAGAGAACATCTACCTTGATGTTCAGAGGTTTGCTCAGCAGTATAAGTCAGACATTGTCTCATATTACATTGGCAGCCAGTAAGTATAGGCCTACCTTATATATGCTAAGAGTTGTATACGTAAGTTAGATTAATTTTGTGAAGATAATAAACATATTTTTGTTAGCCACATGTTGAAATAAAATTTTGTATGTATTAGCTACCATGTAGGAGTGTCAAAAGTTTTCCATGCTTGACAATTATGTATTCTTCTGTTCCCAAGACTGATTGTGATGCTGAACAGTGCGGATGCTGTGAAACAATGTTTTGTCAAATCAGAGGAATTTGACTACAGAGATCAAAGCATTAAAGATGATTTTGATTTGCATGAACGTAAGTAGACTTTATTACTTGTCAATTCCATTTTCACTGTTTGGGATAATTGATAAAAATAAAAATCTTAAAGAGGATAATACGGCATATTTTACTATAGTGACTACAGGCTACTCCACACCATTTTTAGTGTTTTAGTGTGGTTGTCGACAGGAAAAATTTTCGTCGAGGGAGCTCTCGGTTGGTGCTGTAGCGATGCGCCATTCCAAATTTTTTAAATAGGAAAAAAATTCCTGACACCAGAGTATAATTTTGGCTAAAAGTCCTTGGAGGAGTGAACAAGTGAACAGGGAACTTTATTTTCACCACTAATCATTGGATGAGCTGTAGCAGGGCAGAGCTCCCCCTGTTTCATGATCAAGGGAGCTCAGCTCCCCTGAGCTCCCCACCCCCCATTTCCATCACTGGTTGTCGAGTAACAGAAATTTATAAGGTCTTAACTTTTAATCCAGAGTTCTTCACACCCCAGTACAGCGAAAATTGGTCAAAGCTGAAATCCACTGCTCTTTCATCACTGAAGACCCATGGCTTCGGAACTTCTCGGTCAGAAGATAACATGAAGGAACAGGTGTACAAGATGATGGTTGCGTTGCATAACCTGGAGAACAATACAGTTGATTTTGCGGATCTGTTTAACATCATTGCCAAAGCTAAAGCCTGTGTCATCATGAAGATCATCGTCAACCACATTTATGAGTTTGACGACCCTGAAGTTGACAATTTAATTGAAAAGGTCCAAAAATTCGAGGCAGTGTTCTATGAAAATGTTTTCATGATCTTCTTTGGCAATAGTATGCTGCCCAGCTTCATTATGTGGTTTCTGAAGCGGCCGTATATTAACAAAACAACAGCTGCTGCAAAACATCTTCGAGATATTTTCTATCGTTTCCTGGAGGTAATATTCAGCTTTTATCTCTTTTAAATTTTAACACACACAGTGCAAGATAAGCTTTGGAGTTTCAATAGAATTATTTTGCTTTCATATTAGTGTAAAACATAATATTATTAACCAACACCCTCATGCTATAAGTCATGCAGACCAGCCTGTCCATCAGAAGATAATCAATGCATTATGTAATTTAGAGAGATACTTTTATTATATTGAATGATTTTGGTTTATTTTTGTTTATTGTCCAATTTATTTTCCAAAATACCTGCTATTAAAATTGTAAACATTCGCTCATCTACGGCATTTCAGGAGCACAAAGCGTCCTTGGATGTGAACAATTCCCGGGATTTCATGGACGACTTGTTGATCAGGAATGAGACGAGTGGGCACAAAATGACGGACCTTGAGATTGTCGACAGTTGTCTAATTTTTAGTCCCGACTCGATTGACAATGCAGGTTCGTGTACCGTTTTAGGTGTACATCCACTTGAAACTAAATGAATGAATACTTGATCATGATGACGCGTTACGTGTTACATAGTATTATTGACATAACAGATATGTTTTTAAAGGTTACCACATCAGTAGCATTTTGAAATCAGTAACATTTTGGGTAATCGGGATTGCCCTTGAAAAAAAAAAAACAGCCCTAAACAGGCAATATTAATCCTCATCTTTTACTTTCATTTCAGCTAATCAGACCACTTGGGTACTGTTTTACATATGCTGGTACCCAGAGGTCCAGGAAGAAATGGTGAAAGAAATCAAAAAAGTGTGTGGTGGTAGCCCTCCTAGCACAAAGGTAAATTGAATGTGTTATTTCTTGAGATTCTCAACATATCCTGGAACACAGAAAAAATTTTTTTAAAGTATAACAACATGCAAACATACTCTACCACATTGTTCAACCATTTTGACTGACATATCCTGGAACACAGAAAAATGTTTAAAGGTAAAACAACATATAAACATACTCTACCACATTGTTCAACCCTTTTGACTGACATATCCTGGAACACAGAAAAATGTTTAAAGGTAAAACAACATGCAAACATACTCTACCACATTGTTCAACCCTTTTGACTGACATATCCTGGAACACAGAAAAATGTTTCAAGGTAAAACAACATGCACACATACTCTACCACATTGTTCAACCCTTTTGACTGACATATCCTGGAACACAGAAAAATGTTTAAAGGTAAAACCACATGCACACATACTCTACCACATTGTTCAACCCTTTTGACTGACATATCCTGGAACACAGAAAAATGTTTAAAGCAGGTTTGGGGTCAAGTACTGTACTTGGACTTGTACTTGGACTCGTAACTTCTAAAAATGAAGTACTTGTACTTGGACTTGTACTTGAATCCAAAGTACTTGAAGTACTTTGTAAGTACATCATGCAAGTACTTAAAAAATGCAGGCCAAATTGAAAAGTCAATCAAAATTTTCATAGATCTGGAAGTATGACAAGAGATATATACAAATTATTGTGATTTCCTTTATCTGTATTTCACATCTGAAACGAAGATTAATTATCTTCATAACTTCATGTTGACACAGACAAATGTTTAAAATGCAAATGTTAATGCATGAGAGCTGAATTTCCATTTAATTAAATGCAATTGAAAAATGATAGGCATGTAGATACATATCTAAATTGCAATTAATGAAAATGTAGCCTGGAGCAGGTGTGATATCATAGATAGAAAGTATTTAAACCTCCGTGTAAAAATTTTTAAATATGCAGGCCTACATCTTTTCAAGTGGAAATAAAGTGCACATAAATATATATTAATAATACAGCTATAAAAAAAAAATGATCTAACTTTGTATTTCTATCAATGGAAGTTCTATGTGCATGGAATAACTATAACAAATTTGTATTTCTGAGTTATTATTTTGTCTATATTCCGTATTTTGTTTATCAGTTAATTTGAAATTCCATAAACTTAAATTATTCTACTAAGTTAGGTAGAATAAATGTTATTTTGAAATTATTAGTTCATTTCTGATTTTATATAAAGGTAAAAAGAGCAGAAACAGTTCTTTTGTCTAATATTCTGCTTTTGTTGTACCCCTATTGTTTCATGCCCCTATTGTTTTTTACCCTGTTTGAACAACAATATACCTGTATCATTTTGGTTCTAGTTTGCTAATTAGCTAATTATATACATCACACCTCCAATACTGTATTATTTCAAAATTTTGATTTGACATTTTTCATATTTCTTTTAGCTGTTATTAAAGAAAATGGAATATACATGATTGTATTGATTTACTTATATTGTTAATTGTTATTAAAGAATAGTAGACAGGCATATAAATAGATTGGTATAATATTATTGAGGGATATGGATAGATAAAGATATAATATTATTGATGAATCAGTAGATAGACAGATAGTCAGATAGTCAGATAGTCAGATAGTCAGATAGATAGATAGATAGATAGATAGATAGATAGATAGATAGATAGATAGATAAATAGATAGATGGGCAATCAAGCACATATGTATTGTTAAATTGATTGACTAAATAACTGATTGATTAATTAATTTGTTGATTGAGAGATTGATTGATGGATTTGTTACTTGATTAAATAAGCAAGAACACGCCTTTGAAGCCTGTCCAGCAAAACTAGAACAAGCAGTGAACAAACTTTTACTCACTTTATAAATCATCTCTATCTGTGTTTATGGATAATAAATATTCTGAATTCGGCATGAGAACAGTATGAGAAAAGTTTTTCGTTTTGTAATGAAAGCATAATTCTCAGACAGGAAGAATTATTGCAAAACGGCTGTCCGCTATAATTAAGGACTGAAAATAATTTCCTCTTTATTTGGTACATTCCCGAAACTTTGTAGTTTCATGATAATTTAACAATTGGGCCTACTTAAAATACTCAGAATGAATCTTTGGTCATAATCAATTCAATTTCACTTCACTTTCAATAATAATATTAATTGCGTGACGTTTTTGGAACTTTGAATTCGTTAAACTTCTGCATAACCAAGAATGTACTTGTACTTGTACTTGAGCTAAAGTACTTGTACTTGGACTCAAGTACTCTGTTAAAAAACTGTACTTGGACTAGTACTTGTACTTGCCAAATTCCAATGTACTTGTACTTGTACTCAAGTACAATTGATTGTACTAGACCCCAAGCCTGGTTTAAAGGTAAAACCACATGCACACATACTCTACCACATTGTTCAACCCTTTTGACTGACTGCTAAGTGACATTTGTGCCATGAAATGGTTAAGGGTTTAACCACAGGACAAGGCCCAAATAGAGTGTATCCTGTCATCAGGCCAACTATAGTACCGACTATACAGCATGTTTAAAGATCTCAAATGGTCAACAATGATGTTCACCTGTTTTTGCCTGGAGCACAACCCGAATAAATGAATAAATCTCTCTCTCAGAAAGATTTCAACCCAGCAATTCATCAACTCGCCAAAGAGATGCAGCTTGAAACTTTTGTAAAGGAACCACAACGATGTGAATGGTTTTGGGGACATGTGGCGTCAAAAAACCCCTGAGCGCTGTTGATTTTTCTGTTTGTCACGAGAAGGAGCCAAATTTGTGCAGGGCACGAATGACAAATCTGTGACACTATTGGCCTTGATGCTTTAAATAGAGGTGAAACAATGATCAAGGCAGGAGCGGAGATTAGACCTGATCAATTCACTCCTGTATTAGCCTCCTTCACTGACGTGTACATGTTAGTTTAGGAATGCGCCAATGCCTCAGATTATGCTTCAAATTTTGGAAAATATGTCTATTGCTGCATTGTTATATAAATACCATCAGCGCCATAACCACAAACCATGCATGTCGACACAAAATCAGCATCGGCATGCTGAAAACCCAGTTTTGGTCGCCGATACCTTCGTAAAGTTTTGGGTTCTTGAAATTTTTCTGCTATGTGACGTCAAAAACCTTGTCGTGAGATCTTTTCAAACATAAGTTTTTATGCTGCGTATTTTAAATGTTGCAGAGTTTATTTGAACTGCCAGCCCTGGCTGATACTGGAAACAAGAAACCTTTTAAGAACAGCAAAATGGCCTAACAACGTTTTCCCTTAATATGGATGGGGGTCATTGGGGGAGTGTCGGTTACGTGGTAGTGTGCTGGGTTGCGATTTGCTAGGTCCAGGGTCCCTATCAAGCTCTTGCCGGGTCATCTGGGCCTATGTTGGATGGCTGTTTTAACCATCCTTTGATCATTGCTGTCCTCTTCCTGTCCTAATAATTAAGCCTAGCAGAGCATAAATACAGGATGTAAAGCCCCAATCATTCTATCAGCCCTTCTTAACATGGATGTTTTTGGTCCAAATTAATTTGTCATTCTTGAATCTGTTTCTTTACTAAATCACTAGACACTGCAAACTCAGCTCTTGTACTTCCTCTGTATAAATCGTCTTTCCTCAGATGTAAAATCTGGAGACTCCATTGCCAGACTCGATTGCCCAGCAATGGAGCATATGCAACTTTTCTGATATGCTGTCATAGCCAAATCTAGCGAATAGCATTCCTTATGGACAACTTCATCAGCCTTGGAATTATGTCTTGGCCAGACTGGCCAATAATACCACCACAAGAGCTCAGGTGCTCAGTTGGAACTGGAGGGGGTGTTTTTTATTTGGTCATACTTTAAGTGTTTGAACTGTTTAAGATGAGCATTTTTCGTCCACAAGTTGACTGAGAAATTCCATTTTTGATGTAGAGCCAGGAACTGAGTCAGCTACCTTTGGTCAGCTCACTTGAAGAATTAGTGGCTCACTTTTTCAGCTATCAGAATTTTGTCGGCTGCAACTTAATTTGACTTAATTCAGCTGACTTCGCTGTAAATTTTGAATTTTGAGTTAGCTTAATTGATTGAGTGAGATGGTTGCACAATTCCTTTGAGCCAAGATAGCTTGTTGTTTGCAAGTTTGCAAGTTATAACAACATAAAGATTATCATAACTCAAAACAGCAAGCTATCATGGCTCAAAAAAATTGTGCAACTGTCTCAATCATTCAGTACAGTTAAATTTCTTCCTGCACCTGCAGAATTCTGCACAAAATTCTGCAGTTCTGCAGGAAGCTGCAGAATTCTGCAGTTCTGCAATTTTGGTCCTCTGTCACTGCAGCATTTCTGAAATGTCTCTGCAGCAAAATCTGTAATTCTGTAGGAGTTATGCACCTTGGGAGGTTTTATGCAATTCTGCAGCTAGCTGCAGAATTCTGTAGGAAGCTGCAGAATTCTGCAGGAAGCTGCAGAATTTCACAAATTCTGCAGCCACCCGCATAATTTCACCAATTCTGCAGCTGCCTTCAGAATTCTGCAGTTTCTTAAAAAATTCTGCAGGAAGCTGCAGAATTCTGCAGTTCTGCAGCTCCCTGCAGGATTTCTGAACCTCTGTTACTTGCTCCAGCTTATTGCAATGTATCTGCAAAGTTCAGACCTCTTTGACAAGGTCTTGCCGCTACCAGGGAAACGTTGGTCTGGGGGCGTAGCGGTTTGGGGGTCGGGTGGGGGGGTCGGGGCCTTTGGTGCTCGTCCAGCCCAGCATTGTTTCTGAAAAATTCTGTAGCAGAATATTTAATTCTTTAGGAGTTCTGCAGCTTGGGAGGTTTTATGCACTTATGCAGCCAGCTGCAGAATTCTGCAGGAAGCTGCAGAATTCTGTAGGAAGCTGCAGAATTTCAAAAATTCTGCAGCCACCCGCATAATTTCACCAATTCTGCAGCTGCCTGCAGAATTCTGCAGTTTCTTAAAAAATTCTGCAGGAAGCTGCAGAATTCTGCAGTTCTGCAGCTCCCTGCAGGATTTCTGAACCTCTGTTACTTGCTCCAGCTCATTGCAATGCATCTGCAAAGTTCAGACCTCTTTGACAAGGTCTTGCCGCTACCAGGGAAACGTTGGTTTGGGGGCGTAGCGGTTTGGGGGTCGGGTGGGGGGGTCGGGGCCTTTGGTGCTCGTCCAGCCCAGCATTGTTTCTGAAAAATTCTGCAGCAGAATATTTAATTCTTTAGGAGTTCTGCAGCTTGGGAGGTTTTATGCACTTATGCAGCCAGCTGCAGAATTCTGCAGGAAGCTGCAGAATTCTGTAGGAAGCTGCAGAATTTCAAAAATTCTGCAGCCACCCGCATAATTTCACCAATTCTGCAGCTGCCTGCAGAATTCTGCAGTTTCTTAAAAAATTCTGCAGGAAGCTGCAGAATTCTGCAGTTCTGCAGCTCCCTGCAGGATTTCTGAACCTCTGTTACTTGCTCCAGCTCATTGCAATGCATCTGCAAAGTTCAGACCTCTTTGACAAGGTCTTGCCGCTACCAGGGAAACGTTGGTTTGGGGGCGTAGCGGTTTGGGGGTCGGGTGGGGGGTCGGGGCCTTTGGTGCTCGTCCAGTCCAGCATTGTTTCTGAAAAATTCTGCAGCAGAATATTTAATTCTGTAGGAGTTCTGCAGCTTGGGAGGTATTGCACTTTTGCAGCTAGCTGCAGAATTCTGCAGGAAGCTGCAGAATTCTGTAGGAAGCTGCAGAATTTCATAAATTCTGCAGCCACCCGCATAATTTCACCAATTCTGCAGCTGCCTGCAGAATTCTGCAGTTTCTTAAAAAATTCTGCAGGAAGCTGCAGAATTCTGCAGTTCTGCAGCTCCCTGCAGGATTTCTGAACCTATGTTACTTGCTCCAGCTTATTGCAATGCATCTGCAAAGTTCAGACCTCTTTGACAAGGCTTGCCGCTGCTTGTGACAATGCCTCTACTGCCATTGTGTCTAATAGCAAAAAGTGCTTTTCAAAAGACTTTGGATATTCCAAATAGCACTATGAGGATATTTGAAAAGATCAAATATCCCCCAAGATGCTATTTGGATATTTCATCAGACCCTTTTTCATCAGATGATATTCCATCAGATGCTTTGCCTTACCATCTGAAGCTTTGGCTGGCCGTATGGTACTTTGGCTTCTGCCAATTATTCTCTGGGTCCTATTGTGACGTTACCATGCTATGCAGTAGAGTTGCTGTACTTTTTCAGGACAAACGTGTGATGTTTGCAGCCCTGACACTCGCTTATGACTAGAAGGAAAATTATGAAACTTTGGGGATATGTCAGTCAATACCTGAATTTTTTCACCTGATTTTCAGAATTCATCTATGATTTTTTTAGGAGTCAATAAGGCCATTTTTTTAAACATAAAAGATCGCGATTTTCACGTGCGTCATGCTGCTAAATTTTTTGCGAAACATACAATGTTCAAAAACCTGACACTCAAATACCAAGAGCAGGAAAATTATGAAAGTTGGAAAATATTTCAGTAAATACCTGAATTTTATCACCTGACTTTCAGAATTTATCTACGATTTTTTTAGCAGTCAATAAGGCCATTTACTTAAACATAAAAGATCGCAATTTTCATTTGCGTCATGCTGCTAACTTTTTTGCAAAACATACAATGTTTAGAGACCTGAAACTCAAATACCATGAATCAGAAAATTAAAAAAGTTGGCAAATATTTTAGTTAATACCTGAATTTTATCACCTGATTTTCGGAATTTATCTACGATTTTTGTAGCAGTCATTAGGGCCATTTCTATAAACATAAAAGAACGCGATTTTCATGTGCATCATGCTGCTAACTTTTTTGCAAAACATGCAATGTTCAGAGACCTGACACTCAAATACTATGAATAGGAAAATTATGAAAGTTGGGAAATATTTCAGTAAATATCTGAAGTTCATCACCTGACTTTCAGAATTTATCTACGATTTTTTTTAGCAGTCAATAAGGCCGTTTCTGAAAGCATAACAGATCGCGATTTTCATGTGCGTCATGCTGCTACCTTTTTTGCAAAACATACAATGTTCAGAGACCTGAAACTTAAATACTATGAAAAGGAAAATTATGAAAAATGGGAAATAATTCAGTCAACACCTGAATTTCATCACCTGCTTTTTAGAATTTATCCACAATTTTTTTAACAGTCAATAAGGCCATTTTTTTAAACATAAAAGATCACGATTTTCATGTGCGTCATGCTGCTAACTTTTCTGCAAAACATACGATGTTCAGAGACCTGAGACTCAAATACTATGAATAGGAAAATTATGAAAGTTGGGAAATATTTCAGTCAATATCTGAAATTTATCATCTGGTTTTCAGAAATTTTCCACAATTCATTTTGTGGCCAAAAACGTCTAATGTCGTTTGTATAAACACAAAAGATCGCAAATTTCAGTTCCAAAACAGCTTATCTCTTATCTGTTCAGAGCCGTGGAACTCACAGACTATCAATAGGAAAATCACGAATACTTGAGTCAATACTTGAGTTTTATCACCTGCTTTTCAGAATTTGTTTATCAATTTTATAGCAGCCGAAAACTTCATTTGTTTAAACACAAAACATCATGAATTTCAGATCCGAAAAGCTTATTTCTCTGTTGCAAAACATAGGCCTACCATGTTCAGAGCCGTGAAACTCACAGACTATCAATAGGAAAATCATGAAAGCCAGTGAATACTTAGGAAATAATTTTTTGATGAATCTGGACATATAATTATTATCAATATAGATCTACTCCAAGGAGAGGGGCCTGTGACTTCTGTACCAGATTGTATCTACGAGTGGGTTAACTCTAGCCTGTGTTAGTGAATTTCTGTGTTAGTTAACCGGATTTACAAAATTGGCTTGTGCTGTGTCAACAAATAACTGGTTAAGGTCTTTTTATTGTTATGAGGGACAATTAACCCAATTTTTACGTTGATTCCCAGGGGTTTCCCAAAAATATTCGCATCATTTGACATGGAAAAAAAAGACAGAAAAAAACTATTTCCATGACAGTACAAATGACCTCGCTCCTTCAATTTTGCAGTTAAAGCCTTGAAATTGATAGAGCACCTTCCTGGGTACTTCTAGCGTCTTCGCTGAACACGGCATTAATTTCGGGTCAACCGTTTGTTTAATACGGCACTCTGACCACGGAAAAAGAAATTTTTCACATGTCTAAATTTAGAGGGCTGGCGAATAAAATTTGTTCGATGTATCTTCACGCCCTTTGCAGCGTAGATGCAAACATCACTTGGCTACATCTTGTAGCAGTTTCATGACAATTGCATTAAAATGCAATTTTTTAAGAAAGGATTTTCTGCACCAAGAAGATTTTGGTTTTACGACTTTTTGCCATACATGAACTGGCCAACCTGTGCTTTCATCAAGTGACATCATCAAGTGACGTCATGGCCTGACGTCACTTCGTTTGCAATGACTGTTTTGTTTGCAAGCGTTTTCAGTGCCTTTTGTTTGCTTGCTGTTCAATATTATTGGATTAACATCCCCTTAAAAAAATTAATTTTCATGTCATTTGGGAAATAATTTTTAATGAATCTGGACAGAAATTATCAATATCTGCTTCACTGAACTAGAACTCAACTTATCCCTTGCAGTTCAGATTGACAATGACTTGACTTCCTTTGAGAAAAGATCAGGAATTTCATGAGACAGGCTAATTTAAGTAAATTTGGCTAAATAGATGTCATTTCACCGCCTGTCACCAGGTGTCTCTCCTGTGCCTGCACACTTGAGGAGTGCTGCCCCCTTGTGTAGAAGAAAATATGGCAGTGCTTGACAGCCATATCTTCTACAAATAGTGTCAAAATAGTTTCTAACCATGAGGCACTATTTGGTCACTATTTGATGTAGAAGAGATGGCTGTCAAATATATTAGGACAAAGTTTCTAACTTAGCACATTAGAACTTATGGAAAAGTTCAGTAGAAAATGTGGCTTGGTTGCACTTTTTGGATATTTTGTAGGGATATTGGCAAAGCATGGTGAGGGGAGTAGATATTATGACAAAGACCTATTTTAGTGTCTGGCATGCAAAAGGCAGCCCGATTTGCAAATCGGGCATGTAGACCTATCGGCTGTAACAGCCGCTACCAGGGAAACGTTGGTTTGGGGGCGTAGCGGTTTGGGGGTCGGGGGGGGGGGGTCGGGGCCTTTGGTGCTCGTCCAGCCCAGCATCGTTTCTGAAAAATTCTGCAGCAGAATATCTAATTCTGTAGGAGTTATGCAGCTTGGGAGGTTTTATGCACTTATGCAGCTAGCTGCAGAATTCTGCAGTAAGCTGCAGAATTCTGCAGGAAACTGCAGAATTTCTCCAATTCTGCAGCCACCTGCAGAATTTCTCCAATTCTGCAGCTGCCTGCAGAATTCTGGAGTTTCTTATGAAATTCTGCAGGAAGCTGCAGAATTCTGGCAGCACCCTGCAGGATTTTTTAGCTCGTCCGTTTTCTTTGAAAACGAAGAGCTATTGTCGTCACTCGATCGTTGGCGTGGTCGTCGTCGTTGTCCCGGTTAAGGTTTGTGTGAGTGTCCATTTGTGACCTTAGTTTTCCACTTAGAGTTATGAAATTTGGTACAGGTATGGGGCAATGGGTATGGATCGGGAAAATGTTGAGAAATCCGAGATGGCTGCCATTCTGTGGCGGCCATATTGGCAGCCATCTTTCTTCATTCTTGAACTGCCCATTGTGACCTTAATATTTCACTTAGAGTTATGAAATTTGGTACAGGTCTGGACCTCTGGGTATGGATCGGGAACATGTCGAGAAATCCAGGATGGCGGCAATTTTGTGGTGGCCATTTTGGCAGCCATCTTTCTTCATTCTTGAACTGTCCATTGTCACCTTAATACTTCACTATAGTTATGAAATTTGGTACAGGTATTGGCCTGTGGGTATGGATCAGGAACATGTTGAGAAATCCAAGATGGCAGCCATTTCGGCAGCCATCTTTCTTCATTTCTTGAACTGCCCTTTGTGACCTCAATATTTTGCTTAGAGAATTGAAATTTGGTACAGGTATTGGTCTGTGGGTATCGATCGGGCACATGTTGAGAAATCCAAGATGGCGGCCATTTTGTCATGGCCATTTGGGCAACCATCTTTCTCATTCTAGACCTGCCCATTGTGATCTCAATATTTCGTGAAGAGTTATGAAATTTGGTACAGGTATTGGCCTGTGGGTATTGATCAGGATCATATTGAGAAATCCAAGATGGCAGCCATTTTGGCAGCCATCTTCCATAATATCTTGAGCCGCCCATTGTACTCTCAATATTCCTCTCAGAGTAATGAAATTTGGTACAGGTATTGGCCTGTGGCAGTGCGCGCGATAATGGTCAGCCACGTCAGACATTACTGGCACTTTTTGCAAATGTCTGACCATTCTCAAATTCAGGTCAGACAAATTTACTGGCACAAAATCTCCACAGGAAATAGTCATATTAAGTGCTAGTCCTCTCTGATGTTGAATTGTATTGTAAGACTTCAAGAAATGTAATTGCAATTTCGCAAAACCACCTTTAAAAAATCAAAGAACAATATTCCATTAAAATGCATTTCAACCATTTGAAAAATTATAGATTAAATTTATTATGTTGTCTGACAAAACATTAATTTGTCTGACCAGAACTCTCTCTCCGTCAGACAAAATGTCTGACCAAAGTCAATATGCTTTCGCGTGCACTGGCCTGTGGGCATGCATCGGGAACATGTTGTGAAATCCAAGATGGCCACCAAAATGGTCACTTCAAAATGTCTGACATCCTTGAACTGCCCATTTTGACCTTACTTTTTCGCTTAGAGTTATGAAATTACGTACAGGTATTAGCCTGTGGGCATGGATCCGTAAATTGTAGATAAATTTAAGATTGTGGTCATTTTGGCAGCCATCTTTCTTCATTCTTGAACCGCCCATTGTAACCCCAAAATACCGCTTAGGGTTATGAAATTAGGTATTGGCCTGTGGGCGATAATCTGGCACACATTGATAGATTTCATATTAACAGACGAGCGTTGAAACTGCTTGCGGTTCTGGTTTTTTTAGCTCTGTTACTTCATTCAGCTTATTGCAATGCATCTGCAAAGTTCAGACCTCTTTGACAAGGTCTTGCCGCTACCCAGGAAGCGTTGGTTTGGGGGCGTAGCGGTTTGGGGGTCGGATGGGGGGTCAGGGCAGGAAGCTGCAGAATTTGTGAAATTCTACAGCTTCTTACAGAAATGCTGCAGAGACAGAGGAGCACAAAACCCCCAACCCCCCTACCGACCCCCCAAACCAACGTTTCCTGGGTAATGGCAAGACCCTTTTCAAAAAAATTTTTTGAAATTCTGCAGCTTCCTGTAGCTTCTTGCAGAATTCCAGTACACTTAAATTTCTTCCTGCACCTGCAGGTGTTTTGGTGCTCGTCTGCAATGAATTCTGCAGCTTGTAAAATGACATTTTTGCGAGCTGACCGTTCGCCGAAAAATATGTCGTACGGCGAAAAGAAACGACGATGGACAAAGAATGACTACTGCAGTCTATAGACCTGGTTGTAGGGTACCTGAAACTTTTTTCTGAATGAAATTTGGTTGAGAATTGACCGAACAGAGAGGCAAAACGTCCATGGAAGTTTATTTTGACAGAGCACTGTAAAATGACATTTTTGCGAGCTGACCCATCGCCGAAAAATGTGTCGTACGGCAAAAAGAAACAAAGACGGACAAAGACTGACTACTGCAGTCTATAGACCTGGTTGTAGGGTACCTCAAACTTTTTTCTGAATGAAATTTGGTTAAGAATTGACCGAACAGAGAAGCAAAACGTCCATGGAAGTTTATTTTGACAGAGCACTGTAAAATGACATTTTTGCGAGCTGACCCATCGCCGAAAAATGTGTCGTACGGTAAAAAGTAACAAAGACGGACAGAAACTGACTACTGCAGTATATAGACCTGGTTGTAGGGTACCTGAAACTTTTTTCTGAATGAAATTTGGTTAAGAATTGACCGAACAGAGAGGCAAAACGTTCATGGAAGTTTATTTTGACAGAGCACTGTCAGCAGTTTATAAAATGACATTTTTGCAAGGTGACCCATCGCCGAAAAATGTGTCGTACGGCGAAAAGAAACAAAGACGGACAGAAACTGACTACTGCAGTATATAGACCTGGTTGTAGGGTACCTGAAACTTTTTTCTGAATGAAATTTGGTTAATAATTGACCGAACAGAGAGGCAAAACGTTCATGGAAGTTTATTTTGACAGAGCACTGTCAACAGTTTATAAAATGACATTTTTTCCTGCTGACCGATCGCCGAAAAATGTATCGTACGGCGAAAAGAAACAACGACACAAAGACTGACTACTGCAGTCTATAGACCTGGTTGTAGGGTACCTGAAACTTTTTACTGAATGAAATTTGGTTAAGAATTGGCCGAGCAGAGAGGCAGAACGTCTATGAAAGTTAATTTTGATAGAGGTCATTCCACAAACTGCTACCTGACGAGCACCAAAGGCCCCGACCCCCCCCCCCCACCCCAAAACCGCTATGCCCCCAACCTACGTTTCCTGGGTAGCGGCAAGACCTTGTCAAAGGGGTCTGAACTTTGCATATGCATTGCAATAAGCTGAATGAAGTAACAGAGCTTCAAAAATCCTGCAGGGAGCTGCAGAACTGCAGAATTCTGCAGCTTCCTGCAGAATTTTTTAAGAAACTGCAGAATTCTGCAGGAAACTGCAGAATTCTGCAGGCAGCTGCAGAATTGGTGAAATTCTGCAGGTGGCTGCAGAATTTTTGAAATTCTGCAGTTTCCTGCAGAATTCTGCAGCTTCCTGCAGAATTCTGCAGCTAGCTGCATAAGTGCATAAAACCTCCCAAGCTGCATAACTCCTACAGAATTACAGATTTTGCTGCAGAAACTTTTCAGAAACGCTGCAGGGATGGATGAGCACCAAAACCCCCGACCACCTGACCCGACCCCCGAACCCCGACCCCCCAAACCAACATTTCCTGGGTAGTGTTAAGACCCTTGTCAATGAGGTCTGAACTTTGCATATGCATTGCAATAAGCTGGAGCAAGTAACAGAGGTTCAGAAATCCTGCAGGGAGCTGCAGATCTGCAGAATTCTGCAGCTTCCTGCAGAATTTTTTAAGAAACTGCAGAATTCTGCAGGCAGCTGCAGAATTGGTAAAATTCTGCAGGTGGCTGCAGAATTTGTGAAATTCTGCAGCTTCGTACAGAATTCTGCAGCTTCTAACAGAATTCTGCAGCTTCCTGCAGAATTCTGCAGCTAGCTGCATAAGTGCATAAAACCTCCCAAGCTGCATAACTCCTACAGAATTACAGATTTTGCTGCAGAAACTTTTCAGAAATGCTGCAGGGACGGATGAGCACCAAAACCCCCGACCCCGTGACCCGACCCCCAAACCCCGACCCCCCAAACCAACATTTCCTGGGTAGTGTTAAGACCCTTGTCAAAGAGGTCTGAACTATGCAGATGCATTGCAATAAGCTGGAGCAAGTAACAGAGGTTCAGAAATCCTGCAGGGAGCTGCAGAACTGCAGAATTCTGCAGCTTCCTGCAGAATTTTTTAAGAAACTGCAGAATTCTGCAGGCAGCTGCAGAATTGGTAAAATTCTGCAGGTTGCTGCAGAATTTGTGAAATTCTGCAGCTTCCTACAGAATTCTGCAGCTTCTAACAGAATTCTGCAGCTTCCTGCAGAATTCTGCAGCTAGCTGCATAAGTGCATAAAACCTCCCAAGCTGCATAACTCCTACAGAATTACAGATTTTGCTGCAGAAACTTTTCAGAAATGCTGCAGGGACGGATGAGCACCAAAACCCCCGACCCCGTGACCCGACCCCCAAACCCCGACCCCCCAAACCAACATTTCCTGGGTAGTGTTAAGACCCTTGTCAAAGAGGTCTGAACTATGCAGATGCATTGCAATAAGCTGGAGCAAGTAACAGAGGTTCAGAAATCCTGCAGGATTCTGCAGAATTCTGCAGCTTCCTGCAGAATTTTTTAAGAAACTGCAGAATTCTGCAGGCAGCTGCAGAATTGGTAAAATTCTGCAGGTTGCTGCAGAATTTGTGAAATTCTGCAGCTTCCTACAGAATTCTGCAGTTTCTAACAGAATTCTGCAGCTTCCTGCAGAATTCTACAGCTAGCTGCATAAGTGCATAAAACCTCCCAAGCTGCATAACTCCTACAGAATTACAGATTTTGCTGCAGAAACTTTTCAGAAATGCTGCAGGGACGGATGAGCACCAAAACCCCCGACCCCGTGACCCGACCCCCAAACCCCGACCCCCCAAACCAACATTTCCTGGGTAGTGTTAAGACCCTTGTCAAAGAGGTCTGAACTATGCAGATGCATTGCAATAAGCTGGAGCAAGTAACAGAGGTTCAGAAATCCTGCAGGGAGCTGCAGAACTGCAGAATTCTGCAGCTTCCTGCAGAATTTTTTAAGAAACTGCAGAATTCTGCAGGCAGCTGCAGAATTGGTAAAATTCTGCAGGTGGCTGCAGAATTTGTGAAATTCTGCAGCTTCCTACAGAATTTTGCAGCTTCTAACAGAATTCTGCAGCTTCCTGCAGAATTCTGCAGCTTCCTACAGAATTCTGCAGCAGTGCATAAAACCTCCCAAGCTGCATAACTCCTACAGAATTTAATATTCTGCTGCAGAATTATTTCAGAAACGCTGCTAGGCCAGACAAGCACACAAAAAACCCCCAACCCCCCCATCCGACCCCCAAACGGCTACGCCCCCAAACCAACGTTTCCTGGGTAGCGGTAAGACCTTGTCAAAGAGGCCTGAACTTTGCAGATCTATGCATTACAATGGGCTGAATGAAGTAACAGAGCTTCAAAAACCCTGCAGGGAGCTGCAGAACTGCAGAATTCTGCAGCTTCCTGCAGAATTTTTTGAGAAACTGCAGAATTCTGCAGGCAGCTGCAGAATTGTTGAAATTCTGCAGGTGGCTGCAGAATTTGTGAAATTCTGCAGGTTCCTACAGAATTCTGCAGCTTCCTGCAGAATTCTGCAGCTTCTTACAGAATTCTGCAGCAGTGCATAAAACCTCCCAAGCTGCATAGCTCCTACAGAATTACAGATTTTGCTGCAGAATTTTCTCAAAAACGCTGCTGAGACAGATGACCACCCAAACCCCCAACCCCCCCACCAACGTTTCCTGGGTAGCGGCAACATACTTGTCAAAGAGGCCTGAACTTTGCAGATGCCTTGCAATAAGCTGGAGGAAGTAACAGAGGTTCAGAAATCCTGCAGGGAGCTGCAGAACTGCAGAATTCTGCAGCTTCCTACAGAACTGCAGAATTTGCTGCAGAACTGCAGAATTCTGCAGGTAGCTGCAGAATTGGTGAAATTCTGCAGGTGGCTGCAGAATTTGTGAAATTCTGCAGCTTCCTACAGAATTCTGTAGCTTCCTGCAGAATTCTGCAGCTGGCTGCATAAATGCATAAAACCTCCCAAGCTGCATAACTCCTACAGAATTCCATATTCTGCTGCAGAATTTTTTCAGAAACGCTGCTGAACCTGACGAGCACCAAATCCCCTAACCCCCCCCCCCCACCGACCCCTAAACCGCTACGCCCCCAAACCAACGTTTCCTGGGTAGCGGCAACACCTTGTGAAAGAGGTCTGAACCTTGCAGATGCATTGCAATAAGCTGAATCAAGTAACAAAGCTTCAAAAATCCTGCTGGGAGCTGCAGAACTGCAGAATTCTGCAGCTTCTTACAGAACTGCAGAATTTGCCACAGAACTGCAGAATTCTGCAGCTTCCTACAGAACTGCAGAATTTGCTGCAGAACTGCAGAATTCTGCAGCTTCTTACAGAACTGCAGAATTTGCTGCAGAACTGCAGAATTCTGCAGCTTCTTACAGAACTGCAGAATTTGCTGCAGAACTGCAGAATTCTGCAGCTACCTGCAGAATTGCTGCAGAACTGCAGAACTGCAGAACTGCAGAAAGAAATTATACTCTCCTCCAATCATTTGAGCTAACTCAGAATTTCAGAATTTACAGTGTTGAAGTTTCTTTTCATGAAAGGTTAAAGAATCATATAAATATAAATAAACTCTCCTGAATATCAAATGGTAGAAGTGCAATCAGGCAAAAACCACAAATTACCACCATGAGACATAAAAGCAGCTCTAGACCTTCTCTGACCCTCCTAATTGCAATTATCTAAGTTCAGTTTGTTCTGCTGCAACTTATGACCTTATTGTCATCTGAAGACAAAGGCTCAAGCGGCTTCAAGCTGAATTTTCAGCTCAGCTTAGTTCCGGGCTCTATTTTGATTTGATACAACAGTAGGTGTTAGTATTGGAATCAAGGAAACCCCTATGCATTTTTCCTTTAATGCCAGCCATATTGGCTTGTTTAAATATCTTAAAACAGAATGTTGGAAGAGGTTTCATTCATACATATTTTGACTCAGCAACCCATAAAACATCTACATGTATTTTGATGTATTACTCACCTCTGTAGTGTTACTGTGAGCAACATTTTCGCTGCCATGTTGATTTTATCCTGACCAGCCATGCCCCGAGATATCTACCATGATGATCTTAAAGACCAGACAATATAGTAACGGAACACCTCGGTTACACAAATGACCTCCATGCCGGCATGGACAAGTAAGATTCTCACTTGAATTTTAGTGGTCGTGTTCTTTCTGTTGCTATGCAAAAAAACAACAAGTTTCTTGTCCTTGACAACCGATTCAAATACTTGGACCACAAAACCTGCCTTGCTTAATTATATTCAAAGCATAAAGCTGATTTTACTGACTTGACGAGATAGTTCCAGTTACAACAGAAGACAATATGATGTCAAGGTCATATTTGTTTACCTGTTGGTTTCCATAACCAAGGGGTTCAAAACAATTTTGGAAGTCATCAACGAACTTGATAATATTTCTTACATATTCGGTAGAATCGGTTGTGAATTCATATCTTGGAGTAAGTGGTTATATGATCAAACAGAAACAATGGCATGAATGTCACAAGTTTGTATGAATCGAACAATGGATACTCAGCCACATTTTCAGTCAAAACTCCAAGAGTATACTACCTACATACTTGTGTGAGGCATCATTGGAAAGCTAAGAACAAGGGCTTTCAATATGGCACAACAGATAATCTATTTAATCTTAATTCGGTGTGATACATAAGATTGCATCCCGATGTATTGAAATTTGCACACATTTGTTATGATTCAAAGGTCACCATAGCAACAGGATTACAACCTAAACTAAATATTTTTTCCTAATATGTGGCCCACACCAAGTGGTACCATAATGCATGGTTGAATTGATTCACAGAGTTGAATTAATCAGACAAAATCTTTATTATATGTTGTACATAACCTTCTCTGAATTGATAGACTTGTTGCCATGGAAACAGTTACCGTTGGTTTCACCATAAGTTTCATAACTTTTCAAAGTCAATTCCTGAAAGTAGAAATTCTAAGGAAAATTTTGGTGTATGACACTTTGTGTTCTACTCCGGTGATCACTATCTCCTCAAATATTGCACTTTTTGGCCTTCTGCTGCTCCACTATCAGGTATTGCAGTCAGCATGGAAAACTTCTGTCCATCCGGCGGGTGGGCGGGCAGCGTCACTCAATGTGTATTTTGGTTTCTAACAAATTAACATTAATAATTAATTGGTAAACGTCAACCAATATTATAGTTTAAAAACATATTAAGAAGTAACTTTTATGGTCATTACATGGCCTATATTTAAATAATTGCTGATTTTTGTGTTGATATAGCAATTAAGTTTAAAATGCACAAAAATGTGAAAATATCCATTTTCTCGCCATTTTCCTTTCGAATATGCTATGCTATTAAATGTGAAAGACAATACCATGCCATGCAGTGCGTGTTGAATGATTTCCATGCATATATTTGTCATATCACCATGTTCAAATTGAGATGCATGGGGAAATAGCTTGTTTACAAAACACACAGATTCACCCGGTGGCAGAATAGCTGCTGAAAGCTGAGAGTAGGCTGCCGCGTAGCCTGTGTTTAAACATATATAATATAAACTTTTATTGACATCCTAATATCAAAACAGATACATGTGTCATCAATAAAAATACAATGAAAAAGAACTACAATGCTAAATCTATTCTAAATGCTAATCATTGCTATTTTACAGAAAGAATTTAGAAACTTTTATCATATAAGTTAATATCAATTTTGTTACGTGATATTTTTATCAATATTTTATAGGCTGGTCCCAGTCACATTTTGCTATAGATTTAATAATGTAATACTTAAAATGATACATGCTAATCGAAGGATAAAATAAGAGACATTGACATTAGTAAAATAAGCAACATTGTCATCAGAAATAGCAGTTTCTTTTCCAGAGCTGTGTACACAGACTCTGTTAGGGAAAAATAGGTGTGTCTTTTGAATAATAGTCACAATTGGCACTGAGGCATAGCATAAAAATTGCAAATGTCAATATCGGGAGGTTTTCACTGTTCATGTCGTCATATAGCAATGGCTTCTGGCATGCACTAGCGGTAACCGCTCAATGTACATGCCATGAAGAGTCCTGACAGGTGCAGAGAAACATTTACACAATTTAGCAGTCATCAATTGAGTAAGACGCGTATATCAGCTCAACAGATAGGGTGGCTCCTAAAATGCTAGCCTAAGGATTTTTACTGTTTATTCATTTGGTTTATTCTGTATGTTCTATTATCCCATAATTTTGTTTAGGTAGGAGCCTAGGGCTTGTATCATTTCAGGTCTTTTATCTGACATACAATTAAAATTTTTGGGTCTGATCAAGATTATTATAGTTCGGTATTAGTCTCATCGCTTCGTACAAGAGCTGTGTTCTTGGGGCAGTATTATAATTGCATGTTAAGAGGCTGTGCATAAACTATGGTTTAAAAGTTGCATCAGCATAGGCACAACAAACAAGGAACTTTGATTTTGCAAAATTGCTTTTTTTGTCAACTTTCAGAAATGTTTATTGAACCGAGTTAGTTTTTATCTGCCATAGTGCAGCAATGTAGTACTATTGTTGTTTGCAGGGTTTCAATTATTAATATTTTTCAGGACCGCAACAACATGGTATATTGTGATGCAGTCATTTTGGAGACTTTGAGGATGAGTTCCATTTCGGCGTTAACAGGTGCCCATATGAACAAGGCGGATACAACAGTCAAAGGCTACTTCATTCCAAAGTATGCTACCTCACAAAAAATTCACACTGCCTAATAAATGAAAAGGAGTACTTCAAAGAAATTTATAAAGGATAATGAGTATAATTATACACTTTAAAATGGCATGGTTTGACATTGGTAACTGATGTCATATTTTGGCCTTTTGGCTTTGAAAGTATGTGAAATTACCTGGGTATGTCTTTTTTAAATTCAAATTTGATGTCCATCGTCTCATTTCAGAGGGACTAGTGTTATCGCTAATCTGTATGCAGTGCACTATGATGAGAAAGTTTTTCCCGAACCACATCAATTCAAACCAAGTCGATTTATTTCAAACGGAAAACTGGCCAACTTTGAAAACGTCCTGCCATTTGGTGCTGGTAAGTAAGGATAGACCTATTTCACTGAATGGCCTGAACGTTGATCCCAAATAACATTTTTGCAATTCTGCGATTCTTCATTTGCTTTTCACACATAGGAGATGTATACACTCCAAATCCAAAACCACAACTTTCAAAATGTAAACCTAAAGGATGACCAAGTTATAAAGTCTTAAAGTTATATTAAAATGCACTAAAAATACTCCAGCTAGGGGTCACCTTGGCTGGACCAATCAAAAATCTCTTAGCCAATGGGATTTAAGTATTCACCACTTTTCCCCTAGTGTTAACTGAGAGAACCATCCATGAAATTGGTCTATTGTGTAATTACATTGGATCGTTGAATAAACATTCTATTTGAAACAAGAA
Source organism: Platynereis dumerilii (assembly GCA_026936325.1). NCBI lineage: Eukaryota > Metazoa > Annelida > Polychaeta > Phyllodocida > Nereididae > Platynereis > Platynereis dumerilii. Next base: position 9,492,659 of record JAPTHN010000015.1, on the reverse strand, counting down.
TCCAGAGATTCAAAGCTGGGGCAAAGCATTAATCAATATGCCACATTATAAACAGTTCAACAAAAATGATTCCCTTTAATAAACTTGAATATCTCAAAGATTCCTTCTCTGATTTTTATGAAAGTTGGATTGTATAATAGGCCTGTATATTGTCCCTAAATGTGTGTATTTGTAGACTAGTTGCGTTATTCCTGACTTAGCCAACAGCCTTTGAGTGAGCCTACCCGTTTTCAAAAATCTCTGGCTTTTTCAATGGATATAAACAATTTGACCAAGCGGGGGAGCCACCAGCTGGGGCGTACTTCGTCATGATACCGGAGAAAATTTGTTTCTCAATCATATTTAGCGGACAATTGAGGACTTCTTTTGTAATCTTTTCACAGTTTAGGTTCCTTGGGTGACATTAGAAATAATTTGAGTGGAGTTTGAGCACCTTTTGGAATTTTTTTTTGAAAAGTCAAAACTTCAAATTTTTTAAAAGAGGGGTAGGTGCACTCAGGGTCGGCTGGCTCAGAGAAAAATGAAGCAATTGTGCTACAATACCACAGGTATAATGTCAATATGCAGGCCTACAAATACAATAACTTTAAAAGAAACCGTAAAAGGTGTTTTTGATATATTCAAGTTTTTGTAAAGGGGGACTAATTTTTGTTGAACCGTTTAGAATGCTGCAGAATGGTTTGTAATGGTGCATCACATGCAGGGAAGCATTGCAAATAAGTTTGCATTTTAAACGATATGTTGAAATAATATTATGTTGAGTTGGGTAATTCGAGTGATCAAGCAGTATATTTAATGTTTCTGCCCCTTTCAAAGGGCCATTGTTCGTTGATTTGCATCAAACCTGATTTAGTGTAACTTTGTATATAAAATATGTATATTTGTAGGCCTACATGTAGTAATTGTAGGCCTATGGTCTTTTAATGAAAATGTGCAAATGGACAGTTAGGGTTAGAGAACTTTAGAAAATATGTGCTCATCAGAACAATATGGTATCTGGTATTGTCTTTATCTCTGCTAATGCACCTGTAAACTTCACTATATACATGCCAATATTTTAGGGGTGTTGTTTGCAAAATCCGAACTGACAGAGTAATTATTATTATTGAATATTTAGAGTGAGGAAATAAGTTTGTACTCAGCAAATCACTGAATTCACAAATTTCCATCTCTCTTTTACAGGACGAAGGAAGTGTGTCGGTGAAGTGCTGATGAAAACGCAGATATTCTTGTATGTGACTTCAATAGTCCAAAAGTTCGAATTGAGTTTTGTTGAGAAACCGGCTTCAATGGTGACAGACAACGTGTATCGCCGATGTCCAAAACACAAGATGAAATTTGTGCCAAGGAATTAGCAAAACTGATGGAAATTATGTCATACTGATGGAAATCATGTTGTCTAAAATGATGGAAGGCTGGATGATCAGAACTGCATGAAATATTATTGTGGAAATAGTGTGAAGTTAGGCATTGTTGAACTGCCAAAGCAGAGTGGAATATGCAGGACCACATAATACGTTTATAAAAATATATGCCTATAATCTTACATGACACACATGTACAAGTTAGCTCTATTCACAATACATTTGTTACTGGGATTACAATACTTAAGTAATGGAGATTTATACAGTGCATGTGCTAAGAAATATATATGGTGTAATTAAAATTGTGATATGTATCAACTAAATCTTCGATCATATTTATCGGACTTCCTTTACTTACAGTAAAACGAGGTAAAGTTGGCAATCCGGGGGAAAGTTGGCGACCTATTTTAACCCACTTAACTGCAAAAATACTAACTTTGCTCGCTAACACAGGTTGCAACTTTGCCAAAGAAACCTGTGTCCGTGAAGAAAGTAGGCCTTTCTTTGATTAAGTGGGTTAAAATAACTTTCCCCCGGATTGCCAACTTCACCCCATTCTACGGTAGTAGTAACAGACATTGTTATTTTAATGAATAACTTTATGTAGGCCTATATCAGATATATAATATTATGAATGAATAAAGTATTAAGGATTTGTTTTCCAAACTGCACATGACTTAAGCACCCTAATCAAACAAGAAAACTCACCCTGCTGTTTTACAATTTTTTTCATTGCTTTTCATCTTCAAAAATAAGTCCCCTAAGATGTACAGTGCGGTACATAGTTTTCAATTTGTCATCCCTAGAATGGGCATCGGCACAATCTTGCAAAGGTAAATGCTGTTATTAAAGATAACTATTTACAATCTAAGATATAATATAAAGAACAACTGAAACATTCAAATAAAAAAATATAGGTCCGTTTGTTAAATTTGGAATATGCAAAGTTTAGGAAACAAACATCCACACCAAAGTGCATGTACAGTTGACAGTTTGTACACATGAAGTTGTGAAAATTGATAAAAATTGTAAAACCATCAGACTACCATTCTTCACTTTATGAGATTCACACTATATTTCAAGTAACTTTTTTTTCGAGAAACGAAGCAATAAAACCTTTAATGAAATTCATATAATTCCCACTGAACATTTTCATTTTGACGCAAATCACCAAAAGCTGAAGAACCACACATACTGTGACCCTGAGACAAAACCAACACTGAGCTATGTTACAAAGCACCTTTAATGAAATTCACATGTTACTCATACTGAACATTTTCTTTGATGCAAAATTACCAAAAGCAGAAAAACGATCGTGAGACAAAAGCAATACTGAGTTATGTTGCGTACAGGCCTTTGGAGTCGGTCAATAAGTGGACATTTTCATTTTAATGCATATCACCAAAAACAGAAAGAACACACACGCTGCGACCCTGAGACAAAACCAGTACTGAGTCATGTTACGTAGCACCTTTAATGAAATTGACATGAAATTTGTTATTCATATTTAACATTTTCATTTTGATGCAAATTACCAGAATCAGATGAACCACATATGTTGTGACCAAGAGACAAAAGCAATACTGAGTCATGTTACATACCTTTAATGAAATTCACATGTTATTCATACTGCACATTTTCTTTTGATCCAAATTACCAATAGAAGGTGAACCACACATGCGCTGACTCTCAGACAAAAGCAACATTACTTAATTATGTTATGTACATCTTTAATGATATTCACATGTTATTCATACTGAACATTTTCAGTTGATGCAAATCACCAAAAGCAGAAGACCCACACATGCTGCGACCCTGAGAAAAGCAATACTGAGTTATGTTACAAAGCACCTTAAATGAAATTCACATTTTATTCACCCAGAAAGTTTCATTTTGATGCAAAATTACCAGAAACAGATAAACCAACCCATACTGTGACCCTGAGACAAAAGCAATACTAAGTTATGTTATGCAGCATCTTTAATCAAATTCACATGTTATTTTTACTGAACATTTTCATTTTGACGCAAATCACCAAAAGCAGAAGAACCACACACATTGCTACCCTGAGACAAAAGCAATACTTAGTCATGTTGCATTGTACCCTTTATGAAATTCACATGATATTCATACTGAACATCTCATTTTGATCCAAATTATCAGTAGAAGGTGAACCACACATGCGCCGACTCTCAGACAAAAGCAATATTACTTATGTTACGTACACTTTTAATGAAATTCACATGTTATTCATACTGAACATTTTCATTTGATGCAAATCACCAAAAGCAGAAGAACCACAAACGTTGCAAGCAACCCTGAGACAAAAGCAATATGTAGTCATGTTATTCATACTGCACATTTTCATTTTGACGCAAATTATCAGAAGCAGATAAACCACACATGCTGTGACCCTGAGTCTGAGACAAAACCAATACTGAGTCATGTTACATACCTTTAATGAAATTCACATGTTATTCATAGTCATACGGAAAATTTTCTTGATCCAAATCACCAGGAACAGATAAACCACACATGTTGTGACCCTGAGTCTGAGACAAAACCAATACTGAGTCATATTGCGTACTACCTTTAATGAAATTCACATGTCATTCATAGTCATACGGAAAATTTTCTTTTGATCCAAATCACCAGGAACAGATAAACCACACATGTTGTGACCCTGAGACAAAACCAATACGGAGTCATGTTACGTATCACCGTTAATGAAATTCACACGTTGTTCATACTGAACATTTTCTTAATCCAAATCACCAGAAGCACATAAACCACACATGCAGTGACCCTGAGTCAGAGACAAAACCAATACTGAGTCATGTTACGTATTACCTTTAATGAAATTCACATGTTATTCATACTGAACATTTTCTTTTGATCCAAATCACCAGAAGCAGATGAAAAACACATGCTGTGACCCTGAGACAAAACCAATACTGAGTCATGTTACGTACTACCTTTAATGAAATTCACATGTTATTCATACTGAACATTTTATTTTGATCCAAATCGCCAAAAGCAGAAGAACCACATGCTGCGACCCTGAGACAAACCAAAACTGAGTTGGAGACAAAACAAATACTGAGTCATTCACTGATTGTTTTCACTAAACATTCGTATTTTTGTTGTAAATTACCAGAAATAGATCAACCACACAAGCTGTGACCTGATACAAAACAAATACTGAGTCATAGACCACATGTTATAGAGTAACAACATTCATTAACAAAACAAGAAAATTATCCTGAATATTAAAAGTAATTATTTAATCATCAAATTTCTTTGAAGCTGATTTGCTGACATCTATATGAAATTTCTTTCCTTCGCTTGGATCGGGGGCAAAGCCAAGACCACCACCTTTGTTTTTGCTCAGTCTGAAGGACATCGCTTGTTGGTACTGGTCTTCTAGTTTCTGGTTCAGCTCGGTCTGTCCGCGGCCACTGAGTGCAAGATTACCTCCAAATTTTTTGGCAGCATTATTACCAAACAAGGCTGGTTTGGCATTATTTCCCTTCTTAAATCCACCTAATAATTTAAGGAATTTATTTTGCTGTTCTGAGCTACCAAGATCAGCAGTAGCCCATTGACCAGCAAAGGCATTGTTTTTAACACCAGGTTTTACTCGTTCTTCATCTTTTTCGGAGCTATCCATACTTGGCGGAGGTACTTGATTGTAAGAATTATTCTCAGAATTGCTGTTATCCTTTTTCCGTTTTTTGGGAGGTTCCTCGTAGTTAGCAATATCATCTTTAGAATTTTCTTCACAACTAACTGATGCATCAGCATTTTCCTTCTTCTTCTTCTTTTTCTTCTTCTTTGCAGATTCTGTCTGAACATCTTCAATTTCATGAGATGAATCATTATTTTCTTCAGCTTCTTCTTCTCTCTTTTCTTTCTTCTTTTTCTTCTTCTTTGGAGGTTCTTCAGCTTCTTCATTTGATATTGGATGATCATCCCCATTTATCTCTTCTAATTCAATGTCTTCACCCTTTTTCTTTTTCTTCTTTTTCTTTTTCTCAGATTCTTCTTCTTCCTTTACATCATTAGCACCATTTGTTTCAACTTCCATATTTGAATTTTCTTCTTCATTCTCCGTTTTAGCCTTTTTCTTCTTTTTCTTTTTTCTCTTGTGACTAGAATCTCCTTCGCAATCGGCACCATCATCAGGAATTTCAGAATTTTGACTGCTCTCTACTTCACACTCTTCAACATCTCTATCTTTCTTCTTTTTCTTCTTCTGTTTTTTGCTTGTTTCCTCCACTACATTCTCAGAAGGTAATTCAACTTCAACACAACATTGCGCATTATCTTTTTCTCTCTTCTTCTTCTTTGTCTTTTTCTCTGATATATTTTCCTCTATGTCGGGCTCCAAAGGTTCTAGTTTATCCTTCTTGTGTTTCTTCATTCTTCTAACTACAGATGGCTTGCATAGAGAAGAATAGTCTATTTGTTGGTCTGAAAAGAGACAAACAAGGTCTAAATCTATCATTGTGATAGAATCACTCAGTATTGAGTGCACAATAAAACATACAAATATCTAAATGAATGATTCAACCAATGAGTTCAGTAATATATATGCCAGTATTTCAATGCCGTTTCATTGGCTCTGAGGCTATCTCAACTTGCATGAAACAAACATAATGATAAGATAATCTACACCTGTTGTCAGTGGCATATTTAGGGGGGGGGGCCTTGTGCCATGCCCCCCCCCAGGTCCAACATCAACATGGGAAAGATAGGAAATTCACTTGGCCCCCCCCCCTCTGGCCTCCCCTAATTTTGAGCTTAAAACTATTGTCCCATGGGTCATTACCAGTCATATGCCCCCCCCCCCCCGGTTGAATGGCCTGGCTCCCCCTTTGCCCCGCGAAAAAATAAATCCTGGTGACGCCACTGCGTATTCACCCAATGTTACTCCGATGCCATATCCAGATAGGCTACGCCCCTGCCTGTCGTAATTGGTGGGGCCTTCTACTTAGCATTGAACACAGAGCAAAAGGGACCCTCTAGTTTAATGTTACATTCAATTGACAAAATGAGTCAGGTTCCAACTTCCAATTGATGGACTTGAACCGGCCATTCCAATTCATCAGCAGCTCTCTCAGGCAGTGGCGTAAGTGGCTGTAAGTATAGGGCCTACATATATAGGTCTCTAAACGAAAAAACGGGGGGGGGGGTTGTACCCGGCCTGGGGAAGGGGGGCATACTATGGGGAGCATGCGATCGCGAAGGGCGAGGGGGTACATTGAAAATTTTTCAGAGTGAGTGAGTGAGTGAGTTTGAGTTTTACGCCCCATCAGCACCAGTGTGGGCTATTTAGAGGCAACGAAAATTTTTCAGAAAGGGGGGGTTGGAGGGCTACAGGTGTAACTTTTTAGATGGGAGTATTTGGATCCGGAATGTGCTACCGCATAGCCATACACTGTAGTACCAGTGGGTCTTCCAAGGCAGCACAGTAACATCAATTCTACACGTAAATTTGTGATACAATGAGTCTGCACTGCAGTGCCAATGCAATGTTGGAAACTGCAGTGGGACAACTCATGGACTGCAGCTGCTGCCAGTGCTGGTTAAACTAATCAACTGGCACCATGAATGATTGTAAATGACCCTATAATTATCCTCAACAGCTAGAATACTTCATATCTTACCAAGATCTCCCTGTAAGTTAGAGACTGCAGAATTTTTGTTGATCACAACAAACTGAAAGTGAAACCACGTGTTCGTTGAAAATTTTCCAACAGGAGGCGCGTTGGAAGTTAACAAGGGGTACATTCGTTTCGCTGCTCCAAAGTGCTCCCTGGAGTAGAGCAGTAACTGTAAAATGCGGAACAGACGTTTCGGCAGCGGGGCAGCCAGTCTGTTTGTTCAAGTCTTGGGAAAACACTATTCAGTCCAAGTGCAGACCATGTGGACCAACTGGATAACAGGTCCATAGTGATTTTGCAATAAATTATCAGATAAATTTATAAATTAAGGAAAAAGACAACTTTTTTTTTTCAATAAATACGGTAGACTGCTGTGTCCTGGTCTGTAGACTGTATCCAAAGAGAATTATTAATTGGGACATGCATACATTTATTTCAATTTATATAAACTATATAGGCCTATAATGGAATGATTTGTCAGCATCCTGGTCTTCTTCTTCTTCCTCTTGGAGGTTCCTCCTCTTGCTTTCAGGAGCACCCTTGCATGTCAAGGTTTGTTTAGCACATGATAACAGTTACTGTTCAATTAAGTATTAATAAAAGTGAACTGAGCCATACTTAGCTGGTCTTAATTTTAGGCTGCATTCTGGCCTGCACTTAATTTATTCTGGTCTGCCTTTGGTCTGCATTTGGTCTGCACTCTGGTCTGCCAGTCTTCTGGTCTACACTTTATTCTACACTTTATTCTACACTTTAAATAATTATTCTACACTTTATTCTACACTTTTTTCTACAATTTATTCTACACTTTATTCTACAATTTATTCTACACTTTATTCTACACTTTATTCTGCACTTTATTCTACGCTTTATTCTGCACTTTAAATGATTATTCTACACTTTATTCTACACTTTAAATAATTATTCTACACTTTCTTCTACACTTTCTTCTACACTTTCTTCTACACTTTATTCTGCACTTTATTCTGCACTTTATTCTGCACTTTATTCTGCACTTTATTCTGCACTTTATTCTGCACTTTATTCTGCACTCTGGTCTGTACTCTGGTCTACATGCAATTTCCCTTCTCTGAAACAATCTTCAACAATACATTATAACTTCGGAAATTTCAGCATTTTTTCACTCAGAAATCATGTAGGTTGCAAATGCGTCCATTTTTGTTGAGTTTTATATTGCAGAGACTTTAAAAAAAGTCCTTAAATAGTGTGGAATGTATCTTGTGCTCTTTATGCTGTCTAGAATGGTACCTAAACCATTTCTGTGAGTTGAAAATAGTTATGCTCCTATAACTTGACTTTAGCTGACTCAACTCTGACTTGACTGGACTGAACAATAACTTGCTGCTTGGAAAGCTGAGGCTCTGGATGGGGGAATATGGGGGACAGGGACATTGGCATATTTAGGGGGGCCCTCAGGCCAAAAATTAACATGGAATAGATGAGAAAAGTCGCGGAGCGCCCCATATTCACCCCATGTAATGCCCCCTCAGGCCATTTCTAGATACGCCCCTGGACAGGGAACTCAAAAGTAAAATGATCAAGAGCTATCAAGGGACAGGAAATTCAAAAGTAAAATGACCAAGGGACAGGGGGACATAAAACTCAATTCAGCGCTGAGGGACAGGGAATTCAAAAGCATCATTAGTAAACTTGAAAAGAGACAGGGAATTCAAAAGTTAAATGGCCAAGGGACAGGGGGGCACAAAACCCCATCCAGAGCCTCAAAGATATAACTATTATGACTTCACTAGTCGACTTTATGTAGTCGACTTCGGGGTCTATAGCTCTGCACTCTGGTCTGCACATGTATACATGCAGGGGTGCCGGAACAGGGGGGGGCAGCCTGGGCAGGGGGGACAATTGCCCCTCCTGCCCTTGTCCAAGAGGGGCAGGGGGGCAAGGTGTGCCCTTTTGATCTTAATAATAAAACATTATTATGCCTTATTTTAGTAATTTTAGGCACAAATTAGTAATTTTATATTCAAAATTATAATTGACACTCTATTTAAATTTTGTCACGCGAAATTGGCGCGGATATGATTTGCCCTTTGCTCGTCTGACCGCCTCTGCCGTCCGCGATCCTTCCGGCACCCCTGTATACATGTAATTAGACCAAGAGCAAAAAAAAGTACATTTGAAGCGCTCAAATTATTAAAATTACCAAATGCATTCGGATTGTACTGCAAAATTGCCTATACTTTATACAAGGGAAGCATAATTTAAATAATTTGAGCTTCAAATGTACTCCTTTTTGTGCTGGGTAGTTTTTAATGAAAAAATAAAATACATTTTTACAATATATATATATATTATAGCTCAAGATTTCTACCAATACCTGCTAGCCATTTTGTTTCTCACTGGATTATTTGATTTTCTATCAAGTTGGCTAACAGAGACGATTATAGAACAAAATAATGATAACTGAACAACATTTGTTTTTGTGATTATAGGCTATATATCTTATTTGTGAAGCATTAGTGTTAAGAAATAGCGTTTTTGACATAGGTAATCGGCGTTTAATTTGGTTAAGCAAAATCGCCGTTTTGGTAATGTCAAATAGCACATGGAACGGTTTCCTAGAATGTCTGTCATTCGAGCCTGACCAGAAGGACCCAGAGCCTCATTCAATGACTCACATCACCGTTAACACTGAATAGGCTCCAATGTACTTATGCAGCAAATTATGGAAAGACATGAGTCACCCCCCCCCCCTTCTCTTTGCACTCTACAGAGTGCCAACCTCTTGTTAAATAGATCTATATAATTGTCATGTAGCTAACGCTATTAAAATTGAAGCTATGGAATACCAAATATGATTGAAATATCTGTGTAATGGGAGCTTTCAAAACCACTTGTAACGTAACCCAGTTGTGTTATATTTCATTCTGAACAGTTCAATTTTGAAGATATTGTGAAAAACAAAAAAGTTTGTCCGATCAAATTTAATGTCTCTTGAAAAACCACATTTAGCCCAGAGCTAGCCGTCAGTTATGCAGAAAACTGGCTTGCAAATGAGCTGGACTTTCTAAAATGTGGTCTGCCATTTCTGTAGCATCAGTGGTTGCTTAACTGTGGCATATTCATCGATTTATTGCTTTCAAGTAAGTCCTCTCACGTCAATTAGTACGTCCCGCCGTCCCGCGCCTCAGTTAACCATTTTACAGCGACCCCAGAGCAGAAACGTCACTTCCGGAGTAGTTGGAGCAGAGCGAATCGAATGTACCCAAGGCTTAAGGTTTCCGCTAGGATTTTGCGAAGTCGGTGAGTTTTGTTTATTCTCATAATTTCGTGTTTTTGGTGCTGCAGTTGAAGTTTGTGTGTATATCGGGGAAAGTAAGAGCCTCAGAGTAAACCGAAGAATTCGTTGAGTAAGGTTTTACTAACTGTTGAAGTCTTTGTGTGTTATTAAATGGGAAAAATCTATGCCATGAGCGATAATGAAAGAAATGGTTCAATCTTTCTGAAATACCAGGTAATGAAATATTTTTAAAATGATAACTCATTAACTGTAAATTTATAATTTCACAATGTCTATTATCCCAACTACAGTTGGATGTATCTGAACAGGCCGGAGCTACTCACTGTCAATACAGGTCTGCACCACCTCCCGCTACATTTTTCGGGCGCATCTGAATATGTTGAACGGAGAACTCCGAGAAGTTCATGAATGAATCTTCAGTCTCTAAATTGCCCAATTTGGTGTTGATAGGGCGTAAAACACAAAGTCGCTCACTCACTCACTCATGAATCTATCGGTGAATTTTTTTTCTCATTAAAATCTTCTAGCCTGAGAGGATTGTAACCCCCTCCGGGCCCTCCCCCCCCCCCCGCACTGGATTCACTACTGATTTCACTCATAACTTGTCTTTTTTTTCTTTCTTCTTTTCACAGGTGCAATACACTGTTATTGCTTGAACATGGATGAATTAGCGGCAGCTTTGGAGTCAAGTTTTCAAGTTTCTAATGTCCCAAATAATCCCAATGCTCCACATCCGAGATTCGCGCAATACAAGATAAAGCAGAATATACCTGATCAACAGGAACGACGGAGAAGAATCTTAGAGCAACAGAAAAAGTATGAGTTATTTCTCTTATCAGTATTTGTGACTAAGTTTCAGAAAACATTTTCAGATATCATTGAAATTTTACTCATACTAGTAAGATGGTACAGGCCTTTGTGATATTATGCACGGAAAACCAGGTACATTTGTGTCAGTAAAACATGTGAGATAACAAGAGATACTAAATGATAATATTAAATTCTACTTTACTTCTAGGCTATATTATGCTAATAAACTTGGTAAATCTTGCAGCGTCTAATAATAGAATTCTTGTAAAATTTTTGTCATGAACATCTGAAACTATTTCCGTATATCTCCTACAACATTACACAAACTATAATACAAAATAGCTTTTTAACCTTCAAACCATTTTTGATCTTAATATTGAAGAATTAGTCTAACTTTTTAATTGTTTTTCAGGGGCCGATTTGACTTTCTAAAACACGCAAGGAATTTGGCAGGGGTTTCCTGGGAGGAAGAGGAGGAAGTTGAAGATGAAGAAGAGAAAGAAAATGCGAAGGAGTCCGAGGAGACCATGGAAGTTCAGGCATGTGCCGTGAAGAAACCTCCCAAGGGCTTCAAAGATCAGGTAGGCCTAAAATGTAGCAGTGACATGTACTGAATTTAGGATTGTTGAAATCAACGGGCTGTAGGCCTATTCAAACAAAGAGAGAGGTTAAAGACACAACCACGACTATAAAAGGAGACAGAGCCAGCAAGATGGTAGTCTGAATCTGACCCCCCAGGAGTGAACATCTCTCCAAACTTTAGAGAGAGAAAGTTCATTTCTGGACCCCTGACACATGTTAATTAATCAGGTGTGGCTTAATAACCACTGTCCAATGAGAGTCCAGTGAAAGTTTTATGGCTTTGTGGCCACAATTTCGTTGCTGTGTTATTGGGTCTTTAAGATTAAAGTGCAGCCCTCTATGGCTATTCTTGCCAATGATAAGGGTTGGTTGATCAGGTGTTTCTCGGTTCGACGGCAGCTATGGCAGGGTCACCTGGATCTTTGTTCTAAAGACAACAATTTCAATCCTTCACATTATAGCTGCGTGCTCTTCCTGCTTAATTATCCTTGCTGGTGAATGAGTATAGGATATAAAGCCCAATTCATCAACCTATCCATCCTATGATTTATTTTTTTGCAGCTCATGTTGTCTGAATGGATGGTAGATGTCCCGGAAGCTTTGCAAGAGAAATGGTTGATGGTCCCTTGTCCGGTTGGTAGACGTTCACTTGTGGTCAGTTCCGCAGTAAGTGTGAAATTATCATCATTACAATGTGTCATTGAAGAGTGTTAAAATCAAAATTCATTCTTGTATAATATACATGCATAGCCTACTATTCTGGTTAGTTCAATGAAAATTTACGAGAAAAAAATTGCAACAAAGAAACAATATATTGGAAAGGGAGAAAAAAATGTTGTTGACCAAAAAATTTGGGAAAAGAACATTTTTGTAAAAATGGTTTGGAAGAAAAATTTTAATGAAAAGTTGAAAAAAAAATTTTTATTTTTTATTACCGACTGAACCAAGTACTTATTGCCTGATAGTTCTGTAGATATGTAATAATTGGTTTATTAATCATCATTTTTAATAATTGAGCTTTTATTGTCAACTTAGCTAGAATTTTCTCTTTTTCTTTCAAAGGGCACAACATCAGCGTACACCAAAGGCGGCTATTGCTACAACAGGTTTCCTTCACTCCTGCCTGGAGGGAATCGTAGATATGCCAACGATAAAGGAGGTAGAAATTCAAAGGTCTTAACTATTAGCATTGAGTGGTACTGGTACTTAATATTGGATGTGATGAGCTGTCATTGATTTTTTTTTTATTCAACGAAGATAAACTCAATTTATAGGCTCTCATGAAATATAACTAAATTTGTCTTATAAATGTATTTTTTTCCTTGTAGGCTACAGTATATTGGACTGCCTCTACAGTGAAGTTGACCGAACATTTTACGTTCTTGACGTGATGTGCTGGAATGGTCATCCTGTTTATGACAGTGAGGTGAGTGTTTTTCTCAAAATATTTAAACTGTTTTGATTTCTGTTAAATGTTAAGCCAAGTTGTGATTTGAGATGACATCTTTTGCTATTTCAGACTGACTTCAGATTTTACTGGTCATCAACGAAAATCACAGAGGTCGAAAAACTGGCAGAAATCTCAAGAATCAATCCTGTAAGTTGGTGAACACTTTGCATTTTTGGGCAAATTTATAATAAGTACTTCTTGAAAATGCCCGTTTACCAAGTGCATCAATTTGGCATCTTTGACCTGAGTATTTGCTTTTTAAAAATATTAAAGACATTGAAAGGGAGTAATGTATGGATTTTCTTTTTGTTTCAGTTTCGTTTTATACCACTTCCTAACTATCCCTGCAACCAAGAAGCATTGACGGAGGCTTTGTCGCAATCTACAAATTTGAAGGTATGAATAATATTTTATTTCAGGGAACCATTAATATACATAGGGCCTATAATATATATATGTGATGAGACTTGCGAGGATTATCAACAAGTAATTCTGAATATAATAAGGTTCAGACTTAAGATAAAAAATATTTTTGTTTCCCAGAAATCTGTAATTCAAGCCACTTTAGCTCACACAAATATCATACTCTGATATTTAATTTTGACTTCTTTTTGTTTTGCAGCTTGATGGTCTTCTCTTCTACCACCGAGAGGCCCACTACACTTTTGGATCAACTCCTTTAGTCGTCTGGTTGAAACCGTTCATGCTACCGGAAATGTTGGGCGTAGCTGTACCCGAGGCATTTTTATCGGACAAACCTGCTCACTACACGAACGTTGTTAATCATGTACAGGAATGGAAAGATACGGAGAAAGACAAACTGGCTAAAATAGAATTGAGGAAACAAAATAGGTTGAAAAAAGACGGCATGGAGACCGGACAATCACCAAATTCACATTCGAAAAAGAACAATAGGAGACATAAGAATAGTAAAAGTAATTTATCACAGTCAAGTAAAGAGAAACAAGAAACTATGGACACTAGCAAAGTATCTGATGCAGATGGTCAAGTTGGTCAAGAAACATCAGAGAGCACAGAGACTGAAAATGATGTTGAAAGTCAAAGTTCTGAATCAATGCAATGATCTGTCCAGTCGCAAGGTATTTTAGTCTTATTTATTACGTTGCCATATCTTGTTTTAATTTTCGCGCTTCAAGAGCTCATGTTTTGAATCCTTGGATTCTTGTTAGTATAAGTATTGAATCAATGGGTGCATGACCAATGAAGCCAAGTATGAATTGTCCATGCATCCTTTTAAAGTTAAGTATCTGTGACTTGATATGCTTATTTCAATCTGACTACAAGTTCAAGACATGGAGGCAGAATGGACACAAATAAGTAATGGCTTTGGACCATCCTGAGCCTTTAGCCTCTTTCAATCCAAAAATATTTCTCTCGTTTTAATCCTCTGGGCATGCTTTGCTTTTAAAGAAAATTGAGGGCGCTTTCTAAATGTTAAATTAGAATACTCAGACTGTGATACATTTCAAACACATATTCCTAACATAAGGACTTGTGTATCGGTTTAAAATATTTTAAATAAAATTTTGCATTTTGCTGAAAAATAGAATGTAATGAATTCAATTTTTGTTACTTGTTGATTTTAATTCATTTAGTATTAAATAATTCTGGATCCCTAAATATTTTAATTAAGGCCCAGTACATTTGTATATAGGGAGCTGCTAACCTGGAAGTTAAGTGGAACCCAGGTTCGATTCGCCTTTCCTGGCCATTTAAGACTGATGTTTTTATTCTGTGCCAAGAATACTTCTTGCGTTTGATCATAACACTGTCCTGAGGTCCCTGGCAGGCCTAGCTCAGCGGTCTAGAATGAGGAGACTCCCATACTTGTCTGTTGATGCCAAGCTGGGCAGAGCAACATCAACATCATGCTCACCTCAGATATATTTCAATTCATCAAGGTTACATTTGTCTAACGTGGGTTGCCCAGACAGGGAATTAAACCTGGGTCCAAGCGGCTAGCAGTCCAGCACACTGGGACTATCAGACTTCTGAGACTAAGGCCACCCTCAAGATAACTTCCAAGTTTTCTGTGCAGTTGCCACTGCCAGTAGGTTTGCAACTCAACTCATTACTGTGACTCTGCTTGTAAAAAACCTAGCAGTGGCATATTCAGGCCAAAAATTAACATGGAAGAGATAGGAGAAGCCGAGGAGCGCTGCATATTCACCCCATATAATGCCCCCTCAGGCTCATGAAACCTAGCTACCATCCCTTCCTCCCCCCCCACAACATGTGGTCCCTGCAGACTCTGTTCGTCAGGCCTTCGCCTTATAACTTCAAGTACACAGAATGTAAAGTCATATCAACAACCCATCCACTTCCATCCAAACTCTTGATCTGTGACACTACAGCAGATCTGTTGAGTGTTGAACAAGCAGATATATGTTGAATCACATTGATGAAATATAGCCCTTTACCTTACAGGCCTCGCACTTCAATTCAGGGAATGAGAATTTTCCAGTACTCCAGTGATGTTCATGTGGCCATTGCCGCCGACACAAGGCTTTTAATAATTTTATTCAAGAGAAATTCACAATTCTCAACCATTTCATAGTGCTGTCCAATTTGCTGGAGTTTACAGCTGTCATATAGACCTGTTTTGGAATTAGGTTGCTCCTCAAAAATTAAGTTATCCGATTTTGTTTATCCCCCCTAAGTGAAGACATGATTGTTCTCAACCAAAGTTATCCACATATTGCCAATATTTCCGCCACGGTGCTAACTTATCATGGGAACACTGTGGACTCCCAAAAGATTTATTAGAATGAGGGACATGAAGCGCTCTCTTCATATCCGTTATCACCATTAATATTTTCCCTTCGACTTAAAAAATACAACAACAACATTTACTTCAACTGATATATATTAAGTAACCATATATAACAATGTCAAAATAGCTGAAGGTGTAGGATTTCCCTCAGTTAACAAATATTCAAAGACATCGAGCTTTGTAGCAACATTCAGAATCTTACAGCATACATGGTATACAGAACCACCACTCAATTACAAGGTCTGCATGGAAGGTAGGCCAGACATTTTTGATATTTAGTGTCTGGAGAAATTCTGAGAATCAAAAGATCAATTATGTCTGGCCTTAAATCAGTATTACAATTACATGTAGTTATAAATTGATTGATGAAACAGTGCCTTTTAATTTCAGAGGACTATGGTGTCTCGATAAAAAACAAAATTTTAAGCTAGAAAAATTTTATTAGCAGGGCTCAAACTTTAAACAAGTATAGATTTGACTTAATTTTGGCTTCAAAGCCTTCAATGCATACTTCACAATTTTTTTTTCACAAAATTTAGTTGAGTAGTCTGATTTCGACTCATACTTTTAATTATTGGTAGTGTTGGGTATCGTGAGGATTTTGCGATACAATAGTTTAAACGATACTTAGTTAGCGATACAATACCTGAACAATACATACTATCAAGTGAGGAAACGATTCAATATATTGCCAACAATTGAGGTGCACGATACAATACTATTGCGACAGGTAAATTACCAGAAAAAGCTTGAAAAACATCATTTATTATGGTATCAATGCAACATTATTGCCATATGGCGTTAGTATTAGGAAAGTTGGGCAAAAAATTTTCTCTATTTCACAAAACTGAAGCGAAAAAGTTGCGATTTTCATGGCTTTCTCACAAGATAGAGGTGTGATGCGCATTAAAATGCATGTCAGAAATCAGCGGAACTATGCTTTTAAGCAGACAATTACTATCGCGATTATCGTGATACTTGCTGCTTTTGGCAACAGTGTATCGTGATATATCATGAATAATTTTTCCTCACAATAGTTGTATTGTGACTGCATTGGCGATGAAGTATTGCGATAGTTATAGTATCGTCCCAACACTAATTATTGGGCATTTCTGAACTTCTGACAATAGTGATTTAAAATTTATTTTTAAACTTGGACCATGCCTGACATAATACCAATATCAGAAATAATTTAATACATTAGCCGATACATTTATACATTTATAAGTATTACGAATATTTCATTGCTTACACAGTACACACCAGGCAGGCTGATAAATCGTAATACATGGCCATGTAATACTGATTGTTCATGAACGGGAACACTCTTTAAAACATCTTAGATCAAACAACGCATTCAGGAACACTCTTAAATATCTGAAATTCAAACAATACATATATATTCCATAAACGTAAGCACTCTTAGGACATTTATAAGTTATAACCAGCATTCTGTTCACTTGGATACATAGAAAATGTCAATCAGAATTATTAAGGAAGTCATCCAGAGTAAATAGTAAATATGTTTGGAAGGTTATAATTATGAGAGCCCTTAACACAGTATGTATCTGGTATAAATTACATTGTAAAATGTTCTTGTCTGAAATAAAGTATTGAATTGAATTAAATTGAATAATGTAAGATGAAATACATTTGATATCATTACATAACAATACTTCAATGTTTAAAATAGCTCAAATAGACCAACATACACATACAGTTCAATTTGGCAGCATACAGCATGGTATACTACACATACACACGCCAAAGTCAACTCAAAAACACAGATTCCAGCATTTGGTTTTACACTAGATGTCCAATTATTGCGAGAACAAATTCAGAATTTGTTTAGTTTTAAAAAATGTGATAATTGTGCGCATGTGAATCTATATTTAGCTAGATTCTCATACCAGTAAGTGGTGACACTACCTACCAGTATACCAAAATTATGTTTCCTCAAATTTTTGGGTCCTCCCCTATCGGGATAGGACCTATCTCTATGAGCTCATGGCCCACAGACTTATTGTCACTCATCTAAGAGAGTGACAACGTTTACTTGTGCATATTTCATCTCAAACAAGCGTTTCGCTTGTTTTCGGCTGAGAAAAATTAAATTTAGTGCCAGGCCAGACCACGTGACCTTAGGTGACCTGCTCCCAGCATGCCTTGCGTCGACCTCTATTCATCGAAGCCATAGCGCACAGACAAGAACCGCCGAGGGGAGGCGGGTGGGAAGCTCAAGTAATAAGTCTGTGGGCCATGAGCTCATAGAGATAGGTCCTATCCCGATAGGGGAGGACCCAAACTCTATAGTCGCTCATGGCCCACAGACTTATTGTCACTCATCTAAGAGAGTGACAACGTTTACTTGTGCAGATTCACCAAGAGGCGGTGGGGAAGGAACCCGCGTGCCATCGAAAGAGGCATTGACACCCATAAAGGAGCAGGGAACGCTGCCAAGGGCGGCCTCAGTGTGGTCTGGCTGAAGATACCGAAGAACAAAGGTAGCCTCCCATCTAAAGCGACACCATGTCTGAGCGGAGAGGGAGGGAGTCCTTGAAGTGTCGTATGCCCAAGAGCCACGTGAGGGGGTTGGAGGCGAGACAAACAAAACAGGCACCCTAACCCGCAGGTGTAGGGGTTGACTGGAGAAGAGAACCGGGGGTGGCTCCAAGGAGGCACCCCCAGACCTGCCAAAGAGCCGTGGGAAGGCGTCAAAGCAGGAGGAACAAGAGTCAAATAGCCAAGAGGCGTAAGGATGACTGAAGACTGTTGTCTGGGTGTGCCAAGGGAGCAGCCATGGTCCCGTCTAAGAGCCACGGGAAGGCGTCAAAGCGGGAAGAACCATATGTCAATGTAGCCCAGAAGCGTACAGACGAGGGCCGCAGAAAACGGTAGAAGAAGAGCCCCCCACCCAAAAGCCGTTGGCAGGACTGCGGGGGGGGCAATAAGGGTCCCTGTAGTCCAGAGGCATACTGCGGAATCCGAGAGGACATCCTGTGTGCATGCTGAGGGAGCTCCACCAGCCCCCCCCCCCCAAACGCCCAAGAGAGGCGTGGGAGAGTCAGCAACCATGGTCAGCGGAGCCGGAAGGCGTACGGACGACCGGAGAAAAGGATGCGACGAGGGAGCACCACAGGACCCGCCCCGGAGCCCGTGGAGGGCGTCCGAGCGGGAGAAACAAGTAACTGTAGCCCAGTGGCGTACGGAAGACTGCAACGACAGCAAGAGGTGAGAGCTGTACAACAGGGAGCACCCGGGTCCGCCCAAACAGCCGAGGGAAGGCAGCAAGGCGCGAAAGCAAAGGTCAAGGCAGCCGAGAGGCGTACAGAAGACCATAGAAGACAACCAGGACGCTTCCAAGGAAGCACCACCAGGCGCCCGCTCACATGCCGGAGGCAGGAGAGACAGGCCCAAGCCAAATCAACCAAACCCGGAGGGGTAGGCGAACCGGAGAAAGCCGCCGCGAGCCGCAGTCGCAGGAAAGAGGACCACGTCCGAGCTGACATCAAGCGAGGAGAAGGCCCAAGGCACAGGCAACGGAACCCGGAGGGGTAGAGGGCCTGGAGAAAGCTGCCGGGGCAAGCGGCCGCCGGAGAGAGAAGGCCATGTCCGGGCTGACGTCAGACTCGAGAGATGGGCAGTGCCCAGCTACTGGAAGCCAGAGCGGGAGACTGAGCCAGAGGAGACGGCCAGGCGCAGCGAGACGCAGGAGCCGCCCACAGATGCTGGAGCCAGAAGACGTGAGGCGGCATGAGGAGGCCTGAGGTCGAAGGCCATCCGTAGGGAGACGCCAGAATCCCAAGGAAAGGCACACAGAAGAACATGCCCAGAGGCAAGCCACCCAAACCAGGAGATCTGTGGAGGGTGGAAGCAATGCGGCGACCATCCGGAGGAGAGTCAGTGGCTACTGACAGAGGACTGCAGGAGACGGGACTGAAGATTGGGGCCCTCGGTGAAGAGGGACAGCTCGGGGAAACCGGAGAAAACCCGCGGCAGGGCCCGAGCTACAAGCCCCTGCAAGAAGCGAGGGGAGAGAAGAGCAGCCGTCCCGAGAGGAAGAGATCCAAAGCCCACAAGCAGCAAAGCCAGAGGCAAGCCCAGACGAAGGCTGAGGTCAGAGCAGTCCAAGCCAGACAGACGAGAGCCATCCTGAAGACACTCCATGAGGGCGCAGACGCCCAATCCCTGAAGGGGTCCTGGCCCGGAAAGAGCCAGAGCTGGGGAACCAGAACCAGCCGTAAGCATCCCCCCCCTCCCCGAGGAAGGCAGCGGAGGAGCAGATGAAACGACGAAACCAGGCCAACCAGCCGCAGGACAGGTGACAGCCAAGGTCAAGGCAATCCAGGAGTGCGAAGATAGCCCACCATGCAAGGGTACAGAGAAGGCATGGAAACTGGAGAAAATAACTTCCCGAAGAAGGGTCCGCTGTGGGCAAAGCCCGACAGACGAGACCCCAGCCCAGAACAGGAAGACCGGTCGCATGAACGGCAGGACGCTGAGGCCCGCGAAACCATAGCGGACGCTGGGCAACAACCGCGAAGCAGTCTAGCGTAGAGGAAGAGACACAGGCCAAGGAAGACCAGAGGGTATCGGTCGCCAGAGTAGAAGCCACCAACAAAATTCCTGTCCAGAGCCGAGATGTAGAGGCCAGGAGTACCAAAGCCCAAGGACGAAGGAGGCGTGCCAGAGTCCGGCTGGGCAAGTGATAGCCACAGGGCCACTGGTCCATTCCAACCTCCGTGGAGCCAAAGTCGCACGGACAGGGAAGAGGAAATTCCAGCGGTGGTAGAGGGCAGTCCAGGAAACCACCACTGGCCCAAAAAGGCGCAGTGTGAGAAGAGTCACTGAAACGGCCAGGGGTCCGAGTTCCAGGGCCAACAAAGACCGGGGTAGTGCAGCGCTAAGCGTGACACCCCAGGAACCAGGAACAATGCAGGAGCTGACGAGCCAGTGCCCAAGGGGCAACGGCTAAGCAGATAAGAACCCAACTCTCCGGAGAGCACAGGAGAGGGCCCCTGGGGAAACCCGCCCATCCAGAGCGCAGCCGATGCAGAAAAGAGTCCAGAAGAGGCAACGAGTAGTCTAGAAGAGGCCGCAAAGAAGCCAGAAGAGGCAGCAGGCAGTGCCGTCGAGCACGGCACTGGGGATCCCAGATGGAGGCCACCGAGCCCCAGGCCAGCCAAAGGCGTGGCAACCAAACAGGGAGCGGCAGGACCAAGCCACTGAGAGCGACCTGGAGCAGTGCCGTCCAGGGCCAGAAGGGACTCCAAGAAGGCAACGGCGCAGGAGATATGAGCCAGTATCCAAGTCCGGAAGGAAAATGGCCCATCCACGGGAGTACGCCACCAGCAAGAAGATGGGGAGTCCAGGGCCGGGACCTCCAATCATGCAGGGCGGAGCAGAGCCGGCCCTACAGGAATAGTGCGGCAGAATCCATGGCCCTGCCCCAGGCAAGAACCTAGAGCAGTCCCACTGGGGCCAGAAGGAGCTCCAAGACAGAGGTCCAGAGCCACCAGACGGAGACGAGGAGACGTAGAGCCAGCAGTGCTGTGAGCCACGGCAGGCCCAGCAGCAGGGTGAAGGGTGGCCAGAGCCAACCAAAAATTGCCGGAAGCAGAGGCCCAGAAGGCAACCCGGAGCCAGAGATGGCGTCCGCAGACCAGATCAGGAGCGGAGAAGACAGAGCCCGGAAAAGGATGTCAAGCGCCCGTCCAAGCAGGCCAGAGGCAGGAGGCCGCCTGGCAAGGGTCCATGCAGAGCCAAGGAGTGTGCACCAGCCCAGGGTGACCAGATAGAGCCATGGCAAGGGTGTCTCGAGCCACCACGTAGGCCAGAAGACAGATTGCAGCCAGGAAGCCAGGGGAGCCAAAGTAGCGTCCCCGGCGAGCCAGGAAGGCAAAAAGACCAGGCTGGGCCAGACAGAGCAGGGGAGGAGGCAGGAAGGCAGAAGCAGCAGAGCCCAGGACCAAGCTAGACCGCGTTGGCGCCGGGCAGAGCAGGAAAGGAGCCAGGAGAAGGTGACACAGCCAGGATGAACCGTAGCAAGAACCAAAACCTAGCCCATTGGCGTAGGTGTTGAACTGCAGCACAGGGCGAGACAAGAGCCAGAGAGAGAGGGCTCAAGAGCCCACCAAACCAACCATGATGAGGTATGGGTCCTCAACACATGGTACACTCTTAGGCGACCCGCCGAGCTGCCGCAGCAGATCCAGGTCAAGCAGATGCCCAGGGAGAAGATCCGGTAGAAAAGGAGGCACATATGGAGAAGTGGAGTGTGTCACAGCGTCCAATCCACTCCAAGCACTGGTAAGGACAAAACAGAGCCCAAGAGGGGGTGTCTTCAGCACAGCAGGAACCCAGGAAGAAGCAGGGTCCGCAGCATCTGGAACACGGATGAGTCCAAGCCCTCAGGACCCGAAGCAAGACCCAAGCCCCAGCCAAGTGGCGTAGGGTAGGGACAGAAGAACAGGGCAAGACAGAGCCCAGGACGGGGTGTCGTGAGCCCACTAGCCTGGGAAAACCAGGCCGATGCAGGGGTCCTTAGCAGACGGTACATAGATGAGTCCAATCCAGCAGGACCCGAAGCAAGACCCAAGACCCAGCCAAATGGCGTAGGTTTGGGACAGAAGAGTCGGGCAAGACAGAGGTGTCTAGAGCCCAAAAGGAAGACCAGGGGTCCGCAGCAAACAGTATGCAGGTGAATCCCATCCATCAACGGCATCAGGACCCAAACCAAGATCCCAGACCCAGCCAAGTGGCGTAGGTTGGGGGCAGAAGACCCGGGCAAGACAGAGCCCAGGAGGGGCGTCTAGAGCCCATTAGGAAGACCAGGAAGAGGCAGGGGTCCCCATGCGGCATCGAATCTATCAGGACCCAAAGCAAGAGCCCAGACCCAGCCAAGTTGCGTAGGTTGGGGGCAGAAGAACAGGGCAAGGCAGAGCCAATGAGGAAGCGTCCGGAGCCCAGGAGGAGGCCTCTAGAGCCCAGGAGGAGACATCTAGATCCCCGAAAGATGAAGTAGTCCTCAGCAGATGGTACACTCCTGAACTGATCAGAGGACACTGTTCCCGCGTTGGAAGAAACGCTGCTTTCGACCTCGTGTTCCCGGAGGAAAACGAAGTAGCAAACGAAGGAGATGCAGGCAGGAACGAAGAAATACAGCCATCCACCGAGAAGGGGAGGGTCAGAGCGTAGTACAAGCGTCTGAAACCGTCCAAATCCAGCCGTCCAGGACGTCCACAGCGCTGGAGAGCGCTTGCCGCCAAAAAGGTATTTCGGCGCTGGACGAAATGACAACTTCGGACTCGATGGGAGCGTTGATTCCCGGAGGAAACGAACGCAAAAACGAAGGAATAACTTCAAATTAGACAGCAAAATGAAGAAACAGAACCACCAGCGAGGATAGATGGAGGGCCAGAGCTATATACCAGCGTCTAGAACCCGAAAACATCACTCGCCGCATCGAATGAATCCACGTGGTCGCCATGAACCGGGCGAATCGTGAATAGACGATGTCTTCCAGCGTCGATTCCAGGAGGAAACGCATGGAATAACGGTGGAAAGTTGATGATAAACGTAGAAAAGGCACTGATAAGCAAGATTATCAAGGTCCAGAACGTACTAGACGTGTATGAACACTCGAAATCGAACAGAGAACATCGAAATGACCACGCTGGACGCCATGATGGGCGAAAACGTGGACATCGACGAACGATCTTTGAGGCGACAAAAATAGGGTAAAACCTACTCACCTGAAGGCGAGGAAGCCTGAAAGGATAGAACCCTATCCAGAAAACGTATTAAAACGTAAAATACCCATTGTCAATGCCTTAATCAACCAAAAACAAGCAGCCGGGTCAAGCACGTCTGAGCGCCGGCACGGCTGAGATGAAAAGAGGTCGACGCAAGGCATGCTGGGAGCAGGTCACCTAAGGTCACGTGGTCTGGCCTGGCACTAAATTTAATTTTTCTCAGCCGAAAACAAGCGAAACGCTTGTTTGAGATGAAATATGCACAAGTAAACGTTGTCACTCTCTTAGATGAGTGACAATAAGTCTGTGGGCCATGAGCGACTATAGAGTTAAGTTTTCTCTAATTATTAATACGCTGCAGAAGTTATTAACCCTAAGTGTCATGGATAAAAATTTGTGTCTTGGACAATAGCAACAAGAGCAGGTATGCTGCCTCCATATCCCCCATACCCTACACATCTACCAATACCCACCAGAATTCCAATTTTAGTTATGCCAAATATTTCCACCAGGGGCACAATTGTGCTTGGATGTGGAGACACCTGGGGGTGGAGTTCGCTGTTAAAAATAACATGGCTGCAGGCCAGAAGCACAGCAAAAAGTATTTGGTAGGTGGTAATGGTTATGATATTTATTGATTTATGGTCAGATTTGTCAAGTTTAGGGGGGTCTTTGAATGTTGGGAAAGGATGAGCGTTGTGCATGGTTTGGTGTTTGAGATATTTGATGGACGCCATGACATGGAGACTAAAAGTGAAATCCCCCATAGCATAGCATGGGGGATAATTAGCAGCTCTAAATGGAAAACCTAGGAGTCATAACAACAATGTAATCAAAAATAAATTTATCATATCAATAATGATATTGTAATGCTAATATTATTGACTAAGTCTTACAAAATAGCACTCTTTGACTAGCAGTAGCTGAATAGTAAAAGTTCAAATGTATGAATGCCAGCAATAATGCCACATATAGAAGTTAATTTTAACAATGACACATGGATATTCGTTAAAGACTTCACATGGACGGGCACCAACACGACAAAGGGGTCCTTCAGGTAGTCAAATCATTTAAACTCTGAGATTGTAATAGGCTACACATCTGAATGTTGATTAACATAGTTTTGTCACTAAAGTGAGTAAAGTCTCATCTACTTTATATCCATTTTTTCTCAGGAGGAAAAATTATGTTTTATCAGGAACGCATATTATGAAAAAAAATTTCTTTTGTATAGTTCAAATTGCAACTTCACTTGTTTAGTGGCGAGATGTATAATTGATTTTAAGCAGAGTAGTTATAGCAGCCTGCATTGGACTAGACCCAAAGTTTTGACTTGAATTGTTCGTAAGGCCCTTTTCCCGTGTTGCTGCCCATGCATGACTTTCATGTGACGATCCATAACCGCCTTATTGCGGACCGTGGCAAATAATATTGGTACTGGCAATAAGCACGATAATCACTGAAATAATCACTGAAATCTTAGGAAGTCTAATAATGGTTTCGGTAACAAGAGATTGTGGATATCACAATGACGCACATGGCGCAATATCGTGTAACGACACCAGCTCCTGAGATCTGTCCGGACATGAGGAAGTTCATACACGTTTATGAAATTTACGGAACTCTCGTCAATCCCGTCTGCAACAGTGTTCAGCTGAGCGATCCTGTAGCCGTTGGAGTGCATGCTCGGGACGACGTTTATGTAGCAGCCGGTCGAAGCGGTTATCCACCACCAATCAATCTCCAGGCAAGTGGTTATCAGCCGCAGCACTTGCAGGTTGGTGGCGTTCATCACCAGGACCTGGAGGTAAAATTTTATTCATTAATTTTGACAAGACATAAAGAATTAAAGATGTTTATTTTCAACAATAACCAATTTATATGGTCTTCATCTTAAGGCAACTTGTATGGTGCAATACAATGCCAGTATATTACCTGACAAATTGAAATGTTACAGTTCCTTGTTACTGAATGCTGCTCAAGGTACCATTGATTCATCATAATGACAAATCATTCGACATCAAAATGAGCACACATAACTTCGAAACACTCATGCAAGTAATGCTCTTGCAGCTTGCATACCACAAATTATTCAATTATGTTGCAAAATTATTCATAAGCTGGCATAGAAAGTATACATCAAAGCACCATCATCATCAAACAGGTTTTGCAGTGCGCTACTTCTTCTCAAAATAGTCAGCAGCTTACATATTGATCTGAAGATTTTTTTTCCCCCAAGTCCCTCCAGAGTCCACACATGGCAAGAAACGTTACATGTTTGTCAACGTACCTTTGACAGTTTCTGACCCGTCATCTCCACTTTCTGCTCCATACATAGTAAAGCCAATGCCTCGTCAGGAGAAACCATCAAATGGTGAATGCAGACCTGAGATAGAAAATACTGAAATCTTGAAACCATTCATTTTGAAATCATGCAAATTTAAAGTCGGGAGATCTTGCTAGTTGCACATTGTAAGGTTCTGTTATTATTTTTCAACAATGGTATAGAAACTGCCCTGATTTTCAAGATTTTGTTATGCAATGATGAAATAGCACAAAAAGAAGTGTACTTCAGAATAACACAGATTTCAAGTGTTTTCAACATCACATATACCATGAGTTAAAATTTGATATGTACTAGAGGAAGAACATACCTTGAGTATTGGTTCTCCTTCAACAGGAAAATACCTGTATAGGTTAGGACTCCTCGCGAGTAGCCTTGATGAATTGATATCAACAAGGTGAGCGTGATGCTGATCTTGCTGGGCCCAGCACGGCATCAACAGACAAGAGTGGGAAGTCCCGCCATTCTGGGGAACTATCACACTCCTAAGGCCACCCTCCAGGTCTGACTTCAAGTTCTCTATGCAGTTGGTGTGCTTGTACAGCCATAGCGAGTCTTTTCTGTCATAAGCTTCGAATATGTGCACATCAAACTCCTCCGGAGCGAGATGATTCGTGTTATTGATATTTGGTTTCATGTGGACTAGGAGACCAATGTACTGCTGGTTTCTACTCAGGCTGAAGTGCCATAATTGACAGACAGTGGGTTCAACGAGGGGAAATTGAAACACTCCCACAGATTCAGTCGTGTCCTCATTCACTATTATCCCTGTCAGGATTTTATTCTTCACAAAAGTGAAGCAAACATACTCGGACGTCCCCCGTACGACCCCTCCAAACTCAGAATCTTTTAAGAGATGAGCGTGCTTTGCAAGTCTGTACGGGCGACCGGCTTGCTTGCTGCAATGTTCCGTGTAGATTACAGTCGACACGGACTCTTTCTGTTGATACACGACCTCCACCCATGGACATACTGGCAGTGAACAATCTAAATAAGTTTTTGCACCGCATAGTATTCGTGGGGCAAATCCCAGCGTGCCTGAAATAAGGAAAACAAATTTAGCTTTAGATTGAAAAGATGGAAGACTATTAAATAATAAATTATTTAAATTACACTGAGGAATTCGGCAAATGACAAAGTTTTAGTAGATCTTTTAGGCCACACATAATTCATTCTTAGCTTCGCGGACCTTGTGACACAATAGATTTTCTGCCGACGGAAAAAAAAATAGAAAATTTTTCACCTTTTTTTTATTGTCCTACCGACCAACCCTAGAAAAAGTGCCTTGAGAGGATCCGAGAAGCTAAAGATCCATTATGTGTGGCCTTAATGTATGTTAAAATTGTTCATGTTGAACTGGTATAGGCCTACCTTTCTTATCATTCCATTCTGTTAAACTTTTGGTGTACAAAAGAGGAACATCCTTTGCGTGAATACTGCCTGCCATCCTTAAAATTCATACTTCATACCCTGAAAAAGAAAATACATTTGTGATATACTGTAGTATTTGCAACTACAATATCAAATGTCTGATACCATAAACCACATTCAATATCAGGCACTAACAAAACTGACGAAATGCTAGACTTACATAACTTGCACGACCAACAATGAAGTTCTTGTTCAATTATTATCCAATTGAGAGTTTCTAGTACACTGCAACAATTTCAGAATCATACTTTTAACTGAGCATAAAAAATCTAGGCCATTTGCAAAAAAAAAAACCTACAATTTTTTTAAAGTTATGACCAATGTGAACAGCTCTGAGTCCTTTCATTTTCTGGGAAAACCACAGATGATCTGCACTGCAAAGTTTTTTATATGGACAGTTTCATTTTGAAAAGAGGTAGTGCGGTAAGTCAGTGACATGATGATTATTATTTAGTCTGCTTCAGTCAATGGGATGGCAGAATATGTGTGAAAGATATAACACAATGAAGTTTTGCAAGTTATCATGCAAAGGAGCAACATGTCAACAGTTATATTAAAATCTGAAGTTATCAGACGAACTACTGCGTGTTGTTAAGTGAGGTCTTGTTGGACTGTCTTGTTTGTGACATAAATTTTGTCAAAAAGTATAGTTCTTGCTGCAAGAATTGTCATTTTTCCAAAAATTTGTCATAAGTCTGTGAATCGATATATCGCGATATATCGATTAATCGATCCAGCTCTACTTGTCAGTGCTGTAATGAGACAAATGAAATTCCCAGTCTCAGGCTGGGTATACAGGCAAAGTAACACAAGCTCATAGCACAGATGGCATTGTGACTAAGCAAGGTTGTTCACTTATTGCTGATGATTAAATCAAATAGTTCTTGTCCTATATAGGGCTAGACTACTCTGCACACAGAGTTGATACATGGGCCTACATTCATCATGTTCATTAAGCAAAAACTGCTTTTGTATGTACAAAAGACACAATATAAGAGAGCTGCAAAGCAGTGAACTCTGCCAGAAATCAGATAAAGCAACTGCTCAGAGCCTCAGGCCGCTGATTATATATTCAAACCTATGGTAGAACAACTGCGCTGAAAGTTGAAACTGAAACATTAAAGTGTGTATTACGGCTAGAGATGCAAAGGCCGGGAAAATTTCCGGAAATATTGGTAATTTTCCATGGAAAATTTCCGGGAATTTATTCTTGCGGGAATATTGGGAATTTTCAAATAAACTGCTTAAATCTTTATATATTTGTCATTGGTCCTATTAATAGTGGTCATATGGATGTCTGCCATTATCTTTTGATAGCCAGTATGGCAATATGTGGTCCTTAGTTCTTCCTGGATATCAAAGTTACATATATTGGTCTGGCAACAAGGATCAAATCCGTTACTATTTGTTTTCGAGTTGGAAATTTCAAAATCTTTTTAGGAAAAATTTTCGGATTTTTTTTTTTTGCTTTGTAATAATCTAAATTATTCTGTATTTACCAAAGGAAACCTTGTTAAACAAGATATTTTTTTGCGCAATCATGTTCATTGGGGGACAGTGCTAAGGAAAAGTCAACCATAATAAATGGGCCATCACATGTTTTGGGCCAAGTTTTCAGATAGAGATATTTTTTTCGAAGTAGAGACCTGTGTAAAATTGTTGGAATTAATTGAAATTTACGAACTTGTTTGATTCCGAGGGTTATATTTGTGATTGGTTTAATTTCCAATTAAAGGATGTTTGATGAACACTTTTCCATCATAAGTCTAAAGCACAGACCCAGAAGTGTTTGACTTTGTCACTATGCTATACAGTGCATGGAGATATAGTCTAAAGTCTAGCACTTCTACGCTTTTGACCTCTGCTGCAAATGTAATCAAAACTGCACAAAATTTAGGAATCTAGTGCATATAAAATTCCTTTTTGCCAAACTGGTAAGGAGGTAATATCAGCAATTGCATTTGTCATCTTCTGAATCCCAATCACATCAGCAGAAAGCAACTGGTCTCAATTTAGATTTTCTTGACACTTTTGAAATTCTCAAAGTCAAGTTTGTTGTTGTACAAATATGAATTTGTCACTTGATAATACACCAAGCAATACATATTGGCAACATGATGAAGGAGACAGACCTTAATTGTGAAAATTTTGTAAATTTTTCAATATCTCGCTTAGTGAGTGTCCTTTAGTTCAAAAGTGCAATTCTTGTTTGTCCTTACAGTTAGAAAAGTATTTTGCATCTCAAGATGAGTTGCAAATAACCTCCATACATTTCAGACTTTGATGAAATAAGGTGTTCAGTGCAAACTCACAGCTTCAACAAGCTCACTTGTTATCCAATCCAGTTATATTCCCAGAAATTTCCGTAGTGATTGGATAAATTTCCGAATATTCCCAATGTTTCCGAATATTCCCGTAAATTCCCATAAATTTCCGAAAATTTCCATGGAAAATTTCCCTAACGAAAATTCATTGGAATTTTGCATCCCTAGTATTACCAGTGTAGAATTAGTTTCATGCTATCTGTAGT
This sequence comes from Platynereis dumerilii, assembly GCA_026936325.1. Lineage (NCBI taxonomy): Eukaryota > Metazoa > Annelida > Polychaeta > Phyllodocida > Nereididae > Platynereis > Platynereis dumerilii. The sequence goes on along the minus strand of JAPTHN010000015.1, from coordinate 9,462,654 downwards.
AATAATGCAGGGATAAAGGTCTAAAGATGAGGAGTTTAAGCATTAAACAACTGAATTTACTCATGTATGACCCCAAATTCTGTCAGTCTCCTCACAGCTAGCGCTGTTTGACAAAAAGGGACTTGAGTCAGTCTGGGGCAAGACAAAAGCATGTAATGCATAGGAAAGTCAACCTTTAGCTTTACGACTATAACATAGCGGTGTTTTAGTTAGGCCTACATTGCACATGTCATGAAACTTTCATGTGAAGTGTGAGTGACACAGGCTGACAGAGCATAGAAGTATATGGACAGAGAAGTAATATTTCAGACATTGCACTGTCAGTCACTCAGTGTGTCACTGAATAGTGAATACTTTTTTCCTGTGAACAGAACTATAGGCCTACACATGTTCAGTGGCGGATACAGGGGGGGGGGGGCTGGGGGGCCCGGCCCCCCTAGACCACTGAGATTAATAGTATTTTGTCTATTTTTGAAATACGCTGCGACACGGGCCCGCGAATGCCGAAACACACCCATCCCCCCCCCTAGATGACCCTGTCTGGATCCGCCACTGATGTTAATTAGATAATGGACTTCATCATTCTGGGGAATCCACAAGAGGATGATCCTCCATAGATGTTTATGTATAACAGCTTTGCATCTTGTCCACTGGTCCGATTGAAGTTAGAAACTTTTGCTTCGAAATCTTTGCACCAGTGTTGACTGGCAATCCAGATGTCATGACATGTCAGTGTGACTTGCACAAGCCAAAACGTCAAATTTGTTCAACTCACTTCTCATGTTTACAATTGAGAAATCGTCCATAACTCAAGCTCAAGAGTTCAGTTCATTGAAAAGAATAGTCTCCTACCTAACCAGCAAACAAATTAATGTTAAAACTAATCAACTTACGAACCCAGAAGAATTTCTGCAAACTTTTAACATTCTCAACCAGAAGGCCGCCTTGTTTTCGTGTTTTCGTTCGCTAGCACTCAATCGGAACTGCCTAGAGAAAAAAATTGTACTGGACGACCACATTATCTCCCGTTGTCATTCTGCTGCAGCGCCCCTATGTTAAACATTTTACAGAATTATTCTTTTCCTTTACTTTGAACCTAGGATAAACATTTGTAAGTCTCTGCTTTGAACAACACATTTCCATACATGAAGAGAGGTCCAGAAAAAATAACTCCACATTTTGGGACTGTTTAGATTGTTTTACTCATTGTAGGCCTATAATTGTCTCATTCGCAAGACTCCCAAGAGACCATCGGTCCTGACCATTCAGAATAAATGACTGGTTTGAGGTCGGAGTTTGGTTGAAACTTCCTTTCCTTCAAAAATTGGTAACACCTCCCCCCCCCCCTCCATTTTACGTTCATGATATTTTTCTTTTGTTAAATATTGTACATCATTTGGAAATATTTGTACTCCCTTGAGCAGAAGTCCCACCACACCAGTCATAATTATTTTCTGAACGGTCCCTTACTTTATACCTCTGAAGCTGGCTTAAATTTGGGTTCTTGTTTATGAATAAAATTATGTGAATGTGTCAATAAAAGTATCGTATCGTATCGTATGTGAAGCTTGGATGGCCAGTCAATCTGAGTCAAACTGAATCAGAATGTTTGCCACAGGATAATACTATAGGCGATCTTCACCAACCCTGCAGACCAGCATCTGCCAATAATGGCCACTGGTACATAGGTTCTTTAGAATTCTTTGTTTATCAAAAATATTGGAGTCACCCGTTTTCTGACAATTGACGTTTTTCGAATTCATAACCAATTGAATTTGAACTGGAAGACTTCCAGACTGTATCTGACGATAGAAACTTACACAAAACACTAACTTAAGCAGAACAACAAAAATGTTTTTCATTTTTCAGAATTTTTTTTATTTTGAGTGATATTTACACATGGGGTTTTTCTTTTTTCAATATTGCAGCAATAAACATTTTCACATCATGATAAATAACTTAGAAAAATTTAATCTGGAGTTCAAATTAAGATTCTTCGGCAAACTGAGCTGGGTCCTTGCGTGCTGCCCTCTTATTTTCCTTCTCTCCCCAATCGTAGATCAAGTAACCGAGAACAAAAGCTGAAAATGACAAAAATGGAATTATTATAAGCTCACAATATGTCTCACACTTTGATAAAGAAAAAACATGGCTTGCTTGTGAAATTGTTAGGCTCTTAAAAAGAGCTTATAAATATTATTGTTCATTTGCACTTATTAGGCCTATATCATAATCCCCTTTAGTTTAATTGAATATGGGATTATTTTGACACACATGTGTCTAAAAAGATTACAAAACTGTTAAATGTTTTCATAAGAAACACAAATGGGGGCAGGGAGATTTTTTAAAAAGTCCATGATTGAGCAGCTTTCAACAAATAATTATCTGTATTAGGCCTAGTGGTTTACAGAGGAAAATATTGATCCGTATAACACAAATTCTTCTTAAAAGTGCCAGGGGTGTATGATAGATTGTTTTACACTGAAATTTGATGAAAATAAACTTTTTAAAATAAGCTCCAATTTCAGGAGGTGTTCATTTGCACTTATAATAAGAAGTTCAGAAACTTACGTGGTGCTACTCTCAAGACTTGGCCTCTAAATCGTCTGAACAAGTTGGGGATTCCATGTGAAATTACTCCAGCGAATGCCTTCTGTTCAAATGGAGACAAGCTGTAGGTGATCACACCGCTCACTTTCACTCCTAAATTTCCAAAATGCTTCCCCATGTTGCTGTAAACAAAACAAAACAACATCATTAGATATGCAGAAAATTAAAACAAAATTAATTTCAGGTTTATATTCAGGTAACCAGTTTTATGTTTGTAACAAAGTGCTGACAATTTGTGAAGGTTCATCTAACAAGAACTGAAGGTTCTCCCTAAAAACTTTGCGGCCTCACGCCTGTATACCAGCGTTAAGCCTAAAACTTAGGGCTGCACAACATATCAAAATTATATCGTTATAACCATATCACAAGGCACGATATTGATAGGCCTATCGTGAAAAATTCAATATTATTTCTTAAGAAATTTCACTTCTTTTGTCCACTGAATTGATTTACGGCCTTGAAAAAGTAATTTTAGTTGGCGGATGGTGCCAGAGGGCCAAATTGGCAACATTTCAACCTTCATTGGATGAAAATCTTTAATTTATGTTATATAGAGAATTTATCGTTATCAAATATTTTGCTAATATCATGCAGCCCTACTAACTGTTACAAAATGAAGAGGTTTTGTTTGCACACATATAATATGAATCACGTGTATGTGTGCAGGTGCTATTCAAATGCATTGTTGCCATAGCAAACCACACATTCACGGACCATTACGGATTACAGTAACCTACACGTCTATGCATAACCTCTTCAATAATGTGCAATGTATACCGGTTCCATTCATGATTAGCAAAGGAGGAATCCGCTACCACTACCTACCAGCATAACAGCCTGATTACACACCATGGTTCATGAAAGCTACATAGTGCACTCTCAAATATTGATTTACACAAGTGAATAGCCTACTACTAATACTAGAAAACTCATTTAGGAAAATGTAGGCCTATTGTTTAAGATTGAAAATATTTCTTGAATTTGAGTGGACCAGTGGGGTTCATGCAGTTGTGGATTGGACAATCTTGGCCAAATCCACATACCAAATTGATAACAATCCACAACATGCATGGACAGCAAGCAACAAGGTCATTTCTTCTGCTTACACAACCAGAAATGGTCAAATTTGAGGCGATTTCTCTCTTTAAAACCACAAATTTACTATCAAATGAAGCCCATCCATGAGTTCTTCTAAACTGCAGCCCATTTAACAAGAAAACGATTGTAAACCTGCAGAAAATCACCTGTTTATGAGCTCCTATGTCACCTCTGTGAAGGCTGAACGAAAACTGAACCGGCCTTGACCTTGCTGAAAAACGGACCGTCAGAGGGCGCTGTGGTGAGGTTGTCACTCGGCCGAGATCCAAGATTCTGATTGTATACAAATGCGTCCGATGTTCCTAAAAAAGACCTGGAAAACTTGATCTTCAAGGTAAAGACAAGATCAAGTAAGTATATTATGTGTAGGGTACCGGGATCGATCAGTTACAGTCGTTTTTACAGCGATATTTTGCGTAATTTCGTGTTGCGAACTGTCTCAATCAGCCGATGTGTCTGCGGTCGGTCCAGATCTGAGAATGTTGGATCCACGCACCAGTTACCCCTAACTTGCGGTCGTGTCTTGATTTGCTTCAGTAAATCTTCATCAGTGTGGCCTTTGGCTTGTTACGTATCAATTGTAGCCAACTCTACAAAACACTGTTCAGTGCCAGGTCATCATCACTGACACCAGTTTTCTAGGCTGAGTCCTGGCTGTTCTAAAAATAGGATACTGTTACAGCAGTGTTAGTGTTAGATGACTTAGATCCTCCACTGAGCATGTAACATGATCTCCAAAAACTAACGTCATGGCCATAGGATCTTTAAGATGAAACGAGCAAGTCGCAATTAATGCACTCCAGTAACATTACTGTTAAAAGGCTATTGATGAAGAGGAGCTGTGGGTGCACTCATCACATTGCACTTAGGTGGACCTCTGTATAACCGCCGTGTCAGTACTCACTTGGCCTGGTTGATGTGTGCACATATCATTTCTGGATATCCCGAGTAGTAGGTTGCGTTTGGTCGGTGCATGGTGGTCTACAAATTCTAAAGTAGACAAATTAAACGGATTGCCGGTCAACTAGGCGACAGACAACTAGGCTACAACACTACCAACTAGGTGACATACCACTACCAACTAGGCTACACTTTTTGGACAACTAGGTGACAGCAGATACCATCCAGGTGACACATATTTTATTGGGGATACCAACCAGGTGACAGATCACCTTCAATGGTGGTCAATTAGGAAATGTATTGTCACCTAGTTGGATGTGCTTTGTGAACTTGTGTCACCTAGTTGGAAGTGCTGTGTAAATTTGTGTCACCTAGTTGGAACTGCTTGTCACCTAGTTTGCACTGGTATGAAATTTCCAAATTTCTTGTCACCTGGTTGGTACTGATGGGTGTCGCCTAGTTGACCGTACACCATTAAACGGTGTGTGGTCAACTAGGCGACAAACCAACTGGGCAATGCCTGTCAGTACTTACCAACGATGACAAAAATTTAGAAATAACGTATCAGTACAAACAAGATGACAGGCAGTTTCAACTGGGTGACACAAGTTCACACAGCACTTCCAACGGGTGATGCATATTCACAATACACATTCAACTAGGTGACAATACATTTCCTGTGAGACAACAATTTCCAGTTATCTGTAGTCTGGTTGGTATCTTTACTCTCTAGTAAAATATGTGTCACCTAGATGGTACCTGGGGGCATCTGCTGTCACCTAGCTGTCCCACAGGTGTAGTCTAGCTGGTAGTGGTATGCCTAGTTGGTTGTCGCCTAGTTGGTAGTGGTATGTCACCTAGTTGGTAGAGTGTATGTCGCCTTGTTGGTCGTGGTATATTGCCTAGTTGGTTGTCACCTAGTTGTCTGCGCCTAATTGACTGGCAGTCAATAAAACTTCCGGGGTTTAGCATGCACAAAGAGATGCCCCTTCACATTTTGGCTTCTTGTTATAAGGTAGTAGCACTGAAAAATGTGAGAAGGCACAAATAAATGCTTCATGATCTAATTAATATGGAAATGAAAATAGTCCACTTCAGTGGCGTAGCTAGGATTTTTCTCTGGGGGGGCAAATGACCCTTGATTTCCCCAAAATGTTATCGAAAACATGGGATACGTTCGACATGGTCCAGAACTTTTGACAAACTTTACTGAAATCTCAAATAAAGTATACAAAACGTTGAAAACACTTTGAATATGATGAAGCTAGTTATAGTACCAATTTGTAAAATAATAGGATAAGTTGCTAGCATCCAGCATAGGACATAATTTTGTTATAGATAGGTTGCATATTTTAGACACACAAGTTTTTAAAACTTAATAACTAACTTGTTACATATTGTAATGTATATAATTTTACACTGACATAAATTTACATCAGCGTTTTTAACTTTTTTAGAAAAAAATTTTGTAAAGTGGAGCTTGATCTGTTATGACAAGGACTCCTTTCTGTCACTCTTCATTCATCAAACATGGAATCTGTAGACCTGTATTCACACAAAAAACCAAGGCAGGCAGAGACATCCTTGAAAAAGCCATTGGCCATTTGAAGAAAATGTTTTGCCAAGGTGTTGTGAGCATGAGCAATAAGCAGGGAAAAAACTTCAAAAAGTTAAATTAATTGAGAGCTCTTATTTATTAAAGATCAGAAAATCGGTCTGAAAATTCCTCATTGATTCCATCAAGCAGTGCTCAGTGAATTGGGTTTTTGAATTCTAATTCTACATAATTTTATATGTTCAAGTTCATCATCAACATTTTCTCCGGTCGTTCTTCAAATTGATCTGTCTTTTGAACTGTTGATTTCAAAAGTTTTACTAAAATCTTCATTCTTGTTTGTTGCTGTAGGCCAAAATATTATTAATAAGCCTCTATGTTAGGAGTGAAATCATGAAGATCATAAAGACCAACTGGATATACATTACTAGTCCAATTTAGATAGATAACGAATACCTAAATTTTCACCCTAATATGCACAAAACAAGTATCTCCTACCGGTTCCTGTTTTTTTGTCAAGTAGTCATACTTCGAAGTTTCAAATAATGTGTCCACAAGAATTTCAACTGGATTTCCCCAAAGAACGTCTTTTGCCCTTTCTATTCCGTTTCCCTCACTGTTTTCCCCCTTTCTGCCCTATTTTCCCATCTATTTCCCCCACATTTCACAATTTTTTCTCAATTTCCCCATTTTGGCCCATTTCCCTATTTTTAGGTAGTCGTTCGTGAACGACTACCTTTTGCAATTGACAAGTGGAAAAAAGGCCGCGAAAATCGGAAATTTGAAATACCGTTGTGCAGATTTGCCTCAGAAATCGTCTGTGTGAACAGGATCCATCTGAAAACACGTTCTAGTACTAGTTATGACTCAAAGGAATGATCCACAACCACAATTACGGTCGAGAAAGCTCTGTACACGCCGATCTTTCCATTGAAATGACACGTCAGCATGATGCTCAGGCAAGTGAGCGCGACCAGTGGTGCTGTTTGGATCCTGTTGGGTCTACACAGTGGGGATAGCCAGGGAGCAATCAGTGATTTTAACTGAATTAACCAACGCTACTAAGGCTTCAAGAACATCTTTTTCTTTAGGAATTTTTGTGAATAACTACAAAATGATTTCTTTCTACAATCCTTTATTTTAAAACAACACAAATTTAAACCAATTTATTTATGCACTGTAATGACTGTAGGCCTATGTTAATTTAAATTAACAACCACTCCCTCTACAGAAAGGACCATTGCCATCAAAGGTGATACCAATTAATGGCTTGAGTTGGCAGGTAGTGTCTAATGATTTCAATTATTCATTGACTACTAGTGTCAAGAGAAAATATCAAGTCATTGCAATTGGCATGCCAGATTATCAAAATATCTTGAAAGTATCACACAATGCTGTTAATTAATTGTAATTATTTTATTTTTATATTGTAATTATATTGTAAATTACACCACAGTGTCAATGTGAGTGAGAATAGAATTGATTTAAAAAGTGTTCATTTGTGTGATGTCCAATTGAGCTGATCATAGAATGAATGCCAATTCAATTATAAGATCACTTATATTCTTTGATTTATTCTGTTGTCATGTCAAGTACTATGACAGCAGAACAGAGCACAATTTAATAATTATGCAATACATCCTATATTTGATTGATCAAAACATAGCTGTAAATAATTTTGCTTTTTACCATATTTGGCCATGTACTTGGGTGCACAAAAAAGCACAATGCACACAGACTGCACAGTCAACACCAGTCTATATAATATATACAATTTTGTGGCTAATTTCTTCCAAAATGCTGTATTCTGATGCTGTGATACTGTGTTTATTGTATGTTTTTACTGATGAGCTTCAAGAAATTTACATCTTTTATAGTAATTTTTCCAAATCCTCACTTGCCTTTTCTGATGTTATGTTTTAACATTTTCACCAAAAACAACTTTTCAAGTTTACACAACTGAAGGTTCAAACAGATAGGTCCTAAAACTTTTGTACATATTGATCAACTTATCAAATTTATACTTTGAATTTTCAGGTTGGATTTTAATATTTTTATACCATTCGACACCTCTGTCAGCCAATCACATTCCGGTATTTCAGGGAAATAATTCCCATATTCTTTGTTGTCCAGTTATCCTCTCATGTTTGACTGTTTGTCTCATGGTATAAGCCGGTTATTCACCATGGGATCAGGAATATGTGTTTATCACACCTTGGGCTAAAGCCCTTGGGTGATAAATCACATATTCCCTCTCCCGTGGTGAATAACCTATACATATTTTAAATAGACAGCTTCTTAATATTTCTTGATTAAGAATTGTTGTTGCTCAGACTCTTTTACAAATTGCGAGTTTTTCTGATATTTCACAATGATCGGTTATGTCTGTCAAGTAGCATTGACATTTTCTTGACAACAAAGATATTTCATGTTTACTTACTCTTTTGAAAATATGATTATCACATTTTGCGGAATATCGCTGTCACCAACTCCATGTTAATCAGTGCAACCTTCAATATAATACCACACGACTACCTTTGAATCCCTGGATTCTTGTTTGTCAATTTCCCCATTTTTTTGTCCATTTCCCCATTTTTCCCCAAAAAGTTGTCTGGGGGGCAACTTGCCCCCCCTGCCCCCCCACTAGCTACGCCACTGGTCCACTTCTAAATGTTTGACAATTTTTAGCGACAATCCTGCAAAAGTACAAACATCGTGTTCAGAAAAAAGTATGCGTATCATGTTGTTAATTGGTCTGTTCATCAACAAATTGGCCTGGAATTTGGGGAATCTTGGTCTGGAAAAGCCTGGAATTTGGTTTCAAAAAAGCTGCAGACACCATGGGAAACGGTCTGGTACGAAGATCAGTCTATCCTATCTCCCTGATTCAGCGGTACACCAGTCACATGATTGATCTACAACAGTCCCAAGCAACCAGAGAGTGCAGCCTAGGAGCTAGGAGAGCCTCGTAATGATTGGAATTGGAACATTCCAAATTTCATATTGTGAATTAAAACATAACTAGGAATTAGGCCTGTTGCAATCCGAACAATTAAGTTTGCTCAAGAGAATGTCTGGATTGCATCAGCTTAAGTCTTGTGCTTGATGTTAGACAGATTCGATTCTCTCCAGATTGGCAGCAGAACCTCTTGATTTATTGCAATTCGCACATTTTTGAATAGGAGAAAAACTCCTTTGTGATTCTGAATATATATGATTTTATCCAAGGTCCTGCACACCAATCTGGACATAGCTGGAGGGCCAGTCCTGCATCCAGAATAACTTAAAATTACGGTTCTTTATTAAGTTGTTGAGATCTCATCATTTCTTCTTGCAGGTTCTAAACTATGAGTAATGTGGCGAACATCAAACTAAAATGGCAAGAGCATCTGAATGCAGTGTGGGTCAACGAAGAGTGTTCATCTGTTACCACCCAAGATGGAACTGATAATCTTTATGGGAAACTGATCACTAATCAGGAACTCTTCGTTTTGCCACAACAGGTAGGTTTATATGATATAAAAAATTATGTAATTTAAGGGTCGCTGTGTTTGGATTTATCGAGAAGCATTCCTAATTTAACCTGAATGAGCCTTCTAGGCTAGTAGCTGACAATGTTGAATAGATCTGTCCAATGGTCGGTATCTGCTCTTCTTAGCAGTGAGCCATTGGCTAGTAAATGTCAGTTTATCTTAAATAAGCCACCCAGAGAATCTACCCTGGACGAATCTCTCGCGAATCCATTTTATCATAAATTTGCATCTCAAGTGTCTTGGCCAATCAGCGAGCAGTATTTCTGGTCACTTCAAAAGTTTGCTCAGCGAGTTTTGACTCCACAGCGGCCTTACACCTATCATTTTAAAGCTCTCAAAGAGATCTATCTGCCACAATAATAATCGATTGCCTACTATGTACGGTAATGCGTGAATCGGCAAAATCGACCTCATTTGCATAACATGGGTGAAGGCCTGTTCATTGGCCAACCTTGGGGGTGTGTCTGATTTATTCACTGAAGGCTCTGTTGAAGTGAAATAAGCTGGACCAAGTAGATAGTCTGTTTGTATTTTCATTTGCAATTTTGCAGGTATTGCACCTGAAAGGACCGAGTCTGCCTGATTACGATGGAGAATCAACAACGGGAGAAGAACAAGAGCACTATCTTTCTGGTTTGCTCGCCAGTCAGTTGACGCTCGCCCGTGTAATATGCAGCGATTCTCCTTTCGCTTACATGCTTCAGAAGAGGCTGTTAGTCTTACAGAGGATGTACCATGCTGTAACAAACAAATACCACAACAGAGAGAAATGGAAACAACAACAGGCCGAAGAAAACAATGGCATTCCCGAAGAAAAGAAACTGCAAATGAAGGAGTCCAAATCGGCGACAGATGCGTTAATCGAAGTGGGCGTCAGGACGGGACTCAGCCTCATCTTTTCGTTACTCCGGCAAAACTGGAGTATGGAACAGAGCGGCCTGGGAGTGGGCCTTTGCAATGACGTCTTAAGGACTGCCCTGGATGTAGTCTGCGCCCTTCCACCTCTTTCCCTAGCGAATGAAAACAAGCTCCCAAATTTAGGATTGACGACACTCAGCCAAGTCACAGACTTCTTGAAAAGTGTCACCAAAGTTGGAGCGCCTGCCGATACTGCTGGAAAACAGATGGCCACGGAACTTGTCCTGGCTCTTGCTGCTCAAAGAGGGTCACTCAGGTATGTGCTGTACAAAATTTTTCATCTGAATCAAAAATTCAATCTACATAAGGAGGCAGACTTGTCAATCTTCATGATGTTGAGATTAGCAAATTTGCTTCCTATTGTTGATTAAAGGTTTTGTCATTGAGCAGTTATCGTTTGTCTGCTTGGTTCGTAAATTTCATTATCAGTTAAGAAAACGTTCAATAACTTTGATCAACAAGTATCTCATGCCATGTAAATTTGTCTCGAACATGCTGCTGCAGAGGCGTAAAACACAAACACACACACACGTCTCGAACATGCATGTTGAAGTGCTCGAGAGAACTTGTTCCTTGGCTGTCATGAATTATTTGTGTGATTTCCGTGAATTGCGCTAAGTTGCTCATTGTTGGCCTACATTATGACATTAAAGTCCATTAGCATTCATGGTTTGAGGTATCATTTATGAATGTATGTTGTATTGCTCTATTCAGGTACCTATTAGAGTGGGTGGAAATGGCTTTATGTGCTGCTGCTGCCTCCAAATCACACAGTGGAGAGAATGATGGTTCGGGACTGATCTCACATGACGTCTTTCTCTTTGTACTGAGACAAATGAAGCGTTCCGCTGTACGTATTATCCATTTCTTTTTCCTGTTTCTCTTTCTTTCTCTTCAATGAATTCAATTGTTCTTTACCATTGATAATTCAGCTAAGAGACTTCTATTCGGAGTATTCACTTATGATGATGTTCGATCATTCCATTTGATCATTTTAAATGATCAATAATCAGATTTTCAGTTGTTTCAATGTTTTGAATTGTTTCTATCCAGGGTGGCCCTGACAGAGTAATCAGAAGCAAACAGCGATTGACCCAAGATGAACAAGGTTTCACCCCTCTTTGTCAAGCTGCGATGTGCCTCATGGAGGAGGTAAGTTGGTCAGATCTTGATGATACTTGTCTTCTCTTCTTGAGTACTTACATGTGGCTTCTTGCGCAGTTCCTCTTGTCAGAATTAATTGTCGGCCCCTATATTCATGTAGGGGACAGACTATGTTTTTTCACTATGAGCGTCGTGGAAGGGCTTTATTTGTACCTCGATCTCCTTCAAGATGACATGGTGTATTCCCTCAAATGTCATCTCACTTTCTTATATGCATGTTAAGTTGTTAACTTAGGTATTTACACCTATTTGCATACGTTTCAATGATGGAAATCAATGATGGAAATCAATGATGGAAATCAATGATGGCAATCAATGATGGCAATCAATGATGGCAATCAATGATGGCAATCAATGATGGCAATCAATGATGACAACCTATGATGGCAACCAATGATGGCAATCAATGATACCAATCAATGATATCAATCAATGCTATCAATAAAACATTCACTCTGGTCAATTGAATTGAGACCTTTGATTAGTTCATGGACCAAGATCCACTATCACTTCTTGTATCTGCATCTTTCCAGAACTACTTAGCTCAGGCAATTGATTAATTGAAACTATAGAATTCTAAGGCGCCTCAAAGCTATCCACTAAGTTGCATGTTGTTGTTTTTCTTCTTGAGCGAAAATTTCATCCATACCTGTGTCTGACAGTGCCTGTCCTATTTTTTGCATACACATAATTTGGATTTCTCCAATCGAAGTGTAACTTCATTCATCATTTTTGGTACATTTCAATTCAATTATTGGGCCGGCATTTTCGTCCCTAAGGGACAGCATTCCATGCACCAGACGATCCCTTTATCATATGCTGCATCTAGTTGAAAATCAATGAAACTATTGATGTCTTTGAAATTCTGCTAAAATTCAAAACTAAATTTTCAGTTACCGGTACACTGTGATTCATGATTGGCCAATAGTTGCCTCTGACTCTAGCTCCAGACACCATTAAATTCTGTACTCCAACTCTTGATTCCGACCCCCTGATTAATCCCATAATCTCCAACTCCCGACTCTTGACTCCAAAGCGCTGTTTTCGATCAATTCTCCACAATACACATGATAATGCAATGTTCTTATTCATGGGTCAGAGCATATTTTCCAATTCTGACTCTTACCTAATTTGAAATTAGACTCTCGAGTCCTCTCAAAATCCTTTGACTCCATGACACTCGACTGCTGACTCCAACTACAAAACCATGATAAATTTTAAAATTTTCCAAATTTCAGGTTTGTCGCCTTGCTGTAGAATATGCTAAGACTTGTGTCCTCACTGACGAAAACAAGAACAATGCTGAAGACTCCAATAATGCCATGTTGACAGAGTCTTGTGATGTGTACGTCTGGGGAAGCAACAGCAGCCATCAATTAGCCGAAGGAAATCAGGAGAAAATCTTGCAGCCGAAGCTAGCTAATGCTTTCAGTACTGTGCAACAGGTATGTGAAATGAATTACGATTTGAATTAGGCCAAACATGGTTGATCTTTAGCTTCTCGGATCTTCTTGTGGCTCTTTTTATGGGGTCGGTTTGTCGGATGAAAAAATAAGATGTAACCTCACCTTTGATAAAGTCAACCTAATAAAAATTGTGGGCAAGCTTAATATTTTTTCCATAGGTATAAAATCGGTTGGGTCGGTCGTTCCATGAATCTAAAAATTAATTATGTCTGGCCTTAGTAGGAGTGTCAGTACTCAGTAGTGTCATTGTACATCAATTTCTTGTAAATTTTACCTTTATAAATTTGTCATGCTTGGAATTTCTGTTTTCAGCTTGAAGCAGGGCAGTATTGCACTTTTGTGATTCACACTGATGGTACAGTGAGTGCATGTGGAAAGGGCAGTTATGGTCGTCTTGGCCTGGGTGACTCAAACAATCAGCCAGTACCAAAGAAGTTATCTTTCGATTCAAGCCATGCGATAAGGAAAGTCTCGTCATCCAAAGGCTCGGATGGACATACTATTGCGTTGACTGTGGAGGGAGAGCTGTTCAGCTGGGGTGATGGTAAGTCATGTGAACAGTTTATTTTTCAATGTAATAATTGTTGTCAGAACCTCTAGATTCTGGGTTCAATTCCTTGGCTAACCAAATAAGATAGACATGTCCTGTGCCTTGAGTCGTCTCAATTACTATTCGCGGCATAAGAGTCTTTTTACCAGACCATATTGCAGGACTTGTTCAGAAGCCTTTTGAAATTGCGGTACATGTATTTCCTTCTGATTTTTTGACCTACTTAAGAAGTTGTGATGAAATTAACTTAATGGACCCTGTGATAATGTCTTATGTTGAGCAGCAGTTTCAATCATCCTTCACCTCTTTGCTGGGTCCTCCTCCTGTCCAAATTACCCTACCAAATGCACCGAAAAAACTTGAAGCCCAAATCATCCATTCATCTCTGTAACAATGTCTCACATTTGTCATGCTTTACAGGTGATTTTGGAAAACTTGGCCACGGTAACAGTGCAACACAGAAGTACCCCAAGTTGATACAAGGACCTTTAGCGGGGAAGGTGATACGACAAGTGTCTGCTGGATACAGACACACTGCAGCTGTGACGGAAGAGGGAGAGCTATACACTTGGGGAGAGGGAGATTACGGCCGATTGGGGCACGGGGATAGCAACGGAAGAAATGTGCCCACCCTCGTCAAAGATATCACAAACGTTGGCCAAGTAGCCTGTGGAAGCGCTTACACCCTTGCTGTTTCACTGGACGGCAGGACTGTTTGGTCTTTCGGCAGTGGAGATAATGGTAAGTGGTTCAGAAGTTTATAATGATACATTGGTCTCTATATAATATTAGTCACAATTCTAAACAGTCAGCATGTTATGGAAATTGTTGTAAAAAGGTTTCATTATTACATTTTATAAACAGTTTCTGAAAAGAAATAACTAAAATAGGCATTTAGTTAATCAGATACCTGTGTGAGACGACATCCCACCAATTTGAAAGTGAAGTACTCGTTCCAATTCCTATTTGGGTTACATTTTGGACTTCTTAAGTTTCTCTGATTGTTAATTTAATGACATTGTGAGTTCAAGCTGATTTCTGAATTGTTTGTCACAAAATGTTTTTAAAAGGTGTTTCTTTACTTTGTGAATTGACAAACTTGTATTTTGTTTCCAGGTAAACTTGGCCATGGAGACACAAACCGTGTCTATAAACCCAAAGTTGTGGAAGCCTTTGTGGGAATGTACATCAGGAAATTAGCTTGCGGCAGCCAGTCTGCTTTGGCTCTTACATCGACGGGACAGGTATGTGAATCATTTGCATTATCAAAATAATCAATGCTTATATGTTCTGCCTTGAGGGTGCCTGTAAATTATTTAATGAATGTGTGAAAGATAAACAATTTTCTGAAGAAAATCATTTGACCACTAACAACCGGTAAGAATGTTTTATTGATAGCCTTATATACATTTGCATTATATTCTTTATGAAACATGCCATGAATTGCAAAGGAGACGCATGAAAAAATAATTATGGGCGGTGGCCAAAGGCCATCCCGCCCATATTGCTGTAGTGTGAGGTTTGGTAGTCTCAGTTGTCCTCCCTATTGACGATGATTTCACTTTGCACAGGCTGCCCCAGACTTCCAGTATGAGTCAAATACATCAAATACCTTGACATCTCGCCAGGCATAACTTATGAGTGACCTTGACCTACATCTGTGACCTTGGCGGCCATATTTGTGAAAAGCTTCTATACAAGATAACTCCATTAACATTAATCCTAGAATCACGAAACAAGCAGGGATTGTGTATCACAGCAAGACCTTGAATGAGTTTTGACATGAGTGACCTTGACCTACTTCTGTGGCCTTGGCGGCCATATTTGTGAATATCTTGTCAGCACAATAACTCCTCTTGTATTTACACTAGGATCACCAAACTAACAGGGATTGTGTATCATAGTAAGACCTTGAATTAGTTTTGACATCAGTGACCTTGACCTATATCTGTGACCTTGGCAGCCATATTTGTAAAAAACTTATATACACGACAACTCCACTATTATTCTCCCTGGGACCACCTAACTCACAGGGATTTTGTATCACAGTAACACCTTGAATGAGTTGTAACATGGATGACCTTGAACCATTTCTGTGACCATATTTGTTAAAACTTTACGTAGGCCCTACATGATGACTCACAAGCAACAGAATCTATGGCGGTGGCCTTGGATAGGAGTCGAGGTGGATAGGAGTCGGGGCGGCGGACAGGAGTCGGGGGCGGCAGATAGGAGTCGGGGCGGCGGACAGGAGTCGGGGTCCGCCGGGGGCGGCGGACAGGAGTCATATTTTTTTTGATAGAAACCCCCCCCGCCAACCCAACCCTGACTCCGTAGGTGTTTATGCCACTTGCACCGCTAGCACAGGTATGTGTGCGTCTCGTGCACTCATTTCTAGTACACTTTGTTTCACCGTCATATCATTTATGAATATAATTACGTTTAAGTTAACTTACACTTAAACTGAAATATATACCACCATCACCTGTGCTCAGCAAAGCACTCCATGCCATAACTACCGCCCATTGCACACTTGTGTGCCTTCTAGTTCAAGCAAAAGGTATATTTTGGTGATATGAAGCTGTCAGGGTGGAAAAATAAGTGTGATGATTTGGGAAATGCTACTTTTCCAAGAAGAAGAATTTGCTGCTTAGTTCTATCTCTGAACTTTCGCTGGATCTGTATGGAAAAATAAATTTTGTATTCACATAGTATAATTTTATTGCAGTTGTATGCTTGGGGAGGAGGTTCTTGCTTAGGTACAGGATCAGCAGAGGCCACAGCGCTGAGACCAAGACTTGTGGAGGACTTGGCCAATGTGAGACTTGTGGACATTGCTTGCGGCGATAGTCATTGTTTGGCACTTAGCCATGGTAAGGGAAATGGTCTGTTACTGTTATAATTTGTATCATGAGATATGTGAAATATATCTTGTGCATGTTTTGTGCAGGGCTTCGGTATCATCTTCGGTGACACCGACTCAAGACTCCAGAGCCTTTCCCCCTTATACAATAAGCCTCTGACACTTTATCCAAGAAAAAAGCTCTGACTCTTTGTCCCAACTCCTACATGCCCTCCCCCCCTCTCCTCTGACATTTCCCCGCCCTTCTCCCTTCCCAAACTTTAAAGCTATGGTTTTGTGAGTGCATAGTTCATATGACGCTTCACAATGTTTCTATCCACAGAAAATGAAGTGTACGCCTGGGGCAACAACGCCATGGGTCAATGTGGCCAGGGACATTCCCAGAGTCCAATCACAAGTCCCAAGAAAGTCCTGGGAACAGAGGGAGTCACTATCCATCAGATTTCTGCTGGGACTTCACATAGCATGGCTTGGACTGCTTTGCCAACTGACAGGTAACAAAGTTGGACTATTTGTGTCGTGAAATGTAGGGACTAATAAAGTTGTCATGAAAATATATTTCGAGATGATTGTCACATCCTAGGTTGCTATGATGCCTGATTTTATCTGATGTGTTGCTATCATAAATTTTAAATTCTAAGCTATGAGGAAGACCCTGAAAACTGATGAAAATGGAATATTATTTTCAGACAAGTGGTGGCCTGGCATCGGCCTTTCTGTGTGGACCTTCAAGAACCCACTTTCTTCTTGCTGAGGTCTTTCGTTGAGCATTACTGTGATGGTTTCGACAGTGAGGTGCCACCTGCACCTTTTATGGATAAGAGGTGGGTTTTATAGACTCATTCTTTGACGATGAACAGCATTTACTCACTGATTGTTAGTTGCATGTTCGTTGGGCGGCTGAGCAGTTAAGATGTCTCAGACTCAGAACTTGTTTCTTGTGTAAAAAATTTAAGTAATGAATATTCAATATTATTGTTATATCCTGTGCGTCATGTCTTTGCAGGGATCACCAGCAGTTTGTCCTGCTCTGCCTTCAGCTGTTGAGCACCCACTTATCATTAGCTTTGGCTGGAGGTGTTGCAAACAGTGTTCTCGGAAACCAAGCTCGCCCCTTGAGGAATCTTCTGTTCCGGTTGATGGATGCTGAAACCCCTCAGTCAATCCAGGATGTAAGTCGTTTTGGCTTTTATGAATTAGTGATCTCAGCTGTACTATGAGAAGGTGTTTTAAAATAAATGAGATGATTTGTTTGAAGGTCTGAAAGCAAAAGTTCAGGGAACCCATGTTCAAATCTCGGCTTGGGCAACCCATGTCAGGCAGAAGTTTCATCCTGTGCCAAGAATTCCTCTTGCCTCATTACCGTGGTCCATGCTTGTTCTATTATCTAGTCTGCGCACAAATTATTTATCAGAATGTCATATCGCTGACACACCCTCTCCCGTATTCAATGTGTGTTTCATTGTGACTCTTTCAGGCTGTGAGCGAGTGTCTCTCCATTGGTGCCCCCCTCCTTCTACCTCCGATCAGAGAGCGAATGGAATTGCTCCACTCTCTGCTACCTCAAGGCCCCGAGAACTGGAACAACCTCTCCAAAGGACAGGTAAGTCACATTTCAATTGTCACTATTCTAATAATTTTGAGGATTCAACGAATGCTGTTGAAAGATTAGCACATTGCATATTGTATTATCCTGTTTATTCTTTACCCATCTGGGCCTATGATGGACTGCTGTTTCTGTCATCCTTCACCTCATTGCATTGGACTCCTCCTCCTGTCCTAATTATCCTACCGAGCACATAAATACAGGGCGTAAACCCCCAATCATCCATCCAATGTTAATTATTTGCCTTTGTAGAGAATGCAGCTGGGCATAATCCTCACCAGCCTTCAGGACAACAGCCACATTGCGTCCCTACTCGGATTTTCGAGTGCAGTGGAAAGCAACGGAAACACAGGACCTCGGTCGTCACATTGCAATACTCAGCTGGCTGAAGTTCTCATGAAGACTGTCCTGAAAAACCTGGCGTTTTACACTGTGAGTCGAGTACAAAGATGTTGTATTTACATGTTGAGAAATATAATTTTCTGCAATTTATAAATCTGCATCTCAGCTGATTCATATAAATATTCATTTCATGGAAGTTCCAGTAATGCAGAAAACTAATATAAGTATGTCTAATTGTGTCTTCGCTGTGCCATAAAATATACAAGCAAGCTACTGTAAAGAAGGGAGAAAGTCACAAATTTTTTCTTGACAATTCATAGAATGACTTCTGAAATTAATGTTTATGGAAATAAACATGAGTGGCTTGATATTAATTTTTTTTGTTCAAAAGTCCATTCAATCATGTAATGGCAATACTGCACTATCTTTAATTGCTCTGGATTTTTTTGTTTTAATTTCTTTGTTTCTTTTCAGGAACAAATGTTGTACGAACTAGAGAAGAACAATGACAAACCTGCAGACCTTGGTTCCCATGAGAATGGCCCTCCTGCTCACCTTTATGAACTGCTGGCATCCCTCCAGAAGCATCTCCTTGCTTATTGCCACATGAATGATGCTATGGTGAGTAGAATTTCAATGAGAATTTAAGGCCCACACTGGTGCCGATAGGAGTAAAACACAAACTCAGTCATTCACTTAATGAGCAGAAGTTTTTTCACTGACTAAAGATCCTTTACCTCCACTATCCTCCAATGTATTGTAATAAATGGTGCATGCCTAAAAGAACTTGTGCTCGCCTATTAAGTGAGATAGATGTTACCTGTTCGAGTTCCAACCGCGGCTTGGAAAACTGAGCAGATCCTCTGTAACTCTTTGCTTCATTTCTTGTATTGTTCATGGGTAGGCCTATTTGTTTTCAAGGTCTTTGTTGAAGTTTTCGATATTATGTTACAGATTGGTCCTGCCATAGCTCTGCTGCACAAGCACCTGCTTCTACTGCTACCACTTGCTAGTGACATCCTGAGAAACAGTGTCCGAATTCTCAAGATGGCGCATGAATCGGACGTCACAAAAGCCAAATTGCAAGGTAAGCCCATTCCATACAATTCTAGGAATGTCTCAATACAATGCATTAATCTGGCAACGTCTTATTTAAAATTTCAGACTTTACAGCAACCACAATAAATAGCCCAGCTTTGAATCCTGAGATTCTTGTTTCTTTTCTTAGGCGATGTTCATCTATGAGAATACAACGAAAAAAAAGCCCCCAACTCCACTGCAGCACTGCCACATTGATGCTATTGAAATACTTTGCATGTTGTGTTTATAGTTTCCATAAATGTTTCATGCACAATGTTTTAATTATGTTAAATTAATTAAATAAGAGTATACTTTCCACCTAACAGAGGTCATCCTGAGCTCGCCAGCGGGTGCGATGTTGAGCCACATCCTTCATTCTCTTCTCCTGCTGCCAACAAGAGTAACTCGACTTCTTCTTCACGAATTGCTCTGCATCCTTCCTCACCTGGACGCCATCAACCGCCTGCTGCCTATTTCCAACATGGAGGAGGCTGAACTTGCTTGGCCTTCACAAGGTACGTTTCTTGAGATTTTATTGGGTGATGCTGTTAACGATGAAGATATTTTGATGTGTATTCTATTGTTTCGGGGTGTAAACTTAGAAATAGTTCTGAAAGAGCCAAGCTGTTTTAAAAGTGGTTATGTTCTTGTCTACTTGGGTTGATGCAGCTAGAAAGTTTATGGAGAGAAAAACGTCGTTGATGAAATGAGTGTGAGAGAGAGTTAGAGAGACAGATAGAGAGATCAAGAAAGTGAAAGAGAAAGACCGAGGGAAAGACAGGGACACAAGACAGGTGACCTAGACAAACAGACAAAGAAAGAAAGAGGCTGAGAAACAGTTACTCCATAGTCAGTGCCAATGTTTACTCAGCATCAACAGACTGGCGAAGTACATGAGTGCCTCACCTTCTTGTTTCTTGTACTGTGGAAAAATCCATCCAGTTCAAATTCAATTCAGAACTAATATCTTTGACTTACAATTTCTTGCAGATAATTCAGATAATGGAAACTCAGATTCGTCAAATGCCTGGTCATGGCTCCTGGACGTTGAGAGAACATGCGCTCTTCTTATCGGCCGATGTTTAGGGGGAATGCTCGTTGGATCTCCTCTATCCAGAGAAGAAAAAGAGACTTCTGCCTGGCTGAGCAGTCCCCTCTTCACCAATGGAGCTCATACTGCTGTCTCCTCAATAGGTTTGTACTAAATCACTAATGGTATATGAACTCCCTTGTTGATTGGTTAAGCGTTGCGTAATCACTATTTGGAACTTCTAGTCCGTCATGTGGTTGCTGTAGTATATTGTTCTCCCTGGGCTCCGAAGAGTTTATCAAACGACAATAGCCGAGTGTGGTTTCCAGTGCCCTCTTGTGGATTAGAGAATATATCATTGTAATGACGTTATTTTGTTCCTGCAGGGAAATGCATAAATCGACTTGTGGATTCCGTGATGAGTTCTGAAGAAGTTGAGAAAGAAGAATCAGAGGACGTGAATTTCCAATCTGACCAGTCTTTTGTCTTCTTGATGGAGATCGTGAAAGGTGCAAATTCAGAGACTGCTGCTGCCATGTGGTCCACCATGCACGAATATGCTAAATGCAAAGGTGGGTTGGACATTTTTGCTCATCATTGCATATTTTGTGTTTATTCATGATTTCATGATTTTGAAATAGCTTTTTTGCGGACCCGTTGATGGGACGGGCTATTGACGCTATATCCCATAAATTAGCAGTCCAGGTTGCTATGACTGAGCTAGACTCAAAGCCCAAGCAGGCCAGGATATCAGGATACAAACTAATGTCTCTACTCTTGTTTTCATGCAGCAATATAATATCCCTTCTATCTTTCAACTTTCAGACTGGGACACTAGTGAAGTGGAGGACGAACTGCTGGAGAAAGTGTCCAGGTTTGCCCTGGCAGCTGCTCTCAAGCACAGTGGATTGAGCAGCAAGCTACACATGCAGCCAAGGTATGGCAGTTGAAATTACGCTTCCTTTCTTGCTTTAATATTCAAGTGCCACTCAAAGAGATATTGAAAAAACCCACACTGAAACATAGCGTAAGCCTATAACTGGAATGTCTTAGGTTGCTCAGTTAAACTGGGGTTCTCTATGAATTGTCAGAGCAACTGAAAGTCTATACATGTACAATTGAACGATTTATGATTAAAGTTAGTTTTTTTAGAAAATCTCTGTATATCTGTTTTAAAACTAAGTCAATGAGTAATAGAATTGAGCTTGCATATTTTGAATAGTAACATGTAGCCATTTTCCCTTTAGAATCAGGTGTGGCAGACAGCTGGTTGAAGTATTCCGAAGCGTCTTCAAGGTCCGGCGAAAGCTTTGGTCAAACAGAAACGTCACTTCTAATGAAGTTGAACCTGAGGCTTCTCATAATGACAATGGAAATAGTGAGGAGAAGCCGAAGAGAAGACAGGAAGAAAGAGAATCAGAAGAAACGGAAGAATACGATAGGAGAGAAGAGGCAGAGGAAGAAGGAGAAGAAGGAAATGAAGAAAAGCAGGAGAAGAATAAAGGTAAGATGAATAAGATGATACCGTACTTCGCTCGATTAAAACTTGTGAGTTGCGAACAGCCATTCATTAGATTTGTGGTCAGGAATCATAAACTCAAGTGAAAGTGACTTCAGCTGAAATTGAGATATATCTTGAGCTCAAAATTAGAGGATGCAATCCAGTACATATATGTTTGATTATGGGCATAATCCCTCAGGGATATACTGTAGCTCCATTTGAAAATTTTGGCTATCTGTAATGTCAGCATATAATTATTTTCAGAATTGGACAGCAGTGATGATTATGGAGAAGAGACTGAGAAAAACACGTTTGAAGGACTGTGTAAACAAGTGATGAAACGCTGTGCGTTCTTGCTACTTGGGGTGGCCCCTGCCATGTGTGGTGAGTAGCTAGAATATATGTGTGTCTGATTTACTCTCAATGTTTTCTGCCTTTTGGATCATTCTGCCTTGTGCAGTGGTAAAAACTTTTGAGTGTTTATTGCTCCATACACTGTTCAGCCTCTTTTAGCACTTTTGATTTTCTGTGCTGTGCAAGGTTTCATTTGCCACTATTGTTCCTCCATTACAGGTGACATGAACTACTTGGATCAACGTCAGTCTTTCTTGTTCTCTGACCCGTTGTCAGACGATGAATACGCCAATAGTGGATCAGCTACACCTACTCACGTAAGTACCTTCAAATTACTTTCTTACAGTTATAGTTATGTCAATTCGGTTTCACACCGGGAGCCAGCACCACGGACTGTGTTTTCATTTTGGATACAGTCTTAAGCTATCAACAAGCTAAGAAAAAGCCTGTGTACATGTGTTTTATAGATTTTACTAAAGCATTTGATTACATAAACAGGAACGCTCTGTATTTCAAACTGAGGCAGCAGAACATTGGGGAGAAAATGCTCAAAATTATTATAAGTATGTTTGACAAGGCAAAAGCTAGGGTTCACCAGAGTGGAAATACTAGTAATACAATTCTAAAGTCAATGTGGGGTTTTGCAAGGGGGAATTCTTAGTCCAAAGTTATTTAATGAATTTATGTCTGACCTTCCCCAGTATCTTGACAAATCTGATGGAATAACATTGAACAACTTTACCTTAACACACATATTGTATGCTGACGATATTGTACTTATTGCTGATTCTCCTAAGTGTCTACAGAATAGCATAAATTCAGTGCACAATTTCTGTAAAAAATGGCATCTTATAGTAAATGTCAGTAAAACCAAAGTGATGCAAATTGGTACCAAAACATCTGACTCCTTCTTTTGCAATGGCGAAGAACTAGAAAAAGTGGACAGTTTCAAATATCTGGGTCATATGCTTACTAACAAACGTAAAGTGCACAGCAACATGACAGAATACCTGTCAGTGCAAGCTCATGAAGCACTTTTTGCCCTGCAAAGTGATTCAAAACAAGTCCTAGGACATATTGACCCAATTATATCTCCGCGAATGTTTGATTCTTATGTTCTACCAATCCTTGAGTACAACAGTGAAATATGGGGTAGTGAAAAACCTGCATCTGAATTAGAAGTTCTGCAACTTGGCTATCTAAAACGTATGTTAGGCGTAAGAAAACAGACACCTTCTCTGGCTGTTTATGGTGAAACTGGTAGATTTCCACTGCATTTTGGACAAAAAGTTAGGATTATCAATTATTGGATTAGATTAGAAAATGCACGAGATGGTAGCCTGCTAAGGAGATGTTTACAAATTCAGAAAGATACTCACACAAACAGAGCTAATGAAACTAACTGGTTCAGTAAAGTAACAAACATGTTAAGAACCTGCAACATTGAGTATGAAGCAAGTAACAATACTAACATTAGCATTGACAGTATTTGTAGAATGGTAAAATTGAAACTTTATGAAATAGAACAGGAACAATTATTCATATCCATAAATGATAGTACACAGCAACCAAAACTTAGAACATATAATATAAGCTTTTTAAGACTGATTGTAAGTTAGAGCCATATCTCAGGCTGAAACAAAACCGAAAGGTGTTAACTAAAATTGCCAGATTCAGGACAAGTTCCCACAGTTTACGAATTGAAACTGGCCGACATCAAAAACCAGTGATTCCCACAACAAACAGAATTTGTGAAAAGTGTTCATTAAATGTGGTGGAGGATGAAATCCATTGCCTTGTAGTATGCCCTGCTAATGAATTGTTCCGTGAAAACCTGTTCGCAACAGCTGCTAAACTTATCAACAATTTTCGATCTTTGAATGACACTGACAAGTTTACATCAATAATGAAAAGTAAGGAATCTGACCTACTAAATGCTCTTGGGAAATTTTCACTTCAGGCTGATGTTTAAATTTAAAGCAACATATATCTCCTACATCCACATGGTCATAATTCACAATCATGATAATTATGAAAATAATGATTACCTTCAATAGTACTATCAATATTAAAGAAACAATGTATGTAATTGAATGAATGTTTAGTATATAATGTTGAAATATAAAATAGCAAGCATTGTTAATTAATGTATAAATTTGTTGACTTGTATGTCTGTCGCTCAGGTCTTAATCAATCATAATTTTCTTAAATAAGCTAAAACGGCTATTTGTAAGCTAGTATCATTGGTGTTTGTATTTAATTGTCTATGATCTATATTAATTGTTGTTTAATACCTACAGTATTTTTTTTAACTATTTGGGTGGCTGGAACCTAGTTTTTACCCGAGGCAGTACTGCCTCCGGGTATTGTCGAAGTGCATGACCTACATGGCCAAAACTTGCATTTGCCCACACGGCTGGATACAATCTTTGTCTTAGCACAACTCATCGCATGTCACACCTGCTGCTGTCAAACTATACATGTTGCTTTATTTCTGCCTAAATTCGGGAATGACAGAAGTTCAGTCATGTGCATTTCTTAAATCCACACGAAACAATGCTTTTCGTCGACATGTTTTGATCTGAGCTATAAGTAGGCCATATGTTTTCTACTAAAAGGGGTGTTTTAAGTGTGACCCAAGCTGTCATCATGTGTCACCAGGCATAAATTGTGAGAATTGGTCCTTCTTGATGTAGACCTACCTCTGGAATTTATCATCAAATCCTGTTCTTTTTTACTTTTCTGTACTTTCTTATCTGGAGAGTGGACAGGGAGGGGGGGCAATATGATGGAAGTGGTATGTAGGCTGCTGGAGGGTTATTGGCATGTTTACCACGGCTGGATCAGATTCCTTTGTCCTGGCACAACTGAGTCTGTGTGGCATGTCTACCCTGCACACTGCACATGTACCTTTATTTATACCTATATTACTTCATTATTGATAATGGATATCATCAGTACCTCGGGCACAGGTATGCAATCTCCGAGCGCTTATTCTACTTTCTTTATGTATGAACAAACTCAACTATGCCTCCAAGACTTTCTCAGCTGATTACAAAGGTACATAAATACAATTCATGGCAATTCAAGTCCATTCTACTTAATGACATGACATATCTTATTTTTCTTTACACATAATTGGTCACTTGAACCATTCCGTCTTGTGGACTTTCTTTTGTAAAGCAACCATTTTCGTAACAAAGTCATTTAAATTGTCTGCATATAGCCGAGGGTTTACGTGCTTGCACGGTATTTTTACTTCTTTTAATCTTGCATACTATTACTCGTATTTATGTTTGTATCAATATGCTCACTTTTTTTTAAACTTTCTTATAACATGTATATACAAATGACATATGTATCAATTGTGATATTTATTAATGTCAATAAAAGAATATATGATATGATGCTTCATAGAAAAAGAAGTTGAAAATCAAAGGAGTTATAGGCAAGTCTGTACCCGGTCCAATGTTGCACCACAGTTTCAGTCATCCTTCGCCTCATTCCTGTGTCCTTCTCCTGTCCTGATTAGCCTACCTAATGCATAAATACAGGATGTGAAGCCCCAGTCATCTGTCCATCCATCCATGTATAAGTTCATCTTTTCTGAAAGCTAACTTTATCTTAATATTTTGTTTTCCCAGGATCGACTGAGCAGCAACAACAGCAGAACTGATGAAGTGGGAGGAGTGCCAGCTGCTGGGATTTCCCAAATGCTGAAAGAGTTGTCCTCCGGTCACAAGATTGGTCAACTGCCGAACCAACAGACTGCTGCACGGATGGTGACTTTACGTCAAATCATGTCTCACTTGTGTCATTATTCTCTCGGAGAGCCACCCTCAGGAGCTTATTTGGTGATAGATGGGGATGGCGAGAAGACTGGAGGGTGTACTAGCCCTACTATGTTGGCCGCAGCATTGGAAGATCAGCAGTCTCGGGCTGAGGTGAGTCGGAATGGATACAATTCTCTGAAGATTTTTTCTGTTGAAATACTGTTTAGTTGTCTTGCAAGATTTTATGTTTAAAGACACTGCTTCTTCAAAATATCGTGGAGCAGATCCTATATTAATGATCAGTGATTCAAAAAGAAAATTTGTTATGGTATTGGTCTATAATACACCCGTCTGATAAAAAAAGTTAGAAAAGTTGTCCTTTGTCTGAATTAGGAAGTTAAGTTTAAACTAAATTATTGACTCTTGCAACCACGGAATGCGATGTACTAACTATGTGAAAGCAAATGTGAAAAGAATCATGGAATAGTTGATCAAGAATTGGTGTACTTATTGCTAATTGATGTGAAATATCATTGCAGTGTCGACTTGAAGCGCTGAACCAAATTTTGGAATTACTTTCAACTGAAAGAGAAAAAGAGGACATTACTGAACAAGAAGAAAGGACGTTTTGGCAAAGTCCTTCTCTGTCATCTACAACTTTGCTTGATTCTGTGCATCTGCAGTTTTTAGCAGGCTGTTTTGGACTGTACTCAAGCAATACTGAAGTCTGCAATACACCTCAACTTTCTCATCATCAGGTTAGTTCAAATTGCACATATTTTATGTATGATCGAGTTTATTTCATTCAAATCCATGATGTGTAGTGCATGATAGGTACAGCATTGAATTTTACTTAACTTACAGGAGGAGATAAAAGCAGCAAGCAGAATCACAAGACAGGCCGTGCAGAATAATGTTCACAGCATCTACAAACATCTGGTGGCTGCTCTGAAGAGGCAAGAGAGCAGTAGCAACAAGAATGGTAAGATGTCGTTCGTTACTTTACTCTTTGAGTCATTAAGAAATGCCCCTCGAATATTGTGGTAAAGCCTTGATCAATAATGATCATAGTGTGAAGAAAACAACTAGGATTTTGGAGCTTCTGTGCGCAAAATCCACTTCAAGTCTCTTAACGGAAGTGACTTCATATCTTGTTCAAAAAGTATCAAGTTTCAGATGCATTGCATTAGTTTGATAAGGATATGAATGATACTAAGCTTTCATCATTAAATGAGAATGCAATGCTATCCAGGACCCCCAGGTATTTACTACCCTGGTATGTCAAATCTGTTAGATAAAATAAGATGAAAATGCTACTTGGAACAACTTGATGTCATTCCAAGTTAGATTTCAGCCATTTTGATTGCTACTGAAAATCGTCAATCTGACTTAACTTTTGTTTTCTCAGGAAGCAAAGCAAGACTTTTACTGCTGACCATCTTCTCTCTGAGCGTCAAGTACGAACCAAGTGACATAGCTCTGGCTGTCAACAGTGGCTTGCTCCCTCTCCTGAACAAGCTCAGCGGACTCTCATTATGCCAGACTGGCGTTACCCTCGTCTACCATACTGGACACTCGCAGCTCAGTTCTGTCCTTGAAGTCGCAAGCATGAGGCTCCTGCAGATTATTGCTGCCACTACTGGGTAAGTGTTTGAACATGACGTTCTTGATAAAACGTATTAGTAGTTGATGAATTTGTACTTGAAACTTTCATGACAGGAGTCATAGACTTCCTCATGAAGCAGTAAATTTTCATTTTCATAAAGAAGGAATAGAAATTTGTGCCTTTGGCTTTGAAGAAGTTGGAAAAAGTTCTCGTTTTGAAATTTTTCCGTGCATCAAACAATTTTCTCACAAGTTGCATTGTGTATCGGGTTAGAAACTGACTCAAGGTTGTTATGTTTCAAGTCTTTTTAAAATAATCAGAAAGTTGGATGAAAGTATAAAATTATTTATTCAGCTGCAAAAGCTGGACATGCAAATTTAATTCTAATCCTCTGAATATTTTGAATATATCTATAGGACTGTCTTTGGACTAAATGATTATTTAGTGAATATTTTTTACAGCATGTACGCAAACAAACTTGACAACCTGGTTGTGTCAAATGTCGTTGAACTCCTGTGGTCACAGTTGGAGACTTACGTCAAGGCAGTATGCATCGAAGTAACCTCCGACCCCTCAGAAACTGAAATGAGCGATTCGATGAGGAAAAGCATGAGGACTAGCTCTGACGAGGAAGAAATGGTGCGAAGTGTGATTGAAAAGGGAAGCAGTATTCCTCAAGTTGAATGTGAAGAGGAGAAGACTTCAGAAGAAGTCGAAGGAAAAACGGACAAAGAAGAGGAGATGGATACAAGTTCACAAGATGCCAAAGGTACGAGAGCTACTCGCTAGTCATTTCAAAGTAAAATTAGAGGAGGGGGTTAGCTCATTTGGTGGTGCTCACTGGGTCCCAGGTTTGATTCCAGCTCTTGGCGGGTCACCTGAACTAATGTTGGACAGTAGTTTCAATCAACTTTTGCTTCATTGCTGTGTCCTCCTTAATTTTCATATAATCTAGCAATAAATCAAAACTGTATTGATAGAAAACCTCCTGTTTTTAGATGGCAAATCAAAGAAGAATTGGGCCTCTGAAGTTGGTCTTGGAGACTTCTTTGTCTTCCTGCGACAAGTAGCTTCAAATCGGCAAACTCAGGAGAAGATGGCTGTGGAGAAGTGGACTAAACTTTTGATGTTTGTAGCTGGATATGATGTGGCAACCGGTAAGAAAATCATTGAAGTCTCAAAGATATAGTTTTACAAAGATGAGAGTTTTGGCAAATTTGGGATAGGCCTATTATGTAACATTGGCACTCAGTAGAACATTTGTCAAACAGATGGTATGTAGAATTGTAGATATATAGCGCATCGTGAACAATCTTCTTTTTCTACTTGTGCTAAAAATATATCTATCAGCCTGCCAAAAGTAGAACCTGCTCTCATGCCAGAATAAGACCTTTAATGAAAAATAAATCTGTTTTTGTGACAGTCAATGGTAGGATATTACCATATTGCTCAACTACACTCATGATCCCAAAGTAATTCTTTAGAACTGTGCTTTTCGATCATTTCAGGTTTGCCAAGAGTCAAATCTCTGCGGACAAGGATGTTAGCCCTATCTGTACTGGAGACGATCCTCCCAGCCCACGATCCAACAGGAGATCCTTCAGTGATGGAAAGCATTGTGGATCATCTGCTGCAGAATCTGTCTGTCAGCATGTGGCTGTATCCTAAAGCAGCAGTCAGGAGCAGGGTGGTCGAGAAAGAAAATCAACTCAAGACTAAATTACAGGTAGGGGCTCGATTATTGGATTTGTAAATACTGTTTGTTGTGACCCGCCGTTATGCTTACGATGGAACTTATGAGTAGAAAGTTTGGAAATTTTGACTCTATGTCACTCATGGCCCACAGACTTATCGTCATTCTAAATAGAAAGAATGACGACGTTAACAGTGCATATTCATCTCTTGAACTTGAGTTCAAGCCTATTTTAGCTGAGAAGATCAAATTTGGCGCCACACCAGACCACATGACCTATGATGTCATATCCTACCCACAATGCCTCACATCTGCCTCTTTTCTTCTCAGCTCCAAAGGCATCAGACATGTTTTTTTGGAGCTGCCTGTTTTGGCTGATTGAGGCATTGACAATGGGTTAGGTTGTTGTCAAAGGTTTCCTTTCAGGTTTCTTTCCATGTTTACAGAGCTAAGCATGGGTAAGGTAAGTAATTTTATTAGTTTTCTTGCCTCAAAGATCGTCGGTAGGACCGCTCACCTCAGCGTCCAACTCTTCGACTTTGCAAGTGATTCCGAGTGCTTTAGACGCTTTTCCAAGCTCTAACACTAATTTTCCTTGCTCTTGGTGCCACTGCTGATTGATTTCCATCATTTCTGCTGATTTTCTGGCTTGTTCCTCGTCAGAATCGACCGTCGAAGTCCCCGGACTTCGGCCGGCCGTGGATTGTCAAATCTGTCATGGCGCTGGTCTGCCCACGCCGACTTTCTACCGTTGTATGGGGTTCCCCGGAACCCCGGACACCTATCCTTTATGTTCCTGTCACTGGACGACTTTGGGAGTCGTTAATTTCTTTATATTTTGACTGCCAAGTCGCCGTTTTTCGGGCGTCTTGGGTGGACTGTCATGGCCGCCCGACCTGACTCGTGCTTTCCCGCTCCGGCCGGGCTCTTTGCGTCGCTTTTAGACGCTTTCCGGGGCTCTCCGGACCCCCAGTTTCAATCCCCAGTTACAATCCTTGCTGGATTGGCTTTATGACTACTTTTTCGTCGTTTTTGGCCCGCCAAATCGACGTTTTCGGCCTGGAAAGACGACGGTTTTTCGTTCGTCTGCGGCCTGGTCAGGCCGCCCGCTTTGCCTCGCGGCCTGCCACGTGCTTTTCCCGCTCCGGCGGGGTTTATTGCTGGCTGTTCCATCCTTGGAGGGGTCTCCTGGACCTCTCCAAGGCGTTATTCCTTTCTGGACGGTCCTGTGGATGGCTATTTTGCCGTTTTTGGCACCACCAAAGACTCTTTTGGTCTGCACAGACGTGGTTATTTTCTGTTCGTCTGGTCAACTCGGCCCCAGTCATGGCCGCCCCTGCCGTCCGTAAGCGTCGAACCTGCCCCGAGCAGGCGTTTTTCGGCGTTTCAGGCTCTTGGATGGGCTCTCCGGATCCCAATTTCGCCATTCCTGCTTCCATCCTGTCCTCTTGGCCTGGTGGAATGCCTGACCCTAGCTTTGGCTAGATCCTTCTGTGTTCTGGACCTGTGATGGTGATCTTCTCCTGGCTGGCCAACAAGAATCTATGGATTCAAAGTTGGTCTTCCTCTGCCTTAGTGCCTTTGCACTCAGTGCATTGGGCCTAGGTTTCCTGCCTTCCGGGATCATGGACTCTCCGGAGTCTCCTCTCTTCGCCATCCTTCTCCCCTTGCTGGTCTCCTGCGGGATCGTTACTTTATTCTTGTTGCCTGGCTTGTTTTGAGCCCTGCTGTTTGACGGTTCCCAGTTCTGTACTGGGCACTTTCCTCTGTGTTGCCTGTCCCATTCTGGTCGGGCTATTTTTTGTGGTTCTCATTTCCCGTAATTATTGGGATTTTGTCGGTTGCCCTTGGGCTCCCAACCCCCGCTGGTTGGCAGCCTTACTCCCAGGGGTATACTTCGCCTGCATGCTCCGGCATGAGTATTTTCATCCGGCACAGCCTCCCTGCTAGACCGGCCTCCGGGCTGGTTCGGCTGCCCTTCCGTAGGTCTCCAGGGTCTACCTTATCTGGCACTTTCTCGCTACTCCTCTGCGGTAGGCGTTGCTGACTTGGGATCCGCTTGCTCTTGGCTATCTGGTTCTTCAGATACCCTCCACTTGACTTGCCCATCTGGCTTTAGTCTTGTCCATCCATCCCGGGCTTCCAGCTTGTTATGGGGTCCCCGGACCCTGTGGCTTCCCTTTGCCATCTCCAGGGTGATGCTCCTGTCTCCGTGCCTCTGGGCTTTGGCCTTGGGGCACTACGCCAGCCTTTTCCGGCCCTTCTGTGGGTTTCTTGGGTCTAGGCTTCCTTGGGCTTCCTGGTTTTGCTGGACCCTTTGTGGAACGACTGGGTCTCCGGACCTCGTGTCTTCACTGGCAGTTTCCTCCTCTGGTCTCCTGCGGTGAGCCGTGTGCGTCTGCACAAGGCTCCTCCTGACATGTGTGGCTTCTTTAGGATCCGACCCTTTTCCCTAGTCTCCGGATTAGGTGCCTTTGCTTCTGCTTCTGGCCGTCTGCCGGCCCTCAGTGGCTCTCCGGCCTCCCCGGGCCATGGTGACTTCTTGGGCCACGCAGCCTTGGTGTGCTGCTTCTGGGTCACTTGACCTTCACTTTCTGTCTGGGTCTCCGGACCTCCACTTTCTGTCGGGGTCTCCGGACCTCCTGGGTCTCTGGCCTTTGCCCAGCCCCCCTTCTGTCTGGGGGCGTGGCTGCTCCTTGGTCGTCTCGACTTTCTCCTCCCAGCCGGAGTATCTCGGGCTGTAGGTCCGGCTGGCTGGGTCTCCCGTTTCCTCCCCCTGGGCTTCGGGAATCCGGCCTTGCCTGTACGCAGTTGTCACCTGGGACTCTTGGTAGTTCCGGCTGCTCCAGTCCTGGGTTCTCCAGCCTTTAGCATCTTTCTGCCCTGGCTGCCGTCTCCCTCCTTTCTCCGGCTTGGGCCAGGCTTTGTTCTGCCTCCGCGATTTCCTCCGGTGGTCTTGCACCCCCTCGGGCTCCGGCCCGGGGCTATGCAGTTAGGGAGGCTCCCCGTCCTGACTGCTGTCGACGCAACACTTGCTGGTGGACCGGCTCCTTCCGGTGTGTCTGCACCTGGCGGTTCCCGCCTCCTTTGTGTCTTGCTGTTTCCTCGGGCCGCTTCCGACCCGTCGTATGTTCTCTCTCGGGTGGCTGCTCCGGCACCACCTAGTTGGTTGGCCTGGTTGTCCCTGGTGGGCTCCCCTCCAGGGCTCTGCCGTTTTTCCCGGGTCCTCTCTGCGGTTCTGTCAGCTCACTGGCTGGTCTGGTGCTGAGGACTCTGGGCCTCTGCCTGCCCAGTCTCCCTATGCGGCTTGCCTGGGGGGCTCTATTTTCTCCTCCGGGAGTTGTTGGTCGGTTGGGTCCTTCGGCTGTCTTCCCACCAGCCTCAGCTGTCTGCTTGTCCGGGTCAGCTTCTCCTTGGCTTACCAGCCAGGTTGCCTTGGCTGGTCTTCCTCCCCATGCTCCGGCATGGTTGGTCGTGGCCTCAGCATGCCCCTTTGGCCTTGCTATCGGCTCGGTCTGGGGTTTTCATTGCTGTGTTTCTGGCCTTTCGGGCGTCGTCTCCGCTGCGGCTGTTCAGCTGCTTCCTCCGACTCTTCCTTCCTGGACGTTGTCAGGGACATCACCCTCTCCTCGTCCTGTCTCCCTTGGGCAGGCTCCGGCTGCCTTCTGCTTGCGGTGTGTGTGGTCCGTCCGCCTGGACCTTTCACCTATCCACTTTGGATTTGCTGTCTTGGGGCCTCTGCCATCCTTGGCATTATGCCCTGGGCTTGGTTCTGCTGGGGTTGCCCGTACCAGTACGGTCGTTCTCCCAGGTGGCCTTTACTCCTGGCCTCCAGCTCTGCCTGCGGGCTGCTCGTCCATTTGGGTCTGCGGTGCGGGCTCAGGCCTTGTGCTTTTGCCCCACCTTTGACCGTCTGGCATGTTTCCAGTTACCTTTCTTTCCTGGAATGTGCCTTTCTGCCTGAGCCGTGATGCCCCGTCTTCGCCTGCCGCTGCTGGGTCACGCCCTCTTGCCTCCGGGGCTCGGCATACCCGTCCTCCTTCGGCTTGCTCTCTGGGTGTTGTCCTTCACTCCAGCCTTGGTCGCCGCGGACTACCATCCCTTTGATCCTGTAGGTCCTCGGAAGGCTCCTTCCTTCCTCCTGCGTGCCTTGGTTCATCTCCTGCTGGACCGTCGGCCTCTCCGGTTGGCTGGGCTTGGAGGATCCTGGCTCCTTCCCATCTCCCCTGGCCCTGGTTGTGGCCCTGTGGGAGACTCCTTTGCCTCCTGTTCTTTCTGGCCGGTCCCGGCTCTTAAAAAGGGGGGGGGAGCGCACTTGCCTCGCGGCCTCGACTTGGCCGCACCAGTGGGATCTCGGCCAGCCATATCCTGGGGGTCCTGGCAACATTGCCTCCTCCATTTCTGCTTGGCTGGCTGCTTATCAGCCAATTTGCATCTGGTTTGGCCACAGGCCACCACGGTCTGCCATTGTGGCCCCAGCCAACTTCTTGGGTGGGTGTCTTGCCTGGCGCAAGCACTCCTTGGTTCTTCAACCAGTATTGGTCTCCCATCCGTGGTGACACCACCTGTTTCTTCCTTCTCCGAATCAGTTGGGCGACTCTGTCGGCCTTCCCTTTCACCAGTAGGGGTTCGTCTGGGGGTTCTCTTCTCCCTGGACTGCCCTGCTCCTTGTGTCTTGGGACTGCATCGGGACTCTTCCGCTTGCAATGGCTGTCTTCAGTTCGCCTGTCCCTTGGATTCGGAGCGGGGCTCCCCGCCAATTGGGATCGCTCCGCTGCTCCTTGGGCATCTCTGGATTCCCTATGTGTTCTCCTGCTGTCTGCCCCTCTGCAGCCTGACCAGGATTTTCTCGTTGCCTCCAGCTCTTGCTCCCACAGCTTCCGGGCTTGGGCAGCTGGTCTCTGGCCCTGTGGTCTGTCATAGCACAGCGTGGGGCTCTCTTCTACAGCTACCTCCTTTCCACCCTGCTTGGCCGGGTTTTGAGGTCCTTGGGTACCCGTCTTCCTCGGTTGTACCTCCTCCTGCAGCTTCCATGGCCGTTCCACAGCCTTGGCTCGGCCGAACCACTTCTTCCCCTTTCCAGTCCCACCAGTGGCACTGCTCGGGGTCCTTTCTGTTGCCCACATCATCTCACCCCTTGTGGGCTCTGAGTTGGTTTTTCTGCTTGGGTATCAGTCATTTGTTCAGCACAAACCGGACCACCATGAGGCCTCCCTAACCAGCAGCGCTTTCGCTCTGTCTGGGGTGTCAATGCCTCCCAGGCATGTGGGTTCCATCCCCACCGCCGCTTTGCTACATCTGCACTGTTAACGTCGTCATTCTTTCTATTTAGAATGACGATAAGTCTGTGGGCCATGAGTGACATAGAGTTGAGGTCCTCCCCTATCGGGATAGGACCAGTCTCTATGAGCTCATGGCCCACAGACTTATACCGTAGTGCTCCCACCCAACCATCCCCGCGATGGAACGTGTCTATGCGTCTCGCTTCGTAGAAAAGAGGCAGATGTGAGGCATTGTGGGTAGGATATGACATCATAGGTCATGTGGTCTGGTGTGGCGCCAAATTTGATCTTCTCAGCTAAAATAGGCTTGAACTCAAGTTCAAGAGATGAATATGCACTGTTAACGTCGTCATTCTTTCTATTTAGAATGACGATAAGTCTGTGGGCCATGAGCTCATAGAGACTGGTCCTATCCCGATAGGGGAGGACCTCAACTTTGCTGAATGTCAAGTAAGGCCAGCTCAAGTAGTAATGTAACCAAGTGAAATAGGGCTGTATTCAATTGTTTCATGAATCATTCGACATTTTAATGCAATTTGCAGAATGAGGAATTGTTGTTATGCATTAATAATAACATGACATTGAAGGAATGGCCAAACAAGTGGAAAGTGATTCTACATATTATTTATATCAAACTTCTGCCCTAAGTAACACATGAAAGTTTCAACTCTGAAGGTTGCCTTGTATTTTGTTTTCCAGGCTTTACTGGCTAGTTCAGAAGACGGCAATGAAGAAGGACAAGTTGATTCGAGCTCATCCGAAGACGACATGATGGCCATGCAAGAAGCAACTTTTGACCCAGACAAAACATTGTGCTGCAAAGTGGACAATGGCCACACTCTAGTGCACGGCATGGGAGGCAGAGGCTATGGGCTTGGAGCTACTGCTATCACTACTGGCTGCTATCAGTGGAAGGTGAGGACTGAATGTCATTTAGTTAGAAACAATATTTGCAAAATATTGCAATATTGAACTGTTGCAAGTACTGATTCATAGACTTACATTGGAAACACTCTTGTTTCAAACTGACCGTACTTGTTAAATTATAACTCCTCATATACTTTCATCCCTGATACCCCACTTTAGGGAGAACCACAGTTCCAATACAAGAAAAAAATGTGCCCTGAGGTCCCAGGTGGAGAGTTTGCTCAGTGCTAGCATGCTGGGCTGCCAATCACCGGGGTCCCTGGTTCGAATCCAGTTCTTATTGGGTCACCTGGGCCTATGTTGAATGGCTGTTTCTATCATCCTTCGTCTCATTGCTGTGTCCTCCTACTGTCCGAATTAGCCTTCTAAGTACATCGTCACATGAATCTGAAGTGCACTACTTTAACCTGCATATGTACTTATAGAGGATTTCTCAATATTTCCATTCCAGTTCCTGATAGTGAAAGAGAACAGAGGAAACGAAGGAACATGTGTAGGAGTTTCAAGATGGCCTGTCAAGGATTACTCCCATCGGACAACAAGGGACATGTGGCTGTACAGGGCTTACAGCGGCAACTTGTATCACAATGGCGAACAGACTTTGACCATGCCGGGATACACCCAGGGAGACTACATCACTTGTGTCCTCGATATGGACGCCAGGACTATTGCTTTTGGCAAAAATGGAGAGGTATGTGTGTCATTTACTTTACTTGATTAGGTTAAAGCACTAACTGTTACTGTCAAAGTAGATTTACTCTGCTGATTCAATTTGATTAGAAAACTTGAGTGCCATATAAATTTTAATTTGCCAGTGTCTTCTGGTACTGTTCTTCTGAGCATCAAATGAGATAAGCCATGTGTTTTCAGCAGGCAATGTACTCACACTAACCAAAACAATAAAGCACGTGGAGTCAAGTGCAGATTCTCTATTTAGAGGTTAAGTCATCAACCTGTCATTGGTGGTTGTTTACTGCAATTTCAATTAGTATGAGTTTCTCTGGCACGTTTTCTGACTATCTGCGTAGCATTTTAGGCTCACCTTATTGGTTTGTGAGCAATAAAACGTCCTCAAATCAACATGTTGTACGTATGGCAAGCTGTGAAAATGTAATTTTCTGCTTAAGTAAGCAGTAAAGTTTATAATTTTATCAGATTAGCAAGTAAGCACAGGCCCTGTGACTGCCATCATCAGACACGTCACTGGCCTTGAGATACGTTTTTAGTGCTATTCAAATGAGTTTATGCTATGCAATTCAGTGTCTGGACCAATCACATCAACCACATTTGCTACGTTTTACTATCCTATTTCAGAAACTCATACTTCTTGAAATTGCAGTAACCTCTTTGCTGTATTTCATGATGTATCTTATCTTTTGCAGGAACCAAGAGTAGCATTTGAAGACATTGAAACTGGAGAACTCTATCCTTGTGTGATGTTTTACAGCAGCAATCCGGGAGAGAAGGTATGGAAATCTTCAAAAGTTTTGTTCGCAACAGGCCTTTTGACTTTCTTGGTTACTATAGAGATCGGTGACATTGAATTGTTATTGAATTGTTTGTTTTCGTATTTCAGGTGAAGATCACAGACATGCAAGTAAGAGGAGCACCTCGGACACTGTTGCCTGGTGACCCACTGTGCGCCCCAAACTACATGATCATTGTGGAGTCCTTGGTTATGCTATTGAGGAAGCTTCACCGTACTAATGCTTGGAATACTGCTGTCAACAGGTAGAGTATTTTTCCTCATTTATGAATTACTCTTGGTGTATTCCGTTGGTATTGCGAGTTGAATTTGAATTGGCTAGGCTTTTAAGAAAAATTTGGTTTAAAGTACTACT
The DNA here is from genome assembly GCA_026936325.1 of Platynereis dumerilii. Taxonomy (NCBI): domain Eukaryota; kingdom Metazoa; phylum Annelida; class Polychaeta; order Phyllodocida; family Nereididae; genus Platynereis; species Platynereis dumerilii. Next base: position 9,424,962 of record JAPTHN010000015.1, on the reverse strand, counting down.
TGGTCGCCTGAAAAAATAACTGGCATGAAGTAATATACCGGAGCATATATTGATGTCAATAAATTGTTTATTCTGTGTATTTCGAACCTATATTCAGCGCTGTCATGTGGATTCGTTGTGAACTGATTCTCTATCTTCATAGAAACGTCTTATTTTAAGTCTTTCCATGCTGGGAATAATAAATAATTCTTTAAATTACAGAGCTCTCCTAGGAAAATTACAGAACCTAGATCTCCTCGTAAAAGCTATCAAGGGAGAAGCGGACACTCCGGAACAGGAGGAACCTGAAGTTCCAATTAAAGATGATGATCCGAATCCGGTTAAAGAACCAGAAGAGGACAAAGCGCCTGTTACATGTGAAGAGGAGGAGCCGGAGAACGAGAAGCCTGCTAAATCATCAGGTAGGGTAGCAAGAGAAAGTGTGATCTTAGATTAGACTAGGAAATTGCTCATGCATTAGGATCATGATCATTTGAAGAACTCCTAATGGATGCCACAGACTCAAATTGACCTCACGCAGGTTCCCCCTCGAAACATTTTGATGATCTTTGGGTCAATTTTATATACGCTGTGGTCTCCTATCAATCAGTCATTTTGGTGTCGAGCACATTCTAAACTTTCTTTTGGTAACCCCATCTTTCAAGAGATGAACTTGAATCTTGGACTGTAATTTCCTCAAAAATAGTTTTCTTGACTAGCGTGGAATTCTTCTTCAGACGATGATTACATTTGCACGGACGCTCAACTGGAGAAAGAAGACGACTTGAAAAAAGCCCTGAAAGGAGATGACAGCGACAAGGAGAAACTAGGCCACAAGATCAACACTGGTCTCATCAATGATCTGTCTCAACAGGTGAGATGCCTGTTGTATGTTGGCTTATGGAATGAATCCTGTATGATAGAATAATTCTGAATATCCATCAGCTAGAGTTGGCAACTTAAACAGCATGTAAGCTCTATGTGCAGCTCTATGTGAATGGAGGATCAGGAAAATGTGTAACATGTTGAGGATTCCCGGTCTCCCTGATATCTCTTCGGTCGACCCTCATTAGCTACCAGAACTGGCCTTGTCTACTCTTCCTAATAATCCTATCAAGTCATGAGAATTTATGGTGTCAACATTCACTTCTGCAACAATGAAAAGCATTATTCTTTAACTTGTATTCGTAACATGTCATATTCAGGTCTGGCCTGCACTTGCTGTTATTGGAGGAGTAGATGGTGGCCTTCGTATTGGTGGAAGATGCATTCATAAAGTCACCGGCAAAAAGGGAACCCTCCTTGGAGTACTGAAGCAGAAGGCTACAAGTGTCAAGGTCCAGTGGGATGAGTCTGATTCTGCCGTTAGGTAAGTTTTGATAACTTCCAAGTCATGCTGCTTTCTCAGCATGTTCAATGATCGAGGATAAGTTCTATTAAGTTTGGTAAATTTGATGTTTGATTTCCAGTGATGTAGCAATCTCGAGCCTCGATCCTTTGGACAGTGATGCATTCGATGCTTCTCTTCTGTACGGACTTACTCCACAATTACTGTGCAACTTGATGAAATTGACTTTCCTGGAGGAAGAACAGTCTGGAGTGAATCCTCTGGATGGCCCCCACCAGATCAAGAGAGGGGTGACCCAAGAATCTAGTCCGAGTAAAACGTCCGTGACTCACCAGAGATCAGAGTTAGAGAGGTGTTTAGACGAGGACATTGCGAGAGTTCTCGGAGAGGAGGAGGATGATTATGATCACATGGACCACAACGCTGACAAGAAATTTGGTGTGGGGCCTTCCGAAGCTCCGTTAGCTCAGCAAGACGATGTGTTGATGGATATCGGATCGCCAGTTAGAGCAAGGAGCGAATGCAACGAAGCTATGCAAGGACACGAAGAGATTGAACTGCAAGAAGAAACGCTCCGAGTTGATGACAGTGGGTCGATGCAAGGCCTCGTTCAGCAGATTGTAAACAGCGTCATAGAGGGAGCTCCGATGGGCCTCTCGGTCGCAGAACTCGAAGGCCGAGATGATGACGATGATGATGATGACGACAGTTCTGCGACGTTTAGCATATGCAGCTGCGAAGGAGTCGACAGGGAGGATCTTGAGAAGGCTTTGGAAATTAAAGCCATGGAAAAGGAGGAGGCAAGACATTTGGAAGAAACTGGCAGCGACCGGACTCCCATCGCAGGAGGACACAAACGTACGACCTCCGAACTGAGCGACGTCGATCTCCTCAAAGTTGCTTACGTCCAAATCGGTGCTCTGAAGTCCCTCGCATCTCTGCTAACATGTAGCCAGTACATGGAGCTTCTGCTTATTCCGAAGGATGAATTAACTAAAGAAAAGAAAGACGAGGACCACAAAGAGCAGCAAGCTGACCTCCAAGAAGCCATGAGAACAATCACGAAGCAACTAGTACCTCATGCGATTAGAAAAGCCCCAATAGTGAGACACGTGGAGCTGGCAGAACTCGAGAGAGCTCACAGTATCTTGTATCAAGTGACGCTGCGCTTCCAAGCCGAGAAGAACTCTTCTTTACCACATATTGCTGGTATGTAAGATTTGAACTCATTATAATTTGACTTTCAATTCTAAAGCAATAAACATTGTTTTTTTGAGCCCGTATTGCTTTTCAGTAATTGTCGACTGAGAGAAATATAATTTTTAGGTGATCACAGTCACAGATTATTACTATTGCTGATGTAGATGATGTTATCCTCTTTGAAAACATATTAACTTCTATATGTGGGAACTTGGGAAGCAATCTTAAAAGTTTCTTTCTTACTTCAGACATGCTAGAAGAGAAAAGCAAGCAGGAGACAGTCACAGCGGGGCCAAGTGATGCCCCCAAAAAGACAACATTTCCGACATCTTTTGGTGTTCAAGAAGGTGGCTTCAGTGAAGCAAGGGCCGCCAGTCCGCCAATTTGTGACGGCTTGGATGCAGACATCTTGAAACATCAACAGAGGCCGGCCGAGTCCATCTTTCATCTCTTGCCTCCCCCGCCACAGTTCAGGAAATCCACAGCTGGGTAGGTGGAGATTTATAAAAATCATGTGCTATATTGTATTTGTGTTGTCGGTATTCTTCTTATCTGAAGCTTCAATTCTGTTTATATAATCAGCTCCCAGAGGCAAATATTATGATGAGATGATATGGTTGTGAGTCCGCAACAGGACAGTCACTGCTCTTTGAGTGGGCTCTTTAACCTTTCTGAGCATAGACACTGACTTATGTTACAGCTTTATTTAGTTTATTCACTGTCTATAAAAGTTCATTATTTTGGTGATAGCTGAATGAATTAAAAAACTAAAACTTCTGACAGTATTCTGATAGCTGAATGTCAAAATAATGTAACCAACCATACTCTGATGAACAAGAAGTGTAGGGTCATTGCTAAACATGGCCTGTCAAGGAACATGAAAAGATAAAACAGAATTGCCCCAGTGTTAAGTTTGCCAAAACCACTTATGTATGGCACACAATTCCTGTTTCTTTCACTCATGAAATTCTTCTTCTTTCTCCAGCCGACATGAGCCAACAACTCGAAGGATTGGCTTCAACACCTCAGACGCAGGTCGACGCAACTACCCAGGTGCTCTGACGTCCTTGTTCCACCGGATTGAACGAGCTAACAGGAGCATGTCTCCCTCATCCGGAACCAACCTGGATGACAGTACTCCTGCTGGTCCGTGCAGTACTTCCGGAGCAGGAGGCAGTGGAGCGTCTGGCGGAGGAGCTACTCCTTCTGTTGTGAGGTTGCGACGCACAGCAAGAAGAGGTAAGAGTATTAACTTGTTAGTGATCCAGTAGTGTTGTCATTATTTGTCACATGATAAAATTTGCCTGTTAGCATCTGCTGACATTCTGCTATTTGAAATGTTATTTTACCATAAGAAGAAGCTAAGAAGTTTGGTAAGTCTGGCTTCTTATAAAAAAATTCAGTTTAATTTAGACATGTTTCGTTTACTTTCCTGTCATTTTGAAGCGTTTTGTTAATAATGTTAATTTTCTTTTAAAAAACTGATCAGTCATAAAAGATGACAGATTTCTCTTCTGATTTTAACATAAGGCTCTTATGACCTTTTTAAAATCAACATAACATATTTTTGTACCTGATTGCTTCATGCAATTTTAGTAATGTAATTCTGGTTAATATGTTGATAACATGTGTTTCTGTTTATTACAGCACCGTTACCTGTAAGAGGTCGTTCGCCGTCTCCTCCTCCTCCTCCCCTTGCTCAGCCTTTGCTCGAAATGGGATTTTCTATTCAACACATTCGCAAGGCTATTACCACTACTGGTAAGTCTTCCTTTATATTGGTGGGGTACCTCAATAGGTACAGTGGCTGGGTCATTGGTAGGGTTCGACTCACGAAGATCCCATGCGCTTTAAGGGGAGGTATGGGTGAGAAGGGCACTTTTCTGCAATTTTAAGTTTAATGAACAAAGTTTGGTATAAAAAGTTAGGTTTTAGTTAAATTAGATGATTTCAGGTGATTTTGCATTGTTATGATGAATGGTTGCCATGGTAACCAGTTTAAAAGGCGAAAAAAGGCTGATTTTTACTGCTCACGGGATGTGAAATTTCTGAAGTTACAGACATGATAGAAAAATTTTGAAAAAATTTACAAATGAAGACAGGCAAGACGCAGGGAATTACAGAGCGGATTTTTGATATTTCTTTTCATAGTGTCAGAAATTAGGGTAAAGTAGTCCAAAGTCATTTTTATTGAAAAATTTCTCGTTTCTATCACTACGATGTCATATAATTTTGCAACGAAAAAAAATTTTTAAAATCTGGTCTGTAATCTCCAAGACAATTTTTCGAGGATTCCGATGATGTATCCCACAGGTTCCTACGACAAATGGTTGTCAAGATTTTTCACATCCCGTACAGGGTAAAAGTTGATTTTCACATGTTGCGGAAAATGGCAAAAACGTGACGTTAACGTCATTTCAGGCAATTGACCACTAGATAAAATATTTGTGGCTATTTCTCCAAATCTAATGAAGCTACAGGAACAAAATTTTGCAACGACTTAGTTATCATTGTTATGTTTCACCACAGTAAATTCCATGTTGCCATGGTAACTACTTTTTTGTGTGGACAATGTCACTGGACATCTTTGAAGTGACACAACGCCACTATTTACTCACGAAAATTTGGCAATGATTTGGTATTTGACATGGCTTTAAGTGATGACAGAGACATATTTTAATATAATTGAAGCTTGGACTGGCTGCCTGGGTTGGTGTTGGTCAAAGATGTGCCATAAACTGAATATGTGAAGCTTACATATTTTTGGGGAATTTCTCACCCATACCTCCCCTTAAGGTACTATAGTAAGATAATATTCTAGGTAGTTCGACTCTAGCTCTGGCCAAGTCTCCTGGAGCTATATTTGATAGAAATTTCAATCATTGTTTACTTTATGGCTGTGTCCTCCTATCCAATTAAACTACTACTAAGCATAAAGACTGGAGGTAAAGACCCAATCATCCGTTCATCCATCTCTTCATTTCTAAGTGATAATTGCTTTCTCTCTCTCTCACAGGAGTGAATGGTGAAGTGACTGTACCCAACATCAACACCCTTGCAACGTGGATGATAGAGCATCCGGATGAGGAGGCGACTGCAACATCCGCATCTTCTGCTACTCCGGAGTTCTCCAGCTCACCTAACACTGCTCTCGCTGCTGTTAGAGGTCGATCTCAGAGGTAGGATGCCACAATAATCATTTATGTACCGGGTGTTTAATGTTGAAAATTGTCAGGATCCAGGATGCCTGCTGTTGGTGGATAAATTTTATAAACGTCATTGCGCCATTTATGTTCTATCTTGTATTATTATATTATAATGGTAAGTACAGACGTCTTATAGATATTTTCCATTGATGACACTCTTGGTTGTGAATCCTGTGACTACACCAAATCAGTCTTATTGTGAGTTAAAAAGTTTAATTAGCCTTCTGAGTGCATAAATACAGGCCGTGAAACCCTAATCATCCCATCATCCATCCATTCTTTATTTCTATAATAGTAGGATAGTTGTCTTATCCATACAATTCAGCAGATGAAGTCGCTTTCATTTCAGACCTGAAACTTATGGCTTATGGAGGCGTACCCAGGACTTAATCTATGTCCTAGACCAAGAAGAAAGAGCAGCTGTCCGAGACAGAGATGACGAGGACAGGGACCATGAGAGAGATGAGCCGGCTTCGGAAAATGACCGCCCTCGTCAGAGATTCCCCATGAGGTCCAGCCTCCCCCTAGGAGACATTCGTAGTTTCTTCCAAATTAGACAGGGTGAGCCAAGGAGCCTTTTCAATTGCTTTTTCTCGGGACAATATATTTCTTTTGTGTCTGCAGATTAACGTTGGCATATGACCACGAGAAGTATATATATATGTTATTGTATAAAATTTTGACGATGACTCACAACATGTCAATATGGCTGAAGGGCTTTCAGGGTCTATCCAGACCCCTTCCTCAGTCCTTTTAAAATGCTTGATGTTGGGGTTCGTCACATGACAATCTGGTGACGTAGTGTCACGTGACTCATGAAGTCTATATGTCAGTTCATAAAATGTTTTCCAATTACCTTGTTGATTTAACAGGTTCAGAGAGAAATGTAGACACCTTAGCTCGAGGAGCAAGAGCTCTTTTGGAGACGGAGCAGTTGTACGGGGACATGGACCTCGACGAAGACTTGTTAGATGATGACGGATTGGAAGACATGTTTTCAGCTGATCTTCTTGAGAGGGAAACTAACACTATTGAGGTAGGTTTTCTTATACAGCTGTTTTCCACTTAGTATTCTGTGTGCGTCTTTGATCTTGAATCTTGATCTTGATAATTTTCTCGTTACAGAATGCCACCATTGGCATGGAAGATTCGGAATCCATCGTGACGTGTGAGTTGTGTCGTACCAAGACTCCTAACTTCAATAAGCACATGAGAGCGGCACATCCAGGATGCGGAGGTAAGCACTAAGCAGCCAGACATTGATGTATCACTTTGTCAGTTTATGAGAGGAGGGGTATGGCAAGGCTGACCTTTGGAACCCGGTTTATTTGCCACACCTAGTCTCTTTACCGTTGTTTCTTCCTGTAATGTATTATTGTGGTAATTCTGATGTCTGTGAACCATTGTAATATTGAGAGGAGACCCAACCGGAACTTACACCTAGGTCCATTCCTTACGGGGCGAGGATGCTTACAACTGGACCAAAGAGTCACTCAGCTTTCTAAGGTTGAGAATCACCACAGTGTGGGGTCTTGCCTTGTCAATTCCATAGCTCATAGGAAAAAAAAATTCAAGTCTCATGAACATGATATTATTACTTTGTTTCACCCCTTTGGCAACTGGTTCTGATCAGTTGACTTGGCAAGAGATATATGTAAATAAAATGGTCTTCTTGCAGTTCTTGTTGTCTTGTAGAAACTAAGAATCCTCTGTTAATTAATTCCAGGTAACTGTGGTAACCAAGGCTACAGGAGCAACGGCACGTACCTGGACGGCTGGTACGGAGGTACTTGTGGCTCTGGCAATCCTTACTACCTGCTCTGCACAGACTGCAGGCAGAGATACCTCTCCGAACATTGCGCTGGATCATCCAAAACGTCCGACACCTGGCAGGACAATCCTTGGAGAATACCTTATGCAAAGTTGCTCCACATGGCTCCTGATCTGTTAGGGGCTATTGATACCTCTGGTGAACAAGGTAAGAGTTTGTGATATAATGGCTTGTAATGATTTCAGTAACATTGGAAAAGTTATGTCTAAAGTAATATGAGGTATATGAAATTTTTAATGGTGGGAGATTGTATCATACCGTCATTGTCTATAAGTTTTGTTGCTAAATAAATGAACTTTGACAATTGGTTATTACGTCAAGTGATGAGTAAGACTTCCATGGATCTTGTTTTATTGTTTCCAGATGGATTTGACATGTCGGATGACCTGGATCCCAAGATGCAAGGCTTAGATCCATTTGAGTCCATCATGATGCAACTGGGACTAGCGGAGAGGAAGCCAATCCCTGATGCTGTTCGATTTACTGAATCCGATCCTCTTGGTTCTACCGACGTCTTACAGTCTTCGGCAGCTTCATCTTTGAGTGAGTATTCTACAACAGGGCCTCTACAAGCTTGTCCATCCCTGCTGCTTACAGTCGAATATGACGAGTACTTACATTCAGCTGTTTGTGGCCATCAATGACCTCAGAACAGGCCCTATCCATTGCATTGAAATAAACTGTCAGTGTGTCATTGGGTAAATTGTGACCTCATTGATGAGTGCTCTAACTCGGTGACTTGTTTTGATACCTTTGAAAGTATAGGATATATGACCTCACAAATTGGTTATGAGTCATAGAGGATAACATGGCATGGATAGGGATGGTTATGACCTCACAAGGAATATGTCAGTGTAGCTCTGTAAGCACTTGTCTGGAAAAAAAAAAAGATCCAAGTAACCTGACAAGTTTGCTGCCTCTTAAGGTCACTACAGTCTGTCTCATTTCTAGCATGGACGGTCGTCGTCAAAATTCCCATAAAAACGGCACCAAAACATCACAAAAATGTGATAGGCAAATTACTAAATGACTATTCTTTTCGTTAGTATGTGTATTTCTACGCTGTGACCTGTAGATGCTGAGCAATCAGGCCAAAGACCAGTTCGCATGTCGTGAGACAAACTGTAGTTTGATTCCTGGTCAGATAACTCCTGAGCACTGTAGATTCCATACCTACCCATGGGTGTAAGATGGATAACCAGACCAGATTGAGTACCATGAGATAATGTTCTGCTTCCTGGAATTCCATGATTATCTTGTACAGATCCACACTTCCACATTTCCACTGAGGAGTGATTAGCTCAATTGTTAGTTCTCTAGGCTTCCGATCACTGGGTCCTGGGACGGTGGTTTCACTCATTCTTTACCATAGTGTATCAATACAGGATGTAAAGCGTCAATCATCCATCCGCCAAGATTTCCACTTAGTCTGGTTTTAATCTTGGGTTTCCATTAAACTTTCAGGTAGCAAGAATGAAGAGAAGGAACGGCGAAAGCCTCACACTCTGGGAGAACAAGTGGAACTGTTGTACAACGAACGAGACAGGTTGCAAGCATTGAGGCGAATTACCTCCACTATGCAAGTGATGGTTGCTCGTACTGTGGTCATGAAAGCTCTATCACTACTCTCAAGAAGGTTTGTATTTTGATATTACTGCCGTAGATTTATGTAATGAAATGTGCAAGATATTTTTTTTCCGCTTTACGCTTTGAGTCTTGTGACTTTCTAGTTGTTTAGTAATGTTTCAGGCTCTTAAACTGTTTGTGCAGTTGAAGCGATATGAATAGAGAACAGTTTTAATGTGGGGGGTCGAATGAAATGTATATCATTATAATTCCTTTTTCAGTGGAGCAGCATGCAGTTTATCTGCCGGTCTGGAGTCCATTGGTTTAGCAGATATTCGACATCTTGTGAGCTTGATGTGCGTGTGTGCCGTAGGCCAATTGGGAGTCCCCAAACTTCTTCAGCAACAGCAGAGCAATTTGAAAGGATCTACGCTCTTCAGTGCCACTGCCAACGGAGAAGCTACTGGTCTGACGTACCTCAGTTCTGCTGTGGGAGCCCTGGTCAAGGAGAACCATTCTGCTTCTCGGTTGCTCGTTCAGCTTTGTACACAGGTGAGGATGGATGTTTGGTAGCCCTCTGACCTTGCGGTTAGATTCAAACTCTGGCTAGGTCACCTAGAACTATTTTGGAGTGTTGTTGGATGGCAGTTTCAATCATCATTCATTTCACTATCGTTGCTCTGTTAGCATGTTCCTGTCCTAACTTTATAGCCTACCATATGTCATAAATATAGGATGTAAAGCCCCTCATCCATCCATCTCCAAGGCTCTTTAAATTCTAACACTCAATTCCTTTGGAACACATAAACCTGTAGCTGCATTACGTGATGTCATGTCTTGAGTAACTAAGTGGAATATTATCACCATTTCAGGAATTAATGTCAGCTTCAATGGGAGTGAACATATCTGCCATAGAAGTATCGCGAAAGAAGAGCCATGACACTCCAGTGACTGCTACGCCAACTTTTGCTGTGACTCAAGCGTTAGTTGGTTTGCTAGCAGACACTGCTAAGGACGCTCCTGACTTGCCTAGAGTTAGCACTGCCGAGACGGCTCTGAAAGGTAAATTGGAGTGTTTATGTTTTTGTTTGCTCTTTGTATAGATGGTTTTGATGTTTAATATAATTTTCCGTGTCTGTCAAGTATAAATGGTCGTCCTTCGTGTTATCAAACACAAGAATTATCGTATATTGAAAGTTCTAATGATCTCATTTAAGGAAAGTTTTGCATCGCACTCAAGTCACCAAATGTGTAATGCTTTGCTGCCTAGCTATCACCTCATTGCCATTACCCCCTCAGCCTGTGATGTGGTAGTGTAACTAAAGAAAAACTTGAATGAGTGCTGAAAATCTGTGACAATAAAAGTGTGATACTTATCTGAATCTCAAGTCTATTTGTGTTTCCTTTTCAGACATGTCTGCAGGAGCTAAGTCACCAGGTGGCTCTCCTGCCCATGAAGTCGCTCAGCGCCTCAGTCCTCTTCATTTGGTAAACGGCTTAGCAGCTTGTGTTTTGTCGGGGAGGTTGTCCGCATTTCATCGTCAGTGGGCCGTCCAGCAACTCGTTAGTTGTTTAGCTTCGCAATGCCGACCGAGGTCAAGTCTGGAGAATTTGATTGATCTCAGCGGAGATTTAAATCGACCTCCGACTTCCAAACTTGAAGGTCACACAAATAGAGTGTCATCACTGTCCTACTTCCCCAAGAAGAGTCTGCTGGCTTCCAGGTGAGAACATCAAGATTCTAGATTCAAGATTTCTTTATTGGCCAATAGGATGTCAACAAAGCTGAGACAGCCACAGAGCAGCGCCACCTTGTTGATAATCTATCTGTGCTACTGCCGATATCTGTATATATGGGCCTATATAAATTAGTTGAAGTGCGTGGTGATTTTGACCTGTTCAAATTTCCTCAGAATTCGAATAACAGCCACAGCCTCTCATGAACAAATTTAGTTTACCTCAATTCTAAACAAAAGAAAAACATAGTAAGTTGCTTGCAAAACCATTGAAATAAAGTATTGTAGTTGTGATCATTGCTATTTTTATCCTCAAAGTGACTTTGATTGTACTGTGACAATGATTTCAAAGGTTGAATTATGTATTAAGGCCAGACATAATTGATCTTTAGCTTCTTGAATCATTTGAAGTCACTTCTTGGGTTGGTCAGTAGGATGAAAATAAAGCATGTCCGTCCAGTGGTTTGTATAATTGTAATTTCACACTTTTCAGTGGCCAAGATGGAACGGTGAGGGTGTGGATCATGTCCTCAGGAAGCCATCACCAGTTTCTTCAACAGACTTTGGTCTTCCAACGCTCGGATGATGACGATAATGCCGAAACCAGTGGATACATGCTGAATCTTGTGTCCTGGAACAGCAATGGCAAGCTTTTGGCTGGAGCTGTGGATGAGATGGTCAACATTTGGCATCTAGCAGGTTTGTGTGTTATTGTGGTGATTGTGAGCAAATAACTGTTTGTCTTGTGTAACTCCATTGTAAAGTACGAACTTCAAATTTGGTATTTGGTCCTTTTAATGCCACTGATACAATAAATCAGAGATAGGCTGTTGCCTAATGTTCACTATGCATGTTTACTATGTGATTCTCTACAAGGAGCTTGGACTTTTTTCTATAGATTTTTAAGCGGCCTAACAGCGGAGGCCGGTTAATACAGGAGCTGTAAATGGATCAGGTGAAACCATAAACAATAGGCATAAACTGCAACCACAAACCAGATGTAAACCACACTTGGCAATGACAGACAAGGTTTTTCCCCATTGTGACCTTAATATTTCACTTACAGTTATGAAATTTGGCACAGGTGTGGGACTCAGGGTATGGATTGGGAACATGTTGAGACACCCAAGATGGCTGCCGTTTTGTGGCGGCCATTTTGGCAGCCATCTTTCTTCATTCTTGAACTGCCCATTGTGGCCTTAAAATTTCACGTACAGTTATGAAATTTGGTACAGGTATGGGCCTCTGGGTATGGATTGGGAACATGTCGAGAAATCCAAGATGGCAGCCATTTTGTGGTGGCCATTTTGGCAGCCATCTTTCTTCATTCTTGAACTGCCCATTGTGACCTTAATATTTCACTTACAGTTATGAAATTTCGTACAGGTATGGGACTCTGGGTATGGATTGGGAACATGTCGAGAAACCCAAGATGGCAGCCATTTTGTGGCGGCCATTTTGGCAGCCATCTTTCTTCATTCATGAACTGCCCATTGTGACCTTAATATTTCACTTACAGTTATGAAATTTGGTACAGGTATGGGCCTCTGGGTATGGATTGGGAACATGTCGATAAATCCAAGATGGCGGCCATTTTGTGGAGACCATTTTGGCAGCCATCTTTACTCATTCTTGAGCTGCCAATTGTGACCTGAATATTTCACCTGCAGTTATGAAATTTGGTACAGGTATGGGACTCTGGTATGGACTGGGAACATGTCGAGAAATCCAAGATGATGGCCATTTTGTGGTGGCCATGCTGGCAGCCATCTTTTTTCATTATTGAACTGCTCATAGTAACCTGAATATTTCGCCTAGAGTTATAAGATTTGTTGCAGGTATGGACCTGTGGGTATGGATCAGGGACATGTTGAGAAATCCAAGATGGCTGCCATCTTGGCAGCCATCTTTCTTCATTTCATGAACAGCCCATTGTGACCTCAATATTTCACTGAAGAGTTATGAAATTTGGTACAGGTATGGGGCTGTGGGTATCAGACGGGAACATGTTGAGAAATCCAAGATGGTAGCCACTTTGTGGCAGCCATCTTTCTTCATTCTTGAACTGGCCATTGTGACCTTAATATTTCACTTACAGTTATGAAATTTGGTACAGGTATTGGCCTGTGGGTATGGATGAGGAACATGTTGAGAAATCCAAGATGGCGGCCATTTTGGCAGCCATCTTTCCTTTTTTTAGAAATCTGTTCAAACTGCATTGATTCTATAATAATAGTCTAGCATCTTCCAATCAACTATTTCTCCTATCTTCCAATATCAGTTGCTCAGTGGTTTAAGCAATAGCATCTTTAATTTCATTGCGTTAGGTCGGTTTTGAATCCGCAGATTCTTGTTATAAATTGCATTTAAATCTAACATAACATCTTATCTTTGTCACTTCCATACAGGTAAAGGACACCTTGACTTACAACCCTACTTAGTGACTGCTCTGACCTGGCCGCAGAACAAGGGCTTGATGGAAGGCCAGAATGACAGGTCATGTGACACACTTCTGATTGGTCGATTGGATGGTTCAATTGGATTGGTGGAGGTCATTGACTCTGCAACATTTTCAAGACGAGAACTTGAGCATTGTTATCGCAAAGATGGTGAGTAATATGTTTTTTTAGGTAAAAATTTTGCTGAAGATTATCAAAGTTAATTGTAAATGCATTTGAGTGAATATAAATTTGCTCTGTTTCATTGCAGTTTCTGTGAGGCAAATTGAATGGTATGACGAAGACAAGCGATTTGCAGTTGGCTACTCAGATGGAATGGTTTATCTCTGCAGCCCTGATGAATACCAGCAGCCTATTGCGATTGAAGCACATCAGGTAATGATAGATTGAATGCTTCTGTGTAATTGATTGTGATAAGTTTGTTTATGCGTCAAGCTATTGTTAAATTTTCAGGTACTTCTGACATATTTTTGTTCTTTGGTTAAAACAGACATAGCTTATAAAAGTTTTTAGCTCACTGATATCTGACTCTAGGAGTCTTATCCGAAATGTAATTGTAGATAGAAAATGAGAATCTGAAAAATGATGTTGCATGTACATTGTACAATTCAAATTTCATTCACAACTGCATAAGATTGTAACATTGTACTAATCTGTTTCAGAGATCCATATCGAGCTTGAAGTGGGACCCAAGTGGTCAACTGCTGATGACTTGCGCTGGCGAGACTCAAGTGAAGTTATGGCAACATCAGGGAGACAGCTGGATGTGCCACCATCAGATGAGCCACTCGTCTCCCATAGCAACCACGGAATGGTGCAACGTCATCGGGAAGAAGAACATCCACATGTTGATGCTTGCTTGGTTAGTATTTCTAATAAGATGATTAATCTTCCTACTCTCTGTCACGTAAAGCTGAGGACAAACGTTTAGCAGAGGACAAACTGTTTAACGTTTTGTCAGATATCTCAGCAACCAGAAGTCCTACAGCAGCAATACACCTACCCACGTGTAGCTTAGCTCTGTTGTAATGAAAACATCCCAATTTCGCAATGTTTTAGGGGCGTTATTTACCATTTTCGAGTAATTTCGGTCACTGCGGCCCATTCTTTCATATTTACAATCGTTACACAACCTTGCTGACAAACTAAAGTGCCGTGACGTCACAACAATATACTAAAGTGATATACTACAGTGCCATAATACAGTGCCACTCCCATTTCAGTCCTGTCTCAGTACATGACTTAACAAACTGTAAGTTGTACAGAAAGGAACTGTTTGTCGGCAAACATTCATGAACGTTAGATTGTAGTCCCTTGTATCTGAGTGTATGCCTAGCAAATGGAAGGTCCCACCCATGTACCAATTATGTGACATGTTGCTAATTAGCTCTATTTGTTTTTGCAGTGGAGCCGCAGATGGAAGTGTGTATGTGTGGCGCCTACCTGTTCCCAGCCCGAACAATTCTCTGCCTGTTCATTCTCAGTTCTCAAGGAGTTATGCTTGTCTCGTAAGTATATATAAAGCTAAACATAATTTTTGCAGTCTGATAAGTTGGTGTACCTGGAACTAAGCTCACTTGACAACTTGGTTCCTGGTTAAATTCCAGCTCTAGCTGAGCCACCTTGCTAGACTTTTGTTGGACAGCAGTTTCAATCATCCTTCGCCTCATTGATGTATCTTTCCGTCCAATTAATAGCCAACCAAATGAATACATACAGAACATAAAGCCCCAATCATCCATCGCTTTATCTGCTAATCAATCACAAAACTGCTTTGTTTTTCTTTAGGTTGAAAATGATAAGGAGAAGGTGGATCTTGTGATGCGAGGTCTTGGCCATATGACCACTGTTACTTACCTCAGCTTCAGTCCTTCTTGCTTGATGCTGGCCTCTGCCTGTTCCAAGGGATGGTTCAATATCTGGTCACTGCAGGTGTGTATTGATAAAATTGTACCTTGTCTTTTGGTGATTAGTTGGTGCTCATCCGATATCCCATGAAATTACAATAAATATCTCGCATTAAATTGGCCATTATTTTCCATGAATGGTCCTTTGTGTATTTCGTACCATTTAATTTCTTCTATTAGAATCATAATGGATCGTTTCAACTCCTTTTCACACCATGATCTTTGTTTCCAGGATGGGTCACTGTTGTACACTGTCACAGGCCAAGGACCTGTCACTGGGCTCTCGTGGTACTCGGACCATGGAGTGGCTGTCAGTTTTGGGAGGTCAAAGGTTGGTATTCCCTTCACTAGATTTACAAGTACAGCCTAGTCAGTGCAAAAATAAAGGATGTAAGCCCATCAACTCCTTTGAATTTATAGATTATAAATTGTTACTTTATTTTCTGATCAGGACATCCAACTTGTGCACTACACCCAGGACTTCTACCACAAGAACAAAGTGGTGGCTTGTTGTCGCAAGGTCTTCAAGCAGCTTGGCTTGGCTGGACTCAACTCCGCTCCCTGTCTGAAAGCTTTTCTGATGAGGTTGCCATTCCTGCTGCAAGAACAGTATCTGTATGAAAAGGTAAGAAATCTGAAAAGAACATGTGTTTCTGTGACTTTGTGGTTGTTTGATGTGGATTGCAATCAAACAGTGCAACAGAAACAATTGAGACTGCTGCAATGGTCTCATTTAATGAGATGACATCTTGGTCCTTTGATCTTTTTCTATTTTCATGACAAATAAGTAGTCCAACGGAAGGACTAATGTTTTCATTCGCGTGTGTCTGTACTTTAGTCTGTCCGTTCATCTGTCAACAAGATTGAGGAAAAAGTATGCACTCTAGAGAGTGCTACTTCCTTGTTATGCTTTGATATAATCATAAATTTCTCTTGTTCATAAGCTATTTTGTTCTAATCAATTTCTTTACCTTCCAGCCTTTGGTCAGCAGTGGTGACCAACTCGTCCACAGTCAGTATCTCCAGAGTTTAGCATCTTTAGCTGTTGGTCTTGGCTTAGACAAAGTCTTGTGTCATATCGCTAAGCCTCCTCATTGCAACAATGGTAAGTCCATGAACAACTACGAAAGTTTAAGCTTGACCATTTCACATTTTGCATAACCAGTCTGGTATTAACTGAAACATATTCACAACCTCCTTCATCTTTCAGGCGCTCATGACGTCGTGACAGAATGGTACTGGCTACACACTTTTGCGATTGCTTTGAGGACTGCCCATGCATTGTCTCACCGCAACTCATTCCCTGAATCATTCTTGGAAATGGCGTCATGCAGCCAAGACATGTCACATTCAGAACTGCTTGATGTTGGTCCAGATCCTTTGGTAAGACATTACTCTAGATGGAGTATCATCTCCAGAATGATGAAGTCCATTATCTAACATTACTCCGAATCACAGGCATTGCAGTGCTTCGTAACTCTTTTTTGCTCACCTCTTACCAGTCAGTAGATGAGATTTGGTTTGCAACTCCACCACGCTTCAGTGCAGGCTAAGGTTGACGCCAATTATAATTTGCTATAAATTATAGTGTACAGCCAGATAGATCATGCATGGTGAATCGTTGATGAATTATTTTGGCTGGGCAGATTTATGAAAATAACTTCTACTGCTTGAAAACAACTAGAACTTATGCTAAATTCTCAATTATCAATTTCCTTTGCAGGACAACGCAAAATGGGAATTGTCCGTAGACGAAGAGATCATGCGATGGGCGACCCAGCGGCCGGAAGACTGGCAACACGGAGGGAAGTGTGATGCATATCTGTGGGGAGGAGGGCGCCACGGTCAGCTGTGCGAGACTGGGAGATCTGCTTTGGCCCCTAGTCACACTCCTTCCTTCTCAACTGCTCAAACTGTGAGTTAATTGAAAAACAACACACATTCATTCTGATATACATTTAGGAAGGGATATATATTAATATCTGTGTTATTAGGGGTTCAAGATCGTAACATGATGTAGAAGCAAATTTGGTAGCTGACGTTCCTATGTTCTTTGTAACTAAATGATTGTTATGTTTTTCTGGCTGTCACTGGCTTAGCCAGTTCCATGACAGTCACAGATTGTAGTAGTCACTTAATGATATATTATATATATATGGTGATTTTACTCCAAAATGCTTGTGATTTGCACAGAACTATTTAAATAGAAATAGGTGTCGTAGTTGCAATAATGGAAATTGACTTAAGTTCCTGTTGAGAAATGCTACCGAGTGCCTAATTATTTTGCTAATAAGCATAAACAGTAACTTTTTCATGGGATTGTCTGTGTTGTTTTCAGATTGTCTGTGGTCAGAACTGCACTTTTGTGATAGAGCCCAATGGAACAGTATTAGCCTGTGGAGAGGGTAGTTACGGGCGACTGGGACAGGGTAACTCGGATGACCTGCATTCACTCACTGTCATATCAGCATTACAAGGTGAGTGGGAATAAATTCATGTGTCAGACTTGGTCTTTTAGAAACTTGTGAGTATTATGTGATGCAACCTGCTTGGAAGAATTACACAATGTTGTTAAGCAAGATTTCCTAGTCCGATAAAACCTGACCAACAACACTTCAGTCGTTGGTCAGATAACATCCCATTTAGAGCCTCTCAGAGACTGCTACAGATTCTATGTCACACCTGGACTGGGCTCTCTAGACCAAATTCCCGGAAATTGTCAATTTCATATCTGAGAAGATGTATTTAAAAGCCATATGAACTGGCATGACGTAATCACATGATTTGATAAACTGATCTTCGGGAAGAATAATTGTTTGCTTCTCTTTCAGGATTTTCTGTGACCCAACTGGTTACGTCAGTTGGTTCAGATGGACACAGCATGGCCCTCACGGAGAGTGGAGAGGTGTTCAGTTGGGGAGATGGGGATTATGGGAAATTGGGTCACGGAAACAGCGACCGCCAAAGAAGACCACGTTTGATAGAAGCTCTGCAGGGAGAGGAAGTCGTTCAGGTAGAATTCACAACTTTTTTGGCATCGTCCCTCAGTCATCAAGATTGCCGACTGCTCTTTGAATTCTCTGTACTACTACTGGAAGTAATGGTCAATAAAGTAGTAAGCTGTAGTAATTGACAATCTAGTTCATGGTTGATTATACTTTCCTGTTTGACAGATGGCGTGTGGCTTCAAACACAGCGCTGTTGTCACCTCTGATGGGAAACTCTTCACCTTTGGAAACGGTGACTACGGCCGTCTTGGACTTGGCAGCACTTCCAATAAGAAAGTGCCGGAGAGAGTTGCTGCTTTGGATGGACAGCAGATAGGATATGTAAGTACTGATAATATTTCATTCACATAAAAAAAACACCGTGAAGATAAGACCCTCGAATGTCCACACTAAGTGGATTGCTTGTGGTAGGAAGTAATATAATAGTGAAATATGGCATGTAAATAAGTTTTAAACTTTATAACATTCTTCTTTCTCTTCTTTTCTTTCAGGTTGCATGTGGACTCAACCACACCGTCTGCATCTCCTCTGATGGGAATCTGATGTGGGCGTTTGGAGATGGCGATTATGGCAAGCTAGGTCTCGGAAATTCAACAGCGAAATCTTTGCCTACTAAAGTTGAAGCCATGTGTGGAGTGGGAATAAAGAAGGTCGCTTGCGGAACTCAGTTCACTGTAGCATTGACCAAGGATGGGCGTGTGTTCACTTGGGGCCAAGGTAATACGCTGATGCATGATAATATGATAATGCTGAAGCATAGCGAGACCGTCAGGACAAAATATTATCAACAGCAAATTTTAATAGCCCAATGTAAATTTAATTTAAGTACAGAATTTGTGTTTTTAAAAACTAATCTACAATCCTTTGAACTGTCTTATTTAATGGAGTCTTGAATATTTTTTTCTAATAATTTTGACATGCAACATAGCTGAATTTTCTCTGTTTATTATTCAAAATATATTTCATAGATCTGCATGTGAAAATTATGATTTTTAGTGAGTGCTCAGAATGAATCTTTAATTCTTTATTTCACTGATACTGGGCAGGATATTAGGCCTATTTATTTATTTTTAAAAACGAACTACAAGCACTCCCATTGGAGATCTATTGATTGAGTGCAAGCAAGGAAATCGGTAGGCTGTCTCACAGTTTCCAGACTCAGCAGGTGTGGTGGCGTCATGAACTGCAGCACACCTGGTTTATTTATAGTATCAGGAAAGTTGTGACGTCATCTCTTGCAAAGTTTGTTGTGACGTCATCACCATTGTGTCTAATTTAGTAATGACGTCACATAAACGACCACACTTTTTTTGTTTGGCGCATGCAAAAAATTTGCTTAGTATATCCCTGTGTGAGTAGCTCTATTTCCTACCATTTGAAGACCTCTGGTCTCTGCGCTTCGCGCAGAGACCTGACGGTCTCCATAAGGGTTCAAGTACAGTGGCATATTTTTTTTAATGGTCACATGGCAGTTGTTCCAGAATGCATACTTTCCAAAAAAGTGTTGGTATAACAACTGTGTAACTATGCAAGTTATCTGGCATTACATCTGTCCTTCTCCAACACCTAGAAATCACAAAAAACTGGGTGCTTATGCAGCATACAGTCCCAATAACTGAAAGAGATGAACCTGAATAAATCAACTTATGACAAAACTTTTATCCTTTCAGATCGGTTGATAGGCCAACCGGAATCGCGAGCTCGCAACCACAACCGACCCCAACAGGTGATGATGTTAGCAGGACATATCGTGGAGGACATAGCAGTTGGGTCGGAGCACACTCTGGCTCTCACCAGCACTGGAGAAGTGTGGGCATGGGGAAGCAACGGGGATGGACAACTAGGATTGGGACATTCGACGTTCGTCAGAGAACCTGGTCTCATTCCTGCCCTGGTTGAGAAGAATACCAAACAGGTAGGTTATTAAATGTTCTAATGATTCGAAAATGTGATAGAATTAATATTTTGAGAAAATATTGCATTAATTACATTGGTGCGATATTATTTCATTGGCTTTTACTTCACAATTACGGTAGCTGTTAAACTTCAGCTTGAAAATTGTTTTTTGGTTTGATGAATGAAATGAGTTGTTCTTGAAGAGACTTTTGTGGTTGTATGCAAAATTACCTGTGCTCTTGAAGTTGTGTGGCAATACAAAACGAATCACATTTCTATATAATTATCTCTATGTCGCTCATGGCCCACAGACTTATCGTCATTCTAATAGAGAGAATGACGACGTTAAAAGTGCATTAACCCTCGAACTAAGCGTTTCGCGCTTGTTCCGGCTGAGAGATCCAAGTTTTGGCGCCAGCCAGACCACGTGACCTACCCATACTGCACCGCGGCAACGACCTCTTTTCTCTCAGCCGCCCGGCGCTCCAGACGTGCGTGCGGGCGGCCGCTCGTTTTCGGCTGTTTTCCCTCCTGTGAGGCTTGAATGTCGATTTAGTTTGCTTCTATCATGTTTCTAAGGTAAGTTGGTGTTATTTATGGCCCCGATCGGACGCAGGTAAGTGTTTTTGGGCCGATCTTAGACGACGTCTTGCCTCAGGAGTTGAGTCACTGTCAACAACATGGCCGCCATGTTTTGTCAGGTGACGTCTCGTCCTGGTCTCGCGGGATTTGGTGGTTGCCACGCACGCATCGCCGCTCCCCGGACCATTTGCCACGCAACACTCGTAGCAAGAAGGTGTTCTGACTTGTGTCTACTCTGACTTGTGTCTATGGACCGTCAATCAAAGATTTCTGCCACGCTGCAAGCTGGCAGCATGCTAAGAGCAACTACTAGGAAGGGCTCTAAGCGTCCATCTGTAGTTGCTTCGCCTAGTGGGTCTCAGGCCCCACGCTCACTTCTCCACACTGGCCCTGGTGCCTTGGGAGAATTTCCTGCCACGCCCAGGCGTGGCAGCCCAGCTAGGACTCTGAAGGTGGGCCTGCCACACATCCCTACTGGTTGTACCCCTCCCAGGCCTACCAGCTACCACTCCAGCTAGGTCCCCGGCTACCTCTCCAGGCAGGTCTGGGGCTGACCATGTTCCTTCTGACTGTGCTTTTGGTCAACGCTCAGAGCCGTACGGCTAGTGATCAGGAGTTGTTGGGTTCCCCGGAGCTCAACGGCTCACTAATACCTGGGGGTCAGGGTCCTTCCACCCTGGCTTCCAGACCTCTGCCCACTCAATCTGAGTGGTCCGCCCTCCAGGCTCGCCTGGCGGACTTAGAGGCTCGGGTGTCTACCCAGCCTAGCTTTGGGGCCCGTTCTCCCGTGGCCCCTGTGTCTCCCCGGCCGCGTCGTTCCAGCCGTCCGGACCGGCATGGGCTGAGTCGGTTTGAGTCCCCCCCGGTCTGCTCGCCGGGTCACGGTCTCCCGCCCGTCTACCACTCGCCGGTCCCGCTCACCGATCCGTCGGAGCCGGTCCCCACGACGTCGTTCCTACTCCCGTTCGCCTTCCCCGGACAGGGCTAGTGTGTTTTCCCGGCTCGGATCGCAGCACCGTTCACCGTCACCCTCTCCGGAGCGGTCTGAGGCTGATGTGGATTGGTCTACCCTGGTTGACCTGGGTCTGGTCCTGTCGGGCCACAAGGCCCCTCCACCGCCGGCCCCGGTTTCTAGTACCGGCCTCCTGGCCCAGGATTCGTCATCGTCGACTCGTGTGTCTTTCCCCCCCTCCACAGGGGTGGTCCAAGCTTTACATTCGGCGTTCGATAAGTTTACTGGTGACCACCAGTTAAAGGATCTTCCCCTGGGGCTGCTCCCCGGGGAAGTTACTACTAAACCCCCGGTTTCGAAGTTTGGTGTGGGCTTCCAAGCCAAGTACCATGGTGGGGATGAGTTCCCCCTGGCGGTTAAGTCTTTAGCTCCCACGGAAGAGGAGCAGTTGTTCCTTCGCTCTAAGGCGGAGCCCGCCATACCGATTTGGAAAGCCTCTGATGTGGAATATCTTCTCCGGAAGAATATGCGGGTCCTGTCGTCCCTAGACTGGCTGTTGCGGACGCTAAAGGAGGTTACCAGTTTGCCCCACAACGATGCTTCTGTTCTAGAAGCTCTGTGGTCCGAGGTCCGCCGGACCTTGGCGTTTTCCACTGAGTTCTCTGCTGGGGCGTTAATGACGACTCTCGTCCTCCGACGAGAGGCGTTTCTGAAAGGGTGTGATTCTTCTCAGGTTCCCCGTCGAACCCATACTTGGGCGGCCTTGCTGCCCCCCTTTTCATCATCTACCGCCCTCCTGGGTGATGCAGCCCCCGCGCTGCGTCTGTCGGCCCGGGAGGATCGTGAGATGATGTTAATGTCATCCTTGTCCTCGCGTCCCTCGTCTGGGCGTCGTGAGCGGGACCCGCCTCGCTCGTCCTCCGGGACCTCGGCTTCGCGGACGGCCCCCCGGGGCCACCAGCGTGGTTCTCGTCAGAAGTCTTCGTCCTCGGCCCCCCGAGGGCGTGGGAAGTCCTTTCGCTCCGGCGACAAGGGCTCCTCTCGTAAATCTAAGTAATGGGCAATGTCTTCCTCCTCCACAGTCCACTCCTGTCGGAGGAAGACTTTACGCATTCTACGACGAATGGCAGGCTCTGGAGCTGTCTCACTGGCATCGACGGCTCCTTCAGTCCGGGTTGACCCTCTCGTTCACTCGCATGCCCCCGTTGCGGACCTCGCCTCGTCCGGTCCAGCTGCCTCTCGATCCCGACAAGCGTGCGGTTCTCCTGATGGAGGTGGAGTCCCTGCTGGACAAACGCGCCCTGGAGCGCGTGTCCAGCCGGACTCCCGGTTTCTATTCACACCTCTTTACGGTCCCGAAGCGCTCGGGCGGGTTCAGACCCGTGATCGACTTGAAACAGCTGAATGGCTTCGTCCGTTGTCCCACGTTCCACATGGAGACCGACCGGTCGATCCGCCGGCAGCTCCGGGCAGGCGAGTGGACGACCAGCATCGACCTGTCCGATGCCTACTTACACATCCCGGTAGATCCGGTCTACCGGAAGTATCTGCGGTTGAATATTCTCGGCACGACGTACCAGTTCCGTGCGATACCGTTTGGCCTCAACATTGCGCCTCGAGTGTTTACGAAACTTCTCGAGCCTGTGGCAGCGTGCCTGAGGTCTCAAGGGGTGCTCCTGCACCGGTACCTCGACGATTGGCTTTTTCGGGGACCCTCCCCCGAGAGTGTGGCAGCCCATACGGCGCAGGCGGTCCAGCTCCTGGCTCACTTGGGCTTGTTGGTCAATTTTCAGAAATCCGATTTAACTCCTCGGCAGGAGTTTGTGATTCTCGGGCTGGACTGCAATTTGGTGCGGGCCCAGGTCCGGCCTACCCTGGACGAGGTCACCAAGGTGGTGACCTTGGCCAAGTCCCTCCTTCGGTTGCGTTCAGCTCCGGTCCGTCTGCTGCTCTCGTTTCTGGGCCTGCTCAATCACGCTGCCCAGTTTATCCCGTTAGGCCGGCTGCATATCCGGCCTCTTCAGTTGTTTGTAAAGTCCCAGGTTCCCAACCTGCGGACTATGCTCAATCATCACATTCCTCTTGGGGCGCCATTCCGGTTGGCGCTTCAGTTCTGGCTGAGGCCGGGCCCATTGCGTGTGGCCGTGCCTCTGCACCCTCCCTCCCCTACCCTGACGCTCACAACCGATGCCAGTCTTCAGGGTTGGGGAGCGTTTCTGGAGGGTCGCACGGCTCATGGCCGTTGGACCCCGGAGGAGTCTGTTCTGCCCATTGCTCTCTTGGAGCTCCGGGCTGTTCGTTTGGCGTTGTTGTCCCTGGAGCCGTGGGTTCGGGCTCGTTCCGTGCGGTTGATGGCGGACAATACCACGGTGGTGGCGTATATCCGCAATCAGGGCGGGACGCATTCTGTGTCTCTGTTCCAGGAGTCCCGACTCCTTCTTCACTGGTGTGCAGATCATGGGGTGACCCTTCACCCCTTCTATCTGCCCGGCCGCCTCAATTCTATGGCCGACCTCCTCTCCCGGAGATCGCAGGTGCTCAGCACGGAGTGGATGCTGCACCCTGCGATCTTCCGGAGAATCCACCAGCTAGTTCCCACTCTGACCGTGGATTTGTTCGCCACCCGGCTGACTGCGCAGCTCCCGTGCTTTGTCAGTCCATGTCCGGATCCGCAGGCATGGGAGGTGGACGCCCTCTCCTGCGAGTGGGCGGACATGGTCGCTTATGCCTACCCGCCGACCAATCTCATCTCCGAGGTGCTCCGAAAGCTGCGGCAGTCGCAGATCCGGTTGTTCTTGGTGGCCCCCTTGTGGCCCAACCAGGCCTGGTTTCCGGAGCTCCTCAGTCTCCTGTTCGATCGACCTCTCCGTCTCCCTCCGTGGCGGCATCTTCTTCGCCAGCCACATCGCCTGATTTATCACCAGGATCCGGATCTCCTCGGCCTTCACGTGTGGCCGCTATCCGGCAGCGTCTCCGATCGGCGGGATTTTCGGCAGGCGTTGCGAGATACGCCGCAGCCTATCAACGCCCGTCATCTATTCGCCTCTACGAGGCTCACTGGCGTTGCTTCAGCCGTTGGTGCAGTGAGCGGGATCTCGATCCTGCCACTGCATCTGTTTCCACCATAGCCGACTTCCTGCTCTACCTGTTCGAAGTTCGGCGGTTGGCTCCCAAAACGGTCGCGAACTATCGTACCGCTATTGCTTCGGCCTTAGGGGCAGTGGACGGCGTCCCATTGTCCCTTCATCCCTGCTTGACGAAATTACTTAAGGCCTTTTCGTCTACTCGTCCTCCGGGGCGTCCTCGTGTACCGGAATGGGACCTTTCCCGGGTCCTCCGGTGTCTTCGTTCTTCGGCATTCGAGCCCCTCCGGTGGGAGTCTCTGGAGGATAAGCGCCGGACCACTTGGAAAACTGTGTTCCTGCTAGCTTTAGCTTCCTCCTGTCGCCGAAGCGAACTTCAGGCCTTGTCTCGCGACCCGAGGGACCTCATCTTCTCTGATGAGGGTCTCTCGCTCCGGACGGGCATGGACCCGGCACCGTTCTTTATTCCTGCCTTGACGCCGTATTCTGGAAATGCCTCCGAGGATCGTCTTTTGTGTCCGGTCCGCATGGTCCGGAAATATTTGGCCTTTACGGGTGGGCCGTCCCCCAAGGAGCGCCTTTTCCGAAAGGTTCGGGGGGGGGGGGCGCGCCTACGGCTCAGACGATCGCGTCCTGGTTAGCTTCTTGCGTTCGGTTCGCACACCAGCACCGCCCCGGGCTTCATGTCTCGTCGCATGAAGTCCGGCGAATGAGTGCATCTTGGGCATTCCACGGGGGATCTCACTCTGTAGACGAGATCCTGCAGGCAGGTACTTGGGCGTGCCACGGCACCTTCTCATCCTTTTACCTGGCTGATGTCAGGTTACAGCCTGATGGGCGCCTCCGGATGCACCCGGTGGTTGCCCGGAAGCAGCTTGCTCGCTTCTAAGTGGCCCCTTGGCTGCGGGGCAGGTTCCTAGTCCGCTGGGTCCTGTTTCCGTTTTCGATCGTCCTTAGTCCGCTAGGACTGTCGTCGTCATTTGCTCCGCCCCCAGTCCGCTGGGGGGCTGGAGGCTTCACCTTCGGGTAGTTCTCTAGCCTTCATATAGCCCTTACGGTGCTGCAGAGGCTTAATCTCCACCACGAGTTCCTAGTCCGCTAGGGTCATTTCTGCTTTCCCGGCTCAGTCCTTTGCACTGGATGCGGGATTCTTCTTGTGGGCACCGGTCTCCTCAGTCCCGGCCTGGAGGAGTCGGTCCCTGTACTTCACTAAAATCCTTCTTGCTTCTTCGAGTGGCCAGACCGTGGGGCACTTCCTGATAGCTGCATCTTTTGCTCTCCCAGGTGAGGTTTGCCTTTTCCTACTTCGCGGCAGGTTCACCCCCGCCTCCGCTTTGGGACATCTGCACTTTTAACGTCGTCATTCTCTCTATTAGAATGACGATAAGTCTGTGGGCCATGAGCGACATAGAGTTGAGGTCCTCCCCTATCGGGATAGGACCAGTCTCTATGAGCTCATGGCCCACAGACTTATACCGTAGTTTCCCACCCGCCTCCCCGCGGTGGAACCGGTCTGTGAGCTGCGGCCTTGTGAAAAGAGGTCGTTGCCGCGGTGCAGTATGGGTAGGTCACGTGGTCTGGCTGGCGCCAAAACTTGGATCTCTCAGCCGGAACAAGCGCGAAACGCTTAGTTCGAGGGTTAATGCACTTTTAACGTCGTCATTCTCTCTATTAGAATGACGATAAGTCTGTGGGCCATGAGCTCATAGAGACTGGTCCTATCCCGATAGGGGAGGACCTCAAAATTGATAAATCTGCCTCAGCATTGAATATATATGTTGCCCTTTACAGATATCAGCCGGTCGAACGCACAGTGTGGCCTGGACTGCTGTGGCATCTCCAAAAAGAAGTGCTGGATCTCCAACCCCCTTTCAACTCGGTCTGCCCAGCTCGATTCCTGCTCAATATGTGGAACTGCACGGCATGAACATTGCTTGCATTCGGTCTCGGCTGAGGTTGTTGCATCACTTCTCTGATCTCATCTACTCCTCGTGGCGTCTCCTCAACTTGCAGTCAACTCCTAGGGTGAGTCTGTTATAGCAAGAGATTTGAAGTGATATTATTTTGCAGTTATTGCTGTGACCGAGTTGGTTTTAAAATTGGTTAATCTAACTAAAATTAAGTCGAGATGTTGCTAGTGTGGTGAATTCGTCTGATAAAGTGAACTTAAAACAATTTGTGACGGATTAAAATATTGACATGTTCTTTCAGCAAACTTTACCATGAAAGTGGTTGCAAAACAAAAACTATTTGAGCAATGTTTGTAATGAAATTCTCTTGTATTGCTTGGAGATACGAGTATAACTACATGCTAATATACTCTTTCTCTCTGAAGCTGTAAATGCCACCAACTAGGTGCGTTTTCAATTGTTTCCTTTAGTTCGATTATTTCCTCTCATTTGCAGCCAATTGGCAAAGCAGGTCTGCTGAGTCCAGACAGTGGAGGCATCGTGAGCAGTCAACTCCGCAACATACTGGCTCCGAGAGTGTACACTTTGCCGATGGTCAGGGCTGTTGGAAGAACGATGGTACAGGGGAAAAACTACGGCCCGCAGATCACTGTCAAACGTCTCTCAACAAGGTGACTTTCTTCTTGACAAACTTGTGAAAATATACCCAAAAACAGTGTGTGACTTCGTTTGTCATTTAGTATGAGTTTAACTTTTTGTTTTCCTTTGATCAGGGGCAAACGATGCAAGCCGATCTTCGTGCAAATCGCTCGACAGGTTGTGCGTCTGAAAGCATCAGATCTGCGACTGCCGGCCCGAGCATGGAAAGTGAAATTGGTCGGAGAGGGAGCAGATGACGCTGGGGGAGTGTTCGATGACACCATAACAGAGATGTGCCAGGTAAAAAATATGGAAATTATGTAAACAAAATCACATTTGAAATTGAGCTTATGGAAAATATTCTGGGGGTAATGCTTGTCTCTTTATTAAGTCAGCTTGTGAGAAAATGATTTATGTATTAATGATATCAATTAGGCTACTATCTTATGAGATGACCTTATTGTCTGTAACATATTGAATTCCTTTCCTTGCAGGAGCTTGAAACTGGAGTTGTACCTCTATTGATTCCCACTCCAAATGCAAAGAGTGAAGTGGGCTATAACAGAGACAGGTAATAGGCCTACTTAATTATTAGTGAAATTTGGATATCATATGAAAGTCTACATGGCTACATTACGATTCTTTGATTTTCAGGTTCTTGTTCAACCCTTCGCTGATGTCTCCTGAGTACTTGGAGCTCTTCCATTTCTTAGGAGTTCTCCTTGGAGTAGCCATTCGTACTAAGAAGCCGCTGGATCTGCACTTAGCTCCGATGGTCTGGAAGCAACTTGTGGGTCAAAGATTGACATCAGAAGATGTGGAAGAAGTGGATTTACTCTACATGCAGAACCTGAGGGCAATCTCGGACATCCACAACAGCGGAGTGACCGAGCACAATTTCCATGAGGTAATGTGATGATATTCTGAGGAATAGTTTATTTGATAAAAGTCTGATGTTTAGTTTCAAAAGCTGAGCCTGGTCAAGATCTTCCCTCATCCAAAGTAACAAACTACAGCCTGTCTCATTTTAAGCATGTAGGTTCGACGTCAAAATTCCCGCAAAAACGGCACCAAAACATCACAAAAAACTTGATATAAAAATTACAAAATAGCTAATCTACCCGTGAGTATGTATATTTCTACTGTGTGACCAATAGATGCTGAGCAATCAAGCCAAACACCAGTTCGCATGTTGTGAGACAAACTGTATAATAATATTTTGTCATTTGCAGATAATTCCCTTGGACCACTTCCTCGGCCAGAGTGCAGATGGCTCATTTGTTCCAATAGTGGCAGGAGGAAGAAGCATACCCCTGACGTTTAACAACAGGGATGAATATGTCCAACATGCCACTGAGTATCGTCTCCATGAGATGGATTTGCAGGTATATACATGTGCACTATTGTGCAGTATTTGTGGAATCCAAGAAAAATACATTATGTTCTGTTCTAATGCCTATCCGTTCCATGTTTATCTCTATGATCCATAAGCAATATGTGAGGTCATATCCTATACTTTCAATGCTATCGAAACAAGTGACCTACTGAGTCATATCACTCATCAAGGAGGTCAAAAGTTACTCAATGACAAATTGACAGTTCATTTCAGTGCAATGGATACTCGTTACTCTTCCACTGTAACTGCCAATATAATGTGAAGACTAGTGTGTAGAATTGACCGATGCTGTCTATCGTTTTCCAGGTGGCTGCAGTGAGACAAGGCATGTCGTGGATCATCCCAGTTCCCTTGTTGTCTTTGCTGACCGCTCAACAGTTGGAGCAAATGGTTTGCGGAATGCCCGAGGTGTCTATCAGCATTTTGAAGAAAGTGGTCAGGTAAGTTACTACAAAATGGATCTTTTTGATTACATTTTCACCAACTCCAACCTCGCATTCTCGAGTTTCTGAATGTTCACAGATAATCAAGATAAAATATTTAAGAAATATTATGGCATTTACTGAAAACAGCCTCTTCTAGGCCAACAACAGTGAGTAGTTTGTGAATTATGATGATCGGACATCACATAGATGAAAACATCTGATATACAATAAAAATCTGTAAATTAAAAGATTTGCCAAGGATATAAATTAAATGCTGTGTCTTCCAGATACAGAGAAATAGACGAGAGCCACCAGCTGATCCAGTGGTTCTGGAACATCATGGAGAACTTCAGCAGCGAAGAGAGGGTCCTGTTCATGAGATTTGTATCTGGACGTTCGCGGTTACCTGCCAACCCTGCTGACATATCGCAACGCTTCCAGATCATGAAAGTGGCCAGGGTGAGTTTGATGATGATCCAATTACTTTTATTTCGTGCCTGACTTTATGATCTTACTAGTAGTGGCAGGGAAGTCTTGTGCCATCTGTGCCACTTTGCTTCTATTTGAAGCTGGAAAAATTTCAAGTTAAAAATGTGCATGTCTGCCATAGGCTAACTTGTCCGGAAACTTCAAAACCTCTTAGAAGCATGTTTCAGTTAGCATAAATGAGACTGCCATGGTAGCATCACCCCTTGTATGAAAAATTGTTTTGCTTGTGCGAAAACTTGCCTATCCAAGACTGGAAAATTGTATCCAATAGCATTTAATTCTTAGGTGCCAGTTCGACAAGCGCTTGTGCTTTTCTGGCTTCTTAAATTTCATTTGAAATAAATTTATCAATCTGAAAATAAAGTTAAATCTGTCTTTTGTATCACTGTAAATCATTATGTCACAGTTTTAAGTTTGTAATTTCTTTATCTCTAGGCTGAAGACGGACTCCCGACATCTCAGACCTGCTTCTTCCAGCTGCGTCTCCCTCCCTACTCCAGCCAAGCAGTGATGGCCGAACGACTCAGATATGCAATCCACAACTGCCGCTCTATAGACATGGACAACTACATGCTCACAAGAAACACTGACGCTGACCAAGGATCTGACGAGGAATATTAATAATTAATTAATTAATAATAGGATAAATCAAAGAAGATACTACAGCAGTATTCAGTTACTCAGTTGTCGCTAGCCCTACTAAGTGTAGGTGCTGAAATATTCTTGAATTCATGTGATACAGGCTTATCAGATGTTAAGCTTTCTCTATGCTTTAGATTTGTGAAAGTTATTGTGATATATTGTATATTGAAAAGGGATTTCTCCCTTTAAATACGCTGTTAATAGATTCGGTTGTTACGGCTCAGTAATAGTTAAAAGCAAGTAGTAATTTATGCAGTAGAGTCTTTTGTATCATCTTAGTTTCTTATTTAAAACTTTCCTAGGCTTTAGCCATCAAGCATGCAGGAAAAATTGTTTTCTTTAATTTATATGAAATTACGAGGTTTACTTCGCTCACAAATTTCAAGATATCACAAGTTCTTCTTTACGTTTATCAAAAAGTAGACCGTGCAGGTTACAGGTCTATTTTGGTCACAGTATTAATTAGCGGGATGCTATCATAACATTTTAATGAAATTTTGTATTTATTACATTGGTAGAGATTAGCGAGTTGTTTAAAATTATTTTTGTTAAGTTCATGATCTCTCAGTGTGTCTGCACTGTTCCTTGTTTTAGTTAGTGTCTTTTTTTGCATTTGTTTGAAGTGTTTTGTACCATACTGAGCAAATATTGTTACTTGAGGTGATGCGCATTACATTATTATATCATAATTCTTTGAAGTTATAAATAGGTACTAATTGCTAATTTGTAATTTGATTACCGGTACATACATTTTTTTAACACCGAAAATTGATTAAGTTGTTTTAAAAGTGAAGTTCGTTTTGTACCTCTTGCATTTCTGAAAGAAATAAATGCTCATGTGATTGAATGAA
The DNA here is from genome assembly GCA_026936325.1 of Platynereis dumerilii. Taxonomy (NCBI): domain Eukaryota; kingdom Metazoa; phylum Annelida; class Polychaeta; order Phyllodocida; family Nereididae; genus Platynereis; species Platynereis dumerilii. The sequence goes on along the minus strand of JAPTHN010000015.1, from coordinate 9,393,857 downwards.
AAGTTTGTTGCCAGATTTTGTATTTTTGGAACTGTAAATTTAGTATGGAATGTAGTGATAATTATGTTTGTGGCGCATTGGTTCGCGCTACCAAGTTTTGCTTGAAGCATCTACTGAATGCAGGTCCAGTATATAGGCCTACATCTGAGAGGTATATTTATTGCGATTGAGAACACCCCTATGTTGTCACAGATTGCACCATACGCCTGGCGCTGCCCAGCTGACAAAAACTGGTTGTTAACTGAGAGTTATCACGTGAAATTGCCCCTCAGTTATCACGTGGAAAACTGATAGGTTATTGCAAATGCTAACCACGTGATTTTGTCACCAGTTAACCGCGTGATTTTCTGGGGGCGATCTTCACCAGTTAACCACGTGACTTTCTGGTGAATATCTTCACCAGTTAACCATGTGATTTTCTGGGGGGCAATCTTCAACAGTTAACCACGTGATTTTCTGGGGGGCAATCTTCACCAGTTAAAATTATTTGAGAAGAGGCAAAATTTCCCACTGGTTAACTTGGCTCTTCATCAAGCCAGTCAACTTGGACTGTTTCAAGCAATACCTTGGGCTTTAAATAGCTTTGGGGCTGAAGTTAAGCCACAAGAACTTGCTGAAAATTTGTCACAACCAGTGTGATGCAGTGAGTCTCTTTTCAGTCTTCTTAATGGGTTACCAGAATCAAAGATTGCAGTCGTACATGATTCACATTTCGGATAGCTAGTCTTTTGTAATAATATCCAATATGTGCTCCTTTTTGAGCTAGTAAGTTTCATTCCGCCATACACTGTACATTAATTCAGATTTATAAATCATAATCATTTGTTTAATTAGTTTAAACTCAGTTAAAGTAAACTTAGTGCGGAACTCGGTAAACAGCTGTGTTTCTAGTACATGTGGCTCCATCTATATTTCTGGGCGGCAATCTTCACCAGTTAACCACGTGAAGAAAAACATGTGATAACTCTCAGTTATGTCATGAAGATAGTCAAGTGATAATCTGGTGAAGTTTATCACGTGGTTATCCTGTGAAAATGTTGGGGAGTTTTTTCACGTGAAGAAAAACACTTGATAACTCTCAGTTATGTCATGAAGATGGTCAAGCGTTAATCTGGTGACATTCATCACGTGGTTATCCCGTGAAAACGTGGGAGTTTTTCTCACGTGAACACAAACACGTGATAACTCTCAGTTATGTCATGTTCACCAGTTTCCCCCGTGTTTATCACGTGAACTTCACGTGCATTGTCAGCTGGGTGCTACGCAGTGTACAGCCACAGGCGTGGATATGCTTTCACTCGCACGCGTGGAGCTGGACCATGTCATCCAGCGCATGCGTGGCTATGCAATCCAGCGCATTTCAATGCTCCCACGCGGCAATTATTTCCTGCTCAGGACTGCTACTTAGCACAGATTCACGGACCTGCAATGTGTCATCCAGCGCACTACTGAAGGTGTTCTCAGGAGCACTACTGAAGGTGTTCTCTATCTATAGATCTATATAATATTATATGTCTGTCTATCCATCTACCTATCCATCTATGATCTATCTTTGTCAAGTTGTCTGTCTCGTTACTAGCTGTAAAAACTATTCCAACTTCAATTAGGCCTGTAATTGCAGTTTCACGGAGAAATTCTATTCAAAACGGCTATTTCACAGTCCCTGTTTCCCCATTTGATAGACAACTTGTTATTCCAACATCTTTATTACCTAGCAATCATTTAAAACAATCCTAGTCTTTTTCAGCATTGTTTGGAGCTAGGCTTAGTATTTTCAGCTGTGAAGTTCTGTTACATTTATCACAGGCAGTGATCACATGCTTTGCCTTTATTCTGTTATATTATACCAAGGTGTATTGTTCAAGCTCCCCCTATGGGAAAATGACAGTGGTCGTGTGCGGTTATATTTGCGGAAGTTGCCATAAATAGTATTCGTGGGATATCCCATGGCCACCAGGCCTGTTTTGTGGTGGCTGGGAAACAGGCTATAGTATGCTCACCAAAGGGCAGACTGAGGTTCAAATTTAATCAAGAGATGGCTCTGTGGTCTCCTAAATTCTGATTGGCTGTCAAAGGGAATTCCCTTGTGATGTATGCTGATATGGGTGCACACATAGGTAAGATTGGCCAGACAAGGTTTAATGCGAGTCTAAATGCAGTGTAGTGGTGAAAATCATCTCTAAGTGTACCTGAGAGACTATTATCTCACAGAACTTACAAGAATGTTGTGAAAGGCTGTTCCTTGAGCAATTTTAATCAATTTTCTATATCTGCACTCCACCAGGTGGCACTTGAACCATACACCTTCCTCTCTATCTCTAGAGCTGCTAAGCCATTGTGATCATTCCGCCTGTGCATTTATCTCGGAAGTAGGGCTATCGCAGGATGGCATTCCCACCACAGCTGATTGTGAAATGACTTGGATGTCACCCACCGCAGCTCCAGTATCAAATGAGGTGTGTTCACTCGCAGTACGGAGAGCGGCACCCCAACGCTGCCCTTGTGGTCATGAATTTCCCCCCCAAGAGTGCAAGGTACAATGGTCAGGGGTGCGCTTCATTGCACACTCAGGAGTGTGATTGATGCATGCCCAAGAGAAAGATGTGCTGGAGGTCCACGCACTCAGTCGCACTCTTAAAAGTGGGAAATGTGCCAATAAATATCTGCATCTCATTTGTACAGAGACAAAACTGTTTGGACTGATTTTGGATCTTGCTTTTTTTTTGAGGCGCATGCTGAACTCCCATTGAAAATGAGTCTTCGGTGTTAATTCATATGAAATTTTTCAACCAAAGCAAGAAGTGCAATTAGTTTTAAGAAATCAAAATTGAGACTTCTTTGAATTGAAAGCATTTTGAGTTTATTGCCAACAAAATTCAGTCGCAAGTGATATATATTTCAAATGTAAAAGAAAAACAAGACAGTATCCAAAAGGATTATAATTAAATTTTAGGACGGAGTTGTACAATCAATTGGACGGATTGTATCACAAAAGCACACAGTGAATTTGAGTGAAACATGTATAAGTTGATCACAGTTCAACAATCACAAGATTGAATATATCACTTTTCTGTACATAGCGTACAAAATGCATGAGATCAAAGATTACAGATTTATAAAATAAACACACATTCATCAATAGATCTAGTAGCCTACATGTAACGTCAAATTGTGGAATGGAAACAAAAGTTTGTGAATCAGATTCTAAATAGTGGAATGTACATCAAATTCTCTTATTCTTCTGTCGAACCAATTAAGGACTCTTTAAATCAAACTTATACCCAAAGGTACATTCTTCAAAATTTGCTGGACGAATGCAACAGAAATTGATTTCTGTCCAATATTTTGAGATTCATTCTGGAGCGTACATTAAATCTACTGGCTCTTCAAGAAGAGAGCTGCTCCACACTGCAGCCATTGGCTCTGGTTTCCTCCACTTGGAACGCTGATCATGGTCACGATGTGGTCTCGTTCCGGGCTGTAGTAGACGGGCAGGGAGATGGTGTCTGATGAGTTGTATACATCCGGGGCATCCTGTTTACAAAGAGATGAATAATATTAAAGAGTGAAAATTGTTCAACAAGGGGAAATTTTTCGTTGTACAATATATGGGAGGGGTTTTTGCTGGATATATAAGATGAGCATAATTGGGCAACAATGACAGACTTGTGTCCAAGGAATCTACCAGGCTATTCTCCGTCAAATTGATACAAGACAATTAAAATACATGGTTGTAGCAGTATGATAAAGGTGACGCTTCTGGGTTCTCTTTCTCAACTTACTACATACCATTTTAGTATCATCAAACTAGTGATCATTGTTAAAATGGCACAAGACAAGTTGAAAAGTGCAAGACTTATCCTAATCAAAAGACCTTAAATAATTATAATAGCAAAATTCTTTCAAAATTACCTTTGGAATCCAAGCAATCACACAAGGTGGAATGGAGGACACAATCGGAGAATCACTCTGGTTCTCGGAGAGACTGTTTCCGTCAAAAGTGCATCCTTCCAATTGGAGACCTCCAAGTTTAACGGGCAGTTTGGCCCCTGTCACTCCTCCCCTCCAACTGCAGGCAAATTTCAGGCTGTCCATGGCGCAACCTTGGGCTCTGAAGAGGAAAAATTAAATTATTATTTAGCAAGAAATTTCAGTAGGGAGTGGAATCGCTCGGGAGGTTGCTGTTTTAACGACATAAGTTCGCATTAAGATGCCATATAAGTTTACATTGTCTCATTTTTAAACCAGCTGAAATTGGCAATCATTCTCAGAACATCAATTTATATCTACAAACACAGTCAGAGGTCACTGAAAATTTGATTTTACCCTTTATTGTACATTTAAATTAGTGTTTACCTCAGCAATTTATTTTTGGTCAGAAAACAAACAGATGAATTAGTGCATAAACGTAATTACCTAGCAGTTTGCTGTCTCAGTGCATTCAGGAATGTATCAGGATGGAACAGTTCACCAAGCTCCAGTGTCTCGGAGAGCAGAGATCCTCTCTCAGCCTTCTCCACCCAGTTTTGGATGGCTATGGTGCGCGAGACCAAACCTCGCAAGTACTGAAGAGGGTCCTCAGGGCCATCCCATTTGGACAACCATGATAGAGGAGTCTGCAAGAAAAGTGACACAGATTTAGACTAGACGTAATCTGTCCTATAGGAGGACTAGAGATCGCCATTATTTTATGTGTAGGCCTAATATGCCTGAATATTTATCCATTTGTCTGTAGTGTAATGCACGGTCCAAGCTGTCAGATCATTGATTGCCATCCTTGATTGCGCTCATTGATTGCGCCCATTGATTTAGTTTATTGGTTTCGCTCATTGATTGCACTCATTGATTGCACTCATTGATTGTTATTCATTGATTGCGCTCATTGATTGCCAAGCAGTGCCTGGCCAAATGACATGAAATCCCCAAATTAAACGAACGTAGCGAAGTTTGATGGGGATTCTGTTGAGTTTGCCGAAGCAAACTAGGATTTATACGAGATTGCGCACTGCACATGCACGTGGACGGTTAAGGAGCCACTCCTCACGTCATGAGTGGCCAGTAATTTGGAGGCCCGCCTGCCCCTCTTCCTGATCTCTGGGAGGCGGAGGCCAAGCAATCATCGTAGAGTACATATTTTAGTCTCATTGACAAACGCCCTAAGATTCCACCTTCTTTGACACTGTTTGACATGATTGGGGAGGTGGGTGGGCGTATAAATCCTAGTTTAATAATAATAATAATAATAATAAAAATCTTTATTTAAGGTCACAGTTAAAAACAAACAACATTAGCACAAGTGCTATTATGTGACAGAATAAAACAATCAAAACTAATAACAACAAATAAAACAATACTATTCATCACAGTAACATTCAACTAACAATATCACAGGTTACATATAGAACATGAGCAAGCAGGCCCTTCCCATGTCCTCAATAAATCTTTGAATGTATGTAAATCTGTACATTTTTTAATATTATTAGGCATTAAATTCCATAAATGCGAGCCATAGTAAGAAAACGATCTTTTTCCATATTGAATTGTATTGAAACGTGGTATAGCTAATATAGATGGATCTCTTAAGCTTTGTACATTATCTTTTTTTGTGAATATTTCATTCAAGAATGATGGATTTAATTTGTATAAACATTTAAATACTTCAATTGCTATAGTCTTTAGTCTGTTGAGGTGTAAAGTCTTGAAACCGCTTTTTCGTAGCAGCTCATAATAGGGGCTTTTAGAATCATTAAGTAAAAATCTTAATGCACGTTCTTGGATTTTCTCTACATTTTTCAATGATGTTTTACTGCAAAAGTTCCATACCACAGGACAAAAATTGAAGTTTGACAAGATAAACGTCTTGAAAAGAATTTCTTTCTCTTTACGACTGAGTAAACGCTTGAATCTCATTAGGATCTTGAGTTGTCTTGCTGCCTTTTTGCATAAATTTTAAGGTTAAGCGAGGACTTACCTGTCTGATGGTTGACCTGGATTTTACTGAGCTTAATTGTGTCACTTGGTATCACATGAGATGACGTCACGCGGCATCCCAGAATTCAGTCTTTAGAGTCCAGGTCGAAGGAGTCAGAGCCTAACCCAAGGGATGGGCAGGGAGGGCATGTGATACCAAGTGACACAATTAAGCTCAGTAAAATCAAGGTCAACCATCGGACAGGTAAGTCCTCGCTTAACCTTAAATTTTACTTCGCAAGTTAATTGTGTCACTTCCGGTATCCCATGAGAATTCAGAGACTGACTCCTTCACCTGGAAGAGTTCAAACCATGGCCTGGAATGGTGTAAGGTCCAGGGTTGGTATATAGCTCTTCTCTCCCCCCCCCTTTTTTACAGAAACAAAGTCCGGTTTTCAAAATGAAAGTTTAATAGAAAAGTAAATAACAGTTACATCTTCATGACAATAGACTTCAAACCGGTAGAAGTTAAACTAGTAAACCTTTAGGACTAGTGATACGAACCGTAACCCAATAACAGTCAAAGACTAGTTAAGTACTAATACGTGTGTAATACTGACTCTAGGACTAGTTAAAACCTAAGTAACACATTATGTTCAGCACAGTGGTATATTTGAACAATATCTGGAGTATAATAAAATGCACAATGTCTATGAAAGTCAATGAAATTTAAAGTCTGTTCAGCACAGCTGACGCGATGACACCTTGGTTTAGCACCGGTTTTTGGTAGTATTTGGTAAAAGTTGAGGCCGAGGCCCAGCCGATGGCATTCACAATAGTTTTTAGCTGAAGTGTGGTCGCTGCCGTACTAGCGGCCGCTGATCGGATGGAGTGGGGGGCAAAAATTGTTATATCAATTCCTGCCGCTACCATCAGTTGGCGGACCCAGCGCCGGAGTGTGTCCCTGGAAGCTGGTCGGAACGGGGTTCGTGATGTCAGGAATAGTTGGGTAGCAGTACCTCGAATGTCCAGAGTGCGCCGAAGGTAGGCACATAGGGCAGTATGAACACACAGGCGTCGGTCGGGGGCATATGCCTTAAAGACTATTTCTGCTACGTGAGAGCCCGGCCTTGACGTTTTGGTCAGGTCTCCAATTTGGAACGTGGCTTTTGACGGGGATAGAGCCATGTTCCTAGTGTCTAAGAGATGCAGGGTTTGACTGCGCTGGCCTGACAGCAGCAGCATTAACAGAGCCAATTTCCTTGAAAGTTGAAGTAAGGTCAAACGTTTATTTGGCCCCATTGTTTTTATGTGCTCCAACACAATATTCGGATCCCATGTGGTGTTATATCTGGGTAGGGCTGGTCTTTTTTGGAACACACTCTTGAGAAAGCGACGTACAAGGGGATGTTGACCAGCAGGCTGGCCATTGATAGAGGCAACAGCAGAAATGGCTGATCTGATAGTGTTCATTGAGCTGTAGCCAAATCCAGAGTTGTCTTTCTTCCCGTGCTGGAAGGCCTCGAATAAGAACTGGAGTAGGACCTTCACAGATGGTAGAAACGGATCAGTTTCCTGCCGGACACAAAATGAGACCCATCTTTGGAGATGAGCCCCATACTGCTTGTGGGTCCCTTCCCGCCAAGAGCCGAGGAGAAATTGGGCAACTTCTGGCGAAAGTTGGAGATGTTGGAGGGATTCCCGGATAACGGTAGAGCTGCCAGAACGAGTTTCTGGCCCAGCGGGTGTGGTCTGGACGGATCCTGAGGCAGAGTCAGGCAATGTTTCGGGAGTAGGTAAGGGGTGTCCGCCAGTAATTGTAGGGCCCTCGGGAACCACGGTCTGGTTGGCCAGAGGGGTGCGATAAGTAGTAGGTTGGCCTTGTCGATTTGAAGTTTCTGCAGTATCCGTCCGATCAAGCTGAAAGGAGGGAAAGCATAGTGGTAAGTAAAATTCCATTGAACTGAGAACGCATCAGTGGCCCGAGCTTTCGGGTCAGGCCTCCAAGCAATATAACAGCGTAACTGAGCGTTAATTCTTGAGGCAAATAAGTCAACATTAAGGTCTGGAAACACAGTGCACAATTCATGAAAGATTTGGGGTTTAATCATCCACTCAGTATCCACATTAAAGGACCTAGATGCAGCATCTGCATCAACATTGTCTACTCCTCGGATGTGAGAAGCCGAAAGGGAAATGCATCTGGAGGAGGCCCAGGTAAAGATCTCTTCAGTCAGAGTTAATAATTGTAATTTTGTGCTGCTACATCTCTCAATGCAAGCCACAGTAGTAGTGTTATCCGATCTGATATGAATGTGGCTGTTTGAAAAGTCATTGCAAAGGGCCTGGAGTCCAAATAGCACAGCTTTTAATTCCAGTAAGTTTATGTGTGCCTCCTCAGAGGTAGCCCACTGCCCACCAGTAGTGGTAGATCCCAATTTGGCGCCCCAGCCTAAAAGGGAGGCATCAGTGAAAAGTTCGTGCTCAGGTTCAAGATGAACCAAAGACTTAAACTGGAGATGAATGTTCTCCAGCCACCAACCAATGTCACTACGTTCCCTAGCCTGTAAAGTAATCCTTGCATCAAAATTGCCTTTGTATTGAACCAAATGTCTATTCTTGACAATTTCAACATATTTGTAGCGGAGAGGGGCCAAAGGGACAGCTGGACCCGCTGCTACGGCATTCCCAATAAAGGAAGCCAAGTCACGAATTGTCACTCTGGTCGAGCTAAGTAAATTCCTGGCAATATCCTTAATTTTCTGTTGTTTCCGTACAGTAAGGGACACTGTCATAGTTCTAGAATTGATCACAAACCCCAGAAATTCAATTTCTTGGCATGGGGTAAACACAGACTTAGCAGGGTGAACTGTCAGTCCCAGATCATCAAACAGTTTGACAGCATATTGTAAGTGTCTGGTGAGATCAACAGGGGAGTCAGCAATGAAAATACAGTCATCAATGTAACATAAGACTATAATCCCAAGGGAGCGTAAGTGTGCTAAAACAGGCTTTAGGAGTTTGGTAAAGATCCTAGGTGCAGACGTAAGTCCCTGGGGCAGGCAGGTAAACTGATAATGTGTATTGTCCCATATGAACCTAAGCCACCTCCTGTCATCTGAGTTGACAGGTACTGAATAATAAGCATGCTTGAAATCCACAGAGGCGAAATAGCAATTTGGGAAAACGAGCTGAGTAACATCTTTGAATGTATCCATTTTAAAATGTACTTTGTCCAAATGTAAGTTAAGAGTGCTTAAATTCAGAATAACTCTAGAAGAGCCATCAGGTTTAGGTCTAGGGAAAATGTTAGAGTAAAAGGAAGGTTGATCCCTATTGGGACAAACCTCCACAATTTTGTGCTCAATAAATTGAGTCATAGCATCATCCAAACTAGACTGGTCACTGTTTGACAGTTGTAGAGGCCCTGGTAATTTATGCTGAGTGGGAGCTTCCTGAAGGTCAATGACCTTGCCATGAATGACAGAGTTAAGCCAAGGGTCATTTGACAGCTCTTTCCATTTGGACACTGAGTGAATGATTTTACCACCAGCAAAATTGTCAGGGGTATTAATCAAATGAAAGCCCACCTGATTATCCTGGTTTAATACCGCTTCCTGTGTCGGTCTTGGGACTTTTTCCCTAAAAAAGGCTTCCCAGTTTTGCCCTTTCCGTTGCTCGAATTGTTGGCATAGGGAGCGGAAGGCGGCTTGTCGAAGCGTCGAGGGGGCCACTTGAAGTCGTTAGAAGCATTAGGCTTTCGACTGAACCTTTTGAATTGCTTCCCGAAGCTGGATCCGAAGCTGGATCCGGAGCTGGGGCCAGAGCCCAAGGTGCGTACTTTCCCAAGCTCATCACATTTCTTCGTCACATCAAACGGGAACAGTTCATCAGTACCGACAGGGGAGTCCCATTTGCATAGGGTTGTAAGGGCTTGCTCACGAACATGCATACGGACGATTTCCTTCCTTGTCTGGTTGATGTAGTTGAAGGAAGCAGCCAGAATAAGGATGGAGGAATTCACTGACTTCGAGTACTGCTTGACAGACTTCCCACTTCAGCAACCAGCTGGGCCAAAGGTACAATAGCTTTGGAAATCATCCCAAGAGTACGGGAGAGGTGAGAATCCAGCAGCTTGCCATTATTTGTCATGGCCTTAGTAATGTCAGAGTTCGTCTGTGGAACTGCCAGATTAGGGACATTGGCAGGGATTTTGACAGCTTGAATCATGGGCTTGAGCACAGAGTCATTGGGCTTACTCCTGAGACTGTCATTCAGAATCGCTGCATAACTAGGGACGTCACTAAAACAGAATTTGATGTCACAAAAAGTTTCATAAATCTGTGTGCAGAAAATCACCAGTCTGAGAGAGAGGGTTGTGCAATAAGTGTTTTGTGTGCTATGGTGCGAGTTTTCTGACTAAGTTTTCCACCGAAATGCGTGTTAGAGGTTCAGGACTGCCTGTCAATACAAGTTTCCAATTGGTATTATGGGCCATTGCTTAGATTCAATAACCTAAACTCAGCATTACACTTTGCATGCTTCAAAAACATAGATATATCAATGGTGACTTTATGAAATAGTTCGGTGACTTTAAGTAATATATTTAAGCTTCTTCCTGAGAAATATTATTAAAATCTGCATGTGAGAACAATATGCAATTTCCTGAGGAAATTCTTAAAGTGAAGAATTTGGTGCATGAGTCCACCTTAAAGGGTTGCATAGGCCTATACAAACATTTTTTTCAAAAATTCTACAACTGAAATTCACTGTTTGGTGTTTCACCGCTATATTATTTTGCATACTTTTTTGGTTTCTGCAAAGTTTAAAAATGTGCAAAATTGCTGAAGAGGTCTCATTTTCCCTTTTAAAATTAATGTTTAATATTCTGTGGCTTTAAGTTACCATATCTAGAGTTATACTTAAGCTAGACATACCAAATAAGTGGTAAATGAAAATAGCACCAACATACTACAATTTGGTTTCAAACACATGTAAATACAGACACTTAAATTTTTTTTGTGACGTCCCTAGCATAAGCATCATGCAGAGGTTCACCTTTCTCCTCCTTAGAGGCAAATCCACCAGAAAACTCGGCAATCGCCTTGGCCAAATCAAAGTCATTGTCATTGTTTTCATCATCATCTGGTCCACCTTGTTGTGCAAAGATGGCCGACAGGTTGTCCATCATGCCCATTGGGTCATGACGGTCGCCGTCATGGCCCGGTTCATCCTCATCATGGTCACTGTCAGACATGTCATGATCTGCACTCTTGTCCAAACTGTTGATTTTCTCAACCATAGTGCCAAACATTGCATACAGTTCATCCAACCGTCTGTCACTGGTGTCAGAACTGGTCCCAGGGAGAGCGTCGTCTCGTGGGGTGTCACGTGTGGACCCCGTAGGAACCGGGTTCTCCGGGACTCCTTGGAGTCTCGGTCATGTCTATCGGATTTTTTACTTCTCCGAGACTTCTCCCGATGTGGACTACGCTCCCGTGGGAGGTGTCTGGTGCGCTCGGCGTCCTCCTTGGAGGAGCCACGTTCTCCGTGCCCGCCCATGGGTCGTGCACAACGTCGCAAATTGTCTCAAAGTTCGGCTCTAACTTCGCCAAAACGAAGCGTCAACTTGTTCCAGAGATGTTCCTCGAAGTATTCCGACGGTTAGGAGTTAATAAATCTGAAGAATAATCCGTATAAAGCGATTTGAAAAGGGGAGATTTACAAGCGTGAAGACTGCGTCTGGAAACGCGCGGCGAACTGAATTCTGGGATGCCGCGTGACGTCATCTCATGGGATACCGGAAGTGACACAATTAACTTGCGAAGTAAAATAGATACATGTGAGTCAAGATTTAATTTGTTGTCAATTTTGACTCCTAGTAATAAGACTTCGTTACTTATTTCTATGGGAATGTCATTTATTTCTATGTAGCTGGGGACGGTGATATTATAATGACTGGGCTTTAAAAACATTGACTGGAATTTGTTTGGGTTTGCTTGCATAAAGTTGTCTGAAAACCATTTAATGGCATTTTGTGAATCTTGGATAAGTATATTTGAAACTATATCAAAGGAGTCAGCCCTGGCACATAAAGAATTATCATCTGCATAATTAAATAATTCTGCATGTTTTATATTCATAAAAAGATCGTTGATGAATATATTGAATAGGAGAGGTCCTAAACATGACCCTTGTGGTATTCCTCTATTTACAATTTTCCATGTGCTTCTTTTGTCCCTAATTTTCACTCTTTGCATTCTATTCGTTAAATAGCTTAACATAAATTCACAAGCTTTGGTCGAAAAACCATAACTATGTAGCTTTGCAATCAACAGATCATGCGGGATGGCATCGAATGCTTTAGAGAGATCCATTAGGATCATCCCTACTACATGCTTTTGATCAAGGGCCTTTTTCCAGCTATCAATTGCTGCTGTGAGAACTTGGCTACAGCCATGCCCTTTTCTGTATGCCCCAAGATGGCTATTAAAAAGAGGTGCCATGAAGTTTTCTATCTGTTTAGCTATGACAGCTTCAAAAAGCTTTGGAAATATTCCTATTATGTTAATTGGTCTGTAGTTGTCCTTTATCATAAAATCTTTCTTTTTGAATATTGGGGAGACCTCACTTTTCTTCATATCATCAGGATATTGACAATGATGCAGTGAGTAATTTATAAAATTTGCCATTGGATGGGCAAGTTCATTGTGGCACATCTGAACAGTCTTAGGTGGAATACTGTCAAAGCCAGCAGGTTTGCTTCTATTTATACTTTTCAGCTGCGTACATATATCTTTCACAGTTACAGGCTTAAAATTGAACTGTGGTCTGTTTTCTGGTTTGACATTATTAGCAATTGACACAATACTAGGATGATCACTGTGAAAAGCCAAACAATCACATAAGTTATTACAGTTTGAGAGTATTCTATCTGTTATTCCAATGTCATTTGCAATATTAATAAAGTACTCATTAAATATCTCACAAACACTTTCAGGGTCGCTAACAACATTATCATTGTCATTTAAGATGATATTTCCTTTAGCATTCACTCCTTTTTCGTTGAAGAATGGTTTAACAGTAGACCAAAAATTCTTTGGTGAACTTGAGATTTTACATTGTTTCATGAAATACTGTTTGATTGCATTCCGTCTCATGCGTGTGACAATGTTTCTCTGTTTCCTATATAACTCCCAATTGGTCTGTTTCCGGTTTTTATGGTAAAGATTCTTTAGATGATTTCTTTTGTACATTGCTTTCATGAGTTCTGAGTACATGTAAGGTATTTTCTCACTCCTCACAACTTTAGTTTTAAGCGGTGCATGCTCATCCAACACTGATGTGTACATTTTTGAAAACATCCAAAATTGGTCATCAACATTATCAAATATGTTATGAATATACAGTGGTATGCCTTCAACATCTTTCTTGAAATTACGTTCATCAAAGTTCTTAAATGATCTGTATTGAACTTTATGGGGCTTAGTCAGTGGGAAACTATGTTTTAAAATACAACCAACAAGATTATGAAAATCACTTGATCCACATGTAACATTGAAAGGATTACAGAGTTTGTTACTGTTTGATACAATTACGGGATCTATAAGAGTTCCTTTCTCACTTTTGAAACAAGTAGGTGTTGTTATCAAGTTTTTTAGATCATACATAGCACATAGTTGTTGCTCAACGACATTGTTGCTTTCAGTCATATCAATGTTAACATCACCAAGTAGAATACTGTCTCTGTTGTTCTCAGTGATACCATCATAGATATCTTTCACATGTCTAATGAATATATCTTTTGGAACATTTGGATTTTTATAAACACATATTAGAGACAACTTACATTTCTTAAAACCAAATTCAATGATAATATTTTCTATGTGACATGAGTCATCATCTATTTCCTGTTGAGCAACTCTGTTATGTGGTATGTCGGACCTTACATATAACATCATACCACCAGATTGAGCTGTTCTGTCTTTTCTATAACATTTATAATTATCACAGTTATACAATGATTGTGAGTACGACTTATCAAGCTTAGTTTCTGTGATACACAAAACATCAATTAGACCATCAGACATAATTTGCTTAAAATATTCAAATTTGTGTTTTATGCTATTAATATTAACATGTGCAAATAATATGTTTTTGGCATTCTTTACTCTTTTACTTTTGAGTACATTGATTAGAGGGTCTTCACAAATTTCATCATTGCCATTTTCACAAGTTGCTTCCTTCACATTTTCGTTGATAGTAATACATTCAGCTACCAAATTGCCACTGTTACACTGGTTTCTTGGGTTTTTACTCTCGAGATTGCTGATTAGACCGTTACTGTCCGTGTCATGCACTACAAATTCCTCATTCAGGTTATCATTATCACATTTTACAGATTCTTCTCTTCCATTGTTTGGATTTTCATTTTCACAATTCTTATTTTTACTATCAATGAAATTTTTATAATCACAATTTACATGACAATTTACATGACTTACGCCTTTACTATTTACAACTTCACAGTTTACACATTCTACACAATCTTCATATGCAAAATTTACAAATTCAGCACTTTTACATTTACATGTATCATTTACATCATTTAATGCAATTTTACAGTCTGTATATACATCTTTTACACCTTCATGATCATGGATGTATTCCTTTACATTTTCACGATTAATAATACTTTTTTTTACATCATTACAATCCACATCATATTCATTTGACTCTTTACAATTCATGGAACTTTCATTTACATTTTCACCATTCTCATTAAGTATTTGATTTTGCGCAATATCAAGGTAAACCTGGCTTACATTTACATTTTCACTGATTTTATACATTAAATGATTATCATTTAATGCCCCACTATTGTGAGTCATTTTATCCCTAAAGGCATATTCATTAAAATCAATTGTATCTGATAAAAATGTTTTTGATAAAATTGTCTTTGTTATAAAAGAATTTGAGATCGGGATCGTTGCAAGTTCACCAGTGACCGGTATGTCCTTTTGGAGAACTGTGACAGTTGAACAAGTCTGTTCGGCCAGTTCTTCTTGGCCAGCACATCAATATGGCCTGTGATGAGGTGCACTGTTGCTGTCATGGCCAACATTTTGCGAACACATTTTGCGTTTGTGTCCTTCACCGTGACAACCAAAGCATCGAATTGGGCTACTGTGTCTGCATTTGCTTACTGTGTGGGATAATTCCCCACAGTTAAAGCAACGAATCTGGTTGTGCGGGTTTGGTCTATGCCGTGCTGCATAGCTATTACTGCGACCTTTCGACATGTTGACATCTTGATGTAAGCCGGACAGGTTCTTTCGGAGGGTCATCAACAGTTGGCCCAAAACGTTTAGGCCGTCTTCTCGCGTCCCACGTCCCCAGAAGGAGTCCCCTGTGTCTTCCACCAGCTTTCTCGTTCCGGTGTTGCGGAGGTAGTCATTAAAAGCCGTGCATTGCTTGGCCTTTTCTCGCAGAATTTGGTACATTATACCTTGGCGCATATTGAGCCATCCCTGGTTTTCATGGACCTTGTCTCCTATCCTTTTGGCCTCTCTTGGCATTCCAACATTCAGGATCTCATTAGCTGCTCGAGGGTTGTTCATTGCAATTGCTTTTCTGTATTGAAAGCTGTGTTCGGAACTTCTGAATTGTATTCCCCAAACTGTAACGGGCGCATCATAAAAGTTACTTAAGGGGGAAGACTCTCCTTTGAATCTGAGTTCATTTCCATCACTCATGCTTTGCATCACCTCAGCTGAGGTAGTGCGTTGATCAAGTCCATTTGGCCTCGATGATTGGGCATTACTTGAGCGAATTCTATTCCAGCCATTTGATTCCTCAGTAAATGCTGGTGTTGACTGTCTGCCATGCCACGTATTTGTTGGGAGATCCTTCATTGCCTTTGCATCATCAGTGAGATGAAGATTCTGCAGTAGCTTTGTCACACCCTGCGAGGAGAGATGCAGTTTATCTGCAGGTGATAACAGACTTTCATCCGTACTATTATCTCTGTACTTGAAGTTTTTATCATGATTGATGAACTTTACATCATTGGTGTTTGCCAGGGTCAGGAGGATTTGGTTTTATACAGCGTGTCAATTTTGGTTTCATGTGGCTGATGATCCAAACGAGGCGTGATGCTACACAAATGCACTGTTTCAGCCCTAGTTTTGGCTTCAAGGAGAAGTTTTTCACATTCCTTGGCGATTTTGTCCTCCGGTTTCTTTGTGGATACATCGTTGGTACCACACACAACATAGATGTTTTTGTACAGTGTCTTTTTTGGGTCGATCTGTTTCAGGCACCTTCGCAGGTCGTTGAACTTTGCCCCACCGTGACTTTCGACCTTAAGGTTTTCAGAAGTGCTTTTCACATCTCGGATAATGCTGTCCCCTAAGAGAAGGTTTCCTGTTGCCACTAGGGGTTCATCGTCCTCATCATCTCCATCGCTCTCTTCATCGGAGTCTGTTGGTGGAGGCATCATCTTCTCCCTCATTTCTTTGGTTCTATGATCAATCGTTTTCAGCAGTGTTTCGCCAGTACGTTGCTCACTGCACATCTGTTCCATCTTTTGGGAGATTTTTTTCAGGGAGTGATTTTCATTAACCAATTCATCACACATTTTCTTGGTAATTATGACTTCTGTATTGGTGACATCAAGACATTGCTGTGTTTTCTTCATCTCAGCATTCACCGCATTTAGGGACTGATGGGACTTCTTTATGTCATCCTTCAGCTCATTAACTGTGGAGGTGAGTTGGGAAACCATTGTGATCAGCTGTTTGATGTTTAAGGACATTGACCTGCATGTTGGGCAAGGCCAAAAATGGCGCTGTGTTTCACTGTCAATATCCACACATTCATTGCTTCGGCAAACTCAACAGAATCCCCATCAAACTTCGCTACGTTCGTTTAATTTGGGGATTCTATTTCGTTTACCTTCGCAAACGGATTCATACGAGATTGCGCACTGCGCATGCCCGTGAACGGCGCATGCGCCACTCCTCACAGTTTGTAGCTTACTGGCTACGAATGACAATACATTGGTGCATCTTACTGTGGTAACACAACGAATGCCACGCCTTGGCCATAGCCCTGTATAGGAGTTTGTCTTAGTACCAAGCAATTGTGATGCTTCCAGTTCATGTGTCAATTTACATAAGCCCATCAATGGGCACTTGTGCCCTGTTTGGCATCTGATGTTACTGCAACTCTTATAAATATGGTGTTTGGTTGGACCTACTTAGCATAGTTGTCAGAGGCTTATTAACAAGAAAACTTGTAGTTCATCAATTATCCTGTATTGGCCCACCACAGTACCACTGATGTGGCTTTCTGTAACTGAGAAACACTGACTCATCTCATGCTTGCACGTAATTGTGACAAGACATCAGCCTAACTTCTTAATCAATGTACAATTGTACACAGGCTTTGCCCTTAAGTGTTGCCAAATTTTTGCCAGGCAGACTGTTCCTCAATAGCTTATTACAGCCACACAATATAACAACAATTGTGTATCACAGAATCTGTTTTTTAAACATGTAAAATATGTTCTATCTAATGTCAGTCTGGGCATGCCATCAATTGCTCTACGCACTAGCATTTCAAAAGTGATCCTTAGAAGTTTCAGGTGTCAATACAAGAGACATGACCCCTGTGTCCATATGTCTTACAGGACTTAGGCATTCATTAAACAAGGATTCCTATCTGGAAACCAATAACCACTTGGTGACATCTTATTGTAGTCAAGCTACAGCGTACACAATAGTTGCTCAAGGCCCATCTTGGCTATAGCACTGCAGCATTACATGACTCACCAGGAAGACCGGCATATCAACCACCGTTGCCTGTCAGTAATCACTTTGTTTTGTTTCTAGAGATGTGTGTCATTATAATTGCACGGTGTGACCAGCCCTTTCAAACATGATGTTTCTTGTCTGGAGCCTTTCCCAGAACTTGCAGGTCATAGGCTAACCTTCCGCTGCCTATAAAGCAGGAGGCGGTTGTGCGAGGAAAAGGTCACATATTTTTTGAAAACCAAACCGTGCGCACGGTGAAAGTGGGATATATCAACCATAAATTTTTTGGGCCACAACATTGGAAATGCCAAAATTTTTTCCCTTCAATCTTGGTCTGGCCCTACGAGCTTTTTATTAAGCCAGATGGCAAACAGCCCACTCTGGATGTGCCAAACATTGCTACAGTTTGGTTGACCTTAACATGATTATCGCCATGTCAAGATTTGCAATCTGTATCAATGTTTACAAACCAAGGATAAACCAGGACGCTCACTGAGACTGCACCAAGAAAAACTTTCATTCACAGATCACGACAGACTGATTGGCAGCTCATATATGAAAATATATTTAGGAGCATATCTTGGTTTTGTGAGCCTTGATCAACAACATCTGCTCTTCCACTGTGGAAGGTGAAAAGTTTTATATATATATATAACGTCAGAACCATCGACATCATCTCCCAGGCATTGGCCTTGGGTTAGGCCTCCATCCTTCCAAATATAATTTCTGCAGTAACCTTCTGCAGAGACGGCACATATAACACCCTACATTCCAATGAATTTCATTCCACTATTGGATTGGTTTGCCTCCATGAATCTGCTAGACATTGCCTGAAGAGTTATTCTGTCTGACATGACATTAGGCTACATTACAGTGAAACCACGACGGCCATGCAATGGGATCATAACTGTCATAATTTGCACAAAAAACTTTTGTATTTCACTAGCTCCAGTTTCCATGACACATTGAACCAAACTTCATGCATAGGAAGCATGCCACCACTAAGTCACTGAGTGTGGCGATAGTTGGAATAATTTTCCCCAACATAACAATTCTGGTTTGCATTACCTAGTTAACAATTTCTATGATTTGGTTTGAATGTAGCTTTTTCTACATCACGCCGATTGACATACTGATATAGCATGTCAGCAATTGTATTTACTGCCTTTCGACCTCATAACACTGTCTTGCCACACCTTGGCATCAAATAGTCTAATCCATCGTGTGGACCAATTTAAATCAGTTTATTCTGAATTATAACTTGACGCAGCATGGCACCCACTGGTTTAATCAGTTTCGTAAAAAGATGCTGAGACATATGCTGTATACATTCTATACACTTAATTTCTCCAACGCAATGAATAATATTCAATCATTGGAGTAGCCATTGATCGAGGAAAATGTGTCCTTGATGGCAAGTCTAGCCAAGTAACATTGACTTATAATACACATTAATGTGGTTTTGAGCATGTCCACATCTGTCAAACTTGTGATGAACGCGTCATTCATTCATTGCCTGAACATAATGATACTTCTGCCACCATATTTTATGGATCTGGTGAGTGACTGCATATATTCAACTGAGTCTTGACTGGACTCCAGATAACACTCTTAGTCAATTGTGGTCTGACATTAAGATCAGAATATTCCACTTCAGTGTCTGACTGTTAATGAATTTAAAATGAGGAGGACGCGGCACTGCGTCTGTGTTGGAGTTATAAGTAGTCCTGTCTCACACCCCAAATGGGTTCTAGGCATTCCAGAACCAGGGCATATTGCCCAATTCTCCCCTTCAGAAGAAAGTGTACTATTTCATCAATACCTGCACTTTGTAAGGTATTCAGCGGGTTTTGGTGCATTAATAGCAGAGATTGGTGAAGTTATTGCTACTCTTGACACAGCACATCAGAGCTGGTTACACCATCTTCGAACTAGCTGTTATACTCCTATTTGAGCTATTTGCACAAGCTGAAACTTGTTGCGGGAAATATTTGTCCCGGTCTTGACACCACCATTTTGGCAAGCTCTCCTCTGATTGAGGATGATATGCCAGCAGCCCGCTAATGACACCCGTTATGTCTTAAGACCAAAGTGAGAAGGTGAGTCCAATATTATTACCGCACGCCTCGTTGCTGTATACCGCCAACACCACAAATGGTCTATTTGTTTGAAACAAACAACCATGACCCATGGACACAACAGGCTTCATCCGATAATTCTCATGTTAGCCCATTTTGAACGTCACAGGACCAACTGGCATTCATCAGTGACATGTCCATCTCTTATCTTACACCCAAATGTGTAACTTCAATCAACAGCCACACTCAGTAAAAAGCATTTTTTACTTTTAAAACAATCATGATTCCGTCATGATTCATGGTGTAGCTTTGTCACTGCTGTGCATCATGTTGCAAAGATTTGCTTTGATTTGTCAGCCACTATGTGAAATGGCAACTTGTTACATAAGATTTCTAAGTTGCCTGGTCTATTTCTGTCAAAGGGCATAATAGACTGACTTGTGACCCTTGGTCCAAACAACCTTTTGGAGCGAGTAATTTTACTTGACACTTTACAAGTTTATTCAGTAATAGCATTTCAGTGTACACTATTATTTTCAACTCTGTCATATTATTTAGGAATATTCCTCTTTGGCCTCCGTGAGGCTCTCCATTTCTGAAAGACGCATGTCAAACATTCATAAATGGCTTCATGGTCTGATCACTGTCATAACATAGGCCTAAGCCTCCCTGTACTAACTTGTATACATTATGTACAGAAAAGAAACAATGCATTCTCAACCATTGATTTCACAATCATCAACACTGGCATGTAGCCATCACCTCCTTGTAAACAGAAAAGTGACTGCAGTTGAACTGTGACTGCAGCAGGACTTGTGTCCAGAAATACAACAGTACCAAGTCTTTGCAGTGTTGTACAGGAGAAAAACACTAATTAAGAGAAATACTTATTTCTCTGTTGGACATGTAGTCATCAAAGGTCCATAACTGAAGACAACTTGCCTTCTCATTCTCAATATTTTTGGGTCTTTGTTAGACCATTGGAACCACCAACTCAAGTCTGCCGTGCAGACACATGTCATTACGAAGGTCTTTATGCTGTTAAAACGCTAGAAAACCATTTGTATGCATCTATATGCATTTATTTTGGCGCGTCGCCATTTTTGACAGGTCACGTTGACCATGTTTGGTGCTCTCTTTTATCGCCCGCCGTGCAGGAAACTTCGTAGTTCTTTAATTTAAACCATGTTTGCCTTCGTAGCAACCATTTCCAGTTCAATATTGAACCTTTTCTGCGATATCCAAGCACACACAAGTGCTGTAACTATCAAATTGTCCACGAGAGAGGAGGAAACGTCCGACCCTCTCGAGTGCAGAAAACGCTGTGAGGAGTGGCGCATGCGCCGTTCACGGGCATGCGCAGTGCGCAATCTCGTATGAATCCGTTTGCGAAGGTAAACGAAATAGAATTGTATGTGTGCACAACATTTTGTGTGCACGTCACAACAGGCGGACAACATTTTTCTGCTGACAGGATGAAAACAGAGATCGTCCCATAAATATGGTGATCAATAATCTGGGACTTTATATCCTGTATTTATGCACGCTGGAAGGCTCTTAGGACAGGAAGAGGGCACAGCATTGAGGCAAAGGATGACATGCAATCCAACATAGGTCCAGGACTCCAGGTGATCCAGTCACAACTAGAATTGAGACCAGAACCCAGCGACTGAATGCCCGGAGCAAAATGCAGAGATGATCTTCATCTTGCTTTACCTTATACAAAATAATATCCGAGCATCTCAAAGACGTACCTCTTGATTCATTAGTGCAGCAGCCAAATTAGAGACCTCGTTGGTCAGCAGCTGAGTCCCTCGGATGACCTTGCTCAAAGCTGCCAATGTACCATGGATGCTCTGGACCAGTTTGATGGCGTTGTACCTTTCTAGTTGAATGAAGGACACCACAGGTTGGTCGCCCTGCTTTTCGCTAGGGAGGGACACTTTGGACTGGATCAAGTTGGATCCCTGCAAGAAATATTGAAGGATAAACATGTTGTTTATTGATTATGGATTATAAGATATTTGGCTAGATTTTAGTTTAAAATTCAAGGAGACAATTGTCAAACAGAACTTAGAGGAGTCTTGGATAATGATGAATGCATTCTGTTATGATGTACAACATAGTGTCTTATTTGGCTTTACGAACAAAATATTATTCAGACTTACAATATTACATGAATTCAAGTCAACGGTAAATGTGCACATCACTCCTGAAAAGGGTTAAATGCAGTTTTAACATTTTTAGTGTTCTGATTTAATCTTACAAAGGCCAACTCACCTGGTTCAGTTTCTTCCACAGGTTGAGAACAGGACTAAGCTCATTGGACCACACGTCTTTGTCAAATTTGGTCGCCTTGATGTCGGCTCTCTTCAGGACGCGCAGCTGAGATATCACATTGTTGCTGATGATGCGTTGTGAGGAACGCTCTATATTCTCCGGCAGACCAAAGTAGGCAGGCTTGTCAAACTCTGGCAGGCTCTCTATAGCATCAATGTGATCCTAAAAAAAGAGACATTAGATTTTTTTTCAGTCACAAAGTTAAGTTAGTTTACTCCAAAAAATACTGTGATGTGTCACCTACAATATGTCTTTGGAGTCTCTGGTACAACCTCCTTCCATTCAATTTTATGGAAATTGAGACATTTTCTACTTCACATTTTCATCAGTGAATGCAAAATTAACTTACCCTAATTGAAGTGGATGAGGGCATCTTCAGTGGTCCAAGTTTCTTTCCTCGGGCCGATTCCGAGATGACAGAAGAGTCAAAGATCTGTTTCAAGTAGGAAACTAACACTCGGACGTCAAACACATTGTCCACTCGCCCTCCGTAAATGGCAAATTCAGCCAAGCCATGGATGTAGTCCCACTGCATGTTGCCTTTCCCTGCAAAAGATATCATCATGTATCAAAAACCTCAACAAGACAATTTCATCACTCGTGCTTTGGTATCAGGAAAGGGGCTGTCGTAAATAACTAGTGGAACTCGAAAACACGACAATTTCATTGATATTTATTGAGAAAATAGTCGGTGCGACGATTGGCGCTTTCAGTTTAGAAGGGACCGAGGCTAAAAACAGACTTCCAAGGAAACATACTTAAAAAATTAAAAATATGCAATGACTTCATAAATGTTGTCTATTTAAAAGATGAACTGCTATAGACAACCCTTATAATGATGAAAAGATCTGTTAGCTTCTGATTGTGACTTCAACACTCCAACACCGTATCATTATTAGATCATATCTACTGGAGTCAGTAATATTTGTTAAGGGGAGGTATGGGTGAGAAATACCCCAAAAATATGTAAGCTTCACATATTTAGTTTATGGCACATCTTTGACCAACACCAACTCAGGCAGCTAGTTCAAGCTTCAATTATATTAAAATATGTCTCTATCATCACTTAAAGCCATGTCAAATACCAAATCATCGCCAAATTTTAGTGAGTAAATAGTGGCGTTGTGTCACTTCAAAGATGTCCACACAAAAAAGTAGTAACCATGGCAACATGGAATTTACTGTGGTGAAACATAACAATGATAACTAAATTATTGCAAAATTTTGTACCTGTAGCTTCATTAGATTTGGAGAAATAGCCACAAATATTTTATCTAGTGGTCAATTGCATGAAATGACGTTAACGTCACGTTTTTGCCATTTTCTGCAACATGTAAAAATCAACTTTTACCCTGTACGGGATGTGAAAAATCTTGACAACCGTTTGTCGTAGGAACCTGTGGGATACATCATCGGAATCCTCGAAAAGTTGACTTGAAAATTACAGACCAGATTTTTGAAATTTTTTTTTTTTGCAAAATTATATGACATCGTAGCGATGGAAACGAGAAATTTTTCAATAAAAATGACTTTTGACTACTCTACCCTAATTTCTGACACTATGAAAAGAAATATCAAAAATCCGCTCTGTAATTTTCTGCGTTTTGCCTGTCTTCATTTATAAATTTTTTCAAAATTTTTCTATCATGTCTGTAACATCAGAAATTTCACATCCCGTGAGCAGTAAAAATCAGCCATTTTTCGCCTTTTAAACTGGTTACCATGGCAACCATTCATCATAACAATGCAAAATGACCTGAAATCATCTAATTTAACTAAAACCTAACTTTTTATACCAAACTTTGTTCATTAAACTTAAAATTGCAGAAAAGTGCCCTTCTCACCCATACCTCCCCTTAACACATGGACATCAACCATGAACCACACACTATACTGCAATTCAGGGACATAAGCTTGTGACATTTCAAAATTGTAAAAGTGAAATTAGTACTAGGTCCTATAGAGAATTCTGTTTGGACACCTTCACCGCTTCATTAGTCAGATCATCACACAGTTAGTATCAAACCCTATTAATTCAGATTCCTTGTCATACTCACATTCAGTAGCTGTAAATTACGTCAATCAATTTCAATTACTTTATTGTGATAATGACATCTATTTCAAATTACAACAGCATTCAGAGTTCCATTAGACTCCGAAAATCAATTTCTATAATTATAAACATTCTAAGCTTTCAATAGGCTAGGCTATATTGTATCTCTCTTACCAGCTTTCTTGCACAGCCTATCGATGGTAACTGCTCCAGCTCTCAAGTCGGCAAAACTGAACTCGTAAAACTTGGTCCATCCCTGAGAAAGAAATAATTTTCATCATAATAATTTCTCAACAAAATATGCTATGGACAAAAATTCAAAACCATAAGCGTACACCAAAGCAGATGGACAGATGGATAGCTCACTGGACTCGTTCATACCTGTGGAATGTAGTTGCGGCGTTCTTGCACAACAGCATGGAACCAAGCCAGAGCGAACAGCGACAGAGAACGCAAGACATCGCCACCCTGTCCCACGTACTCCTGACTCCAAGATTCGTACGTTCGGAGCATGTTCTTTTTGACACCAGGGGGAGCCTATGAAAATGAACAAGAGACCAAATAAAGGCACAAGCTTATTAACAAAGTGTCAGCAACAACAGCACTGAAGATCTAGTTTCATTCATCGCTCGCATAATTATTCTTCATTCTCCGTAAAAATAGTAAATAAGGCCGGACAAATTATATTTTTAGCTCCTCAGATTGACCGACCCAACAGATTTTTAGCCTATGAAAAAAATAAAGAGCCTACCCATAATTTGGTTAAAATTGACATTATCAAAAACGAGATTACAGTTCTTTTTTCGTTCTACTGACCAACCAAAGAAAGAGTGACTCCAGAAGCTAAAGCAATTTCCGGCCTTTTTCGCATATTCAGTACAACGTTTAGTCAAAACGGATGTATAGTTGCATCGAAGTACCTCGTAAGTTAACTTCAAGCTGGACTGCAGCAAAATTGTGGGAAATTTCGGGTGCACTTCAGCCGTCATCCAGAGACGGAAGTTCTCGTGGGGCTGGAGGGAGTTCAATTCCTGCAAACAAAGTAATACATAATTCACAACTCAAATAATCCTTAAAAAAAGTGAAAAAAGATCAATAGCGTAACACTGAAGACTTAACTTATAATATGAAATTGAAAATTTTCATTATGATATCAATATTACCTTTTCCAAAGTGGGCAACCAAGCTGTGACCAGATGCAAGTTCTTGAGACAGAGCCATTCTCCATTTTGAGAGCATTCCTTCAAATGCTGCATGGCAATCTCAGCCTGTCCTTGACCCATTGCCACCTGACGTACAACAAAAGAAACACAAAATTTAATTGCTGTAAAAAAGACCACAAATTCTGACCCACAAGGTGAAATTAGGACACATGTCTAAGTTTCACGGCCATTTACTTGTAGAGTCAATAACTGATAATCATTCGCCATTGCAACAATTCTGAAATAGGCCAATTTATTCATCATATAAAAAGAACAGCTAATCCCCTCTGAAGCTCCAAAACAAAGTCTGCAGGCACAATTTTCATCCATGGATTACAAACTTGCTATTCATTAAACCATACATTTGAATCTTAAAACATTTCTAAGTCCCACCTGGTGGTATTTGTCAAGGCCAAGAGTGTTCTTAGCGAGGTCTTCCAACTCCTGGGAAGGATCAGCACCAGCCGAGATGATGATCAGAATTGGTTCCGTGGCCTGTGTCTCTGTTTCAAGGAGACGCTTCAAGTTCACGTTAGCTGGGGCCAGCTCCTTCATATCTGCAAGAAAGATGTTATGTTAATGTACATTGATTGTACAGAGTGAAGAAGTCATTTACTTCAGAATCATTTAATAAAGCTGAATTCTCCAAGCACATGACAGTTTCAGATTAAATGGATAAAAGCAAAATATAGCTTAAAAGCTGGTCAGAAACTTTTTTTCACATTTGTTTCTCCCAGAACTTATTTTTTAGTAAGCAGGGACTCAAGAGTTCCAACTAGAATTTGATTCGGGCATAACATTTTTTAGAAATAAGGGCACTTTTCAAAAACTAAAGACATTTTTTTCTTTACATCCAAAAAGAGCATGGCAGACGAGGGTCGGGCATGGCGTGGCGCCATGCTCAATGGCTTAGCTGGAACACTGGCTGGGTAGTATTTCATTGTTTAGCGTTAATAATACAGTTTATCATTCATTTAACCATTGAAACTGGACAATTAAAAACAATGCTCCAAACTGGATTCTACAATGAAGTTTCAAAAAGACTGCAGACTGACGAGAAATCCACATGACTAATCTGCTTGTGCACGCCTTGGTTAACTGCACTCAAGTTCATTCCAATACGACACATGCACTGTATTTTCAGTGGCACACCAAAAGCCTCTAGAAAGTTCGAATATCACTGAAAACCATTACTCACTGAGAGAAGTGCAAGCAAACTGCGCCATAGCCGACTGGAGTCTATCGGGTCTTGTGGCTTGAATCAGGAGAAGTTGTTGGAAAGGACTGATGCGCTTGGAGACGGCTGAAGGGATGTCGTGTTCACACTGACTGCTGCGAGCAAATTGCGACCATGTGCCTGAATCACTGAGCTGGAGATCATTGAACAGTTGAGGGAAAGTGGTCTGGAAAAAGGAAAGGAAGTTAAGTAGTGAAATTCTGTATTCCACATTATGGTTCAGATAATTAGACATAGAGAACATTTCCAATTCAACAGAATGAAAAAAATCAACAAAGACAAAAACTTTAACCCACCTTCAACAAAGCCAGAGCAGGTCCTCGGTCTGGCTCCATCCAGTTGGGCACATCTCGTCCACCAGAGTCCTTGACATCAGCCACGATCATTCCTGTGAAAGCCTCCCATTCCTAGAAAATTAAAATATGAAAATTTAAGAATGAAATACAATTTCTTGAAGCATATGCAAAAACCACATAGAAAAAAAAGAAGAGCTAGAAGGGCAGCTTTTAAACTTTGCAGTGGTGGGTAATCCAAAAATAAAATGATTAAAGTTACCCAGAATGATAAATGATTATGCTAAATATGGATAATTTCCTGTACATTATAACATAAACGTGTGATTATTAATCTTTACAACTAGTTTTTAAAAGTATTTTTTTCATTACATAAATTATTTAGTTATTTCCTTTACTTTTCTTGATAGTGCCTCCCACCTCCAGCACAGCCATCATAGATGACGTCACAATGTCCATTGTTATAAATATATTGTTATAAGTTTACAAATTCTAACAATGGTGATGACGTCATAGAGTTGATAGCAAGCAGACTGAAGATTTTTTTCCGTGCGTACCCGAAATAAATCTAGGGGTCATTTGGTGCATTCAAATGCTCATTAGGACAAGTAAAAATGCTCCAATATCAAAGAAATTTTGCATACCTTATGGTATACCCCCATTACACAAGACAGTGCAAAAATCAGGAAAACTTTGAGTGAAATCCTGACCTATCATTCAGAGCAACTTTAACAATTAACAATTCTTGTAAACCAGAGACATCTGATTTCATATTAAACTCACATTCTCCTTGAAGTAGTCGGGGAACATTCCGTGGACCATGTGAAGAGCGAACATCAAGCGGTCAGCTTTGAACAGAGACCGACAGACGTACTCGTAGACCAGACTTTGAAGAGTCGAGTTGAGGGACTTGATTCTGAAATCTGTGCTTGCTCCATCCTACAATAAGTAAAAGCAAATAGAGTTTGTAGATTTGGTAATTTTTTATTGTTAACCAAATATATCTCCATAAGATACTGACATCGAAGTCCTCGGATATGTCAAATAATTACATTCAGTAAACTGGATGGCTCTTCTTTTTTCAGAAAACTTCTTGTTCTGATGTTTTCGGGGTAAAAATAAGTACTCTTCCACTCATCAGAGACAAATATTAAAAAGATTATAGCAGTTCCTCTGTATTACCACAACACAGCAAGTAAAATTTTGGTTACTTTTGACTCTGAAACAAGTCCCTCACATATGACATTGCAGTTTCCAGGCACATTACTTGAACAAGAGGCACAAAGAAAAAAAATAGATAACACACAGACCTGTTTGAAATCAAGAGCTCTTGCAAACAACCTCAGGAAAGCGGCCAGCGAGAAGCGATACATGTTGTTCAATTTACACAAATCGCTGATGACGAAGTAGAGGGAACTTCCACTTTCTGCCAGGGGTAGGTATGCACTTCTTTCCTGTAACGAAACAGAATTTAATTTCAAATTTGTCATCAATAGGTTGCAAAATACATTTGCACTGATGAACAGATGATTGGGG
Organism: Platynereis dumerilii; assembly: GCA_026936325.1. Classification (NCBI taxonomy): domain Eukaryota; kingdom Metazoa; phylum Annelida; class Polychaeta; order Phyllodocida; family Nereididae; genus Platynereis; species Platynereis dumerilii. Next base: position 9,365,392 of record JAPTHN010000015.1, on the reverse strand, counting down.
CTTTACATCCTGTATCTGTGCACTAGAAGACAAATTAAAACACAAGGAAGAAATAGCAATTAGACTAAGGATGATTTATACAGTGTCAAACAAAGAAGAGTAATATGCCGAGTAGTTCTCCCATACCTTATCAAGAGATGCCTGCAGTTCCTGGGAGTCCACAAGAGACTTAGTAATCGTCATACTGCTCTCTTTCGTCTTGTTCAGCGAATCCAACAACTCTTTGTTCTCCAAGATGTTTCCTGTGGCATTTGCTAATTCCTGTAAAAGAAAATACATCATTTCATGATAAACATTAAGACATTTTAAAAACAGAAAATTTAGATTCAACTTTTTCCATCATGGTCAGTCACACATACACTGGATGCATAAAATATGCCACTAAGACATAAATTGTTGCCTGTGGCATTTGCGAATTCCGTTTTAGGACAAACATTTAGACATTGAATAGAACACTTCGAATCAACGATAAGATTTCTCTTTGTGTTCACATAGAGACTGGATGCTTGAAATATGCTACTGAATTGAAAATGTTGTAATATTGCAATATTCACGTAAGGAAATAGTAATAGACGACAAAATCTAAACAGACCTCCAGCAGAGCATCTTCCAACTTGGCCAGTTCAATCTTCAATTCCTCCTCTTGCTTCAACAGTTTGGATTTCTCAATCTCAAGTTCTGGCTTTTCATGTTGGATGGTGTTGGCCAACAGCTGTAAGAAAGAAACAGAAAATCAAAATTAGAAGAGCAGGAGGATAATAATGCTTTTTGTCCTTAATTTGTTGCTGAGAGCAAGAGTTTAGTCAAAAATTTATTTTCAACAATAAGTTTGTATGTATTTTAGTGGTTCTCAGGCAGCTTTATTTTGTCAGAAGAACATGAACAACAGTGCCATTTGGCCTTACTTTATCTCACAATACTTCTACGGCAAATGCATTGCATATAGCTTCATACCTGACCACTCAGCCCAGCTCTTGTGGTTGTGAAGTTGACCTCGGTGATGACTGAAGCGGCATCAGGAGGGATTTCAGGGCTGGGATTTCTAGTTGTCAAGAAAAGACGGAACTCCTCATTGTAATCAATAACTTTGTCTCCAATTTGGACAACGTAACGAGGACCTGAAAGAATGGAAATGTGCAAAACTGAGGAAACACATTCGAAAATACACTGTAAATTCACAGTTAGGCATGCACTCCATGGAGACAGAGCAATGGTGGGCGCCTGTCAAATTCATGAATGCATCATTCCACACATGGACAGATAGACAGATAGATATGGTAAGTGTAGCCCTATAAGCTTAGCCCAGTTCTAGGCACACATGAGTGTGGACAGATGAGATGGGAGACGCCATATTAGGAATTCTTAATTTGCTTAGCACAGACACTGATACAAAGGGCCGCCAATAAAATGTCTCATCCAAATGATATCAGAAATGTCAGATCCTGGCTATTCCAATGGTAAATGTATCAAGCTGAGGTCTAAAATCAGTTGCAAATGATTTTTACATTTATGTGGAAAACACCATTACCTTGAGAGACCAAATCTCCCCTGAGCAGAGGGTACAAGACAGGCTCCACTCCATCCACTTCTTGGATGATCAACGTCTTTCCAAACCGCACAGCTAACTCCAGGGCAGTCATGAAATTGGCATCCTGAAATTTTTACACAGAAAATAAACATGACAAGCAGCACTTTATATCTTTCTATGACGAGACTGACATATATAGCGTGCCAAAAGATTTTGCTGGTGCAAAAATATATTGCAACTGTTTGATGCTAAGATAAGATCATAACATTTCAGTCCGAAATTTATTTTGTGGATTTACCAATTTAATTCAACTGTACCAACACAACTTCTATAGTTTTTACACACTGCTGGCAGGAGATACTCGTCTTACTTGTATACTTTCAATAGATCTTTCAACGAACCTGCTGATTGACGACCTCCAAGCGATTCTCCTTGAGATGAACCTTCAGCCATTCTGTTGCTCTGGATGAAGGATCCACCAGGAACGGTCTGAGTGCACTCTGTTAAGAAACATAATCATGATAATGAAAGACCATAATGAGAATTAAGAAAATTCTTTTAATTAGAATGTAATTCGAAATAGGACATGAAGATACTTTAGATATTTTTACATTGTCTTTAAGGCAATTTCTGTAAAAAAAAAAAAAAAGAAAGTGATTGAGAAATAAAGCATGTCAGCGATAAACTTATAATATCATACAATTCGAAGGAGGCTTTTTCAAGAAACAGATACAGGCCAGGCATAAAATGTGACAGCTATACGAAAGATTGGAGCAGACTTTTAGATAAGTGAAGGTACAGACTTCTCCATAATTCTAATGACGAGAAACCCATCGACCTCAGATATTCACCTCAAAGGCTAAGGCTCTGCTTGGCCAAGATTGAGAGGCCTGCGGATTTAGGTGACTTTTTGGCATCGAAAGTGATAGCTGTAAGACTGATTGGATGTAAGAAGACTCCAGAAAGAAGTTCCCAGTTTTGAGAGTATTGGTAAAGACTACTGCAACTAGATTTCACTCAAGGATCAAGCTGTTTGTCACTCAAGGTTAAGGAAGAAGTTTTTCATTCAGGATCAAGCTTTTCATTCATGGATATAATAGGCAGAAGGTGTGATGCATTCAAAAGTGACATGCAAAGTCAGACTGTCTTACCCCAGCTTCTAATTTGTTGATCTACACAAATGTTAGTTTAAAATAAAGCAATTAAAACACCAAACAGAATACTGACAGACATTTTGAAGATAACAACAAGACCTACTATTACTATAGAGCTATAATCGTAACATCTACAGAGATTATTTGAAATTAATTTATGATTAGTTTCATCAGTTTACATAAATTTATATATAATTTGAATTAGTAATTAAAAGACAATCAATTACATGTGTAAATTCCATAACAAACAACAAAAGCAATTAGTCAATTTCAACAAGAAGTTAGCACGATAAAATCAGAAAACAACACACTCAGTAATTACTAACATGAAGTATATTTTCAAGTAATTAAAAGAGAACCAAATATTACCAACAATATTTCGAAATATAATGAAGTAATTTACCTGCAATATGACAAGGGCATTTTCCATACTGAGGTCATCAGATGGCAAGCCTTCACCCTTCCAGATCAGCTGTTCACTCTCAGTGCTCAAGAATCTCCGCATATCGAAGCCAGAGACGTTCACGGAAGTCATCCAGTCCTGCAGACACTGGTGACGAACGTCTTCTGGAGCTGACGGCATGTATGTGATGAACCCAGAAGCTAACAATGCACGCATAGGGAGTTCTTCAAGCTCTTTTGAAAGCTCACCAACCTGCGGAGAAAAATGGTGGTAACTTGAAATTCCAGGATCAGTAAAGTAGCTGTGCTCTTAAGTGAGTGACGATCCGCACTTCCATTTAAAGTGGGTGGTAAGGCTTCATAACTATCTTGTATTTTTGCTCTGATTATGCTCAATAGGAGCGGCAAGGACAATGGTAATGAGGTAACGGGCTCTTTTTGCCCAACTTCAATAAGAAATATCCACGTGACATGTATAGTTGCCCAAGGATTGAACCCGGGTCACAGCTGTTGGCTGCCAAGGGTGCTACCACTGAGCAGGGATGGATGGATGATTGGGGCTTTACGTCTTTTATTTATGCACTAAGTAGGCTAATTAGGAAATGAGGAGGACACGTCAATGAGGCGAAGGATGATTGAAACAGCATTCCAACATTGGCCCAGGTGACCCGGCAAGAGCTGGATTCGAACCCTGGACCCAGCGATTGGCAGCCAAGCACGCTACCGCTAGACCAACCCTCCCCCTACTTCAACAAGAAACATCCATGTTACATGTATAGTTGCTCAGGGATTGAACCCAGGTCACAGATGTTGGCAATCCAGTGTACTATCACTGAGCTGGGCCCCAAGTCCCTGTAATACTTGGGATACAAGATATACAATCAGTGCGTCAAAGAATCAAAATAAAAAGACAGTTTACCTGTCCACTCCATCTCTTGTACTCTCCTTCCAACTTCCCAACTAATGACTCAGCAGCTGTGATTGTTTCTTGGGCTTTTTCCAACTCAAGTTTCAATTTTGCTGCCTCAGTTGTGGTCTTCTCAAACTTGTTTCTCAAACTCTCCACTTTGCGATCAACCGTCTCCAAGCCTTTGCTCAATTTTTCCATGCGACTTTCAACTTTCTGGAGATTCCTAGAGAGAAATGGAGAAATGTCTATGAATTGTTTGTCCTATCTTTCTAATTATCATGTTCGAAGGGATTTCCTGACATGATATGTATCAGAATAAATCAGAATAATGACAATTCAAGAAGTAGCCATGGGTATGTGTGAAAAACTGTAAAAGCTTGTGACTAGATCAGACATACTTTTTCAGCTGGTGTTGTTCATTTTCAAGAGGTTCAATCTTTTCCAGGACGTAGGAGTATTGAATGTTGGCCCTCACCCAGCCAGCCAGTGGAGCAGCGGCAGTAGAAGCTCTTTTGGCATTCTGAAAATGATTTAAACAAACAAATCATTAAGTACAGATGTCTGACATGTCACAATACACCACTTGAGCTTACTACAGAAGACCTCACCTTCTCTTCAAACGAAGCCTTGTTCTTCTTCAGCAGTTCCTCCACTCCTTTTCTCATTTCCGGTGAAATCTTACGAGCGTCAAAAGTCTGAATTTCTTCTTTCACACCACGTTTTGCCAAGAAACTGAAAATATACACATGATACATGGTCATACTAAGAAGGTACCGGTATATACCTTGAGCATATTCCAGCAAAACATACTGATGCCATATCAGTATTAGCCTCATTACACATTCACAGGCTTTCGTTAATGATTCAAAAACTTGCTGACTATAATTTAGCAGCTGTATAATTTTGCTCAGTAAAACACAAGGACACACTAACCCCATTCAATCTATGAATTACTGAGATTACTGGACATTAATAGACATTCATAACGGATGAATGATTGGGCCTTTATGTCGTGTATTTATGCACTTGGTAGGCTAATTATGACGGGGGACGACATGGCAATGAGGCAAAGGATGATTGAAACAGGCTCAAACAGCTGTCCAACATGAGTGCAGTTGACTCGACAAGACCTGGATTAGAACCCGGGACCCAGCGAATGGCAGCCTAGCACGCTACCACTGAGCCAACCCTTTCCCCAATAAGCATTCACATATTATCCAATTGATGCTGTACCTCTTCATAGAAACCCAAGATGTATCATAGATGCCCATGAGCCTCAGGACTCCCTCTAGGATGTCTCTGATGACATCAGGAGGAGCGCGAAGAGCTCTGATCTCTCCGAGTGTTTCTGACTTGATGTTGCCAATGGCTTTTTTCGTAGCTTGGACAAGAGGCTCCACTTCAGACATTTCCTTGTCTATCTCAATCTTCCTCTTTTCTAATTCAACGTTTTCCAATGAAGCCTTCTTCTGCAGTTCTTCCATCTCAGATTTTTGAGTGCTGGCATTCTGAAAACGAAAAAGAAAACAAGGGGGTAATGAAGAATGTCGTATCAGAGACAGCGAGTTAGCAACACAAACGACTATGCCTGTACATCTCGGAAACAGGTTTCATTGATCACCATTCCATCCAATCTAAAGTATTGCAGATTCTCATCAAATAGCAGATGTAATTCAATTATGTCACTACAGATTTCAGCCACTAAAAGTAAGGATGGAGCGCGACTACCATCATCACACATCACATGATGCAAACTGAAAGTCCACCAACCTTCATAGTTTCAGTGATTTCACTCAATGAGGCGTCTGCTTCACTCTGTTTCTCAGCGAGGACCTGACTCTTCTCGGCTGCTTTACTCTTCAAGTTGTCCACCAGGTCTTTTGCTTCATTCAGTTTGGAAACACCAGCCTATAATAACACAGGATAAAAACATTAAAATAAACAAGAATCCATGGATTCAAAGGGTGGAAATATGCGAGGGGGTTCGCATTGGCTGCAGGAACAAACTTTGGCCATTCATGAATTATTACACAGTATTTCCGGTTATAGGGCCTTGTGACTTCGGAAAGTAGGTCAGAGGTAATCAAAGGTCAAAGTCTTCTCAGTCATCTCAATGTGTTGAATTAAGTGTAATTTACAAAAGGGATAAATATGTATTGAATATTGCTCTCACCTGCAAATGCTGTTGTCTCCTTTCGACGCCTTCTTTCTTGGCAGAATAGATAGCTTTGTAAGTGTGCAAGAATGCCACATATCTGCGAGGGGTGGCTCCAAACTGTTGGCAAGATTCATGCACATGGAGGAAACCTTTCAGGAGCTCCTCTCCGCCTGACACTTTGCGCTTGTGCGTCTTCTTCTCCTGGAGTGCGGCTCCTTCAACTTTAGGAGCTTGGGTGAGAAGAAGATGTGGCACCTGATAATAAAAGAAACAGGTAATACAGTCATTAAAATATGCTCTATCATTGAGTTAAAGTATTTAACAAGACAGCATGTTATACTGCTCGATAGCATCCATTGCAACTGCTTTTAGGAAGGCTGTACAAGCTATGTTCAAGTTATGATGAAGTGACATAAATCATGATTAAATTATCAACAATCCAAAACCTCTACTGATTAATTTGATAAAATTAATGACAAAACATTTCTGCAAAATATGGATGACTTAAGTACAATATTTCAATGTATTATAAATGAAGAGTCCCCTCCATGAAACCATAAAGGGCATATATACCACTGTGAAAATTTTACACTGACCTTGACCATGCTCTCTCTGCTCCATCCATCCAACCACTGCACTGAGCACTGCTTGAAGAATGCTGGGTTACTCTCGCAGTTGACGGAGAACTTGGTGTTGGTGCAGTCCATGATGAGCACCACATGCAGGTTGGTCTGGATAACTGGAAAGGAATGGACAATTTCATGTAAAGCAATGCTTCATTGACACATATTTCAGATTTATAATTCAATAGCAAGACAAAATCAGCATGAATGACCAGGGTTGAAATACCAAACTGGCAGTCCGGCTCAATTTCAAAAACATTGAAATGAACTGTTTACTCTTTATATGATATGGCTCATATTATTACCATTCAGAAACCATTTGAGCAAAAGTTTAACCTTTTTAGAAGGGTCTGGATGAGGGCTTTTTTGAACCATTGAAATAAGTTTTGGAACAAAACCACATCAAGCTTGATACGCTACTAAAGACTACAGAACTAGTTTGCAACCCTTATATTTTCTATTCTGCCTATAAAATTTTGGCTCAAGTATAGATTCCAACTGCAAAGCCTCATCACAGGATTTTGTAGTGTATTCCTACATTGGAGGGACTAGTTCATCAGAGAGAAGAGAAAAGCGAAAGAGGAGAGAGAGGAGAGAAGAGGAATGAGAAAGAGAGGAGGAAGAGAGGAGGGGAGAGAGAGAGACTCTCTCTCTCTCTCTCTCTCTCTCTCTCTCTCTCTCTCTCTCTCTCTCTCTCTCTCTATCTCTCTCTCTCTCTCTCTCTCTCTCTCTTCTCTCTCTCTCTCTCTCCCTCTCTTACACTCTCTCTACTCATCCAGTCAGATCATTTACATTATAACTTTCCACTCTACTGTCTCTCTTTTTACTGAAGCTACACACCGCCACTGCCAGCCCCACTCATCCCATCACATTGTATTATACCTATCCACTGTACTGTCTCTCTCTCTTTTATGCACCGACACACTGCCACTGCCAGCCTCACTCATCATATCATAATAAATTATAGTATTATACCAATCCACTGTACTGTCTCTCTTTTTGTACACCGACACACCGCCAGTGCCAGCCCCACTCATCATATAATATTATAGCATTCCTCTCTGCTGTCTCTCTTTTTTATGCACCGACACACCGTCAGTGCCAGCCACACCGGTCATATTGTATCATACCAGTCCATTGTACTGTCTCTCATTTTATTGCACCGACACACCGCCACTGCCAGCCACACTCTTCATATTGTATTAAACCATTCCACTCTACTGTCTCTCTTTTCACTGCAGCGACACACCACCACTGTCAGCTCCACTTATCTCATCATGTTGTACATACCAATCCACTCTACTGTCTATCTTTTTAAGCACCGACACACCGCCACCGCCAGCCACACTCATCATTTTAGTATAATAGGAATTCCACTGTACTGTCTCTGTTTCTTACACACCGACACACCGCCACTGCCAGCCCATTCATCATATAGTATTATGGCATTCCATTCTACTGTTTCTCTTTTTTGTGCACCGACACACCGCCACTGCCAGCCACACTCATCATTTTGGTATTATACAAATCCACTGTACTGTCTCTCTCTTTTATGCACTGACACACCGCCACTGCCAGCCCAACTCATCATATAGTATTATTGCATTCCACTCTATTGTCTCTCTTTTCTTGTGCACCGACACACCGCCACTGCCAGTCCAGCTCATCCCATCATATTATTGTACATATCAATCCACTGTACTGTCTCTCTTTATATACACCGACACACCGCCAGTGCCAGCCCCACTCATCATATAGTATTACAGTATTCCTCTCTGCTGTCTCTCTTTTTCATGCACCGACACACCGCCACTGCCAGCCCCAGTCATCATATAGTATTATAGCATAACACTCTACTGTTTCTCTTTTTTGGTGCACAGACACACCGCCACTGCCAGCCCAACTCATCCCATCATATTGTGCATATCAATCCACTGTACAGTCTCTCTTTTTATACACCGACACACCGCCACTGCCAGCCCCACTCATCATATAGTATTGTAGCATTCCTCTCTGCTGTCTCTGTTTTTTATACACCGACACACCGCCACTGCCAGCCCCACTCATCATATAGTATTATAGCATTAGACTTTACTGTCTCTGTTTTTTATACACCGACACACCGCCACGGCCAGCCCCACTCATCATATAGTATTATAGCATTCCTCTCTGTTGTCTCTCTTTTTTATGCACCGACACACCGCCACTGCCAGCCCCACTCATCATATAGTATTATAGCATTCCACTTTACTGTCTCTGTTTTTTAAACACCGACACACCGCCACTGCCAGCCCCACTCATCATATAGTATTATAGCATTCCACTTTACTGTCTCTGTTTTTTAAACACCGACACACCGCCACTGCCAGCCCCATTCATCATCATATAGTATAATAGCATTCCAATTTACTGTCTCTGTTTTTTATACACCGACACACCGCCAGTGCCAGCCCCACTCATCATATAGTATTATAGCATTCCTCTCTGCTGTCTCTGTTTTTTATACACCGACACACCGCCACTGCCAGCCCCACTCATCATATAGTATTATAGCATTCCTCTCTGTTGTCTCTCTTTTTTATGCACCAACACACCGCCACTGCCAGCCCCACTCATCATATAGTATTGTAGCATTCCACTTTACTGTCTCTGTTTTTTAAACACTGACACACCGCCACTGCCAGCCCCACTCATCATCATATAGTATGATAGCATTCCACTTTACTGTTCTTTTTTATACACCGACACACTGCCAGTGCCAGCCCCACTCATCATATAGTATTATAGCATTCCTCTCTGCTGTCTCTGTTTTTTATACACCGCCACACCGCCACTGCCAGCCCCACTCATCATATAGCATTATAGCATTCCTCTCTGTCGTCTCTCTTTTTTATGCACCGACACACCGCCACTGCCAGCCCCACTCATCATATAGTATTATAGCATTCCACTCTATTGTCTCTCTTTTCTTGTGCACCGACACACCGCCACTGCCAGTCCAGCTCATCCCATCATATTGTACATATCAATCCACTGTACTGTCTCTCTTTATATACACCGACACACCGCCAGTGCCAGCCCCACTCATCATATAGTATTACAGTATTCCTCTCTGCTGTCTCTCTTTTTCATGCACTGACACACCGCCACTGCCAGCCCCAGTCATCATATAGTATTATAGCATAACACTCTACTGTCTCTCTTTTTTGGTGCACAGACACACCGCCACTGCCAGCCCAACTTATCCCATCATATTGTGCATATCAATCCACTGTACAGTCTCTCTTTTTATACACCGACACACCGCCGGTGCCAGCCCCACTCATCATATAGTATTATAGCATTCCTCTCTGCTGTCTCTGTTTTTTATACACCGACACACCGCCACTGCCAGCCCCACTCATCATATAGTATTATAGCATTCCACTTTACTGTCTCTGTTTTTTAAACACTGACACACCGCCAGTGCCAGCCCCACTCATCATATAGTATTATAGCATTCCTCTCTGTTGTCTCTCTTTTTTATGCACCGACACACCGCCACTGCCAGCCCCACTCATCATATAGTATTATAGCATTCCACTTTACTGTCTCTGTTTTTAAACACCGACACACCGCCACTGCCAGCCCCATTCATCATCATATAGTATAATAGCATTCCAATTTACTGTCTCTGTTTTTTATACACCGACACACCGCCAGTGCCAGCCCCACTCATCATATAGTATTATAGCATTCCTCTCTGCTGTCTCTGTTTTTTATACACCGACACACCGCCACTGCCAGCCCCACTCATCATATAGTATTATAGCATTCCTCTCTGTTGTCTCTCTTTTTTATGTACCGACACACCGCCACTGCCAGCCCCACTCATCATATAGTATTATAGCATTCCACTTTACTGTCTCTGTTTTTTAAACACGACACACCGCCACTGCCAGCCCCACTCATCATCATATAGTATAATAGTATTCCAATTTACTGTCCCTGTTTTTTATACACCGACACACCGCCAGTGCCAGCCCCACTCATCATATAGTATTATAGCATTCCACTTTACTGTCTCTGTTTTTTAAACACCGACACACCGCCACTGCCAGCCCCACTCATCATCATATAGTATAATAGCATTCCACTTTACTGTCTTCTTTTTTATACACCGACACACCGCCAGTGCCTGCCTCACTCATCATATAGTATTATAGCATTCCTCTCTGCTGTCTCTGTTTTTTATACACCGACACACCGCCACTGCCAGCCCCACTCATCATCATACAGTGTATAGTATAATAGCATTCCACTTTACTGTTTCTGTTTTTTATTCACCGACACACCTCCACTGCCAGCCCTACTCATCATATAGTATTATAGCGCTCCACTGCACTGTCTCTGTTTTTTATTCACCGCCACTGCCAGCCCCACTCATCATTTTGGTATAATACCAATCCACTGTACTGTCTCTGTTTTTTATACACCGACACACCACCACAGCCAGCCCCACTCATCATATAGTATTGATTCCATATGAACTTGCCAACTCTAGCTAAACTATATTCTTATACATAGAAATAGTATAGTTGGTGTCCCCAGAGTATCGTATGCCCCCTAGAATAAAGAGATAGAGAGGATGAGAGATACACAGATAGATAGATAGATAGATAGAAAGATAGATCATGGGTTAATTTATAATTTCTCTTATACCATATCATGGGTTCATCTATAATTTCTCTTATTTTAATCATTGTTGACAATTGGTTGGTCATTGACTTTTTACATTATCTTGCGGATAATAATCTATAATTGGTAATTATGGCTTGTTTTTCAATCGGGGTACATAGTTTGGTCTCAAGGGGGGGTCTTTTATTTTCTGGCCAAATTGACTTTTTTCTGTTGCTATATACGGGCAATTCCGTAAAGTCCGATTCACGGATTTGACACTTTCGCAGCTTGTGTAGCCCTACCATTACACCTCAACTATTTTATTGTTATCTAGGCATGAGGCCAGGTAATAGGGGTATCAGACAAGCCACCAACCAAAGCTCCAAGTGTATCAGGAGCTGACCTACAAGCCAAATATCATGGTGTCGGACGTACATCACACGGAGAGGACAGTTTATTTGACGAAGCTGTTTTTGTTGTTTTCCGCTACGAGCATTGTGCAGTTCGTACAACTGAAGTGAAACACTTACCAAAACTTTGTCTAATCTATTGAAGGAGTATTTCTATAAAATAAAAATCCTCTTAATTTAATGTTATAGCTGTTCTGCTGACCCTATTTCAAATAGGACAATATTTAATGGAATTGACCTTCATGTGTTCAATGCAGGATTCTGAAGAGACTAATCATAGTTGTTGCATGTAATTTTAATGTTGAACTCTTGGGACCATGTTGAAAGCATTTTCACATTGGTTAAAACTTACTGTCAGGTCAGGACTGAAAAATCTGAAGCGAAATTTGCCTAATTTGCAAATCGACAGCCTAAAGCAAAAAAAAAGTCAGACTTAGGCCATTTTTCCTTTTTGGTACCATAGGAAGGCCCTTATGATAATACATGTGCTAAAAAAAATTTGGACTCCTAAATTAATAATAAACCCCTCAAAACCCCAACTCAATTTTCGCACAAATGGCCTAAGTCCTGTTGTTGGCCTAAGTCAGTTTTTCGCTGTTTACTGAAAATTGCCAAAAATGACTTAGGCCAATTTTGCTTTAGGCTGACGAAATGAGACAGTCAATTTTGGTCAAAATGACACAAATAAATTTTTTTCGGGTAGTTATCAACCAATTTGAATAATTTTTTCGCTACTGTAGGTCCATCTCAGTATGTTTAATATTTCTGTGTAACGTTTTTTCAACATATATGCATGGTATTTCTGGTATTTTGGATATCATGTGACTTTCCAGAGCATACCCCGATTGAGAAACAACCCTTATGTATGAAAGATCTACATAACGCAAAAGCAAGAAAAGTGCGTTTTAACATTTGTGTTTAATGAGAAAAGAAAAAATATTAGATAAGATTGGTACTTGATCTGCAAAACATTACATTTAAACAGTGTTGTAAGCAACACCGTTCTTCATAGCAATAAGGGAGGTATATATTTTCCAATATTTTGCATCAATTTGTAAACCGGTAGAAGCGAACATATACACGAATTTGGCATTCGTGTAAGTGCCAGATATTGTTTTTCATGAATTTGTACAGGTGCAATTAGGAACATTCTACAGATTCTAACCCTGAAACTATCCTAAAAATAACCCTAAACCTTATTCTGACCCTAAAACTGAGACTTTTAAAACCTCCACGAATGTCAGAATTGGCAGTCCACGAATGAATAATACAGCAAATGATTCACAAGTGTAAGTTATTACACGTACAGGAGCACCAATGTTCTATTTTTTATCCACAAACTAGTACATGCTCATTTTTACACCTCCACGAATTTGTGTACATGCCAAATAATGAAAAATATATACATGAAAAAGGGGATAAGCATTAGATAATCATGGGTGGGCTTGTAGCACTACAGGACGGGAAATTATTGTCAATTTCAAGGTAAAAGCAACAGACGTTGTTTTTGGCACGTGACATCCTTAAGTAATACATTGCTACAACCATTGTAAGAAATATCCCTACAAGCGATTCTTTATATTAAGATTGTCAAGAAAGAATTTACTAATTTTACTAAATTGGCTGCGTTAAAACATTATTTTTGGAGATATAATGATTGCATCCTTAAACGTGTATCATGGTACACCAGGTACTAACGTACAGCTGAAGAAACCAATTTCAAAGAATCCGTTACATTTATCGCCATCTTCACTTTAATTAGAAGAGTTTTTGGAAGATGGGTAGATTTGCCTTGTTTACCGAAATACACTCAAACAAAATGTGACTCGTACAGTGTAGGTTGGAGTTATACCAACAAGTTTGACGTCAACGTATAATTGATATAGTTTTATTCAACTAGTATACTGAGTGGATTTAGTTTCATTTGTACCAATGATTTTTACATTTTTACTGGTAAGTCAGGCTAGACCATTATGTTCTCCAGTGTAGTAACAAATGTAATGACACTGTTAAACCATCAGTGTTAATATCACACAATCCTGTCACAATCCGAATAAACGTACAGATTTGCGGTTGGTATTGCAAGAGCATTCTTGAACGACTTGTCTGAGTAAACAAAGGTGTCACAACTCACATGTGTAAACAAGCAAGATCAGAATGTTGCAGCAATTGAGTTTCGCTGGTAGTTGGTATACTATATATATGTATATGTAATAAGGATCATTGCTAAACACTTTTGAAATACCTGCCACAATGCCATTGTCTATTATAGAATTAGCAGCTACCATAGCAGATACACGTAAATGCATTGAGTACCTGCGGAATATTGGAATATTTGCCAGCACACAATTATGCATGAAATGCAACAATAATATGAAACTTGTCGATAAACCAAGTTATGTTACAAGAGATTTGCAACAGTGGACCTGCCATAAATGCAGAACATCATTGTCTATTCGTCATAGATCCATATTCAAGGTAAATATTTTGAACATACGTCAGTATAGTATATTTGTATAAATAATGAAAAAAATATAATTGTTAAAATGAAAAAATTATAATTGTTAAAATGAAAAAATCATTATTGCTCAAGTTGCTGTAAATGAGTCTTAGTTATTGACATAGAAGCAGGATGGCTGATTGCTTAAGGTGCCCGCTTGCTCCGTTGAAGGTCTTTACTTGTATGGGTTCGAACCCCGGATGGGGAATCCGAAATTTTCAGTGAACCTTCATAACCAAAATTTCAGCTGGATATCGCTCAGAAGAGCCGCTACATTGGCACCCCTTATATCAGTGTCTCTGCTGGGCAAGTAAAAGATCCCATACATGAGGCAAATTTGTAACATATTGAGGACTCCCGTCCTCTCTCTCATCTCATCAATCAACCCTTGTGAGCGCCCATAACTGGGCTTGGAGGGCTGCACTGGACCAAATCTATCTATCTATCTATCCATCTAGAATATGGAAGCCTATCTTGATTGAAGAATATTTAAACCATAAGTCAATTCACTGTCAATGACAACCTATCCATACAAGACTGATAGAAAAGTGTATAATAGTTGTCCAAAAAATGTTACAATGACATAATCGGAAGACAACCAGTAATTAGTGTGTGGTTTCTTTACTTTCCAGAATGTTCGTGTTTGCTTACAGGATGCAACGCTGATGATGTACTGTTTCTGTATGGACTTCCCTCAAAATGAAGTAAAGAAAATGATACCCAATTTGGCTCATTCAACAGTAGTCAAGTTTTATGCTTCGATGCGTGAACAGCTATATGCGAAAGTAGACAATTTCCAATTCCAAGGGACTGTAGATGGGAAACTAGATATTATCGAAATTGATGAAAGCCTTTTTGGGAAAAAACGAAAGCACAACAAGGGTGCCCCCACAGAAAAGCAATGGGTGTTTGGAATGGTGGAAAGGACAACCCGTAAAACGTATTTCCAAATAGTTGAAGACCGAACTAAGGACACTTTAATACCGATAATTAAAAGGAAGGCTTTGCAGGGTAGTACCATCTATCATGATGATTGGTCAGCATACCGCAGACTGGGTGAAGAAGGGTATGAGACGGATGTCGTGGTCCATAGTAGAGAATTTGTATCTGCATCGGGAGCTTGTACTAATACAATAGAAGGTACACATCATTTTTACCGTTTTAATATCAAATATAACACTACTCATGAATTAAAATATGTATGTATAAGAGAAATTTATACAATTTTACATTTATTTGGTTGATTGCCACTTTAATGCAATCATTTCATGTTTATTGCAATTGAAAAATATTCATGATGACACTTGTTTTCAATTTCAGGTTTATGGGCCGATTTAAAAAGAAGAATAATCCGTTCCAAGGGGCTCCCACATTCGAAACTGCAATCTTTCTTACATGAATTTTCTTATCGATACCGTTACACAAAGAATGGTAGCATTTTTGAATATTTTGTATCTGACATGGGTGTCAAAAATGACTGATCAATATTGCTAAGAAGGATATGAATCCTGAAAATAAATGTTCATCAAAAATTACAAAAGTCATTGTTGCAATTATTTGGAGGATAGCGTTAAATGACAAGTGAAATAAATCAATTTATGAAGAACACAACAGACTGAATTTTCATTAATAGCTATACAGTCAAAAAGGTATTTTGTGTAACAGTACTCTTTAAAACACAACTATTCTACAACATAAAGTAATCATAGTTACTCCATTGCAATACTGCTGCCAGGATGTCCGTGCAGTCAATACTTTTATCAAGTGGAGTGGCATAAACAATGTAACTGGGTAAGCAGGGCCGGCGATGTCGGGGTGCCGGTGCATAAAAAGAGAAACAGTACAGTGGATTGGTATCTATATAAATAAAAGTGTAAGGCCAGGGGCACATTCAGCAGGTGGGGTACCACCTCTTACCTCATAAAAATCATCCAATTTTCACCACCTTCCCATTCATATACCTCCCTATGCTTAAAAACATTACTAACTGCCATATACATATTATCACGTCACCTATACCACCCGAATTTCTCCCTTGAAACAATGCCCATTTCAGCCCCCTCCCACCAACCTGGATCAGCCCCTGATTGTCATACTTTGCCCAAGGTCTACAACAGACCTGGTAAGCATTGCCCCATCTATTATACACATTTCATCTTTTTCCAAACATGCCTTTCTGATGAATGCACATCCTATTTCATTACTGATGTCCCTTTCCCTTCGATTCAAATATCCATGGATTGATAGAACAAGTTATCCACAGCAAGCAGGCCATTCCTTCGTCATTATACTTCCGGTCTGAGGAGTTTGTTGTGATCCAGCCAGGTTGTATTTTCGCGCCTTTCTACTGTTGCTTCTGCACGACAGCATAGTCATCTTTCTTTACATGTATGCATGCACTTGCTTTAACTTAATCTGATTCCTGTGCATCCCGTGAAAGGTAACACTGACACATTCAAGTGCAATTCACTTTCACACCTCGATAGCTGTCATCCTTCAACTGTCTGCTCTGTTGTGGTCCAGGAGGTGAGGAGGCTCTAGCATTTTGTGTATTTAATTCATTGCAACCAAACAGCTAAAAACGATTGTGCTTCTTTGTTTATTTCTGTGTCTTACCAAATTAATGCCTCTCTTAATGCAAATACAAATAGAGGCCTGCATCAATTACCTTTCCCTGCAAAGGGAGTTCAAATAGCTTCAAATCAAGATATATTGACTGAATAAAACTTTTAAAAAGTGCCTCTTTGTCAAATGTAATTTACCTTCACATCTATCCACAGCCCTATCAGATAATTACGCATTTAATCATCCATTTCATCTACCCTGTCTTTTGACTTTACAAGAATGATAATCTGTTGATACATATATATACATGCACAGATAGATAGATTAGATATGTATATAATTAAATAGATAGACAGATACATAGCTACATAGATAGATAGATAGATAGATAGATAGATAATAGATAGATAGATAGATAGATAGATAGATAGATAGATAGATAGATAAACGGATAGACAGATAGACATATATAGACAGACAGATAGATACAGCTAGACAAATATAAACACAGACAGACAGATAGCTAGATAGAAACATAGATAGCCAGGTCGAAAGATAGATAAATCGACATCAGACATACACGCATTTTTTCTATTTTCCACAGATCTGCAAGGGCATACAAAATTTAACAATCCAGCTTCCATTGGTCATCCCGGGCTTTAATGTCGACTGCAGTCGTGTTGCACGATGTCCTGCCCACATCACTTACTCTAAGCCACATACCCCCCAAACAAAAAAAATTACAATTGCACTCCTCCTCCTTTATTTGTTTAGCACTGGGTAATTCTAGTAATACAATATGATTGGATGAGTGGGGCTGGCAGTAGAGTGGAATAGTATAATACTATATGATCAGTGCGGGTGGCAGTGGCGGTGTGTCGGTGCAGTAAAAAGAGGGACAGTAAAGTGGAATACTATAATACAAATCTTTAAAACACAACTATTCTAGAACATAAAGTAATCCTAGTTACTCCATTGCAATACTGCTGCCAGGATGTCCGTGCAGTCAATAAGTTTATCAAGTGGAGAGGCATAAATCAGTGGCAGTTTGTCGGTGCAGTAAAAAGAGAGACAGTCAACTGGAATACCATGATACAATATGTTGGGAAGAATGAGGCTGGCAGTGACGGTGTGTCGGTGCTGTAAAAAGAGAGACAGTTAACTGGAATACCATGACACAATATGTTGGGATGAATGAGGCTGGCAGTGGCGGTGTGTCGGTGCAGTAAAAAGAGAGAAAGTAAATAGGAATGCAGTAAACAAAGGGACAGTAGAGTGATATATTATAATACAACATGATGGAATGAGTGGGTCTGGCAGTGGCGGTGTGTCGGTGCAGTAAAAAGAGAGACAGTTTACTGGAATACTATAATACAATGTGATGGAACGAGTGGGTCTGGCAGTGGCGGTGTGTCGGTGCAGTAAAAAGAGAGACAGTCAACTGGAATACTATAATACAATATGTTGGGATGAATGAGGCTGGCAGTGGCGGTGTGTCGGTGCAGTTAAAAGAGAGACAGTAAACTGGAATACTATAATACAATGTGATGGGATGAGTGGGTCTGGCAGTGGCGGTGTGTCGGTGCAGTAAAAAGAGAGACAGTCAACTGGAATACTATAATACAATGTGATGGGATGAGTGGGGCTGGCAGTGGCGGTGTGTCGTTGCAGTTAAAAGAGAGACAGTAAACTGGAATACTAGAATACAATGTGATGGGATGAGTTGGGCTGGCAGTGGCGGTGTGTCGGTGCAGTTGAAAGAGAGACAGTAAATTGGAATACTATAATACAATATGATGGGATGAGTGGGGCTGGCAGTGGCGGTGTGTCGGTCCTAAAAAAAAAAGAGACATCAGAGTGGAATGCTTAAATAAAATATGATGAGTGGGGCTGGTGGTGGCGGTGTGTCGGTGCTTAAAAACAGAGACAGTAGAGTGGATATGTACAATATAATGGGATGAGTCTGACTGATGGTGGCGGTGTGTCGGTGCATAAAACAGAGAGACAGTCAGTACAGTGGATTCGTATAATAGAATGCGATGGACTGAGTTGGACTGGCAGTGGCGGTGTGTCGGTGCACAAAAAAGAGAGACTATAGAGTGGAATGCTATAATACTGTATGTTGAGTGGGTCTGGCAGTGGCCGTGTGTCGGTGCAGTAAAAAGAGAGACAGTATACTGGAATACTATAATACAATGTGATGGGATGAATGGGTCTGGCAGTGGCGGTGTGTCGGTGCAGTTAAAAGAGAGACAGTAAACGGGATTACTATAATACAATGTGATGGGATGAGTGGGTCTGGCAGTGGCGGTGTGTCGGTGCAGTAAAAAGAGAGACAGTAAACTGGAATACTATAATACAATGTGATGAGATGAGTGGGTCTGGCAGTGGCGGTGTGTCGGTGCAGTAAAAAGAGAGACAGTCGACTGGAATACTATAATACAATGTGATGGGATGAGTGGGGCTGGCAGTGGCGGTGTGTCGGTGCATAAAAAAGAGAGACAGTCAGTACAGTCGATTGGAATAATAGAATGTGATGGACTGAGTTGGACTGGCAGTGGCGGTGTGTCGGTGTATAAAAAGAGAGACTACAGAGTGGAATGCTATAATACTGTATGTTGAGTGGGTCTGGCAGTGGCGGTGTGTCGGTGCAGTAAAAAGAGAGACAGTATACTGGAAAACTATAATACAATGTGATGGGATGAGTGGGTCTGGCAGTGGCGGTGTGTCGGTGCAGTAAAAAGAGAGACAGTCAACTGGAATGCTATAATACAATATAATGGGATGAGTTGGGCTAGCAGTGGCGGTGTGTCGGTGCAGTTGAAAGAGAGACAGTAAATTGGAATATTATAATACAATATGATGGGATGAGTGGGGCTGGCAGTGGCGGTGTGTCGGTCCTAAAAAAAAAGAGACATCAGAGTGGAATGCTTAAATACAATATGATGAGTGGGGCTGGTGGTGGCGGTGTGTCGGTGCTTAAAAACAGAGACAGTAGAGTGGATATGTACAATATAATGGGATGAGTCTGACTGACGGTGGCGGTGTGTCGGTGCATAAAAAAGAGAGACAGTCAGTACAGTGGTTTGGTATAATAGAATGTGATGGACTGAGTTGGACTGGCAGTGGCGGTGTGTCGGTGCACAAAAAAGAGAGACTATAGAGTGGAATGCTATAATACTGTATGATGAGTGGGGCTGGCAGTGGCGGTGTGTCAGTGTATAAAAAACAGAGACAGCACGGTGGACTGCTATAATACAAAATGATGAGTGGGGCGATGAGTGGGGCTAGCAGTGGCGGTGTGTCGGTGCATAGAAAAGAGACAGCAGAGAGGAATGCTATAATAGTACATGATGAATGGTGCTGCCAGTGGCGGTGTGTCGGTGCATGAAATAGAGAGATAGTAGAGTGGAATGCTATAATACTATATGATCGATGAGGCTGGCAGTGGCGGTGTGTCGGTGTACAAAAAGGAGAGATAGCAGAGTGGAATGCTATAATACTATATGATCGATGAGGCTGGCAGTGGCGGTGTGTCGGTGTATAAAAAACAGAGACAGTACAGTGGAATGCTATAATACTATATGATTAGTGGGGCTGGCAGTGGCAGTGTGTCGGTGCATAAAAAGGAGAGGCAGTAGAGTGGAATGCTATAATACTATATGATCGATGAGGCTGGCAGTGGCGGTGTGTCGGTGTATAAAAAACAGAGACAGTACAGTAAAATGCTATAATACTATATGATGAGTGGGGCTGGCAGTGGCGGTGTGTTGGTGTATAAGAAACAGGGACAGTTCAGTGGACTGGTATAATGCAATATGATTGGATGAGTAGGGTTGGCAGTGGTGGTGTGTCGGTGCATAAAAAAGAGAGACAGTAGAGTGTAATGCTATAATACTAAATGATTGGATGAGTAGGGTTGGCAGTGGCGGTGTGTCGGTGCATAAAAAAGAGAGACAGTAGAGTGTAATGCTATAATACTAAATGATTGGATGAGTAGGGTTGGCAGTGGCGGTGTGTCGGTGCATAAAAAAGAGAGACAGTAGAGTGGAATGCTGTAATACTAAATGATGAGTGGTGCTGGCAGTGGCGGTGTGTCGGTGTATAAGAAACAGAGACAGTACAGTGGACTGGTATAATACAATATTATGGGATGAATAGGGCTGGCAGTGGCGGTGTGTCGGTGCATGAAAAATAGAGACAGTAGAGAGAATGGTATAATACTACGTAACTGGATGTAGTATATTGATTCTTATATACAGTATGTAAGATATAAGATGTAAAGAAATGGAAGAGCGCGAGTGGCAGTGGCGGTGTATCAATAAAGAGAAAAGACGGACTCATAGACAAGAGAAGAATGGGAAGGAGTGCAACGATAAAGAGAGGGGATGGATGGACATTGATGTGGATGGAGAAAAGGAAGCAGAGAAACAGAGAAACGGAGAAAGAGAAAAAGAGAAACAGATAGACATAAAGATATAGATAGACATTGAGAAGAGAGAGAGAGAGAGAGAGAGAGAGAGAGAGAGAGAGAGAGAGGAGAGAGAGAGAGAGAGAGAGAGGAGAGAGAGAGACCCTCTCTCTCTCTCTCTCTCTCTCTCTCTCTCTCTATAGAGTGGAATGCTATAATACTGTATGATGAGTGGGGCTGGCAGTGGCGGTGTGTCAGTGTATAAAAAACAGAGACAGCACGGTGGACTGCTATAATACAAAATGATGAGTGGGGCGATGAGTGGGGCTAGCAGTGGCGGTGTGTCGGTGCATAGAAAAGAGACAGCAGAGAGGAATGCTATAATAGTACATGATGAATGGTGCTGCCAGTGGCGGTGTGTCGGTGCATGAAATAGAGAGATAGTAGAGTGGAATGCTATAATACTATATGATCGATGAGGCTGGCAGTGGCGGTGTGTCGGTGTACAAAAAGGAGAGATAGCAGAGTGGAATGCTATAATACTATATGATCGATGAGGCTGGCAGTGGCGGTGTGTCGGTGTATAAAAAACAGAGACAGTACAGTGGAATGCTATAATACTATATGATTAGTGGGGCTGGCAGTGGCAGTGTGTCGGTGCATAAAAAGGAGAGGCAGTAGAGTGGAATGCTATAATACTATATGATCGATGAGGCTGGCAGTGGCGGTGTGTCGGTGTATAAAAAACAGAGACAGTACAGTAAAATGCTATAATACTATATGATGAGTGGGGCTGGCAGTGGCGGTGTGTTGGTGTATAAGAAACAGGGACAGTTCAGTGGACTGGTATAATGCAATATGATTGGATGAGTAGGGTTGGCAGTGGTGGTGTGTCGGTGCATAAAAAAGAGAGACAGTAGAGTGTAATGCTATAATACTAAATGATTGGATGAGTAGGGTTGGCAGTGGCGGTGTGTCGGTGCATAAAAAAGAGAGACAGTAGAGTGTAATGCTATAATACTAAATGATTGGATGAGTAGGGTTGGCAGTGGCGGTGTGTCGGTGCATAAAAAAGAGAGACAGTAGAGTGGAATGCTGTAATACTAAATGATGAGTGGTGCTGGCAGTGGCGGTGTGTCGGTGTATAAGAAACAGAGACAGTACAGTGGACTGGTATAATACAATATTATGGGATGAATAGGGCTGGCAGTGGCGGTGTGTCGGTGCATGAAAAATAGAGACAGTAGAGAGAATGGTATAATACTACGTAACTGGATGTAGTATATTGATTCTTATATACAGTATGTAAGATATAAGATGTAAAGAAATGGAAGAGCGCGAGTGGCAGTGGCGGTGTATCAATAAAGAGAAAAGACGGACTCATAGACAAGAGAAGAATGGGAAGGAGTGCAACGATAAAGAGAGGGGATGGATGGACATTGATGTGGATGGAGAAAAGGAAGCAGAGAAACAGAGAAACGGAGAAAGAGAAAAAGAGAAACAGATAGACATAAAGATATAGATAGACATTGAGAAGAGAGAGAGAGAGAGAGAGAGAGAGAGAGAGAGAGAGAGAGAGGAGAGAGAGAGAGAGAGAGAGAGGAGAGAGAGAGACCCTCTCTCTCTCTCTCTCTCTCTCTCTCTCTCTCTCTCTCTCTCTCTCTCTCTCTCTCTCTCTCTCTCTCTCTCTCTCTCCTCTCTCTCTCCCTCTCTCTCACTCTTCTTTTATCTCTTCTCTGTTCTCTCTTATTCTCTTTTTTTATTTTTTGTTACTCTTTCCCTTATTAATATCTAGCGTCTAATCAAATTCAGCAATCTTTTGCCGCATCACAACCTTTATAGTGTGAATCTATGCGCAATATTGTCAGAACTACTTGATGCAGTTGGAATCTATACTTGGGCCAAAATTTTGAATATTTCCAACTTACTTGATGCAAAATATTGCACAAGAGTTCCTCTGAAGTCCACTTCCGATGCTCTATCTCTCAACGGAGCAAGTAACGGATCTAGTTCTTCCGGAGAGTAAAGACCAGGGATTTCCCCAGCCGATAACAGGCTGTTGATCAATTCTAAGAATGTGTTCTCCATGAACTGATGGTCCTCCAGAATCATCACTACCTGTTGATCTTCAATGCCCACCATTTGCATGACCTACAAATAAGAAGTGAACAAAATGTGAAAATGACGTTACCAGTTACGTTTATTTCCAGTATCACAAAGCTATCACTGGATGAAGCTGCGATTATTTTTGATTGCCATCTCACATGTTTCGGCATTATAACTTTGCAAACAATTTTCGAGACAGTTGCAGAACACAAGAAATCAACAACATATTTTCGGTAGTAACCATGTAGACTTATATCTTCCTTTTTCAGGCAGTGGATAGGATATTTTCCAGCAGTTTTCCAAAGAATTTATTTTTTGGAACCACAATCAAACATCATTGTCACACAGTGTCAGTACTTCGAAACGCTTTGGCCATAACTTACGAAACTACCAACATGAATCTTGGTCAACCAATAATTTCTTGGTTGACTCTAGATGCCGTAAAATACAATAATCTCATCTAAACAAACTTGAAAGAAAGAGTGTACTCACGGTCTTCAGATCATTCTTGAACTGCTTAACCCCATACCCACGGGACACTTTAGGCGTGAACAATGTCATTCCATGCATGTGGGCAACAAGGAGGGTGGCAGATCGTCGCCCCACTCCACTTTGTCCTGCCAAGAGCAAGGATCCTCCTGGGGTGGTTAGGACTCTGTCGACTTTAGAGATGTTTTCGTAGACCTCCTTGAAGATGAGAAGATCCAAGTCACGGTTCTCACGACCTGAAAAAGTAAATTTATGATTATCTTTTCAGGTTGAATGGTAGTAATAATTTTGAATCGGATTCTTTTCAATTGAGCACTCAGATTAACCTGCAGGCCTAACATAGATAGACAGATAGATTTATGGATATGGTAAGTGCAGCCCTCTAAGAGCAGTTTGGGGTGTCCATGGCGTGAGTCAGTTGCTTCTACACAAACTCTGGAAATAAAGTTTGACCCTATCAAAGAACACTTCAGGTTTGATGGACGGATGGATGCTTGGGTCATTACATCCCATATTTATGAACTTTGGCAGGCTAATTAGGACAGGAGGAGGACACAGCATGTGACAGCAACAAGGTGAAGGATGATTGAAACCGCTGTCCAGCATAGGCACAGGTGACAGTGAATTCAAACCCAGGAACCATCGACTGGAAGCCAAGAGTGCTAGAAACGGAGCTAATCCCCTTCTTATCTCTTATCTCCCTTAATCATCATTATAACTAACAAATTGTCTTAGTTGATCCAATAGTGGCTCAAAATAGCGAATCAAAATGTAAACACATAAAGTCACTTATAACTTACTGTACTGCACCATTCCCTTCTCAATGACGGCCTTGAAGTCTTCCTGGCTCAGTTTCCCAAGAGGTTTTCCGTGGGTCGGCAATGGAGCCCCTGGTGCACTGGCTGCTTCTGATCTTGCACCCCATGTCACGTAAAAGGATCCTATACAAGAAATAATATTGGGTTGTGAATCTTTCTTGACTTGCCGATGGCAGAAAGCAAATTTGCTTTCACAATGTAAAAAGATAATAAATTTGCCTTCCAGAGGCAGGAGTTTTAATAATTGTATAACTAGAGTTTTCAATGACATCACACCATTGATCAGTGACTCTTTGGTACCAAAACAAAATCATGACAAATAAAATCTGACAGCAATGAACAAGTAAGGATATAAAAGCATCAAATCCCCAAAAGTAAACTTATCATATACTTTCTTATAATCTTTTGGGGAAGACATAATGATGAGTTGATAATTTCCCACTGACCTTGGAGCTTGTCGAGACAACTAGAGGACCAGTCTCCTCTCACAGCCGAATTCAAGATGCTGTCGAACATCGCTTTGTTGTCATCTCCGACAATCTTGTCTCTGAACAACCGGTTGGCTTCATGGGCCCAAGCTTCGAGTACTTCATCACTGGAGCTAGAATGAATAAAGGAACAAAATATTATATGTGTGCCTTAAAGAAGCTCAATGCCCCTCTCCCTTCCAAAATACACCACTGAATTAAATTATCTACAAATTTTACATTTGACTTACTTTCCACCAGCTAGATGGTATCTCAAAATTCCCAGGACCCATCTTGTCAAATCTCTCGGAGTGAACACATAATGACTGTAGTTGTCCGCAGTGAACCTCTGTCGTACTTGCTCATACACCTGCACCATTGTAGATGCCAGAGCTTTGACCTTAGATGGGTTGCCCCACACCGGGTGTTTGTCCAGCTGTTTGCTAAGAGCTGCTTGAAGGTAAGCTCCGTAAATCACTTGCAGTTGTTCATTGTCTGGGTAACTGAAAAGGAAAGGACTCACTAGATTATCAGAGAAAACTTACTTTACTTCTGTTTTTCTAACATAATCAGCCATTGACCAACATAAATGTGATAGTACCACAGAATGAGAAATTCAATTTTGTCTCTGTGCACAGGGTAGGTTCTGCACAAGAGGCCCTACTTACCCGATTGAGCAGACCCTAACTACAGAAGTGAACCTCGTTGTCAATTTGTGTCTGCCGAGAGTATTTCCAGCATTCATACTGGCCACAATCTGGACTCCTTCTAGACCAACAAACTCCAGATTTGAATCATAGAAGCCATTGTAGGTGAGCACCTGTAAAGTACATAGAATAAATCCATATACTGCAATTAGTACAACGTATTAGAAACTTCACAATTTAAGACTTCTGACAGCTTTTAATTCTGATCCACAGTCCGAGGCAGATCTAAGGACTCTAAGCACCTGACGCAATTACCAAAGCGGAATACATCATGTTTTCAGATTTCCTAAAATAAGATAGTCAACCTAATAATGATCTTCCTCCAGCTCAAGTAAGACTCAGAGACAAGAAAAAACCTCAGGTGACATTGTTTTAAATCACTAAGAATACATATTTCAGATTTTCTGCAAAGATAGAGTGACTATAAATCAACAGAAACCGAAAAAGGCTAAAATGACACTGTCAGGGCAGGAGTATTGCATAATGGGTTTCTATTAAATTTTTAATTGCCGCTGGAAATTTGGATAATAACTACCTAGGAGGCAATCAAATCATTTTATATAACAAACCTGCTGCAAGAAAGCAGTGATCTGACTCGTTCCCCATTTATCTGGTTTCGGCAGGTTGAGATCCTTCAAGTACAAAACCAGCCTCTCGCAGTCTTTAGGGCGGTACACTCGGCCAGTGTTGGTTGAGATCGTCATGCAGGTCTGGCTCAGCTTTTGCATGATGTGAGAGGGATTCGTCTGAGCGCTGCAGTGAATTGTCGCTACTTGGGTGGATCGCAACTGTTCAAGGGCATACTTGAGAAGCAATCTAGAAACAAATGACATGAGTGGTGTTTCACAAATTGCATAGAATCAAGTGGTCCTATTTCTGAGGTTATTTTGAAAGTTTGGATCTCAATCTTGAGATACAGATACCTTCAGTTCAGAATTAACTTCACATTGCAGCCCATTTAGGAAAAATATGGGACTTAATGAAAAAAGAGGATATAAGAAAGAGGTCTGTAATCTGCATATCGAGTTGGTCTTTTCGACTATCTTGACTGCATGTTTTATGTTGACAGTTAAAGTAGAAGTTAAAACGTTGAAGAACTAGAATTTACTTAATTAATTGAACTGCTGCCAAACACTGATTTCCGTTAACTCAACTTAATTTTCACAACTAATATAATTAATGAACACATACAGGAATTTAGTTCACATTCCTGATATCAAACCACAGACATTACTTGTAAGAACATCAGCATTCTCTTCCCCACGTCTGTATTAGTTAATCAATTTTAGAAAATTGTTAAGAAAATATTCTTACCCCTTTCCACAGCCATCAGGACCGACAACAATGAAGGGCTG
Organism: Platynereis dumerilii; assembly: GCA_026936325.1. Taxonomy (NCBI): domain Eukaryota; kingdom Metazoa; phylum Annelida; class Polychaeta; order Phyllodocida; family Nereididae; genus Platynereis; species Platynereis dumerilii. The sequence goes on along the minus strand of JAPTHN010000015.1, from coordinate 9,338,130 downwards.
TTTATTTTCTGGGTCAAGCCAAGGAGAGAAGTAGTCCAGGGCTCTTTGTACATCAGCTGTCCTGATGACTGGCATTGAAGCCACGTTGAAGTCATCGAGGGAGAGAGAGTGAGACGACTGGAAAATAGCCAAGAAACACAAAATATAAGTGCTATTGATGCTGTTGACCAATACTTTGAAATTTTTCGAAAAATGTACAGAGACCGTCTAGCCCCGATATAGCAACAAAATAACACTGAAATGGAAATTATTGTCACTTGAATGCTTCAATTCTGAACATGAAAAAAACAAACTAAAAGAAATTTCAACATAGAACAAGAAATTTCGGCCAAATTAATGATTCAACTTATGACGACATACCCTTCCATTTTTCAGGACTTTGATTCGACCATACTTATCCTAATGATGTACATAAAATGCAAAATCATTCAAGAGCAAAAAAAAAGAAACTACAAACCAGTAAAGCCATTCAACTGGTGGGATCTTGATTGCTAGGCATTATCAGTCATTTTATCAATGAATGAATCTCGGCATGTGCTACAGTTAGTATTTATATGGCACAGGGGAGCCACCACTGCATGGTGTCAATATAACAATAACATGACCTGTGTCGGGCATTATGGGTGGTTGACAGCCCAAGGGCTGTCAACCACCCATAATGCCCGATACAGGTCATGATATTACTATTATCATTACCTCTTACTTAAACACCTGCCATAAATCTTTTCAGAACTCCCCAATAGCAGAGCTTTAAAATCACAATAAACGTATGCACTCTGATGTCATTACCAGTGCTTGTGCATTATACTGTATTCAAGATCCTGTGCGAATTTCAGTGTAATCAAGTAACAAGAACCCGCGGGTTGCATAATGCAGGTGGAATTTTCTACTGTAGGGTTGCGTTTGACACAATATTTTCAAAACTTGGATTTTCATATGCATATGAGTTCTGAAACTTCAGGCCTTGGTAAAAAACAACTGTTTCTGGTCTTATTTTTCAGCTGTCAGAGGGGCATCATTTTGTTTATATCAATAAATGAGAAAATCCTGTCTCTTAATACCCTATACACATCCCATAATGCTCATACACGCCATTGCAGATGTTCTCCATTAGTGAAAATCTGAAAATGACATTCAAATGGTCAGATCAAGGTGCTCCGTCCAATCCACAAACTCATCTACGAAAACAATCTGCAACCAGATATGGAGCACTGAACACGTTTGTAAGCAAAAACAGGTATATAGAATGTCTGAAGTACATCTCAAATGTTTTTTTTTTTTTATTACACATAAGGAAAACAGGAAAAAAGAAATCTTACTTTTTCCGGACCATCATAAAAACACTGTTGTAATTTTGGCTATAAATGAGAACATCTGTCTCTTAATACCCTATTTATAACCCAAAATGCTCCTAAACACCACTGTAGATGTTCTCCATATGTGAAAATGTGACTTTCCAATAAGATAATGCTATTTAGATGGCAAGATCATGGAGTTCGTCCCAATCCACAAAACCCATTTTTCTACAGAAACAATCTGTCAACAGGCCTAGAGCAATAACCACTGGATTTTTTAAAGCGAAAATTAGTATATAGATTGCCTGATATATATTCCACATACATTTTTCTTGATTCTTAGATTTGGGGATTAGAAAAAATTATATATAACTTTTTTGATCGGCAGAAATGCATCATTTTACCCCATATTGTCACAAATATGATTTTCTTTATAAAAATAACCCATACATAATCCAAAATGCTTCTGCGCACAAAACTAGGGGTTCTCCACTAACGGAAAATCTGATTTTCGAACACGAAAATTCACTATTTGATAGCAATATCGGGGTGCATGTTCTAATCCACAAAACCCATTATATGGTAAGTGACTGGTATAATGCAGTTGCGCATGCGCACCTGCATTAACAAGAATCCGCGGATTCAAAACCGGCCTAACACATTTTTAGGTGCCATTGCTTTAACCACTGAGCAACTGATATTTTGAAGAAGTGATAGATTGATAGGTGACGTTGGACTGGAAGTTATATTGTTTGTAACAGTTACAGTATTTATGGTGCATGAGAAATCAAGTGACACAAACAGAGGACATGTTGTTTATAAGAATTTATTGGAAAATGTTGAGTCTTGAATGACTTTACAGAATTGTTTCAGGGTTTATTGTATTTACTGGTGTGGTCATGGTGTCAACAGTCATTGGTATGTGAGCAACTGCTCTGGGAAGAATAATGTTATAGTGTTCTTTAAGGATGATATCAGTGACTGTACTGTAACAGGGTTTGAGGGAATTGTCAGTTGTTCCATGAACTTGTGCAGATTCCTGAGATTTTTTGAGGAGTCTTATAATCATGGTGGGGTCTTGAAATGAAGAATGGACTGTTTACTTTGTTGGCAGTGACGATGGACCATTTGGTAGTAATGTCGAAGTGAGAGGCCTGAAATGACAGAATGGGGAAACATGAGTGGCTGTATTGCAAGGGTGAGAAAGACACAGGTTGAGCTACAAAAAGGATGTGGGAAATTTGAGCTATACTACAAGAAGCATGTGGATATGATGCATAATTGAAATAATGGGCTACACCATAGCATCAATGGAATTGAGCATAGCAGGAGTTTTCAAACTTACTGGCTTCGCGTGTAATGGAAGGGCTTCATTATTGTGACATCCTTATCCATGAAGGGATATATCGCATTCATTGTTGTGTCCCTCACAGCAGTTTTGAAGACAACAAGATGACTGTTTGGTTGTACATGTTCCTTGCAGTGTAATGTTAATCTTTTCTGGGGACGGCTTTGATGATTATCTATGGCGTGATGGAACAATAGCACAGGGAGCTGAAGAAAAAGAACAAAACAGAAGTTAAAATGTTTGGCAGTTGAGAATGTGAAACATAAAGACATATGGATGGGGTTCATGTTCTTTGTGTAGTGCTTCCTGTAGCTTACCTTGAGAAGTTACCCATGTTTGAGCTTTGTTCAGAGCCTTTAAGTGCAGTCCATGCATGGAGGGTGTGGATTCTTGATAAAGGCATTTCCGGAATTGCTTGACGTATGAATCTCCTGACAGGTGTGTATTAGATTTTGCTGTAAAGAGAAAGAATTCAATTGGCAATTGGGGATTTCTGAAGGAGCACTTTCATGATTATCTATTTACACACAGCTCTGTATTTCAAATGAAGTAGATTACATCTTTAGAGTATAATTGAAGGTATAGTTACATAGAGATTAGAAGTTGTGCAAACATGGTTTACCATGATGAAAATTTACAATGATTTGTTGGCACTTAAGGTTGATTGCAAGATATAGTTTGAAAGTGTTACTGTGTCCCATTGAAACTTACTGTGTTGATGGAAGTTGTTGACGTTTGGTTGTAGTAATCATGGGAAATTGTCACTGTTGTTGTTTGTGGTGTGTGGAAACAGCGGAGAGTAGAGCGTAGTGGCATGGGCAGTTGAAAGTGCTGCTGTCTGAAATTAGAATTGGAATTTCATAAATTTAGTAACTTATGTGTGACAGTGGTTATTGTTTAATAGACGACTGTTGCAGCAGCACTGGTTATGTTGCATTGTCTTATGTCGGGTTGTCCTGTGTGAAATAAATGCAGGAAGTGTGAAATATACTAACAAAGTGTGGAATAAATTAACAATGTGCAATAAATCAACAATGTGCAATAAATTAATAATGTGTAATAAACAAACAATGTGCACTAAATTAATAATGTGCAATAAATTAACAAAGTGCAATCAATTAACAATGTGCTATAAATTAACGAAGTGGAATGATTTAACAAAGAAATAAAGAAACAAATAAAGAAACAAACAAAGGAACGTACAAAAGTGATAAATTTTCTCTGCAATGCAGAACAATGAAGGGCCCAGTTGAGCAAGAGGTATTTTAATGACAGTGTGATTTATGTGCTCTGCACATCATGTGTGTAGTTGTACAGATATTGGTTTGTGGTCGGACCATGCGCTTTCAAGGACTGTGACATTGATATTTGGTATATTTGAGTAAACTAAGTCAAGACATGATCCGTGGTCTGTTGTGGCACCAGAAACTAGTTGGGAACATGGGACCTTTGCAGCAAGCCATGAGGAGAAAGTTTCATACTGTGTTGTTCCGACTGGCAGGTTGAAATCACCAACAATGATGAAACGGCTGTCTGACAAGTGATCAAGAATGGCAGTAGTGAAATGGAATTGGAGGGCTGACAGAGGTGTTGATGGTTTCTTGTAGCAAATGTACAATGCAACATTGACTTCATGTAGCCACATAGACATACTTTCAAATGATGTGGTAGAGTAACTTGTGATTGGAGTGGCATGCAAATGGTCTTTCACATATGTCACAAGGCCATGATGTGGGCGTCCTGACAGAGATTCAGCATCGCATCTTGTGATGTTATATGAAGGCAAATGAAAAGCATCATTGTGATCTGTTTGCTGGAGACGAGATTCAGCAAGTGCTAGAACTTGAGATGAAGTTAAATTATGATCATGCTTCACATCCTGGATGTGATTGTGAAGGGAACGTACATTGTGAAAGGTCACACAGAAAATGTTTGATGGCAAGTTGAACAAAGGTGTAAATGTAAATTGTACTTGTGCTGATGTCCGCATACGTTCCATTTCTTCTACAACTTTTTCATCTACACTGATTTTGTGGGCATTGAGAGACAGGATTTGCAGATTATTAATATTTGTAACACGACTGAGTGCAACGTAATGAGAGTGGTTGTTCTTGCGTTCGCTGAATTGTACAACTACACGTTCCATGGTAGCTCCTTGTGCTTTGTGTATGGTTTTCGCTGTTGCAGCTCGCAATGGAAATTGGGTACGGGAAATGCGTTTTGCATCACAGCCATAGGAGAAATGGATTGTGGTTGCGAATATTGGAGTCCAAGTGTGTTGTATAGAGTTTGTGTAATAGTGGCGATATTTATTCCTTGTTGATTGGCCAATGCGTTCTACATCAAAGGCAACCCATATGATGCTTGGTAATGGCGTTGTTGTCAGGTATGTCAAATGTTTGACCAAGCATGAAGTTCCATTCACCAGACCATCTTCTAAAAGTATGTTGGAAGTGATATCATATCTGAGGCCAATTGCAATATGGAGATACCTTGGAATGTTGCCTGTAGCTGATGAGCAATCTGGTAGGCGTGCTAATGTAGCTTGTTTGACAGCATTGCTGAAGTCGCCATGTACAACATCTTTGGCTTGGATAACGGCCTTTTCAGTGGTGGCATTTTGGTAGACTGTGTGGTTGAAGCTATCGACTAGGGCATTCGTTGGGTAGAGATGCGGAATTGCATGGTCAGTTACTGAATTGGGTGGAAGCACTCTGGATTGTAAGGTTGCTATGTCATGTGGAGTGTGTTTTGCTTCTCGCAGGCGATTCAGGAGTTCTGCAAATGTACGGTTGTCTCTTTGCCGCATGATGGTCACTAGTTCAAACATTGTGAAATTATCACGCCAGATGTTACTTGCTAGACTTCCATAGGTGGTATTGGCATCTTGGAAGATCCAATGATCCATCACAGGTTGTAATTGGTAGAGGTCGCCTATCATGATAACGTGAATGCCACCGAACAAGTCATTGTTGTTTTTGATTTCTTGTAATCGACAATTTACAATATTGAGCATTCTGGAGCCTACCATGGATATTTCATCTATCATTAAGACACGGAGATCACTGTATTTGACACGTAAGGTGTTCAGGGTGTCTGCACTAAGAGATTGGTAGGAGCCATTGCGATTGGGTGGAATACGAAATGCGGAATGCAAGGTGGAACCTTTGACCAAAAATGCAGCTTTGCCTGTAGGTGCACATATTAGAACAGTTGTGGCCTCTGGATCTGTACCTGCTTCTCTGCCGTACCATCTAATGAGACCTTGATACAACACTCTAACTGTCACACTTTTTCCAACACCTCCACCACCAGATAAGAAGACACGTAAAGGCTCTGTTCGAGTTTTTATCCAATTAATGACATGATAAAAGAATTGAAATTGTTCTTGATTGAGATTTCGAATTTCTTCGTAGAATTCAGAATTTGCAATGCGATTTGGCAACAAAATCTGCTCACTACTCATTGAGGGCAAGCCAATGTCTGCACTGATGTCATATTCACTGTGTTGGGAATTTGCATTTGGTACGTAGAATGAGTATGTGTCACTTGTTGTGGTTTCAACTTCCATATCTTCAGCATCCACATGTTGAGCATTTGGAGCAATATCATCGCGTTCATATTCACAAGCAGCAGCAATTGCAGCTTCAACAGACTCTGACAGATGTTGGTATTTGTTGGCGACTTCTTGAATGGCATTTTGGTTGTCATGGTAGTGTGCCATGTATGACGAATACCCTGCCAAGAGATCAGTGTTTTCTTTGCGCCAAGGCATATACAACATGATTTGCTCACGATAGAAATTGTCTGGGTCAACATTGACATTGTATTGCACAAACCTGATAACACGCGGGTTTTTGCGATAGCGGAAAACAATTCCATTGGATAGAGTGACACATTTTGGTCCGTCAAGGTCTGAATTTACGGTTTCTTGGATATCATCATCATTCAAACATTGAAAACGGGCTGAAAGTGGCATGTCGGCTGGGAAGGTAACTGCTATCATGGAAGCAAAGTCTGCAAGACACATGGAAGAGAGTGCGGCTGGACGCCTGCTGTAACACTTCAGAATGGTGTTTGCCTCAACATCTTCAGAACTTGGTGGCATTTTTTCAAGTTGTTCTTTGCTCTTCAGGATGAACACTCTTTCATCAGGTGGTGAAGTGTTTATGAACACAACTTCTCGAGATGCTTTGGTAAATGGCATTTGCAAAAGTAAATATGTTGCCTCTTGAGCAGACACTTCAACAGCATTGATGAATTTATTGCCAATGTGACGGACCTGTTCACGCAAGGTTTTGTTTCCCTGTCGTGCCTCTTTGCAAGCTTCATCCATCAGAGAACTCATTCCCTTGTCCGATTTATTTATGTAACCGACCACATACGAGGCCACGGCCCAGCTATCGAGGCACAGCTGAATGTCCTGATTTCCGTTCCATGCTGCTGCTGCTTTCACCATGTAGGGATTTACTCTTATTTCTGACAAAGTGCGCTTCAAGAACACTTGTGGACTTTTCAGGGAAGAGCGTATCGCGTCAATGTAGCAGGTTTGTGTCAATTGCAATTCATTCAACATATCTGACAGTGGCATTTCTGCACCCATACCCAGGTCAACAAGGTAACTTTTGATTTTTTGCAAATTGCTTTTGTGGATTGTCAGATCTTCACATCCATCGTCAAAGGGAGACAGTATGACAGTTTCATTCATTGGGAATTGAGGAAAGCCAAAGCGACAGACAGGATGACCATTTTTGCGACATGTTCGTGAATGCTGATGTTTTTGCACATTTACTACATCTTCGCCTGCTGCCAGTGAAACTGATGCATGTTCATCAATGAATTTGACAATGTCTGATTCATCTGCTGTACCATATACTGGTGCATCCTCAATCCATACAAGCATATGACAGTGTGGGCTGCCTCGAAACTGAAATTCAGTTCTGTAGAAAGTGTCGCGTATTTTGCCAAGAGCATTACCAGATTTGCCTAGCACTGTTAACATGAATTGCTGCAAGCGATAATCAAAGAATCTTGAACATGTTACAGGATCACTTTGCACCAGGTTGCATTTGTCAGTCCAAGTCAAATTCTTGGCATCTTCATCTGATAACACTATGCCATGTTTGAACTCATACAATACCTTCAACAAAGGCAGCCAGTGCATATCTGCAGCAGACAATGAAATGAACCATGTGGGCAGGCCTAATTGTCGTATCATTGCAAAAAGATCTTTCTTGCGTTTCTGCATGTAGGTAGGTGAATTGCGTAACGCATTGAATATTTTGTAGCCATCATCAAGCCTGGCAAGATTTTCTCTCACTTGGTCATTCAGTAAATCATGGGCGGTGAAAGTCTGGCCTTGTGTTTTGCATCTGCGAATGGCAAATCCAGCTTTGTCTATTACATGCTTTATCGATGTTTTCTTCATTTTGAAAAAGATGTTTGGCACACTGTTTGCAACTCTGCGATCTGCAGCACGTAACTCCCACTTACAGATGTCACTGTAATGCACACGTACTTGTCTGACATCATTGCTGACAGGCTTGTCACCACAATAGATAGTAGGAAATGCCAGATATTCTGCATCAGTGTCTAAGAACAAACCCAGTGGTTGCTGATTTTCACCAGGGGCTATACTCAAAACACTGTCAGACAAGCCTTCAAGCATTGTATTGTTTGTGCCAGGCATGTTACTAAGATCGATTTCGTCAAATGTATCTGTATTGACATTGTTTTCATTTGCATTGTTCGTCTGGGTTGTAGAAGCGTCACAAACTTCCTCCATATGTGTACCAACATCAGGAACTTCATTTGAAGTAAGATCATCACATGTTTCGGCATTAAAGTTGTTGAGTGACTGTTGCCATTCATTGAGCCAGTTGGGGTTTATGTTGATGCCGCTATTTCGCCACAAAGCACTATTTTGCATTAACCAATGAAGAGCAGAAATCACAGCAACAGGTCGTACATTTTCCGTATATACAGCATGTGAATACTGCAAACGTCTCTTCAACTTCACAGCAATTGTGTCAGTTTCATTCATGCAACGTGGTAATGCGCATACTGCTGTTTCTATGACATTGGGCACATTCACAACACCACCACGCAATGAAAACTGTCGACCACGTCCGAGCTCACGAATTTGCATGAATGGCAATCTTGGCGCAACAAGACGCTCTTCAAGAGGATGAAGATTTAGAACTTCTGGTTTTTCGGGAAAATACATACCATTTGCTGTTGACAATTTTGGCACTTTGTTGTCCTTCAGACTGGACTTGCAAGTGTTGCATAACCATGAGTCAGTTGCATTTAACATGTCTTCGGTGAAGCAAAATTCCAGCAGGTGTTGTGGAATACAGATAACTTGAGTTTGTAATGGCACTACACTTGTCTTAAACCACATTTGTTGACAGCAAGCACAGACATACCTGGGGCCCTCACTGGTATTTCTCAAAAACTTATTGATGGCAGCAGACAAATCAACATGATCATTGCGATTATCAATCACATGTTCTTCACAATATGAGTGACTGTTGTTGAAGTTATCAACAAATTCAGGAGCACTTGAATTAATGTCTATGTTACTATCAATTTCAGTAATTGTGGGCTGCTGAGTAAGCTGAGGCTCTTGACTTCCAGCCATATCACAACTGTCGATATTTGATTGAGACGCTGTTTGTGTGGACTGTAAATTCTTTTGTCTTTTCTTCAATTCTCGATATTGCCTTAGGTAGTCTTTGCGATTTCTTGCCTTTTTCTTATTTTTGGAAAGTTCTCGATACTGCTTCTGGTACTGCCTCTGGTAGTCTTCGCGAGTTGTCTTTTCCTTACTCTTGGAAACTTTAATGTCATGTAACTTCTGTCTTTTCTTCAATGCTTGATACTGCCTCTGGTATTCTTTGCGATTTCTTGGTTCTTTGGCAAGCTGAGGAGGATGTGGCACGGCGGCTGTCTGTGTGGACTGTAACTTCTGTTTTTTCTTCAATTCTCGATACCGCCTCATGTACTCTTTGCGATTTCTTGTCTTTTCCATATTCTTGGAAATTTCAATGTCTTCGGCAAGCTGAGGAGGATGTGGCACGGCGGCTGTCTTTGTGGACTGTAACTTCTGTTTTTTCTTCAATTCTCGATACTGCCTCATGTACTCTTTGCGATTTCTTGTCTTTTCCATATTCTTGGAAATTTCAATGTCCTTGGCAAGCTGAGAAGGATGTGGCACAGCAGCTGTCTGTGTGGACTGTAACTTCTGTTTTTTCTTCAATTCTCGATACTGCCTCATGTACTCTTTGCGATTTCTTGTCTTTTCCATATTCTTGGAAATTTCAATGTCTTTGGCAAGCTGAGGAGGATGTGGCACGGCGGCTGTTTTTGTGGACGGCAACGTCTGTCTTTTCTTTAATTCTCGATATTGCCTCATGTACTCTTTGCGATTTCTTGTCTTTTTCATATTCTTGGAAACTTCAATGTCTTACATTTGAGAGACATTATTGTCATGCTTCAATGGCACATTTCTTCTATTTTGTCCTGATTTGTCTTTCTTGTTGTTAGGCTGGATTGACTCATTTGCAGTTGCACTGCCTTTGCAAGATGCACTGTGTACTCTATTCTTTTCATGTTGGTCATTGAAGTAACCCACAAGCAATTCGGCAGACTTACTGGCAAAATGTGATTGTGCTACATCGTGTTCACTGTGCCTGTTTCCTTGAATAATTGATACAGTCACAGACACACTTTGCAATTCATATGCCAAAACATATTGAGAAACGCTGCGTGACAAGGCACCAAGATATGATGTAAGATTGGTTAAAGAAGCAAAATGTAACAAAACACTTGTTCCATTAGGGGTCATGTAGCCAATATTGTCACGACTGTGAGAATCAAAAGCAAAGAAACCATCATTTCTATCCCTGAATAAACACATAGCAGAAGAGCCTAACATAAACAAAGCTGTGCGACTTTGGCTAAATGCTGCAACACAATTTTCTTCCAAACTCAAAAAACAATTTTCCTCTGCAGTCTGTGCATCCATAAAACCATAATATGGTTCACCTGAACTTGTGACCTTGTATGTGTTACCTTGTATTTGGAGCTCATCAGGCAAATCAATGAATGACAAGTAGCCATTTTCATCAGCTTTCCGCAAATTCTGCAGGTAAACATGATTACCTTCATATAAAATGTTATCCAAGTCATTTGAAGAGATATTGCCTGCATGATACGGCAACAAACAAAGAGCAACTAAAGCATTACATGTGCATTGTTTGCCTTTACTGACGTCTGCAAAGAGATGTGCCCCTTGGTGGAATGTACCACATGTAACATGAGTGCTGTACACTGGCATTATATCAACATTGCTTTCAGCCATGGTCATGGTTTAATATCCTGACATTGGAGAATGGGCTATTGACGCACTTTAGTTAAATATAACAACCAGGTAGTGGAGCAGCAGAAGGCCAAAAAGTGCAATATTTGAGAAGATAGTGATCACCGGAGTAGAACACGAAGTGTCATACACCAAAATTTTCCTCAGAATTTCTACTTTCAGGAATTGACTTTGAAAAGTTATGAAACTTATGGCGAAACCAACGGTAATTGTTTCCATGGCAACAAGTCCATCAATTCAGGGAAGGTTATGTACAACATATAATAAAGATGTTGTCTGATTAATTAAACTCTGTGAATCAATTCAACCATGCTTTATGGTACCTGTTGGTGTGGGTCACATATTAGGAAAAAATATTTAGTTTAGGTTGTAATCCTGTTGCTATGGTGACCTTTGAATCATAACAAATGTGTGCAAAATTCAATACATCGGGATGCAATTGTTTGTAACACACCGAATTAAGATTATATAGATTATCTGTTGAGCTATATTGAAAGCCCTTGTTCTTAGCTTTCCAATGATGCCTCACACAAGTATGTAGGTAGTATACTCGTGGAGTTTTGACAGAAAATGTGGCTGAGTATCCATTGTTCAAGTCATACAAAATTATGACGTTTATGCCATTGTTTCTGTTGGATCATATCACTACTTACTGCAAGATATGAATTCACAACCGATTCTACCAAATACTTAACAAATATTATCAAGCTCATGTTGATGACTTCCAAAATGGTCTTGAACCCCTTGGTTACCATGGAAACCAACAGGTAAACAAATATGACCTTGACATCATATTGTCTTCTGTTACAACTGGAACTATCTCGTCAAGTCAGCAAAATCAGCTTTATGCTTTGAATATAATTTTTTATGGTCCAAGTATTTGAATCGGTTGCCAAGGACAAGAAACTTGTTATTTTTTTGCATAGCAACAGAAACAACATGACTTCTAAAATTCAAGTGAAAATCTTACTTGTCCATGTCCAGCATGGAGGTCATTTGTGTAACCGAGTTGTTCTGTTACTATATTTTCTGGTCTTTAAGATCATCATGGTAGATATCTCGGGGCATGGCTGGTAAGGATAAAATCAACATGGCAACCAAAATGTTGCTCACACTAACACTACAGAGGTGTAGATGTTTTATGGGTTGCTGAGTCAAAATATGTATGAATGAAACCTCTTCCAATATTCTGTTTTGAGATATTCAAACAAGCCAACATGGCTGGTATTAAAGGACAAATGCATGGGGGTTTCCTTGATTCCAATACTAACAACTACTGTTGTATCGCATCAAAATAGAGCCCAGAACCAAGCTGAGCTGAAAATTCAGCCTGAAACCGCTTGAGCCTTAAAGTTTGTCTCCAGATGACAATTTGGTCTTAAGTTGCAGCAGAATAAATTGAACTTAGATAATTGCAATTAGGAGGGTCAGAGAAGGTCTGGAGCTGCTTTTATGTCTCATGATGGTAATTTATGGTTCTTGTCTGATTGCACTTCTACCATTTGAGAGGAGAGTTTATTTATATTTATATGAAAAAACACTTCAAGTCAGCTGAATTAAGTCAAATCAAGTTGCAGCCAACAAACAAAATTCTGACAGCTGAAAAAGTGAGCCACTAATTCTTCAAGTGAGCTGACCAAAGGAGGCTGACTCAGTTCCTGGCTCTACTTCAAAAAGGGAATTTCTCAGTCAACTTGTGGACGAAAAATGCTCATCTTTTAAAACAGTTCAGGCACTTTCAGACTTGACAACAGCAGCAAGCTTGGCCAAGACTTCATCTTCATCATCATCTTCATCATCTTCATCCTGCTCAGCTGGTTCATGTTCCATTGCGGATGGTTGGGTGCCCTCGAAGATCGTCTCACTGGTCACTGTAGATGTAGCAGTGGTCACTGCCACGATGCTGTCATGCAAGTTGAACATGCTTGGAGAGAATGTAACAGCTGCGTAGTCCTCTAGGAATGGAGCTTGTGAAGGAACTGGAGTTGAAGATGGAGTAGTCAGTGGAGTGCAGACTGGAGTGTTGCCCTTGGTTGGTGCCCTGTAGCTCTTCTTCCCTCTTCCTTTGGGTCCCATCTTGAAGCAGGATCAATCAGAAATGAAGCAGGATCAATCAGCAATGAAGCAGCGATTCAGCAATGAAGCAGCAATTCAGTAGGCTGTGAAGCAGAGTGTCATGGACTATAGATGGGTTCATCTTAAGATCAGAGTGGCTATGGTGCTCTAGTGGCTGCTCTTCTATTTATATGCAGGGCACGCGCCAGTGCGTCTCCAAGGCTGACCCCCCCTTCCCGCCGTGGCGCGAAAAGGTCTCCGCCGCGATGCTTTCAGTTCCCCGCAGACAAAGGATTTTCGTAAAAATAGCCCCTCTGGCGCCACTCTGTCTGCTCCGAGAGGGGTCCAGACAACGGCGCGAAGGTTTTGCACACGTCCTGGAGCATTTCCGTTGACAGCGGATTGCAAAAGAACAAGGCGAGGACCTTTTTCACGCTTCGCAGGGAATCCCGCGCGTTTTAGAAATCGGCGGGAAAGTTATTACCCCTCAGGGGCGCGAAAACTTCGACCCCATCGTACTTTTCTGATCCCGGTGTCATTCAAGTTTTCTGGTCTGTTCCGCCGCAGATTTTTAGAAAATTTCAACAGATTGAACTTTTTTTTCTGCTCCGTGACGATTTCTAGGAATGTCAAGGAGCAGGTTTCTCGACGGCGAGCAATCAAAAAACGCCCGGCGAGAAGCAAAAAACTCCCTGCGGGATACGTAAAAAGAGGAAATATTATTCTGATTTTCCTGGCAATACCACGAAGCCGTTTTAAAAAGTTCTGCGGTTCCCGCCGTGAGACAGGGGCATAAGTATGACCAAATAAAAACACCCCCTCCAATCCCAACTGAGCACCTTAGCTGTTCTGGCGGTATTATAGGCCTGTCTGGCCAAGACATAATTGCAAGGCTGTGATGAAGTTGTCCATAAGGAATGCTATTGGGCCAGTATTGGCTAGATTGGGCTATGACAGCATAGCAGAAAAGTTGCATATGCTCCATTGCTAGGCAATGGAGTCTGGCAACGGAGTCACCAGATTTAACATCTGAGGAAAGATGATTTATACAGAAGAAGTGCAAGAGCTGAATTTGCAGTGTCTAGTGATTAAGTAAATCAACAGATTCAAGAATGACAAATTAATTTGGACCAAAAACATCCATGTTAAGAAGGGCTGATAGGATGATTGGGGCTTTACATTCTGTATTTATGCACTGCTAGGCTTAATTATCAGGACAGGAAGAGAACACAGCAATGAGCAAAGGATGGTTGAAACAGCCATCCAACATAGGCCCAGATGACCCAGCAAGAGCTGGATAGGGACCCTGGACCCAGCAAATCGCAACCCAGCACACTACAACGTGACCGACACTCCAGTGGCGTATCTAGGATTTTTTCCAGGGGGGGAAAACCATCAAGACATTTCCTCAAAATTTTTATCGCTACCAACAGCTTTTCACGTGTCCAAATAGCACTGATAAAAAATTCTTTCAGAATCTCATTTCATTTGTGGTTGTCCCTAGATTATTAATAATATTTCGTAATATGTGTGAATAATATGGTGAAAATGTGTGAATAATACGGTGAAAATGCTGAAAAGTTGGAAAATGTATAAAATAGCTAAGGAAATTACTTTCTTGGAAGGCAATTCACAGAAATTTACAGATATAACAGAAAAAATTAAGCATTTGGTAATTGGTAACTTAAGATACATAACAGTGACAAAAAATATTAAGGAAAATCCAGGACCATGAATCTGTGGGGGGGGGGGAAGAACTCAGAATAACTGATGTTGCAGAATTTTATGCATTCTGTTGAGATTTAAACATGATAAATGAAAGCTCTTGAAAATGTTTTGTTTTCACAGAAACACCACTGCAAAAAGTATAGCTTCAGAGAACTTTTTTGTTGAGGTTTAACTTTAAATTTGGGAACATTTTTTTTTTTTTAATTGGTAAATTTAAGAGAAATAAGGTGCAAATAGCAAAAAATTCTTATCAGAAGATAGAAAAACCTTGCCAATATTTTTTGATACATATTTCGAATTTTTTGCGTTTGCGGATATATATCATTTGGGTCAGATAAAAAAGGGATATTGTGAAGGAAAAATTAAGGAAATTGTAAAGAAAAAATGGGGAAATTGTGAAGAAAAAATGGGGAAATCTCAGAAAACTCTTTGTGTAAATCCCCTTTTCTTTCAATTTCTTTTTTTATTAATTTCCCAATTATTCTCTACCATTTCCCCCAATTTGTTGTCATTTTCCCGTTTTGCTTACCATTTCCCAATTTTGCTACGCTACTGCATTCAGCCATATTAGGTGCGTCCCAATGTGCCCCGAATTCACAGATATGACTTTTACGCCAGAATGTTAATTTCTCAAACACCAGTGAGTGTGTTTATCAGGATAGCAATTCATAACTGTTCGTTACGATGTATCAAATTCATACAAGCACTGAGAAACCCTCATTGCTCATGGTTTGTCCACAGAATGGTTTGAATTGAACCCCTTCATATTTACTTTAGTAGTAGGAAAACAAACTTTTCCTGGCCACACTTCTGCACGTGGCTGTCAATAAATGATAGAAACATCAGGCTATGAAATTACATAATATGATGGGACTACCATATCATATACCTTGCCAAGAACCAATAAAACCTCACCATCCCATAGTGCCCCGCGTCCCAATGTGCCCGGTTCCCCCTACCATCTGATCACTCTGATTTTAGTGATTAACATGCATGATCCTAGTGGGCAATCTTTTGTTGTCAATTTCAGCCTATTTTCATGATTTTTTTTGCTTTGTGGCTTTTTGCTTGAAACTTTTTATTTTTCTGTCATCTTGCATGGGCCACCCTGAGAAGATGGGCCCAAGCCAGCCACTCTGCCACATAGTCCAGTGCTCACCTGTTTATCAGCAGCGGCAAAATTTTTGCCTTCGAGGGTTCCTTTTGCTCCTAGGTTATTGAATGATTTGAAAATTGTATTTTTATAATGTATATATTCCGAGCAAAAAATAAATGAGTCTGAGTCTGAGAGTCTGAGTCTGAGTCTTAGTGAATAGTGATTGCTTATGCTGGTCTGGTATGCCATTTCATAATTAGTCATGCAAATATGCTATTATTTAGAACGAGTCAATGAATCTGGATCATAGTTTTTACAATATTTATATGAATTAGGATTATCCAGGGATGATTGCCATAGTAATGCTGGCAGTTAGCCGCCGATGCGGGTACCCACTGTCACCCACATGTGGATGCAGGGTTATCCTACAGGTGCGGCTGTTTCCTGCAGGTCCTGGCAGAGACTGCAGGTGAGAGGCAGGCAGGTGCGGGCAGGAAACCATGGGGGAGGGGCATTCATTGGCAGAAAAAAGGTTCCCTTGCAGATATCTAGTACATGTATTTATACTAGACAGAGGTTATAATCTTGCCAAAGAAAGTAAACCCTAAGTCCAATGCTATTCCAAAGGAACAGAGGGTGTACAGTACACTGTACATACAAGAATAGGACTAATGAACCCTAATACAAATTCAATGACCAACACTTACTTTCAAGAGCTACTGTATAGCAGACCTGTGCAGTGTTTGTAGTTCAGAAACAAAGGTATATTGTATTTCACAGCCAACCGGTTGGCTTGATTTGACAGCCATCTTGCATATCTCAAAACAGAACATATCGAGAGCTTTCCTCTTTGCATATTTGAGTTCAGAAACCCAGAAAACCCCCATTTTGATGTATTACACACCTCTGTATTTTTACTGTGAGCAACTCAGTCCATTTTTCACGTCATGTTGGATTTCTCCAAACCTGCCACACCCCAAGATGTCTTCCCAGATAAAAAAAAAAAGTCCATACCATATAGTAACCAAATTTGCCGTCAAATGCTCTCTCTCTCTCTCGTCACACAAATGACCCACAGGCATGGTCTATTGAGATCTGCATTTGAATTTTGGAGGTCGTGTTCTTTCTGTTACTATGCAAAAAACAACAATTTTCTTGTCCTTGACAACCAATTCAAATAAATTTGGCCCACCAAACCTGCCTTATTCAAAGCATAAAGCTGATTTTGCTGACTTGACGAGATAGTTCCAGTTGTAACAGAAGACAATATGATGTCAAAGTAATATTTGTTTACCTGTTGGTTTCCATGGTAACCAAGGGGTTCAAGACCATTTTGGAAGTCATCAACATGAGCTTGATAATATTTGTTAAATATTTGGTAGAATTGGTTATGAATTCATATCTTGTAGAAAAAGTAGTGATATGATCCAACAGAAACAATGACATGAACGTCATAACTTTGTATGAATTGAACAATGGATACTCAGCCACATTTTCTGTCAAAACTCCAAGAGTATACTACCTACATACTTGTGTGAGGCATCATTGGAAAGCTAAGAACAAGGGCTTTCAATATAGCTCAACAGATAATCTATATAATCTTAATTCGGTGTGTTACAAACAATTGCATCCCGATGTATTGAATTTTGCACACATTTGTTATGATTCAAAGGTCACCATAGCAACAGGATTACAACCTAAACTAAATATTTTTTCCTAATATGTGACCCACACCAACAGGTACCATAAAGCATGGTTGAATTGATTCACAGAGTTTAATTAATCAGACAACATCTTTATTATATGTTGTACATAACCTTCTCTGAATTGATGGACTTGTTGCCATGGAAACAGTTACCGTTGGTTTCGCCATAAGTTTCATAACTTTTCAAAGTCAATTCCTGAAAGTAGAAATTCTGGGGAAAATTTTGGTGTATGACACTTCGTGTTCTACTCCGGTGATCACTTACCCCAAGGAATACTCTCCTCTGCTGCTCCACTAAGGGGGCATATGATACATCAATTGTTCTTGGAAGGTCCAAATTAAGCAAATACCCAGCATTCATTTAAAGTTAAATTTCCGTTTTTGTAATTGTTCATTTGAAGTACCCATTTAGTTCTTCAATTTCGCAACTATAAGGCAGTCGGCCGACAAACTTCATCAATAAAGATTGTTGCACATTTCAATTGCAATAAATTTTGACAGTACCAGGCAGTCCACCACTTCTTTACGTTTCAAAATTTTGGACACTATCGGGCAGTCCACCGCCTTGTTACTTTTCAACGTTTTGGACACTATTGGGCAGTCCACCACCTCTTCATATTTCAGAATTTTGGACACTACCGGGCAGTCCACCGCCACTTTACTTTTCAACGTTTTGGACTTCAAAGGCAAGTCCGCACCTCTTTGGACTTCAAAGGCAAGTCCGCACCTTTTTTGGACTTCAAAGGCAAGTCCGCACCTCTTTGGACTTCAAAGGCAAGTCCGCACCTCTTTGGACTTCAAAGGCAAGTCCGCACCTTTTTTGGACTTCAAAGGCAAGTCCGCACCTCTTTGGACTTCAAAGGCAAGTCCGCACCTCTTTGGACTTCAAAGGCAAGTCCGCACCTCTTTGGACTTCAAAGGCAAGTCCGCACCTTTTTTGGACTTCAAAGGCAAGTCCGCACCTCTTTGGACTCCAAAGGCAAGTCCGCACCTCTTTGGACTTCAAAGGCAAGTCCGCAACCTTTAAATAGTTCAAAGCCAACTCGTAAACCTTTCAATTTACTTAAATAATGCAAGTTCACACCTTTCATTTAAATTCAAGTGCACTTCAAAGGCAAATGTGTTCTTTTCGATCAAGAGCAACACAGGCAATCACCACTTCATCATGTATTTCCAAATGATCAAGAATAGACAAAGAATAAACAGACTTCAAAGGCAGAATAGTAACAATCACACTGACAGAATAGTGACAATCACACTGACAATGTCCCAGTTCAAAGACTGCTTTTGTACACCAAATGAAACAGCAAATTAGTGCACACAGAAATAAATCACCACTTCAATTTCAAATTAACGTCTCATTCTCATCTGAAACCCAGAAATATTCAGAATTGACTGGAACAGGTGACAATCCAGGCAAACAAAGACCCTCGCTGTAAGCCAAGTCGCAAAACTAAAACACAAATAACAATATAAACAGACTTCAAAGGCAAATGGCAACAATCACACTGACTATGTCCAAATTAAAAGACTGCTTCTATTTGTAAGAAATCAATTGCCAAAGACTGACACAAGTGCCAAATGAAACAATATGTAAACAAGGTAATGCAAGCGTGAATTGACGATAAAAGTACAATTTGAGTTAAAAAAAACAGAAAAATCACAAGTAGCACATACACATTTACAACAACAGGTATGGTAAGCATCAATTGATGATAAAGTTCTAGACATGCACTATTGTTGGACAACAATTCAATGTGAACACCTTTCCAATTATTACATACAGTTAAAAGCGAATGACGAACTGTCAAAACCAAAACAACAATGTCAGTGGTTTACAACTGAAAATACAACAGAAAAACGGATACTTTAAGCGGCAACTCTGCACCTTTCAATTATTACTGAAATCGCACTTTGAAGGTAAATTTGTACTTTTCAATCAATTACAATAACAGGACGTGCAAATCACAACTTCTATATATATTACAACATGTTCATGAATGCTCAATGTGACACTTCACAATCGTACAAGTTCATAACAAGATGCAATGAATGCAACAGAACTGCTGGAAATGGTTGTGGCAACAACTATCAAGGAACTGTCAAAAAATGAAAACTTAGTGACACAAGACAAATTTACAAAGATCAAGAGACAACATCAATCAATATATCATTCAGCATAAGTAAATCAAAGCGCTCATTTACTGCGCCAGGTACTAAATTAATCCAATATTTTCAACGTACTTCTAAGCAAAAACGCACTGTCTCAGTGGTATAAAACTGAACAGCAACAGCATATAGATTAACTTACTTGAAGCTATTTCCTTACAATGCAAATATATCGGAATATATAGACTAAGGCGCAGCAAGAACTCTATCTGCAACTTTTAACATCTACAAATAATTTAAGTGACAAATAACCGTAGCAAACAGATTCAATTAAATGAACAAAAAGTGCAAAAGAATTTACAAAGGAGTACCGAAACCTGAATTTTGACAGTACATAAAGTGACAACAAATTAACAATCAAAACATCAACCACAAAAAATTATGACACCAACTGTCAAAAAAAGCAAAATTTGTGACACAACGTCAATTCACCGAAACTATCAAGCACAATATGGATCAATATGTATATAAATGAATGCTAAGCTTTCAAATACTCAATCATACAGGATGCAATGCAATTTCAGTGCGGAAATGGTTGTGGCAGCAACAGTCAAGCAACTGTCAAAAACTTTGTGCCACAACATAACTTTACCAAAACTATGATATACAATATGAATCAAACAATATAAATGAATGTTTTGCCTTCAAATACTCAATCACACAAGAAACAATGCAATTTAATAGTTGAAAATGGTTCTGGCAGCAACTGTCAAGCAAGTGAATCAACTGTCAAAAAAGGCAAAATTAGTAACACAATAAATGCACACAAACTATTATCGACAACATGAACATGTACAGTATAATCGCTTAAGTAAGTCAAAGCGCTTAATTACCGCGCACATGCATAAAATTAATCAAATTTTTTACCAAGCACTAAAACAACAAAACCACTGTCAGATTTTAACAACTGAACAGCAAGGAGAGAAACTTACAATTAGAGCGGAATTTTTTAACTTGACAAGCGCAGTAGCACTTCAAATGCCTACCTTGACAATGTTCAACTTGTACAATCGTCTACAACCTTGCAAATCGCTTTTTTTTCATGTCATCGATGTCGTATTTCAGCAATGGCGGCCTTCTTCTTCACTCGAGCGAATATTTCTACGCGCATGCGCCGCATGGGAACCACTTCCGGTCATAGAAATATACGACGAATCGGCAAAAACAACATTTTCTAGCAGTTTCTTTGCATTCTACAACGATTATAACATCATTAACACATCAATTAACTCAGTTCTGTCGTATTAAGGCAAAATTAATTGAAAAAACAACGAATTTCCTACGCGCATGCGCCGCGTGGCAACTACTTCCGGTCAGACCGATTTTCGAGGAATCGGCAAAAATAACACTTCCAAGCAGTTTTTCGCATTTTACAACGATTATAAAGTCACAAATACATCAATTCAGCTTGGTTCTATCCTTTTTATGCGAAATTAATTGAAAAAAACGACGAATTTTCTACGCGCATGCGCCGCATGCGAACAACTTCCGGTCAAACGAAAACACGACCACGGCCCAAAATAAAATTTCCAAGTACTTCTTTCAGTTAATATCCATTTATAACACCATAAATACGCGATCTGACCAACACGACACTTCGATAACCTTATTTCGCATTCCCTCATTTCTCGAAAACATCGTTATGTCGGAAAAACTTCAGTAACCAGCATATGTGGTTACTGGTTACAGGTTCGTGGTTACTGGATCGTGGTTACTGGTTTGTGATTAATGTTATGGTTTCACCAGATTCGTTTACAGCTCCTGGATTAACCGGGCCTTAGGCCGGTTAAAAAGGGACTGAGAATAAAAGAAAAAACCAACACTAAGTCAGTAAGATTTCAACAAAACTTGTGACGCTACCACTTGCGGCCTTGAAAATCATGACGTCATGATCTATTTATAGATTCAGATGCTCATGGTTGCCAGGCAGAAAGAGTCATGACGTCATCACAGGGCTGACAATACCATTGTCGGCCCTCAAAATCATTGTCTGCCCTGCCAATGAGGGCGTTATGGGCGGTTGTTGCATGGGTCATCTAATGATAATTTCCTTCTTATCGCACGGCTGAGGTGATGATAATGGGCAATACTATGGCAGGTATTGTCAAGTTTAAATCCATACCATGATTAATCTAGCTTAAATTGAAAACAAGACAGAATTTAAGTTTCGCACCCACCTCCATAGAATAAGTATCGAGACCTCCTCTTTTCACATTGTAGTAGGTGTCAAGAACCCTTCGAGGGTCTGGTGGCATTTCTCCCACCATTGAGAAGATCTACAACAAAAACACAATTTGAAATTGCAGAGCCAAGTTCTGACAAAGAGGATAAGTTAACTGATATCTTATGCAGTGAAGAATTGGTTACTGAGGTACAGAAAAATTTGGACAGAAAAGTTGTCAGGAAAAACATACCGGAAATTCCATTAAATTATTTTACAGTCTCAGTAAGCACATTGTTTATGGAGAACTCAGGGAGATTCCTCCATTAGAAATGCAATCAGCAAAAGCTCCATAAATCTTACTGACCTCTTTAGCAAAGTCTTCCCGAATTGCATCTGGCAAATTTCCTCCGAGTCCTTTGATGAGACAAACAGCAAAGTGTGTTCTATTCTCAACATTGCAGAAATGAGATAGACCATTCAACACCACCCCAATGAGGCTTGTATCAACCACAAAATCACCCTGAAAGAGACAGAGGCATTATAAATGTATAATTCTTAGACAATTCTGCAAAGATTTTAATTTTTTTGACGATAGACAATTTGGCAAATCACTCAAATTGGTCCAATCGCCCGGTGATAGAAAAACCCTAAAAGAGAGAATCTCAAGACTGAAATCACTTTATTATGAAACAGACAGACATTTTAATATAGAAGAAGCTCCAAGAGACACCCAAATCTGCAGTGAACCATTGCACAGCTGTAAAGGGGCGGCTTCATAATTCAGGCCACTGAATATCATTTAGAAGATATTAAGAATATTTTTGACTTATCAAAAATGTTAAAATGCTCACCTGTTTGAGGACCCATTCAAGGGCCTTGAAGAAGAAGTCATCGATCCAACCAGACAAGGTATCTCGCTCCTTCTCCTCCAAAGTGCCAAGCCAAGATTTCACCACAGATTTCACATCTGTATCTTCGTCACTGAAACACACAAAGAATAGATATTATAATGTGAAGGAGCTTCCAATCTGTGAAAATTTCTTAGTTCCACACATTTGCAATATGGGTATCAATGATCTATACAGCTCAAAAGGATGTTACTACTGGGCTTTTTCCGCAACTTTGGACAAAAAGAAGAAATTCCTTCACATCCATATCAAAATGCAAGAAAGACCAATTGAACTCATATGGAATACAAAGCATGACCGAAGTACGGTTGAGTGAAACTTGATGCTAAGAGAAATAAAATAGGAGAAAATTATCAGTACCTTGCAAGGTCAGATAGTTACCAAAATGCAATAAAAAGCAAGACACAGAGAAACTAAAAAGGTTACCTCAGAAAGATCATTCCCATACGAGATATAGTAGCCGGGGAAGCACAACTTAGATCATGGGTCTCGAACAAGAAATTGACATTCGGACCAAACTGGATTCTCTCTCCTGATGGCATAGTGAGCAAACGGTTGTCGTCCAAAACGGAATTCAAAGATTCAATCCACTCAGGGTCAATGTCACCATCACACACGATCCACGATTGAATGTTGATTGGCTCCTTGACAACTTGACGAGCAGCGTATGTAAGGACTCCATCACTCCATTCTCTTGTGTCCATGTCAATTTGACCAAGGAGCTACATGAAAATACAATCATAAAGGATATCAGCCGCTAAAATGCTTGACATGACACTCAGACAGGAGACAGACTCTGCAATGAGTGAGTGAGAGAGTTTGTGTTTTACGCCCCTTCAGACTCTGCAAATTGCATTTGATACACAATTAAATTATGAAGGACCATTTTATTTTTCATCCAGTGTAAGTTTCTTTGAATTACGAAAAAGAAGGCATTCTAGTAACAGATCAGTAGCTTACGTAGGAACTATCATGCTCCACAGTAAGTTATCGGTAACACAGATCCAGTGAGACAGTAACTGTTTACTCAACTCATCATTTGCATAGGCTAATGTACTGCCTGCCTAGTGCCTACTGATTGGCTAAGTCTCGTCATTAAGATGTAAACTAACCAAATTACTGGACGATCATATGCAAAATGGCACTATTATATCACATTTCGACATTTTCCAAAACATCATACCTGAGTTCTTGGCATGGCCTTGGGGTTCATCACATACTGCTTGACGGTCATGTTGATCTTGGCCATGGCTTGTCGCAGGACTCTCCACAAAGTTGACTTTCCTGATCCACTCGGCCCCACAACCACGACTCCCATACGTTGGCGCAATTGCTCGTACAGCTCCAAAGCTTTCTTCACCTGAAAATTAAATCATGTAAATCACTGAAGGGTTAATTCCATGGTCAAAGCAGAACTTTAATACTTTAGATTGTGATGACGGATGCAACTGACACAATAGCCATTGGAGTTCTACACAATCTAACTATATATACTTCAGTTCAAGTAAAAACAAGTTATGGTAATATATAATTACATTGTGGGGTAAAATTTGGTTACCAACGGCTGAGAGGCAAACAGAATCTACACAAAATTCGCCACATCTTGGCACAAGAAAAACTAGGCGCCTTTTTTTATTTTACTGATAAAACTAACTTACTTAGGAGTAAAGAGAGTGCCATATTGCAACACACATTTCTTGTCAGCCTATTAAGGGCACATGCTGGTCGAAAAATGGTGAAAATTTTTTAGAAAATGGAAATTCTGATTTTGACTGTTTCAATAAATACAGATGTCCAGACAACAGTTGCAACTGAAATTTCGCAAAAATTCCTATTCTAGCCATGTGAACAATCTTGCCAATTTTACCTTTACAGTTAAAATTATTAAGAGTTTATTTCCTTTTTTTGCCATTTTCCGAAAACTGCGAATTTTAGTGACTTTGAGTGCTTACAAAAAATTCATCTCAAAAACTGCTGAAGGCATCATAATGAATTTTGGCATACTGCTTACTGACAAGTTCGCTTCCGCAATAAGGCTATTTTCAGAACTATATTTGGATTAAAGGCCGTGGGACAGTGATTCAAACCTGAAAGATTGTGAATTTGCTCCATAGTCCCATGTTCGCGAACCCAGAAAAACCCTATAAAAACATATTTTTAGTCTGAAAATAGTCTTATTGCGGATCCGAATACCTCAAATAATGAAAGTAAATGAGTTCTGGTTATTCTGATAGCTCAGTCTTGAGATGAATTTTTTGTAAGGCCGAATACTTAACAAGAACCCGGATGTTCAAAATGGAGGTGGTGTGGTGTCTAAGTTCGCATCCCCTGAATCCGGCAGATCATTTGTACCACACTGCCTTACTATTCAGACAGGTATTTTAAGATAGATAGATAGATAGATAGATAGATAGATAGATAGATAGATAGATAGATAGATAGATAGATAGATAGATAGATAGATAGATAGATAGATAGATATGGGTGATCATAGGTTGAACAACTCTGCGAGACATAACAATATTGAGAGTAAACTGAATTTTCCAAATTGACTGACCCAGGTTCAAACCCAGGCAAAGCTACAAAGAAAGACCCTCAGGAGTTCCGACTGAAAACATGTGGCCACCGATGTTGTTTGGATGAGATGTTAATTGGCAGCCCCTGTGTTTCAGTGTTTGTGCTGGGCAAGTAAAGGATTCCTTAAATGGGGTAAATTTAGAATACTTGACAACTTGTAGACTGCCAACATTACGAACTCAATCTATCAATCTAGACTTTATTAAGAGCTGAAATGATGTGAAATCCTATGTCAGATTTGCATGGATATTTTGGACAGATGGATGGATGATTGGGGCTTTAAGTCCTTTCTTTACGAAGGCCAATTAGGACAGGAGGAGGACATGGTAATATTAAGCAAAAGATTATTGAAACTACTGTCCAACACAAGAAAAGGTGACCTCGCCAATGGCAATGTGGGATTCAAATCCAGGACCAAGTGATTGGCAACCAATTCCATTACTAATTGAGCTAACTCTACCTCCTCCCGAACGTGTTGGACCATGTCACAAATTACAACAAATGTACCAAATTGCAATGTATTGCTCATGCTTACCCTTTTGATAAATCTGTGTAATCTGTTGTGTCTTTGCATCGACAATTTCATTCTATATTAATTTTTTCATGAATGACCAATAAAGAAGTTTAGTCTTTGTCTTGTCTCACTAATCAGTATAAGCTATTTATTTCATCTCTATAATCTATCCATCTAATTCATGCAATCTATCTAATCCATAAAATTCATACATCCTTCTTTATCAATGTAACTATCTAGTATCTAATCTTCTATAGATCTATCTATATTTCTGTCTTCCTGTCTATCTTTCTATCTCTTTCCATCTCTTTCCAACTCTTTCGATCTATCTACTGGTATTTAACTATTCATTTATTTAGCAAGCAATCTGTCTATGTATATTAATTTAGGCCTATCCATAAATACACCCATCCCTAAATTGCATTGAAATAGTTGGAAATTTACATATAACTGTTGAATTCCATGTTTTGTGACCCAGTATTATGATAACATAAATTCCCAAGTCAGCAAAATAACCGATACACATCCAAATGTAACCCTGACATAATAGGTGAGCTCATTTGCATAAACAAAACACAATACACATAATTTTCAAAATGGTGGACAGCTCATTTGCATACACAAACCACAATACACATTATTTTCAAAATGGTGGACTGTAACACCCAAAAAAACTCCAATCAAAGAACAGATGAAAGGAGTACTTAGAATTATTTGAGATCAATACAAGTAGGCTGCAATGGCAGCCCTGCATCTCTAGTTGTGGGCAATTTAACAATTAGGAGATTATTTGAAATAAGCAAAGAGTTATTTCAGATTTTGTTCTCCAATTTCGAATTTCCCGCCTAAAGTTTACACTCTCTCACCCACTCTCTCATACACTTTCTCACTAACTGCAAAAAATGGCGGTGTGTAAACACCTCCATTAAAAATATGTAAAATTCGTTGTTGCCATGGCAACCGTAACCATGGCAACTTAAAATTTCACGGAGGGTCATAATTTGGTGCCATGAAGACCTGTGTAAAATTTCATAGCTCTAGCTTCAACAGTTTCTTCTGGACAGCATACACACATTTTTCGACCAGCATGTGCCCTTAAATCAGAATGATAAATAAGTCTAACAACGTTGTCAGTGAACAATATCAAAGCATTGTAATCATAATCCATACCTGGCCCTCAATGACACACAGGTTGTTCTCCTTGCAGACTTCTCTGATTGCAGCGGCCAAATTCTCATACTCAATGTCCTTGAATTTAACTCCAGGGAAGACGTCCTTCACTAGAGAGTCAAAGCGGATGCTGTCCGAGAAGGTCAGTTTGGACAGGGTGTTGATTCGGAGGGCTTGGACGACCAGGTTGGCTTCTGTTTCTTTGTCAACTTTTGCTGTAAGCGTAGAAAGAGAACATGATAAGTATATTCAATGCTTTTAACTAACTAAGCCAGTTCTTTTTCCAATTTTAGAACTGGTAAAATCATCTTTGAAGAGCGGGACTAGGAGGAGGACGTGAATTTCAATAGTACTACATAGTCATATTACTACATAGTCATACAGGCAGTTTTGCTCCCACAAAATCAGTTTATGTTCATGGTTCATGTTTGCAAATTGAATATGTTTGTTTGTCACTCTGAATTTTAAAACTGTTTCTAACTTTCTATATTCAGTGGACAGTACTTACTTCCTGATTCGGAATTTCTCTTCTCCTTCTGAATGAGATTTCCGCATCCTTTGAGAATTGTCTTCAGAGCTCTCAGACCCCAGTCATAGTGCTGCTGTGGAGTAAGCAGTTCCCTGTACACAGCCACATAAAGTAATCATTAGAATCCATACACTGGCACCAAATATGACAACATTACAATGAATCATGGTCAAATGCAGGAGAGTAAATTGCTCTGACACATAGTGCAATGATCTGAATATAAAATATCTCTAATTCACTTTAGCCTCTCACTGGTATTCACATTTTCTACCTTCAGGGGTCCAAAGTTGATTTAAGGAACAGTACAGAGACCTTTTAAGGGTCGGTGAACAAAATGAACATTAGCAATGAGCATTTTAAAAGTAGGATGGGACACATAAGAGAAACTTACTTTGAGAGGTTGAAGACAGCCACCAGTTTCTTGCCCAAGTTCTTAGCATCTTTGAAGCCTTCAGAGAACAGAATAGTCTCAGCAATGAGGTCGTTGTCCGGTTTGGACATTGCCACAGGTCGGAAGAGTTGTTTCAAGTTATCTGGCAGTTTAGATCTGCCTCCGTAGCCTTTCCCAGCTGGGTTCATTGTGATGAAGATGCCAGAATTGGGGTTCACATCAATCTGAAAGAGAAAAGAAGTAAATATATTTCTGGAAGTGAGTGAGGTAGTGAGTTTGTGTGTTACACCCCATCAGCACCGGTGTGGGCTATTTAGAGGCAAAAATATATATCCGGAAAGAGGCATCTTGAGACATCACAAGAGCAGCATAGAGAGCATGTTCAAAGATACAAGATTACAAGCTCCACCATGTCAGGTACAGATTGATGGATGATTGGAGCTTTACCTTATGTATTTGTGCACTGAGAGGGCTAATAAGAACAGAGGAGGACATGGAAATGACTCAAATGAGGCAATGACTGCAGTACATCTTTTATCATGTCAGGGGACTTCAGGAAGATCACCAAGTAAGAAAATCACCAAGTGGAACATCAAACCGGAAACGGACTGGCAGAAATTTAACAAGTCACTGGAAGAGTACCTTGAAGAACAGGAACTCACATATGAGGAAATGACTGAGAAGATAAGGAAGGCTCTGAAAGAAACAGTGGGACAAAAAATAATCTCCATAGGAAGAAGAAAGAAGGAAACGGCTGAAATGAAAGTACTAAGACAGGAGAAGAAACTAAGGAAAAAAGAAATGAAGACAGCATCACCGAACAAGAAAATACAGAAGCTGGAGGAATACTACAAGGCCCAGCAGAAGCTCAGAAAAGAGGCTGACAAACAAGAAAAAGAGAGAATAAAGAACACCCTGGAAAGAATTGCACAGAGCAAGGACCCAAACACAATATGGGAAGTAAGGAAAAAACTCCTTGGAAAAAAGAGAGAAGACTTTGACACAGTGGATGAAAAAGGGGAGAAAATAGAAGACCCAGAAAGAGCATTGGAACACATAGCAAGCTACTATGAAAATCTGTACAGGGCAAGAGATGAAGAACACTGTGGCAAAACTGGACGAGGGTAACTGAGTTACCCTCGTCTCAATTAGTCAAAATAAATTGAAAAAACTAGGTCATCCCATTGGATCCCATGTTAAATGAGGACGAGGGTAGCTGCTTTTCTAATAATTGAATGACGAGGGTAACTGTAAGTGATGACTAAGGTAACTGCATGAAAATTGTACAGTAAACCAATAATTTCTTCAACAAGCAATGATGGAATTGGACGAATTATTGACAGTTGTATGGTTTGTATATTATCATCATATTTATTTTGTTGTATTTGTTTATCAGGCAGTGTAGACTGAGGACTTATCAATAATTATTGGACACTCATTGCAAGCAACCAGTGATTTGAATAACCAAGCAGACAGAACACCAATCATGCCAAAAGAAAAAAACAAACTGCAAACCAAATTCAACAAAAACAGCCAAATGCTCCATCCACTGCATTTATCTCCATTACACTGACTCTCTATTTCTCTCAGCTCTCTATCTACCTATCTTTCTATTCATCTATTTATCTATGAGCTATCAAACAATCTATCTAAATCTATGGCCATGAAATTTTGCGCTGATGTAGCTGAATATCCAGTCCTATATGGTTTGGTGAGTTTCACTGAAAAACATTGAGAATTGGCTGCATGAAGCCACATTTTGTGAAACTGCTTCAAAAACCAAAATCACAATCAATGCAAATCGACCCAGAAAACATTCTTGCATTAAGAGCAACAGAGTCAAATTTTTGAAGTTGGCGGATAATGGGAGTGGTTACTTCGTGACGCCTTCAAGCAGTTTTACTGCATTTATTGGTTTTGGATGGAATTTTAGCCTAAGTTGGTGTTTTTCTCATTTTGTTTGTCATATCCTCGTCAAAAAGGTTGTGTCATAAGCTTGGACAATCACCCTAAAGTGAAATTTTAAAAAATGCAATCCTGTTGGACTTCTTTGTCTACAATTCGGCATTATTAACATGTGGATGTGGTGTGTATTCTTCACATTACATGTGCAGCCTCATTCAACTTTGCAAGTCCCAAATTTCAAACACGATACTAAATTGTATCTGGCTCATTGAAAATTCAATGAATTCTCTTAAAACTTTCGAAATCTTTGGCCAAGCAGTTAATAAGCTGGCTTGTACGTTTATAAAGAATTTTACTGCATGAGTAATTAACAAATTCTGTCTATTTAAGGGGTGTGCGTTTTTAAATGCGAGCAGTTTATCTAATCTTGTTCTCTTTCTTAACATTTCTCCTCAATCTCTGCTGATAAGCTTTGGAGAAAAATATGGTAACTTACTCAGGAGCAACAGAAATTGAATTAGCTCTTTTAATGTATCTTGTACATGTACACCTTTAAAAAGAAACTGAGCGCTGAAATACTGACAAAATTCTCAGATTGCCATCTGATAGGGTGAAATGTGGCCTTGCAGTCAGTCACAGTTCTTGGACTGCATGTGCGTCTGCCAATTGATCTAAGTCTCGAGGTAAATGATTGACAAGAGATTATGAGAAATATAAGAAGCAAATAAGTGACATAGGCCTGTAAAAAATTCAGAGTTGCACTTTGTTGGGATACAAACTTATGAAACTTGAACAACATGCGTGCAGATCAATCAACAGTTTTGAAGTTCCATTCTCTTCAACCAGGAATCTAGTTGATAAGTTAGTGAAAATTTTCCGATCTTGGCACCTTAAAATACAGGAATGTTTCAAAATGTTCAGATAATGCATTTGAAGGCATTTCCCAACCATCCATCATTTTCATTTTGTACATTTTATTTTGCTCAGAATTGTATGTAAACTGATGCGGCGAGGAACCTCATCACCACTGTCTCTGTACTGTTGAGTGACATTAGTTGGTAGGGGGCTGGACATCAAGTCAACGGGCCAAGTCTAACCTTCAGACCCCACAATTTCAATGATGATACCATGTGCTTTTTGTGTCAATTTCAGCTCAAATAAAAATTTAACAAAGCGGACAAAACATGACATGTGGCAAAGGTAATTGAAACTGCTGTTAAACATAGGTCCAGATGACTAGATAGATAAAGAGAGGTTGTCAGATAGCAAGATAGATACTATAACATTTGGATATATGGATATATGGATAGGTTGATGGATCATGACAAATTGATATATGTGTGGACTGTGGACATACACAATTTGACATGTGTTCAAGCCAGCAGTGGGTGTTACCAACAGAAACAGCTTTCCAATATGGAACTGCTTCATAAGTTTCTGTATGTCATGTTTAAAGACCTTTTGTAACTTGGTGAAATGTTATGCCAAAATGGGCCATAGTTACGTCCATAATTTTAAAAAAGGGATATATGTATCATTGAAAGATCCCTCAATAATGTTCAAAACTTTGTCCAAAATTGTCCATGAATGGATATAACACTCTACAGTTGCAATGTTATGTAGTTTAATAACTAAGACACGTGTGCAATTTAGTTACATGGTAATTTGGTTGATGACTCTAAGTCATGATAGGGCAGTTACCCTCGTCATAGCAAAATGCATGGTCACAGTTACCCTCGTCTCGAGAAGCAGTTACCCTCGTCATTTTAGAGGTGCTTTAAGACATTTCCTGAGTCACACAGCCTCAACAAATGCCTAAATGTTGCTGTAATTTCATTTTCGGTATGTTATAATGCTTATACAATACTAAGATAATTGCTGACATAGCTTATTTCTTCAGATTCATTGTTACATAATATTTAAGGCTAATTTAGGGACGAGGGTAACTCAGTTACCCTCGTCCAGTTTTGCCACAGTGAAGAAGAAGAGGGAAAAATATGGACTACACTGATACTCCAAGAAAACAAGAAAAGGATAGAAGAGATGGGAAAAATGGAAAAACCAAGAAGTATAAGTAATTGGGAGATGGAAAACACAAGGAAGAAACTAAAAAAGAAGAAAAGCTGCGGACCAGACCAGATCCCCAATGAGGCGATAATCCACGCCAACAAGAATATCATGGAAAAGTTCAGAAAAAACATGAACGATATACTAGAAGAAGGGAAAATCCCTGAAGACTGGAAGAATGGAAGAATCATCACTCTGTACAAAGGAAAAGGAGTGAGAGGCAAATGCTCCAATGAAAGAGGAATAAGCATCGGCAGCAACATGGGAAAATTCTTCGAAAGAATCATCAACAACAGAGCAAAAAGAAGCATTCAGATAAGCGACATGCAAGGTGGTGGAAGAAAAGGAGCCCAAACAGTCGACCACATTACAACACTCCTAGAACTAGCAAGGAAAGGAAGAAATGTCTACATTGCATTCCTAGATGTAACAAAGGCATACGATAAAGCATGGGCAGCAGGAATCCTCCATGTGCTACATAAAGAAGGCCTAACAGACAGGACATGGGAAATAGTGAAAAAGCTAAACGAAGACCTAACAGCTGTAATTGAGACGATCCATGGAACCACAAGAAAAATCGAGATGAAAGACAACATCCGCCAGGGAGGAGTACTGTCAGTCATCATGTATGCAGCATTGATGGATGAAGTAGCCAAGGAGGTGAAAAACGAAAATCTGGGAATCCGCCTGGGTAATGAAAAAATAGGATGCCTCCTATGGATGGACGACGTAGCATTCGTATCGTCAAGTAAAGAAGAACTACAAAAAATGCTTAACATTGCACACAATGTCAGCATAAAGTACAGAATCAAATTTGGGGAAGAAAAAAGTAAAATCCTCAGAATTGGGAAGAAGACGCCAAGAGCAGAATTTACCCTGGGCCCCATGAGACTCCAAGAATGTGAGAAGTACAAGTACCTGGGACTAATGATGGCAAGAAGTGGGAAAATGGATGAACACCTGAAGGAGGTTAAGAGGAAAGTACAAGCCGCTTACAACACTGCCATGGCTATAGCCGGTACCCCGGATCTGAAAGGAGTCGAAATGAGAACAATGTGGCAATTGTTAAAGGCTTGCATTGTCCCCATTGCCACATATGCCGGGGAAGCAGCAGTCAATACAAACAAGAATCCGCGGATTGCAAAACGAGTTTCCCTCTGTGTTTTTACCTTCAGTGAACTAAGTTCGAAGAAGGTATTTTAATCACTTGGGTAAAATGTTGTACATAGCTGAAAGTCGGTGCATAAGTTGGTGCACGTGTAGCACATGTGGCCTAGCCTTTTGATGGTCTGATTGAAGGATATTTGGTACTTTTAGAATATTGATTAAAAATATAAAGAAGTATTTTTTTCCAAGACTCAGCCACTATTGTATGACATGGATGAAATTAACTACACATATAGCCCATGGTCTAGTTGTGCCTTTTGATAGTCTGATTGATGCTTTGCACTTTGTGAAATATTGAGAAAAATTATTATTTTTTGTTTAGGCCTACAGCTAGGCCTCATGACAGAATACACCCCCCGCTCCCTTTTGTTATTCCCGTAATATCAGTTACCCCCATTTTACCCCCATCTTGCCTCCGCTTACCCCGCACTTGCCCGCACTTGCCTCCTGCTAACCCCCACTTACCCCCACCTGCCACCCGCTAGGCCCCACTTGCCTCCCACTAGCCCCCGCTTACCCAGCACTTGTCCCGGCTTACCCCCAATTGCCCCCACTTACCCCCACTTACCCCATAGGGTGTCCATTTTTCGAAAATTTTGGACTCTGCACTCTCAAAAACCCCTGTATGAACAATTTTAGTGGCACTGGGATGATTTCAGACAGGAAAATAGCCACTTTTTGGGCTCGAAAATGGTCATTTTCGGGTGCCTTGAGGGGCCCCCCAAAGATGGTGGTAGGGGGGGGGGGTCTAGACCTTTATGGATTTGGCTGAAATTTGGTGTGTGGGCTTTGTACACATGGGAGCACAACTGAGCCCAAAAAGAGCTTGATCCGAGAAAATTTTCGAAAAATGGGACACCCTATTACCCCATAGCCCTTGCTTACCCCCACTTACCCCTCTTGCACCCCATTTCCCCCACTTGCATAACCCCCTTCCCCCCTAATTCCCCCCTTTCCCCTAATAAAATTGTCTAATGTTAGTGTCACCACATAGGGTGGGGGTGGGGGTGTATCCTGTCATGAGGCCTACAGCTTCAGAATCTCAAGACTCAGCCCCAATTGCAATATATATATATATATATATATATATATATATATATATATATATATATAGGCCTATCAATGGATGACATTCTATGCACATATATATATATATATATGTAACTCTATAACCCAAGTAGTCCACAAGTCTATAAGATGCCTCAGAGCTTGATTATCAGTGTACTAGACTAGACTTGAGCCGAACAATGACCTTACCTGGACACCAAGCATTGGTAGTCCAAGATACAATGTGCATTTTACCCTCTCCCATTACATAATCCATCTATCAGAGTATACCTATAATCTATCAATCTATCAATCTATCTATCTATCTATCTATTTATCTTTTGCTATCCATCAATTATTTTCCAGAGATACTTACAAGCAAATAGTACCCAGCCCATTGGGGCTTAAAAGTCAAGTACTAATCTTAAAACTGTTATAAAACAAATGGATATATATGCCTAAAACAATTTATGGCTCTTTTGTAATCTGAAGTTAAGAGAGTGTATTCCTACATTTATTTCCGTGTTTTTCAATGGAACTGGTCATAACTGAAGTTATCACGTTGTACATCAAAGATAGCCTCTTTTGATTCAATTACTCTATTACTCTATATTTCATTGCCCTTCTCAAATTAGTTTGTGGTCCATAAAATAGTTCGTCCATGATGACACATGCATGCTTGCAACTTGCAAATATGACAGATGATCTCAAACAGGGAGAATCTGCGTGACTTTCAAATGGAAAATGCAATTTAGATAACTTGTAAGGAATTAGGGTAATCTACCCCCCCCCCCCCCATGTCTGCTGCATGCTGCCCCCCTCCAGTTGTCTTGACCAATGACGCACAAGCAATTTAGCTGATGCAATCTGATTGGCCCATCAATTGTTGGGCTCCTCCCATGTCACCTGGTCACTGAACTTCTTGTTGTTGTCTGACAATGTAACAATTTGTAACACAGTGCAATAATGTAACAAGTTGTTGCAACAAAACAAGTATAACAATTTTAACAGACATAAACAATGTCCGACTTTTGCTGCACTCAGACGTGAGGTAGATACCTATACTCAAGTGAAACATGAATCTGATTTAGTAGTAAATGCATTTGTGTTTATGAATGGAACTGGGAGATGTTATCACGGTTTCTGTCGTTTTTGATAAGTGTTTCATTGTTGATACTTCAGCCTTATCTGTGTTTGGTTCCTTAA
This sequence comes from Platynereis dumerilii, assembly GCA_026936325.1. Taxonomy (NCBI): domain Eukaryota; kingdom Metazoa; phylum Annelida; class Polychaeta; order Phyllodocida; family Nereididae; genus Platynereis; species Platynereis dumerilii. The sequence continues at coordinate 9,302,706 of JAPTHN010000015.1, read as the reverse complement.
ATTAAAAAAAAAGTTTTTCACGGGCACTATGCTAGTTTAGATAAAGAGCAAACACAAAATTTGTCAAAAACAAATTGCACAAATATCCTGAAGTCAACTTCAACGAAATCTCCTGTGACATTCCAGGAGAGCATTTATTCCATACAGAATAGCCTTCAGTTGTTTATCGTGTTAAACATTTATAGATAATTGATCTCACCTCTATGTGGCAAAGGCCTATATATCCATCATCAGATCACAGAAAAGTTTTTTTTCTTGTTTTCACCCTGGACATGGCAATTTATATGTTTTTCTGAGATTCCATTCCTGACATTTAAACAACCATTGTGGGTCACCTTTAGAAAAATTGTGTGAAAAACGAATAACTCATTTCTTGATTTTTAACTCATTTTTATGCATTTTATTTTTCATCAGTCTGCCTTGTCAATATTCCATTTGCGTTTTTAACGAATTCTCGGCAATGGAAAATGATATTTAAATCAAACAAAGACAGGCAGATACAGAAAAAAATCACGATTCTAATAGGCCTAAAATGGTTACTCAGAACTTGTCGGAAATTATCGCACCTGTCTCGACCAATCACAAGGGCTGTAGACCAAAACATTCAATATTTCTGTTTCCTGTTTTGCCGTGACCATCAACAGAGAAGACACCAATTGTACTAAACTGTGAATCTGTAATCGGGGCTAGGGCATTTGTGGGCTATTGTCTGAGGATGAATAGGATTGGGATAGATCAAAAGATGGGTGTAGCTCATACGTTTTTCTGGAATATTTGATATGATACCCCAGTGACGAGTAGTGTTGGTTTGACACACTTGTGATTTCGTCAATGTGGCCTGAAACAGACTTTTTTGTGATGTCTGCACTCTCATTAGGCAGTTTATTTTGATACAATGCTAGACAACCCTAAATCAACAGAAAAACGTTGATGCGCACAAATCTACAATGTCTTTATTACTCATTTCAAAAACTTGCTACATTGTAACAAGTCATTATTTGGCACAATAAAGGTGCGTCAATAAAACGTACCTATCGCTCTCTCGATATAAGTGACTAGTATAACGAGTTTTCGTTCCGAAAACTCGTTAAAAAGGAAATGGATGACCTGAGAAAAATCGTTGACAATTTAATAAAAATGACTATTACAACCCCCAGATCGACACCCAGAGAGCCGATCTACTTGGAAACGGGACTCATGGAGACTAACTACCTTATCAACCGTAACAAAATCCTGTACATGGAAAAGATGAAAAACAGTAACAATACACTCCTGGAGGCCATCAGGGGAGATGAAGATGAAAAGGGATGGTGGAAGATGACGAAAAAAATGAGGGACGACACCATTGGAAACGTCAACCTAGATGGAGTAGAAAAAGAGACAAGAAAACGACGGGTTGACCAGGCCATCAGGAAAAAAATGATTGAAGACCTACAGAGAGAAGGCAACGAGAAAAGCAAAACGAAGTTCTACCTCGACAACAAGGCCAAAGATAAACTGGGTCAATGTGCAAATTACATGAAGGAATGCACTAGAACAGAAGTAGGCCTGATATTCAAAGCAAGGACGAGGATGCTGGACATCAAGGAAAACTACAAGAATAAATACCGAGATCAACGATGCAGAAACTGCAGAAATGAACCAGAAACACAAGAACACATCCTGGAAAAATGCCAGATGATCCATGGCACAAGTAACCAACTTGTGGTAAAAACCGAGGACATCTTCCAAGAAGAAACAAAAACACTGAAAAAAATTGCTAGAAAAATATGGAAAATAATGAAGATACAAAAAAGTGCTGCCCCCCACTAACAGTGGGTGAGCAACCTGGCTGATCCAGGCCTGCACACAGAAGATAGAAGATAGATAGATAGATAGGAACCTCTAAAGAACAGAACACTGTGAGTCACATTAATTTCTTTCTTGGGACATTCCGCACCATATACATTATACATCATATACAACAGTCAAGTTCGGTACAGTAAATATGGAAAAGGAGGTAGGTAGCACCAGTTGCTGGGGTGGAGTCTAATGTATAGTTCAAAATAGCACTATTGCGTAACAATCAAAGGAACTAATCTCGCACATATATACTAGGGCCCTGCACGGGACGGGACGGGAACTGAACTTGACAAAATTTGGGGGGAGTGGCTCAAAATTCGGAAAATTTTATCATTGTAATGCCTAGAACGGGACGGGAGCAGGAGCAGATTTGGAAAGAACGGGCAGGAGAGAGGCAAAAATCTAGTCCTGTGCAGAGCCCTAATATATACTACTTGAAAAGTTTGTGCTGGGAAGCGACATGTCAAAATACATACCATTCTATCGAGCAATTCAATAGAAGGTTGTCTTTCCTTGATGGCATCCTGGATGAGCTGGATCTGCATGGACACAGCTGACAGCACGGCCTCCTCCAGACGATTGAACTCATCAAAGCAACCCCACGCTCCACACTTGACAAGACCAATGAAGATGCGACCCATTGACTTGACATCTATGCCCTGGAATACCAGAATTTCCGGTTGTAATATGCGAAATTGTAATGTACTGCATACAAAATGATATATATTGGCAGATTATCTTCAATCGCTATCCATTAAGAATGATTAGGCCTTCTGTTTCGAAGACATCATGCCATTGCATTGAAGTAGAAATTGGCAGTACAAATTCACAAGTTTCTAAATTTCTCAATTAAAACATCGAATTACAGATTATTTCAAGATCTCTTACCTCATCACAATTGAAGACAAGCACCTGCCGACCGAAGAGACCACCGAGTGCTTTTACGGATTCTGTCTTTCCTGTACCAGCTGGGCCATAAGGATTGCCTCCCAGACCCATGGACATACCTGAGAATACAAACACACATTGAGGAAAACGTTTCTTCATTTTATTATAAATCAATTTTAAAATCACTTTAAAACATAGGAGGAAAAATAGATTGGACAGAATTTTTCATTGAGAGTCTGTACATTTTAGACCTTCGTACCGATAACAAATTGGACTGAATTTTAAAAGGTACGCACAAACACATTTCAATTTAATCTTTCTTTGTCACTTAACTAATGCACATATTCTCAGCTTCTCACTTTTTCAAACTTTTTCTAGCTCTTGCAATGTAAATTGATCATCAAGGCGTTGTTATGTGTGGACCAATTCATATTTTGGATTTAGCGAATTTTACAGACCTTGAGTCATTGTCAGGTAGCACTTGTCGGTCAATGGAGTGTGTACAAGTTTGGCAGCATTTCCCTGGTATTCGTAAGTGTAGTCAAATTCTGCATCCACCATTCTCATAATACAGATTCCATCTTTGCTTCTCATGTAGAATCTAAAGGAGATTGCACAACATAGTAAATATTTCTAGATTGAAAAATTTCTTAAATCGTTAATACTATAGGAGCAGATTTTAAAGAAATTCTCATTCGGCCAAGTAAATGATTGGCTGTTTTTGAGCTTCTCAAAGTCTGCTTTACTACCGTTCTTAAAAAGATGTGAAAATGACCACTTAGTCTCCTTAAATCATCTATAATCTTCAGCAAACTTTGTACTCATCTTCTATCATTCAACAGCATTCTTACTTTAGCTAGCATATTCTATGAAGGAAAAATATTTCCAGGTTGTTTGATTTAAATAGCAATTTCAATGCATTAAATTCATTATTTATTTGATTTTAATCGATTTATTTGATTCAAATTGTCACTTTAATCATGATTTAAATCCCTGGATTTTAAAAATATTAAAAAAATCAACAACCATGCATATTTCTAAGGTACTGAATTTACAATTATCATTTCCAGAACGACACATACTTCAACTGCTTCTGCCACAGCCACTCGTCCTTTGACTTGACGTTCTTGTCTCTCAGGAGCTCAACAACTTCAATGTTGTGGATTGTGTCAAGAATCAAAGCTTTCAACTTCAAATCGAGCACATTCGCATCAATGTCAGGATCTCCAGAGATGTCCACAGACGTGTAGGACTCCAGCTGTTGTTCAAGTTCTTGGTGCAAAGTCTCCATGTTACGATTGCTGATAGCTTGTTCGCAGTTTTCGGTGAAGTTCACCATTTCAGCAAGGCAGAGGACCTGCAATAGCAACATATTTAATACAGTTCTCAGGAAATATTTCTTGGCACTGCGACAACAGCATCTGTTGTATCAATGACTAGTTACTGCACGCAAGGAAGGCAATTTCATTTCCAATATAGGGGATATTTAGTCAAGCTACCTTCCAAAACAAATGTCATCCATCTGATTCCATCATACAAATTTCCAAAAGGAGCAAAACCAAAGTTTAAGTGAACTTCACAAAGCTGAAACTTACCTGTGATGGGTATTTGTTGGGATCGAGACCACCTTGAGACTTCTTGGAGTCCTTTAGACATTCTTTCAACAGCTCTTGAAGCGTACTCTGCATCTCATCTGCTAACTTTGCGAGCCACACCTACAAGCAATAACAAATTTTGGTTGAAGGGATCTTCAGAAATCACTCATACTCACAAAGCGTTTCAGCCAACACGGACATCTGCATTTTTCATCATCACTTTTTCAAATAGGAATTAACTTTTAAGCGCTGGAACACAACCAAAGAGACAAAAATTTGTTGTTCTATATATCCAAGTTTATCAAACAATGAAGCCTAACACACCCTGAGATGTCTCATTGCACAATAATGTTGTACTTATAAATGACAAGACCCCAAACCCCAAGCAGTGTTGTAGTTGAGGCTTGGACACGCGAAGCCGAGACAAAGGCTTGAGCCTCCAAGACAGAGGCCACCAAAACTGGCCCAAAGACACCTGAGACTGAGCTAAGGCCAAGGATTGGGCATCATAGGCCATACACTGACCCCAAGCTATTATTCCCTTTTTGAATTAATTTATGCAATTTTCACATTCTCCTACTTCACATACCTCAACTTCTGGCTGAATCTGCACTTTTTTCTTCAGTGGCACAATTTCGCCATCCAAGGACTTCATGGCCATGATGTGTTGACATCCTTCATCAAACTCCACGCTGTGGATTCCAGCAAACAGCTTCTTCAAATGAGATTGGATGACAAGAGGATTTGTCGACTGACCAAGGATCTCCAGGAGATCATCATCTCCAATGAAGTAGAATCTCGGAAATAGGGATCTCTTTTCCTGAAATAGAAATTGGAATGATTGCAGTATGTTCGAAGCCAAAATTCTGGAGAATTTTCAAAGCACAATTTATTTAATATACAAACCTCAAGGAATTCATTCAGGGACTTCTGACATCTTTGCAGTTGGTCCAACATGGCAGCCAAGTTGGTTCTCAATCCAGTTTTATGAGCCATGGATATGACTCGGTTGTCTCGGACAATGTCCATCATGATTGCTCTGGAAAAAAGAATGGAACAATTACATAAGAGATATAATTTTATTATCCACAGACCTCTTTCGTAATCTTGGACCTATTGGGAGGTTTCTCTCAGGTTCTGTGTTAAGTTCTTTAACATGAAAGTAAATGTAGGTAAAAAGTTAATATAGTAGACAGGTTTGAGGTGTTCACACGAGAAGAGTTGTCATAAAAATGTTAGTTCAGGCTAGTAAAACACAATGACCTATCTACAGCACCTCATACACAGTCCACAAGGTCAAAAGTAACGCAAAGGTCAAAAGTAAAGCAAAAATCAAAAGTAACAACAAAATACCTGAAATCATCATCGACCCTCTTGAACCTGGCTTGTTCTTTTGGCAAAGCTCCTCTTCCAAATATGGGCTCCAGGTAGACCCACTTGCGCTGGATCTGGTTCAAGTTGTGAAGATATTCATCCAGGTCTGCAAGGCGTGTCTCCCAGATTGAAGCCTTGTCTTCAAAACTCTTGTAGTACGGTGAGTCTTTGAGGGATTGGAGTAAGCTTTGGTTGTCACCAACCTGAGAAGTAAGAAGAATATGGTAATTTACATAGTAGTGATAACATTGGTAATGAAATTTGAGGTTGGCCCTAAACTTAAATTGCTCAGAGTAGCAGCAGAGTTGGCAGAATTTTTGATGTTGAGACTACTGAAATATTCCATACATTATCATTACATATTTCATTCCTGAAAAAGAACCACAGAATTAAGCAACTCAAGACAACTGATTCGAAATACTTCCAGACAAAACTTTAAAAATATTTCATCCACAGAAGCAGCATCATTAAATGTTGATATGAAAATTCTTCATACAAACCTGGTTGACAAGCTCCTTCCAATCTTTGATGATCTGCATCTTCCTCTTGTTGCTGTCCTCATACTCCGTTGTGGCAAACACGGCTGCTGCTCCCCACAAGTCCAACTCACGGAGGGCTTCTCTGATAGTCACCTCACCTTGTGCTCTTTGGTTGAGTTCCTGAAAAACAAAACGAAAGAGTCAATAATATTATTTAAAGTATTTTCACTCATTTCGCCTGATCCGTAGGACACCCAAATATTATTAAATAGCAGAGAACATAGTAATAAAAATTCCTCGATGGAATACTGGTAATTGGAACACTCAGGATTGTTAGAGGATCATCCATTATCTTCTATCAAAGTTAAGACAAAAACAAATCCCAGCACATACCTTCAATTCACTGGAATGGATGACAATCTGGTCAGCATGTTGCAAAATGTCTCCAAATGTCAGTTTCTCCAAAGTTGTTCCTTTTGGCATTCCCAACATGCGGAACAGGTCCAGCCAGTGGTCTTGAGACAAGGGCTCTCCTCTCACCCATTTCAGCACTGGTAGCACATTCTGAAAATTAGAAATTAGAAGAGAAATCAGTCATAGAAAGTCAGTTTGCTAATATTGAAAGTGGGAGAGGAACTGAAAATGACAACTAAATGGCCACATCAAAGCTTTCCAGAGCTAGTTAACTTTCGGCTTCCCCCATTATGTGACATTGGCATTATTCTGTTGCCATCACCAGACAATAGAGATTACATTATTTTCTGCTTCTAATACAATGCTTAAATTCACAGAAATGCTGACCTTGTATTTCTCTATCTCCTTCTGCAGACGAACAGTCATTGTCGTTGGTTCATCAGATTTCAGCTTCTCGTACCACTGTCCCAAGTACTCCTCAAACAGGTAGTAACGGCTCCTGCATTAACGAAAGAAACATGAACTTCATGCAATGTTACCGGTAGCCAAGACTCTTGGACTTGGACTGAACAACTTATACCTAACTGATGAAGGGTCACAGGGGATGGATGATTGGGGCTTTGCACCCTGTATTTATGCACTCAGTAGGACAGGAGTGATGAGTGAGTTTGTGTTTTACGCCCCATCAGCACCAGTGTGGGCTATTTTACCTCACAATCTATTTTTGGTTCTGCGAGTCCCTAGGAGATGACGTCACGCGTACCCAGAATTCAGTACGATCGCGCACTTTCTCCAGTTGACAGCTTGTTAATTTTCTCTCCAATTATTGGACTTATCTACTGTTTTTTCCTTTGATTTGTCGCTGGTACTTCGAGTACTTTTCCCAGACAGGCTCTGGGTGCCCCAGAACACAGTTCTGAGTGGTTTGGCCAGCTTTGACTGGCCCAATTCAGGCGTTTTCACGCCGGGACCACATGGTGTGGTCTAGACAAGATGGCGGTCAGCTCTGCCACTGGCTGACTGAAAGTCAAATCAGCCCTGCAGAACCTTTATGGATGGCGTTGGTCCATTCCGGTTGGTCGAAGAGATGACCGACATGTTCTGCAACTACACGGACGTTGGTTTCGTGTTGAGACTGTGTCGTTGGACCAGTAATGGAGCGTGTTCACGCTCGCCTGCCAATCCACATGCTTGACAAGACAAGTGCAGGCATGGCATTGAGCTTGGCTGCTTGGGCTGTTGATGCCAAGCAAATGAACGTTTTCACGTTTCTAGCACTGCCAAATACAGAGTGAAAAGCTGACAGCCGAGGCTGGTATTGCTTACTTGAGTGAATCTTCGTCGAAATCACGAAATGTGGGCTTTGAAATGGGCCATCTCAAGACAAGATGACACTGTATGACAAGATGGCGGCCGTCATCCACTGGGTGCAATGTGCTGGCCATGTGCTACAATGCAGCTGCTCTGAGGCTTCTGTGGCTGTTGTTCACTTGGTGAATTTATTAAATGAGGTGTATGGGAATCCTCTGTGAGCTGGTTATGATTTATTTAGCCATAAATGCTTGCATTGACTGGTGAAATTCCAGTGTGTCTGTGACCTAGAAATGCCGATTTTCATCCAATCACAGAGCAGCTTGTAGAAAAGGCTTAGTTTCCCACAGAGGGTGCTGACATCACCTAGTAGGCCTAGTGCTGCCACGTGGTGAGCAGGGGAGAAACCTATCAGGAAGATCATGAGATTGCTCAGTCTGAAGACCTCCTGTCACCCCAGTTTTCACAAGATAAAGACTGGAACAATTTTATGACTGTTTAGACATATTATATATATGAGCACATGTGTGTAGCTCTTGGTGACACAATCTGCATTGTTCCTTTACAAATTAAATGAGTCTTCGGTTTGCACTACAAGGTTATGTGCTTTGCCTTTGTGGCTTCTGTGTCTTGCCCTTTTTGGTAACAATGATCAGAATTGCTACTCCAGAGCCAATAGATGGCCTGAGAGCCAGCCTACACAGCTCTGTTCTGGGCTGCTGCCTGTTAAGTGGTGTGGCTTGGTCATTTATGATTTAATTCATAACCGCATACTGCAAGGACCATGCCTCTGAAAAATGACGAAGTCTTTTAGCTACCTCTCTCAAGGGCCTTGCTTGTTTGTATTACGGCAATAATGAGCCTAGTACGGATAAAATTTGAGGGGACACTCACACTGATGCTCAGTGACTGACTTCCTAGCACTTGTAAGTCCTCGTTTAATCTAACAATTTAGAGGCAACCCCAGTAGGACAGGAGGAGGACTCCTCAATGAAGCGAAGTATGATTAAAACAGCCATCAAACATAGGACCAGTTGCCCTGGCAAGAGCTGGATTCGAACCCTGGACCAAGCAATTGACAGCTCAGCACACTACCATTGAGCTAACCCTCCCTCCCCCTGGGTCACAGGGGAAATCTGATGGTTAATATGGAGGGTTCAGGTAGGTAAATATGAGCAAGACTTGCAAACAAGACGGATACACTTGTCATTTGAAATAGGCACATAGTTTACAGCTAACAAACCAAAAGCAATTCATGAAATTGCTGAATTTTCACTAAATTCAAACTGACCTGAAAGAGATCCAGTCCTCCTTTGCCAAGTCCTGCAGTCCAGTCGTGAACTCCTCGTACAAACTCCACACTCCCTCCGTCTGGTCAATGTCTTCCTTCAACTCTCTAACCTTCGGGAAATCCGGGCACTCCATGCCAAAGTGCTCGCAATCAGTTCTAAAAGGAATGAGACATAATATGAATGATAGAATTTTTTCTACAGATATTTCTGTAGACATAACAAAAGGAAATAGCAGCTACAATTGAGAAACGTAACAAACTGATTATAAATTATAATCAGATGCTTCAGAAAATAAAAACAGAAGGAAAACAATCAATGCAGAAACCATGGAAAATGTAACTCAACGTTCCTCAAAGAGAAATTAAATAACATGGGAGAGAAGAGGTTCCTATTCAAAAATAAAGTCAAAGAGTTAAACAACAAAGAGAAATTACAAAATATATTTGAGAAAACAACAATTTTAGAATATTGAACAAAGCAATTATATTACAAACCTTCCACCTTTAAGAGCTTCAACTATATACTGGTTAGCTTGCCTAATTACACATAAAACAACAAACTACAATTGAAAACGTGTATATTACTAGTATACAAGCATATTACCATACAATTTATACACTTCACCATGAAACAATTACACAATAGATACATGGAGGTTTGATCCTGATCTTTGGGAGTTCATATTAGTTACAGTGCCGCCTGTAAGTAAGTGAAACGCATGATATTGTGCCATTGCATCAATGTTAAACATCCTTAATCAAAATGCTTCTGGAAGGACGAATTCTCATCGGATGAGAGGAAAACATTTTGGGTCATAAAGGCCGATATGTGAGGCATGCGGGATAAAAATAGCAGCCAATTTTCTTTGCTGTAGTTGGAGTTAGGTATGGGTCAAAGTCTTTGATAAGTAAGTGAAACGCAGGCCCAATGTTAAAAGATAGGGAAGGGTGGTTCACTTACTTATCAAAGACTTTGACCCATACCTAACTCCGACTACAGCGAAGAAAATGGGCTGATATTTTTATCCCACTTGCCTCACACATCGGCCTTTATGACCCACTTTGTTTCCCTTTATTCCTATGAAAATTCATGCCTCCACAAGCACTTAGGCTCAGGATGTTTAGCATTGATGCAATGGCACAATGTCATGCGTTTCACATACTTACAGGCGGCACTGTAGGTCTATAAAGTATTCCAAACACGAAGATTTTACTTTTTCCTTGTCAGGAACTTTCAACAATCTCTCATAGTTTTCTTCAGCAGCCTCATTCAACCTCGGGATAACATAATAGGCTTGACATTTTCAAAAGCTTCCACTCAGCTCAGCTGAGTATTTTGGGACTCCAAAAAAGTTAGATAAAACTTAATATTTTTTAGTACTCTTTCATTACTTACACAAGAGCATCATTGGTCTTCTGCAGTTCTTCAAACTCCTGTTTTCTTTCCTTGATGCTCTTCACAGCTTCGATACACTTTTCATGGTCACCGTCCATCGCATCATTGCCTGGCTTCAGTTGGTACCAACGGGCGCTGAATTTCTCCAGTTCTTGATCAAAGGCTTTGATGCGAGATTCAACGTTGGCTTTCATGACCTCGACCTACAAGTCATTTAAGAAACAAGTCATAGGCTCAGGTTCTCAGAAAATTTGGCAGATATATTTTATAATCAATTCAGTTCTCTTGTCACAGTGACGGAATGCATCCTTGCTGAACTCAGCTGAACTAATTATGATCAGGGTTCAACAAATAGATTTAACAACTTCTGAAGAGTCACCTGCTAATTTTGAGTTCTTCACAGAACATTGACATATCCATGCTTGACCCTCAATTCAATGCCGATATGGACAAGGTATAACATTCAGATCTTTCAAAATTCAGGAGATGCTCGTGATAATTAGCAAGTTGACAATTGCCATTATTCTTTAGAAATGGCACACATGGATGATAAAACTTTTAAAACCTCTTAGAAATTCTTGTGGTTACAAAAGAGCCCAAAAGAAACAACCAACCTGTTCCTTGACCATCAACTGATGGCTCTCCATCATCAACTCAAACTTGTCCCATCGGCCGTTCAGTTCTCCCATCTGCTCCACTCCTCCCCCTGCCACTGTTCGCAGCAGTTTGTTCTTCGTCTCAACTTTCTCAAACAAAGGACGAATCTGGAAACAGGATTAGGTAAAAGTCACTAAAAAACATCAATTTATTTCTCAGCTTTACTTCTCAGCATTCTTACTACAGAGGCGTATGTAATTTACATGTACATCAATGGATGAATATCAAAACTGGCAAAGGCATCTGAAAGTCAAACTTGATTCAACCAATTCCAGATCAATTGAAGTATGCCTGAGCATTTCAAAAATAGAAATACAATTCAAGTCCAACATCAAACAGTTAGTATGCAACAACTTACATCAGTTTTTGTCTTCTTGAATTCTGTATGCTTGGCGTTTGCATCTCCAATTTCCTCCACAGTTTGAGGACGTTTAGATAGAGTCTCAATTCCAGTGTTTAGGAAAGTATCGATAGTGGTCACATCAGTCATCACAGCTTTGCGCAGAGAGCTCAGAAGGGCGTCAAACAATCTCTGGATGTGGTCATCGATGGTTGATTTGACCGGTTGGGTGTTCACTTTGATGCAATCAACTTTGATCTCACTGAAATTGTCAAGATACAAGAGTTTTATGCATGTGAAAACGACTGCAAAAAATTAAATCAGAGAGGTAGACAGACATAATTCACTTATGTAATATCAAGAGGAGGAGGCACCGACCGGGAGTTGAACCCGGGCCGGCTGCGTGGGAGACGAGACCCTTGACCACTAGACCAGAGAGTAACTCACTGACTGTGACACTCAGTGATCTAAAGGTCAGAATCACCACACTCACAACATTTGACACACACATATAATATGAAACGAACAGAAAATAATTTTGTTCAAACTATTACACAATAAAATTTCTGAAATACGAAGATTCCATCACCAGCCTCATGATAATTCATTTGTAGCTTCTAGAATAACTGCAGTAACTAAGAAGCAAGAATATTATGTATTTTAGCTGCATATTTTTAGCAGCATCACACATAGTTTTGTCTTCACCAGGGAGTGAGAAACCCAGTTTCACAGCCTCGGAAAATGACAAACACTCAATATTTTATGTTTTACCAGTAACACATCAAACTTACTTGGGCAACTTTTCAGCATCTCTGCCCCTTGCCTTGAGTGCTTTAAAGTTTTTCTCCCAGTCTGACAGTTCCACCATGTGCTCCTCAACAAACTCTTCAAGGTCCACAGCTCCGAGGACAACCCAATTCTAGAGAAGGGGAAATCAGACAATGAACAATCCGAATGCAAAACAAGAGAATGTGGTACATGCATTAGGTAGATTTAGCAGGACAGGTGGACTCCGACTGGCGGAGGACACAGCAATGAGTGATAGGATGGTATGGGAGGCAACATCACAATCCCAAAATAGTGATAACAAAAGTCATTTCCATACCCTCCATTATTTATATTTTTGGCATCAAGGTTAACATGCATAATTTTTTCCAAAAAATCTGACATTTATTATAACTAAAGACTTCAGCTACTTTACAACCAAGTTTTTACATCAAAAGAACGATCTTTGAATTGAGGAGAGACAACAGAAATAAATATCAACTTACTTCAAATTTGTCTTGGATGCGCCACAGTCGTTTGAAGAGATCATCGGCCTTCCTGAAGCAAGTTGTGAATCCAGCAGCATTCCTATCAATGATCGCGGGGAAGATCAAATTATCAGTTGCATCACTGACTCCTTTGAAGTTGTTGGGGATTCCTATGAATTTCTTCATCTCTCTGAAGTACTTTGCCTTGATTTCTTCAAATGGCGGGCGGAATTGCAACTTCTGTTGTCTGAAGGTCAGCTCCACCTTGATTTCAGGCAGGTTCTCATTCAGCCCTTCCAGACCCATCTGGTATTGGTGTTCCAGCGCTTTGTACAATTGGCGATCCCAGTGGGCCTTCCATGGCTTCATGTTGGCTGGGCTTATACCCTGTGAACCAGATAAGGTGTTATTGAAAATCCTGAGCATTTTTAGTGTTGCTAACTCATAGACAAGGATATGAAAATTTCTGACAATGTATCAAAACAGAGGATAGGTTTCTATCTCCGATGACGTCAAAAATGCATAACTTGATAGTCAATGATATTGTAAACTACACATAAAATTAAAATATAGTTTGTCTGGAAAGCTAAATACCTGTTGTACAAGCTTTGCCATGACTTGTCTGATGTCCATCAACCCATCCTTCCACTTTTGCTGTTGCCGAAGCAAATCAGTTCCCATGAGTTGTACAACCTGAGTTACAAAAAAATACACAAATCTCAAATGAACATTTCCAACAAGTTGGCAGAACCAAAGATAACTAGAGAAGAGAGGCATTAAATTTTTTGAAACTACACAATTGTCCATTTGTCGTAGAGTCCAAATCTTTACAAATTACAACTACAATTCCAAAGGCTGTAATTGACTTTACTTGCACAGTCATTTTTTTACCTTTTCAGAAATGGTGAAATGGCATTTCCTTAGCCTTCTATTTTCGGAAGTCAAGTTGTCAGCAGCCTGTTGCAGTTTGCGGATGTAGACCTCAAGTTCTTCTGGATTATCCCAGGTGATCTGGACACCCTCATCTTTGGACCTGTGTCCGCCTGAATAGGGAAGAATCACAAAATTTAACAAAGTGATAGATTGTGACCAATTACATATTTTTCTTCAAGCTTTCTTTTCATGATATGAGTCATATGACCTTGGCTGATTTATGAAAACAGCACTGAGCAGAAGTACTCTTGGGCCACTTCCATGGCTTCATGGAAGAACAAATGATTCTAGCAGTATGTCCTGTAATTATAGACTTTGGCAGGCAATAATAATTCAGAAAAGGAGTACATGGACATTCGATGGCTTAGATAGATGCTGAGAGGTGAACTTATAAATTGGTAGGATCAGTGACACAATTTTGATATTAGAAGGTTTAGGTTTTGGGTAGACACTGAAAAAAAATTGCACAAAGATTACACACATACACAGAATAAGTTGTTTTTGATTGTTCACGGAAATTTACATTTTTTGTTGGAATGTTGCTTCACTCACATGTGAACAACACCTAAATGAAGGGGGTTGAAATGCTAATTCAACATTATAAATGTAAAATGCATTGAAAAGATAATATGAGGCACATACAAGGTCTTAAATTCAGACAGTTGATACTGCCAAAAACATGTGATTCGGTGACGCACAATTTACTTAGGATTTATAGATAGGTGATCTTCTGAATAAAGGCAATTTGTGTGACACAATTTGTCGGAGGTGATTTTCAGGCAACACAAAAATTCTTATAATGTCTTAAATTTAACACAAAATTGACTGACTGGTGTCCCTAGATCAAACCACAGTGACAATAATTTTAAAGTTTATTCAAAACAGTGATTCTTATTGGCATAAAGGTATACCTTTTTGACTGACTGAAAAGGGCAAGAAAAAGGCTTTGAAACTGGGTAATGACTCAAATGGCAATCATAATCTAAATATATTCAATGGCATAAATACAATACAAACCAGCTTTGGGGTTCTTGATGAGTTTCTCAAAAGCGAGGGCAGATTCCAACATCATTGCCTGTTGGCTGGGAATCATCTGCTGGTCTATGGTGTTGTAGAAGTGAGCAACCTGAAAAACACGAAAGCAAACATTTTTAAGACTCAATTTTTATCTCAAATTATTTTGTGTACCTAAAACACTCCAGATCGAAGGCTTGTCTGTTCCGAGGCAAGAAATCACTCAAAGAAGGACACTTTTCACATTCAAAGCATTTCTTTTGATAATAACTGCAAAAATATAACACACCAAGAACTTTAATGACACTAACCTGTTTGAGAATGACGCCATGCCTGTAAAATTTCTGTCCCACATCAGAGACATGTTGGATCTTAGCAGGAATGGGATAACCAAGAGCGGTCAGCTGCCGCACTTCTCTCAGTAGAGTGACTAGTCTTTCGCCGTAGTTGACGTACAACTTCCCATCTTTGTGGTTCAAGTCCATTAGCCTGCCTTTTGTCTCGAGACTGAAAAATAAGAAGACATCGGACATCATAAATAATTTACTAAGATTTTTTACTTGGAGTGCGAGTGTGGCAGACAATGCATCATCTCAGTAACCAAAATTCTGCAAATTTTGTGTGTGTTATTTTTTTTCCTATAATTCTTTGTTCCTTCGTGCAGGGAAGTTTGTGTTGTACCTTCCACTGACAAAGTTGAGGACATCCACAGAGCTATTCAATTTAATTCAATTCAGTTTGTAGCAGCAACTGTGGGGCATGTGGACAGAAGATAAGGAAATATACCTCTTGTGATTGCTGCACGATGATTGGTAATCAAATTAAAGACTTAAAACATGTATAAATGTAAGATAAACTCACCTGAGAGGCTGTTTTGGGTCATCAATCATTGATGAGCATTCTCTTGACCACTCGTCAAACTGGTCCTGTCTCCAAGTTGTCAGTTCTTCCTTCAGTTCAGTAGCATCTTTTTGCAAGTTCTTGAAGCCATTCAAATCACCAAGGAGAGCTTCTGCTGTTTTGGAAGTCTCATCAACCTACATGGTACAAATAGGAAGTGAGATCAGTAAAGCATACAGCAGATCATGCCTGACAACCTCAGGAGTTAGCGTGTATTCATAACGCACAAGGTAAGTATGCTCAACGCTACAGTCTGTCCCCTTTCCAAAATTTGTGGCCAACATCAAAAATCTGACAAAAACCGAACCAAAACATCACTAAAATGCATGATAAATGAATTACAAATTAGCTAATCCTTGAGTATGTGTATTTTTACTGTGCAATCAGACCAAACACAAGTTCGCATGTTGTGGGACAAACTACATCAGAGCCGTATGAATTATCAAGTAGTCAAAAAAACCAAGCAAAACAAAAAAGTATTCCAACTATTTCTATGAAATCCAACTATCATTAAAACCAACCTTAGCTTCCAGCTGTCTGACCCATACAATATTATTCACAGACTCAGGGAGATTCTTCCCCTTAGGGACGCTCTTGCCTGATCCACTTGTCCTCTGGTGGAAGTCATCTTTGAGATGTTTGATGTAGACTTTCAATTGGCCAAGGAGAGTCTCTCTGAAAAGAGGTAACTTTTTATGATATCGCAAAGTTTTGGCATTAACAAAGCAGGACCTTGCATAACTCCCGCTTCAGACTACAAAGACCTGAGGTAAATACTAAAGAAAAGGGAGTACACAAAGTTGGCAGAATTTATTTCATTGCAAGGCTATTGCTATTACCTTTCACTGATCAGTTCTTTACTGAGACTTGGGCGTTTGATCAGTTCTTTGTATCGCTGGAATTCTCTCAACATCTGCAAAAAACAGAAAACATGCATCAAATAAGGAAAACTTGATTTTTCCCAAACGATTTCCATGTGAAATGATGGCACTTAAAATACTGAATACGACAATGAGCAAGTGACACTCACTGTGAAATGACCTTTCACAAATTTTAGCTTTGAAAGCTTTATTATATCAAAAGGAGATTTCTTTGCCAACTTCCTAAAAATGTGATATGAGTCTGACAAGGCTTGAACCTACAATCCTACATTCCTGATATTGTGGTAAATTGCCGTTAGGAATTGGGTTTATTTTATCTTGAACTTCAGGTATCCTTACAAAATTAAACTAGGATGCTACAGGTCTACCATACAATACAAAATCACCCACCTGTTGTGAATTGCCATCTAGTCTCCTGAATTGATTCTTCAATTTTCCAGCAATCCGCTGTTCGGCAGGGGCCATGGCTCGGTTGTATTGAGCTACAGCAGCTTCCCACAAGGGGACAGTGTATGGGTTGTAATGGAGAGGATTCAAACCAGCAAAAGGAGCAAAAGCATCCATCACCTTCAGCTCTTGTTGTTCAGTGCTGCTCAGAAGGCGGACCAATTGTTCGTGAACTGCTCGCAGGGTCATGATCTGAAAAATATGAGAGCATTGTCATAATTGACGACTACAACCGAACAGCTACGCAATCTATGCAAACTTCTGATAGACCTCAACTCACAATAATGAGTATACATATCATGTTGAAGATATTTGAGATTTGCAGATCAATCAAAAAGACTCGTCAATCAAGAAGTTCTAGAATCAGTCCCAGACCTATAGCTTTTGAACACAAAATTTTCTTTAGCGTAAAGCTGACATAGATCATGTCTACAAATCTTTGCAATACTTCTTTCTTTCAAAAAGTCTTGCCTAAGACTAAACAACGACAGGAATCTCCTTCTAATTTCAATTCTTAATTTCAATAATATATTGACTTTTAAAAAGGTAACATACCTCCTCAAGTCTGCTTGTGAGCTTGGCCAGGTTGCTCGGCACAAACTTCTCTCCCTTCCATGGATGGGGTCCATATCGTTTCCAGAACTGAGAAGTGAGCTGCTCACATGCTTGTTGCCAGCGTTCACAAAGAGAATGACCCGAACGCAATCCTTCTTTTACTTTGCTGTACGATCCTTTCCAGATATCTTCCTCACCCAGTTTGTGCTGGACGTATCTTCCCAAAGTCCCAGCTGAAATCGTACAACATAGCCTATTAGCCTATATATAGTACTAGAGAAGCCCACTGGGGCACTTGATCTGTTAGACCCTGAAGTCATGCTGGGATAGCTGACTCGATGTTCAGTGACGTGATTTCCAGGGAGTCTCCTCTCTTTTTACTCCAACCTCCTAATCTCCACCCTCTTTTACCTCCATCCTTTTTATCTCCACCCTCTTTATCTCCTACCTATATATCTCCACCCTCTTTATCTCTCCCTTTTTACCTCCAGTCTCCTTAGCTCCTACCTCTTAATCTCCACCCTTTTCATCTCCACCCTCTTTATCTCCACCCTCTTTTTTATCTCTTTTTTATCTCAACCCTCTTCGTCTCCAACCTCTTCATCAACATCCTCTTTATCTCAACCCTCTTTTATCTCCACCCTCTTTATCTCCATCCTGTTTATCTCCACCCTCTTTTATCTCCTACCTCTTCTTCTCCAACCTCTTTATCTCCACCCTCTTTTATCTCCACCCTCTTTTATCTCCACGCTCTTTTATCTCCACCCTCTTTATCTCAACCCTCTTTTATCTCCACCCTCTTTCATCTCCACCCTCTTAATCTCCACCCTCTTTTATCTCCACCCTCTTTATCTCCACCCCTTTTATCTCCACCCTCTTTAACTCCATCCTCTTATCTCCACGCTCTTTTATCTCCACCCTCTTTATCTAAACCCTCTTTTATCTCCACCCTCTTTTATCCCCACCCTCACTCCTTGTCTCCTTCCACTTTATCAACACCCTCTTTACCTCCACCCTCCTTAATCTCCAACCCCCTTTAGCTCCTACCTCTTTATCTCCATCCTCTTTATCTCCACCCTCTTTTATCTCCTACCTCTTTATGTCCAACCTCGTTATCTCCACCCACTTTTATGTCCACCCCCTTTTATCTCAACCCTATTTATAGATAGATAGAAAATACCATGCATAGCATGTAAAGCATCAGCTGCAGAAATAAAAAAAATTGCTTGAAATGTGAAAGATCAAGCTGTTATTTTAGATGAAATGATTAGGCAAAACTACTGTTGTGGTATATGAATTTCATTCTGTGTAACCTGGTTATTTATTTATCAATTGATTTCAATCCCTCAATCAGACAATTCTAATCAGGCAATGGCTGGGGAAGGTCTATCATCAAGTTACATTGTGAAGTGCAATCAGATTTGACACCTGTCAGCATCTCTTCATTTATTGTTCCTCAATGGCAATTTAGGAAGCTGGGGGTGAAACAAAGCTTAGGAACCCTTTAGAATTGCAATTTGCATGATTGGATGTTTGTCTAATTAATTACATTGAACATAGCAATTGTCAACTGCTGCATTGACACGCAAATGACGCTCGTTCATAATGAGCGATATTACAGAACAGTGATAAATTACGGCAGAGTAGACCCAAAGTCGCCTTGAAAAAATATTTTTCAATAGTACAATGTCAATTACGCTTAACTTCATAAGTTTAAATACCTGACAATCATGTACAAGGCCATATAATGATCATTCCAGCTGAAATTTGTCAGCAAACATAAATTGTTGTTGCCCTCGTCCGCCATATTGGAATCCAAAGAAATGACGCGACCTGATTGGCTGATGACTTTATTATTATTTTTTTTCAATAAATGATGACAAATTACGAAAACAGTAGTGTAAATGGCTTGTAGTAGGTGTATAGTTAATGTGTCAAAGAGAAAATATTTAAAATTGGCAAATGAGAACCGCAAAAAAGGAGCATTTGATACTTCGGGTGTTTTCGTCATATGCCGAAGTTGCCCGACATCGTCCGCATCCAGTCAGAAAAAAATGGCGGACGAAGAAGGTTGTGCGCGATGAGGAGTGAAATAAAATGTCTTGAATCAGAGGAAATAGGCACTCCGTATGTCTGAAACATAACCCTGTCTTGTTGTTAGGGGCTAATAGAAACTCGGGAGGAGTTTAGTAGGTATACTTGGTAGATTGACAGAGAAATCATCGTCGATAGGTAAAAACTGCCTGCCGGCATGGAAACGCACGATTGTAAGAAGCGATCAGCTACTGTTGTAGCTGATGCTTAATAATCTTTAATATCAGAAGAACGGAAATTTGCTTTGCATCCACAGGCAAAAATACATAGTAAAGAAATGACAGTAAATATTTTCACCCTCTTTATCTCCTACCTCTTTATCTCCTACCTCGTTATCTCAACCCTCTATTATCTCCTACCTCTTCATCTCCAACCTCTTAATCTCCAACCTCTTAATCTCCACCCTCTTTTATCTCCACCCTCTTTTATCTCCACCCTCTTTTATCCCCACCCTCTTTATCTCCACCCTCTTTATCTCCACCCTCTTTTATCTCCACCCTCTTTTATCTCCACCCTCTTTTATCTCCACCCTCTTTTATCTCCACCCTCTTTATCTCCACCCTCTTTATCTCCACCCTATTTTATCTCCACCCTCTTTATCTCCTCCCTCTTTATCTCCACCCTCTTTTATCTCC
Organism: Platynereis dumerilii; assembly: GCA_026936325.1. Classification (NCBI taxonomy): domain Eukaryota; kingdom Metazoa; phylum Annelida; class Polychaeta; order Phyllodocida; family Nereididae; genus Platynereis; species Platynereis dumerilii. The sequence goes on along the minus strand of JAPTHN010000015.1, from coordinate 9,282,407 downwards.
ACCCTCTTTTATCTCCACCCTCTTTTATCTCCACCCTATTTTATCTCCACCCTCTTTTATCTCCACCCTCTTTTATCTCCACCCTCTTTTATCTCCACCCTCTTTTTTCTCCACCCTCTTTATCTCCACCCTATTTTATCTCCACCCTCTTTATCTCCACCCTCTTTATCTCCTACCTCTTTACCTCAACCCTCCTTATCTCCAACCTCTTCATCTACTTCCTCTTCCGTCTCCATCCTCTTTTATCTCCACCCTCACTCCTTGTCTCCTTCCACTTTATCAACACCCTCTTTACCTCCACCCTCTTTTACCTCCGACCTCTTTATCTCCAATCTAGTTATCTCCACCCTCTTCATCTCCAACCTCTTCATCAATACCCTCTTTATCTTCTCCCTTTTTATGTCCACCTTAGCTCCACCCTCTTTATCTTCATCCTCTTTATCTCGTACCTCTTGATCTCCACCCTCTTTTATCTCCATGCTTTTTTATCTCCACCCTCTTTTTTCTCCACCCTCTTTTATCTCAACCCTCTTTATCTCCTACCTCTTTATCTCCTACCTCGTTATCTCAACCCTCTTTATCTCCGACCACTTTATCTCCAACCTTATTCATCTACATCCTCTTCCGTCTCCATCCCCTTTCATCTCCACCCTAACTCCTTGTCTCCCCCCATTTTATCTCCACTCTCGTTATCTCCTACCTCTTTATCTCCTACCTCTTCACCACCTCCCAATTTATTTCCTCACTCCTTGTTTCCTTCCACTCTTATCTCAACCCTCTTAATCTCCGCCCTCTTTATCTCCAGCCTCTTCATCTCATCCCGACATTTCTCCTCACTCCTTGTTTCCTTCCACTTTTTCTCCATCCTCTTTATCTTCTACCTCTTCATCCCTTCTCTCGTTACCACCTCTCTCCGGATCTCCTCCTTCAAATCCTCCTCTTTAATCTCTTCCCTCCCTGCGTCCCCGTCTTCTCCTTCATTGCATCCTCCCTGTATTCGCTCTGCAGCCTAATTGCCTCCCTCTTCATCACCTTCCTCAGTGTTGAGTCTCTGCTCCCTCAATCAAATCTTCTATATCTCTTATCTCCCTAGTTGAACAAATTGAAATATTCAATTTAACTCACCAATGATCTCCATCAAGTGCTTCATCCTGGCTTCAGGGTAGGCTGGCTCGTACTCAGTCTGTTTCCAGACGTCGTCAAGACTGTCCTGAGTCAAGTCAACAAGCTCCATGGCTTCCGCTAAACCCAGAGACTCCAAACCTCCGTAATCTTTGCTTATTGGTTGAAATAACTCTTGAAAATGTGCTGCTCTGTCCTTGTCTCCACCTCGACCTGAACGAGCTGTGTCTGCCCAGTAGTCAAATTCATCCATGGGAGTAAGGATTCCTTAAGAATAAGAAAAGTAATGTTACAGTTTACAAAGGCGTACCAGATACCTTTTGGAGAAATTCCTATTTTTGATATTACTTTTACAGTCCTGTAAATGCAATGTTAATTTGGGATTGTAATTGGAATTAGGGCTGTGCCGATGCGACGATTATCGCCGACAATCGTCGCCAAAAGTTTCGATTTCGATGATCTCCACAAAATAAGTAAAAATCGATTTTCAGCTGAATGAAGAATTCATGATAGATGGCTTTATTTGGTATCATTTTGAAGCTCTTGAGGAGCTGAACACCACCGTGCTATCTGTGATGTTCTTATATTTTCATATGTCACACTGCCAGCCATGAACAAAGATATTTCACAAATTAGAAATTAAGTTTTACTGCTACAAGTCTGCATCTATGATGAATTCATAGACTTCTGAGACAGAACTTTATCTAATACACATCTTGTTATTTATTTACAACTGTACTGAATGCAGGAGATGCATGGCTTTGAAGAAGTCAGCTTTATCAGCAGTTACATTGAATCAATACATTATAATTATGAATAATATTAAGTAAATCAAATTAATTCATATACTTTATTTTCTTTTCCTTCCTGCAAAAAGTCTGTTGGTCCTGCTCATTGTAATTTTAACACCATGGATATTCGTGAGTCAAGGAATTCATTGCATGATAAAATTATTTTAATGTATCATATAATTATGCTGATCTTAACATTCTAAGTAAAAATCGATTTAAAATCGATAATCGAATCGAAATACGAGTCGATTAATCGATTTCTGAAAATGTTTCGATTGCACAGCCCTAATTGGAATCGTAATGCTTCTAATTCAATTAGGTCTAAATTAGGCAGATAAGCTCCAGAATTTACACAGCAGTGTTTTAGAGGACAAACTGGAGATGGACACCTCCAGCTTCACAGTTGCAACTTAGCTGGAATTTTCAAGGGGCGTACATGGACCACTAAAAACACAAGGAGTGTCAAGTTTCAGAATTTAAACGGAAAACAAATGTCTCATGTCCCTTTTTACCTAAGCATAAATAAATGATAAAGAAATATATCATATGTAGTCACTTTTTATCAGTCAACCTGTCAGTGTCTCTCTATTTCTAAGAGGGTCAGTATCCCTGTGTCACTTTTTAAGAAGGGCTGTGTTGCCATGTCAATTGTGCCGATTTTTACCCTTGCACATCCCCTTTTCTTGCAGGAAAGATTGATGATTTAAAAAAATGTAAAATAACTAAAAGATTTCTCACCCCCAAGTTTGTCAGGATCGCCACGACCATGGAAGGAGGGATCATGCTTTCTCATCACACTTCCAAGTCCAGCTTCCAAATCTCCCAACATACTCTGCAGTTTCGGGTCGAACTTCTGGCTCCATTTTTCGTCCTTGAGCAGAACAGGAGCATAGACTTTTTGCAGAGCATGGTACAATGCACTGACTGGAGAATCTATCATCGTAGATACAAAGACATTCGAGTGAATATTATCTGGGGTGATGACCTCAGGTTTCGTCTTGAAGAAAATGATCACCTTGTCTTCACTTTCACCTGGTTCAACCTAAAAATTAATTCATGAATTTTTATTTTGAATGATTGCAATTTTATAGATTACTATAAAAACATTTAACATTAAAGAAAATGTGTCAAATAAATAGAAAATGTGTCAAGTTAATTGGCAGATTTTAAAATTAATTTGCAGTTCAAATAAATAAAAACGTTATTCCAGTGTAACAAACAATGTAAATGTGAATACCTAGCATTATTCTAAGACGCGAGGCTGAACAATTGATCAAGAAAATGTAATAAAGAACTTGAAATTGAACTCGATTCAAAAAATAAAATGGGGAGAGAATGGATTGACTTTTTTCAGGATTTTTTATAACAGAGTAACAATTTCTTTTAAATTTATGAATCATAGTTACCTTGTTGCTGAACTGCACTCCTCCTTTGTTACTCTTCTTTGCGGACAAAGTGAAGGAGTTGCCATCATCCAGAAAATTGTTAACAGCGTCATCATCCTTGCTGTTGGAAAGGTCGCCAGAACTGACCCCAAAATAGTTGCCAGAAGTGGCGAAGAGAAACTCCTTCCGAGAATCCCCCGACATGATTCCTCAGCCTAAAATTTATAGAGTAATTATGCCTGTTTTACACATTAATCATCATGTTCCGAGTCAGGACTCTGGGTCTGAAACTGTTTCACTCTCTGATTAAATGATATTTGCTGATGTATACTATAGGCATTACTAGGAATGTCATCGATAAGGCAATAAGCAATGCATTGCTAACTTCTTACCAATCGATACGTATCAATACGACAACCAGGGTTGGCAAAAAGGCAGCCGTAAACTGTTTTAGGCACGGCATCTGCCTTAAACTGCCTTAAAGTGGTAAAAACCGCCTTTTACTGCCTTAAATGCCTTTTACTCCAAATCGGCCTTAATTTGGTCAGTCCAAAAGCCCAAAAATAGGAAAATATGCCTTGTAATGATTCAAATGCAGATTATTTGTAAATAGAAATATTATCAATCAATACTGCATGTAAGTTTTGCAACAATTAAGAAATAGGAATATCTTCCATTTTTTGTTAATTTTACCTACACAATATCAAGCAAAAACTGGGATTTTGTGCTAAATTTGGGGTTTAAGGCAGTTTACGGCAGAAAAGTGCCCAAAGCTAGTTTTCGGCAAGGCGGCTTTTACCGGTAAAAACCGCCCGGTAAAAACCATCTTGCCGTAAACTTGCCAACCCTGACGACAACTCACCTTATCGATACGAATCGATACCAAATTTTACACTATTTTTGGTTGCAACGATAAATTTCCGTTGTTATCTGTGTCTCTGGATTCACAATTATGCACTGTTCCCATCAATAAGAGAACAGTGAAAAGCACAGTATTGATGAAAGAAATAGATTGAAATGTGCAATGTCAATTTAGAATAAGTATAGATTTGTCCTCTTGATCTAGATTTTTTATTGCTTTTTTAAAAAAAGTGGGGGGGGGGGGCTGCAACTCCTACGCCTATGAATAAAAAATTAATACCGTGGTATGCCTAATTAAAGGAAAAATTACACGTACATTAAATAGTCAAGATGTCACAAAAGACTTAATTGTTGTCTAAAAAATTATCCTAAATTTAAGAACATTGAGGCTTTCAAAATGCCTTAATTACTGGTAGTAATTCATATCATTTAGAAAATAGAAGCAGTGGCAGTTGACATTGACAGGCTAACTAGTTAAAGTAAACCTACCTAACAAGTGACAGAGGTCTCAAACTGACAGCAGTCACAAGCTCACAGCACTCAGTGGTGCAGTGGAATGGAATGTGATTCAATCATCATGTCAACCAGCCGCACAGAAAAAGCTAAACAGCAATGCCCCAAACGATTGTCTACACCAAAGGGAGCAATGTGCAGATAAAGCAAGTTTCTGTGAATGAAATGACACCTGATTGACACTTTTTTGCGATGTTTGACACCTTGAAAAAGTTAAAATTCACACGAAGTACTCGGTGATCCTCTTCCAATGTTTGGTGCGTTGCTGCGGAATGTCGCCGGCTCAACTCTGACAAAGATTGTGATTGGCCAGAAAATTACCGACTTTGGCGTCTTAGCCAATCAGAAAGATTGAAACATAATGACGACTATCAAGCATCAGCGCCTTCTAGTGTTAATTGAAAATTCGGCTTACCGGCAAGTGCTGCCACCAGTGAGTAACTAAATTGGAATGGAATGCGAATGAATCAATCAACATGTTGATGAAGATGAAAGGAAGCAGCATGCAGATAGAAATTTTGGAAAGAAGTTGATGGAAAAGTCAAGACTTTTGTTTAGCCTGACTCAATGAAATATGGTAAGTTGCTTCAGACAAGTTTAGCGCAAAGTATTTTTAATCTTTGCCATTACCCTACTTGCAAAAAAGTGAAATTGATTCTTTTAAAAGTTAAAAAAAAGAAACTTTTACAGGCCAGGGTGTCTGCCAATACTTGAAAAGCCTTGAATTTGGATGTTGGATCTTAAAATTTCTTGACTTTTCCTGACCACGTAATTTATAATGGCCGTAAAAAAGGGCCTTTTTGAAAGGCTATCGCTCCAAAAGTTGGATTATGATTCTGAAAGGGCTTTTCAAAGTTCTGCAGTCTGCAGGGACGGACACAGGGAGCTTGGGGGGGGGGGGGGATGGGGGAAGCATCCCCCCCAAACGTAATTGTTTATATTATAACATATTAATTATATCAACGCGCTGTTGCATTATGTTGCGGGCTATGCGTTTCACACACCCAATATTCCCCCGGGCGATCCCCCCCCAGATTATGATCATCCCCCCCCCCCCACCCAGAATAGAATTTTAAATTATATTTCTGTATTATTACAGTGCTTTGCTTTACCCGGGACCGATATTCCATTAATTTGCAATTTTCATTAGCCACACGATGGCCCGCAATGGAAGATGCATTGGCCCAGGCTATTGTGGCGAATTTATAACCACTAAATTCTCAGGGTGTTTGCAGCATTTTTTAACCCAAATTCCAGGATTTTCAGGGCTTTTTCTGACCAAATTTTCCGAAAATCAAGGCCAATCTTTTGGCAAACTGATACAAAAACACCGCACCTGTAGCTCTCTTTTTCTGAACATCAAAATGTTTCCACTGCCCCCCCATGCTCATTCTCCCCAGGATCTGCAGAGTGTGCCCCTGGACTCCAGGAGTAAAATGAAAGCTAACATCATTGCTCTTCATTGCAATCTGTCACTTTCATATAGAAAAAATGAGGACCAATTCACTGTGAAAAATGCACTTTGTGAATTGTGATTCATGCTAGCCGATATTCAAAGTGTCTTCTTCTCTACTTTCAACATGGGCAACATAGTGGCTGTTTGATTAGTCATGATCAAGAGAAGGCCATTTGACTTGTCATAACTGGTTTTAGAGTGAAAATCAGATGCATAATCCTTTCGTTTGCTTGTCACCAACAAGCGGAATTTGTCTCCTTAAATCAAATTGACATAGAAAGTATTGGGTATAATCATGACAAATCATCAGCATGATGACACACGAAGTGCCATTTTCACAGTGCAACAGTCCACTCTTTTTCTATCAAAGTGACAGACTGTAATGATTGTCACTTCCTCTTAATTTATCTCTCTGGTTTGTGTTAATTTTACTACCCCAACATGAGGCAGGTTGAACCCTTTTTCCCCTCTTATTTGAAAATACAATGAAATAATATTATATCCGAGAGCATGCTTGGATAGAGCTCTTACCCACATTTGGTCGAAACACCTTTTTAAAATATCCCAAGTATGGAGATGTATGGCATTGCCTCTCAGACTCCCAAGAAAAACTGGCCAGTTCTTTGTTCCAAATCAACTCCAAACAGACATCCACAAAGTTTAATTTGTCATATTTTCGGCGATATTTGTCTCATTTGTTTACTAAAATGATCTGTTTCCCCATCCAACAACACAAATTGCAGATTTTGTGAAGCGAAAATAGGCCTTTATTGGCCTACATGCATATCATTGACAGAGCAGGGCTTTTCTAGTTTTAGGTGCAAGGTTAACTGCAATTAAAAAAAAAAAATTCTTTTAATGTGGGGCCATGAGACCTCCAATTGCTTGGTTCACTTTAAAAACCAGTTTACACAATATAAATGCCAACCAAGTGGCAGAGTGGTTAAGGTGCCCACCTGCGCCGCTGAAGGTCTTTGCCTGCACAGGTTTGAACCTCGGTTGGGGAACTGAACAATTTTTATTGGACCTTCACAAGCAAAATCCCAGCTTCATGTCGTTCAGATTAGGGTTGCAGCGATATATCGATATACTGTTAGTATCGCGATACAAGATCTTGTATTGTTATCGTGATACAAAATCGAGGATTATCACGATACAAAATCTGGCTTTTTCACATACCATGTCCGAAGATGTGGCTGCTGATTTAGGGTAAAACAGTCCTCAATTTGGGGCATACTTTGTTAAAAATCATTTTTCACCAATTAAAGTAAAGAAAATCATGAAACAGTGGGCATTCTTGCTATTTCGAATACCCATCACTTCCCCGGGTATAAAATATTATTTTTTTGGTGGACTAAGGACCTGGATTTTGAATGTAAAATATGGTTTTAATGGGAAATTACGTGTATCGCGACACAAACAATATATATCGTCAGGAGCTGTCACGATAGGGTGTGTCAATTTTCAATTTTTATGCAAATTCAAAAAGCACTAGTGTGTGTATGCGTTTTGACTTGGGGAATCCAAATCTGTTTTCGAAATGGCAATACGACAATTCTTACCTACTTCAATTTTGGTTCAAAGTTTCACTATTTTTTTCATTTTCGACCATCTTCGCCAATCCGCGGTTCTCTGTAACTTTGTCAATATTTGTCATACACCATTTAAATTGCCATGGTTGGAAAGCCCTTTAAAAGACCTACATTTTGAATACCAACATCAATGGTCTATGACAATATCTTGACTCCCTATGTCTCTTTGGCCGGCATTTTTCAGAAATGAAAATGTTGTTGACTGTCTAATCCTATTAAAAAAAGGCTTTTGAATATTTTTCACTGATAATTGCTTGATTCACATTCTCCAAGTTCCAGAATGAGCAAATAAAATATTTTTTTAATTCTTGGTCATGGAAAATCCTGCTCTATGAGCTTGGAAGTTTTAATGCAAAATTTTGTCGGAATTCTTGAAACAAATCATGGAGGGGCTGTTATAATTCATATTTTAGCTTCATAAGAATTACATATAGGACAACATCATTGGTACTATGATAATGCTAAGAGTATTGTCTTTCATATGGTATCACTCATGTTGCCCTGCAATAAATTCTGACGAAGATATGATATGAAATGCAACAGACCCCATTTCACATTTTACGAGTTTTCAACTAACGTTAACATTAAAACTTCATCACACACAAGCCAGGCACTCCCATGGTAAAAATAAAAATAAAAGTTTGTATTTGGTCATTCTGGAACTTGGAGAATGTGAATCACTGCAATTGTCATTGAAAAAAATTCCAAAGTCATTTTTAAATAGGATTAGACAATCTGCTTCATTTTCATTCCAAGAAGTGCAGGCTGAAGGGCTATTGGGAATCAAGATATTGTCCTAGACCATTGATGTTGATATGCAAAATGAAGGTCTTTTTGAGAGCTTTTCAACCATGGTGATTCAAATGCTGTATGATACATATTGACAAAGTTATAGAGAACCGCGGATTGGCGAAAATGGACGAAAACGAAAAATATATTGAAACTTTGGACCAAAATTGAAGTAGGTAAGAATTGTCGTATCACAATTTCGAGAACTGATTTGGATTCTCCAGGTCAAAATGCACATTTTAGACACTAGTGCTTTTTGAAATTGCATAAAAATTTAAAATTGACACACCCTACTGTCACGATATATCACGATACAAGATTTCATGTATCGTTGCAACCCTAGTTCAGATGACATGTAATGTTTTAAATTGGTGGCCCCTTGTATCAGTGTCTGTGCAAGTAAAGGATCCTTCACATAGGGTAAATGTGTTACATGTTGAGGACTCCCCACTTTCTCTGTACCGTCTCAACAATCAACCCTCGTGAGCTCCCAGAACTGGGCTTTGAGAGCTGCACTTATCATATCTATCTATCTATCTACAGTGTTTCATATCTTTCCAACATTTGGTAATTTTGGGCTTGGATGGGGGGGGGGATGGCCCTATGTGCCCCGCCCCCCTCTCTTAACAAGCCATTGATTCTCATAAAGGGCAACCTGACGTAAGGTTACACAACATGGTCAATCAAATTTATTTTGACACCTAAAGAGATTGTGGTCAGCACACTTAATTGAAATACAATACAATATATGTACTGCTATAAAAATTTAATTGCCAATTCAGGACTGACATTTGGGAATATTGAATATTCTGTAACCACCCCAGGCTAGGCCGAATCAACCTTTGTGGTTAATTTGGACGATAAACCTAAACCTGCATATATATATGACCGCAAAGCATGCAGGTTGACTGCAGGCCTACTCTAATACTCATTTAATTTGGGCTCTCTTGAAAAAACACCCTAATATTTTCCTGAAGTTGTTTGCTCTTTACTAACCCAAATCCCGCCTCTCGACGTGGGCTGGATTTGAATATTAATAAACTAAGTAACTTCTTTGCCATTTCTCCGTTTTTTAGCTCGTCTGTTTTCTTTGAAAACGAAGAGCTATTGTCGTCACTCGATCGGCGTCGTCGGCGTCGTCGTCGTCGTCGTCCTCGTTGTCCCGGTTAAGGTTTTTGTAAGTGTCCATTTGTGACCTTAGTTTTGCACTTAGAGTTATGAAATTTGGTACAGGTATGGGGCTATGGATATGGATCAGGAACATGTCGAGAAATCCAAGATGGCTGCCATTTTGTGGCGGCCATGTTGGCAGCCATCTTTCTTTGTTCTTGAACTGCCCATTGTGACCTTAATATTTCACTTACAGCTATGAAATTTGGTACAGGTATGGGACTCTGGGTATGGATCGGGAACATGTCGAGAAATCAAAGATGGCGGCCATTTTGTGGCGGCCATTTTGGCAGCCATCTTTCTTCATTCTTGAACTGCCCATTGTGACCTTAATATTTCACTTACAGTTATGAAATTTGATACAGGTATTGGCCTTCGGGTGTGGATCAGGAACATGTTGAGAAATCCAAGATGGCGGCCATTTTGGCAGCCATCTTTCTTCATTTCTTGAATTGCCCATAGTGACCTCAATAATTAACTTAGAGTTATGAAATTTGGTACAGGTATTGGCCTGTGGGTATCGCTCGAGCACATGTTGAGAAATATTAAGATGGCGGCCATTTTGTGGTGGCCATTTTGGCAGCCATCTTTCTTCATTCTTGACCTGCCCATTGCGATCTCAATATTATAAGAGTTATGAAATTCGGTACAGGTATTGGCCTATGGGTAACGATTGGGAAAATGTTGAGAAATCTAAGATGGCGGCCATTTTGGCAGCCATCTTTTTTCTTGAACTGCCCATTGTAAACTTAAAATATCGCTTAGGGTTATGAATTTAGGTATTGGCCTTTGGGTGATAACCTGCCACACATTGATAGATTTCACATTAACAGACGAGCGTTGAAACCGCTTGCGGTTCTGGTTATTATGAAATGATTTCTGAATAATGACCAGGAAAATTGTGAATGAGAAATTGCCATTTAAAATTGACTTGATCTGCAATTTCTAAAGAACATTAAAAAAAAAACCTGTGTATGAGAACCCTGTATTTTAAATTTGAGCCCTCGGGCTTTGATCCTGGAGGGTGAACCTCACGGTAGACGCAAAGTTGACACTTGGGATCAGCGAAACATTTTCTTTAATTTTTTTTTTTTTCAAAACCTCTGGGTTTTTACACTTCAGGATATATGTATTGATCAGTGGCACCTGAGGTAGGCAAAAGACAGTGCAACCAGTGCTAATGACACAAGCACTTCTGAGAAGCTATCTTCCTGTGCAGTTAGTGCACAGACATTGTCGATCAATTCTTATTGATCTAACCCAATTGCATATACTTGAGTGCACCTAGTGCCACTGTACATAAACATGTGTCACCATCAATAAACTAGTGCAATGCAGAACTTCCAATGTAAGCTGTAACAATGGAAACCTGGACCTAGCTAAACACTGCTAAACAGGCTTGCGGTTTTGTCCAGGTTTATCGGTTTTCTCTTTTCAATTCTTGTATAAGCATTGTTGAATTTCACTTCGTCAGAATCGAATGAATGACTAATTTCACTTTTCAATATTTTGTGAAGGCGTCCTTGAACAAAATGCTTTTGAAGAAAAGTGGGACACTTAACAATACCATTGTTACATCAACTGATAAGGGTATTCATCCCATCACAACATGATCCATACTTAGCCAATAGTACTCAAAGGATCAAGTTGACAAAAGAGATACATGGACAAAACTTGAAAAGAGATAAATGTGAAAGCAATTCATGTATTGCCATAAACATTCAAATTCTCTAGATTAGGCCAAGCTTTCCATGCAACAAAGCACTACCTCAAGTTCTCTGAAGAACTGAGCGTATTAAAGAGACGAAACATGTCATCTCTTTTATCGCAAGTGTGATGAGCGCTTTAGTTCACAGCTGAAAGTTGCGATTTGATGCCTGTTAAAATTCAGTCATGACAAGTTCATGCATTGTGAGCCATTGTGACGACTCTCCACTTCATACATATATCGGAGATTATCTGGTAAAATTTTGTTACCAGAGGCAATGAAGTATAAAATTTCCACATTTTGTAAATAAAACAACAAATACAGATTTCACATATTTTAGAACAACTTTTATTATGCCCATATTGCTGCCTTGTACTAAACAAACCTAATGTTACAGTACCAAAATATAACGAGCTTGTACATGTATAATGCCCAACCAACAGGAAAAAGAAATGCAGCTAGACGTTGATCTGAATAGAACATAAGATTTGACAGCTTTTCATTACTGGTATGGACAAGCTAAGCACTTAGAAGGCTACAGATACAGATTTGAAAATATTAAGCTTTCGTGAAAATGAAAATTGAAATTAACATGGGCAAGAAAACGCACCACAGTGACTCAAAAATTGCACAATTACAATCATGTTCACATGGTTGTAATGCATATTAAAGCTATCTCGCCAGATATTCTCCTTCACTGCAAATGCATGTTTTTAAAAATATTTCAAAGTGTGTACAATTTCTAAAATTCCTAAAATATATATAATATATATAATATATATATATATTCAATTTTAAAATTTTCACATCAACATTAGTTCACCATGAAAGAACCAGTAACATGAAACATCAATCAATATTTGTTTAAAGCTTGTACCGTTTGAGGCGTCAAATGTGTAAACAAGGCCCAGTTTGTGCATATTAAGCAACGTAGTGTTTTTTTCATATATATTTTTTTGGTAAAGAAACATGAAGTCTTTGGTGGCTCGTGTGGTACATGGCAGAATCTAATGTAAGGGGCATTGACGGCCGAAGCACTGGAGACAAGGCAACAGAACAACACCCTCAAAACCCATCATCAGCATCACGTACTTCGGTACAACATACATCTATTCTCTTCAAGTCTGTAACAACCATTGGCTTTCAGAAAAAACACTTATCACATTCATTCATCAGTGCAATAGATTTGAGCTTCAATCACATTCAGTGCAACACATTGAATCAACAAAGACGACAATGCGCACGCAATAGTAAGCAATAGGCATTAATATTATAAAATTAAGGTCAGCAACTTGAATAGCAACAACCTGGTACATTTGCACTACGAAAAAAATAGGCTGAGTACCATAAAACCCCTTCTCATTTAACAGTTTACAAAAATCAACCGAGCTGTGCTCATGGGTTAAAAATGTACTACCTGATTTGTTTACCCTACAACTGTACATGCAATAGACATATCAATGTATAGGAGCTGGCTTGCTCTTTTCCGTCTGCAGCCTCTAGAAATATCTATTATAAATATTATATATATTATAATAGTACCTAGAAACTCGAAAATTACCCTTGATGGAACACATAGTTACAAACAATCCTCAGATTGTGCTCGCTACAGCAAAAATATAAATCACAAAAAACACAACTGCAGGGACCTCAATGTCAGGGTTTCCTTGCAGGCTGTGAGGCCTATGAAACTGCATTGGACATGCTCTAAAGTGAGCTAACCTGGTCCAAATACACTGGACTACCCTGTATTGAGCTTCCTAGGCAGCATAATATTACAGTTACCAGATGGTCATCACAACTTTCAAAAAGGAATGTCTAAAATCTCTTGCTCAACAGGTTCTACCTCCTCCTCTTGACTGACCAATGTCCATTTTGTGTACGGATTGCTATGGGCAGATGGATCACCACTCTTAATACCAGGTGGCAACACCAGGTGTCACCACTAGGCTGCAGCAGCACTGTAACAAGTCTGCTATTCCATTCCACATTTCACCATCTCCGTTAACAATCCTGTTACAATCAAGTTTTACAATGATATTTCATGGACATAGAACTTATACATTTGTGTATGACATTTTGTATTCTAAACTTGCATGCTCAAACACTTGCAGTGTTTGGTAATTGATGCTTAACAGATAACCTTTTTTCTTCCCGGTAAGGTTCTACAAAACGTACAATCACTTTTTAACTTTCAGTTAATTCACCAGTTTACAACATTTCTTCTAGGATGGTCAAGATTAACATCATCACAATGAAAATCCTAACGGCATATTTTATAGGATTACCTTATCACAATTTTTCTGTCACTTGGTACACATCTTGGATGTTTAATGAGCGTTTTAGGCCAGTTACACTGGGACACCGATGTCATCATTACCCGCGGTCTCTTAGACCATCTTCACATCAATCAAGAAATAACTCCCCCTAGACGTTGGCAATACAGATCTTAAAGATCTTACGCGCCAACCTTCAAAAATTTCATCTAGCCTTTTTGCATGAAATGCAACCCCCGTCTTTCAGACTCCTAAAATGCGGATTGCGCGGTCTCTTTCATTTGAGAAAAAAAAAAGTACAACCAAAAACAGAAAGTGTAAACCTTACAATGGACGCTTAGCGGCTAGGGCTTATCTAGGGGCCTTAACTGAGGAGGTAACCTGTCGCACGATCACCGATAGATTTACAAAGTCACAGCTCCCAATATCACTACGAACACCAAACAGTCACTGGATTGAAGTTGAGAAAGTTGCTATATATACCACAGAAAGCTCTAGAAAGCAGAACACTTTGCACAGCATAGCAGCACACAGATGCAATGAAATTGTCTCCTGCCAGGTCTACAAAAGCCAGAAAGGGTGAAAACATCTATGTTCCTAGTTCAGACAACAATCTAGCTTACACCATTGCTTAGGCAGAGTGAGGGACCTCACCTTGACTTTGGTCTGACCTTGCATCATACACACAGCTCTCTATTTACCCTTTTGAATCCTTGAACATCCGTCCAAGATGTATATTACATGCGAGAGCTAAACACTAAGGCAGCAAGACCACCGGGCCTCTTCACAAGAGCCAATCACATGAGCGTTTGAAATCCAACAATTTTGCTCTCCAATTTCAATGGCAATTAGATTTCTATCTAGAACACATAAAATCTACCGAAAAATGGATGGGAACATGCATGTATATAACCATATATATATAGATATATATTTATATACCCTTCGATCAAAAAGTTCACAAATATCACATGTACATCATTGTTACTCTGAAATAAGTCCACCAGGATAAATATATGAGAGTTTTTGTGGATGAGACTTTGAAAATATTTCATGTATAAGGCTACTTGGAGCTACTTAATGTCAACTGAAAAACATATTTCATGATAGGCCATGGCTTCTAGGCTGCAGTTACAACCTGCAATGCCTTCAGGTATAGTACAATGGCTTCGTGGTATCTTGAAAGAACTGAATGCATGTAATGGCTCAAGGCCAGACCCTAAAACATTACTACCAAAATAACGGGTAGAAAATGTCACTATGGTGAGGTATGAACGTGGCAGTTACAAAGTGCAGTGTATTACCCTGAAATCTCCAGGTTTGTATAAGTGATTCAAAATCTAAGTCTACTTCTATAATACAGAGTACAAAGTGACAATAAAATCATGAAGACTTGCAAGTCCTCTTTAACCTTTGGTTTGTGTGTTTTGATTTTCAAGTTTTCTTATCTATCTTTGTAAATCTGGAACACATTATCTACAACAATCATTTTGTACAGGAGACAACAACAGTCGAGAACGAAGGGCATAACAAGTTGATTTTTTTTTCTGTGTTTTCGTTTTTTTAACTATACTACACATACACTGACACATCTACTTTACACGTTTGGTAACTTTTGACGTCCACCTATCCGTATTATTTTCATTTTATGTTGAACATGGACAGTACAAGCTTCTCAATATAAACACTGGCCAATGACCTCAGGCCAGACATTAACACACCTAATTAAAAGATTAATAAATGTTATTACAACAGTACAAAAGTCCTAAGTCACTTGCTACATTGAGTACAGTTGACTTGTGTCATGGGTTGTCTCAAATCCCCAATAGCTTGATTAGTTACAATTGAAACACTTTTTTAAGCACAGACACGTAATTTACAAAGTCATCATCAATGTCGCCACTTGTACAGCCAATACTTGAACAACAGTTACTAACCTAATTTGAGAGGCGAGAGATTCTGGGGTCCCACAAGGAGCCCTTGGTCTACTAACAAACCCTTTGAGGGTTCCAATAAGCAAACCTTGTTCATTAAAATACATTGTATTGCTTCCTATACAATTGAAATCTATCAAGAATATAAACACCACATATAATATAATATATATATGAATATTTCCCCTTTGATTTATTCTAGTCACTGTGTTACACTAAGCGAACATATCACAGCAAAGTGGAACAAGGAAAGTAGTTCTGAGCACACTCAGTGCCTCACTCGGGATATTGTATATCAAAAACACACTACTGGAACAGGCAACTCCTTCTGGGAATTCCAGAAACTCCCGCCTCATTCTCCTTAAGCCATGTGCGAATTTAGTATGTATACCTATCAACTACAAGAGGTGGTTAGTTATTAACACACTCTACCTTATCTTTGGCAGTCGCTTACATTATGCAGCAGTAAAAATGGAGGGTAAAATCTTAACACGTATTATGCAAAAAAAGCTCTCTGTGATTCTTATCAAGTGGCTTGTCCAACTTTGGTTTACAATCACGAAAGATTTTGTCCTTGAAGACTAAAGCGCCCTCTCCTGGATTTCCACCAGTTAAGTTTTTTAAAGCTCAGTACAAACGCTATTGCATTCTAGAACAAAGGTAAAATTATCATCTTCATAACAAAATGTTTTGATTCATGAACAAAGCAAATATAAATATAATACATCAATCATATACTACCAGCACTAAAACTATGATTATGCTTTTTTCGTCCTTAATTCATTCTTTGGAGATTCTAATCACAGTAACTTCACTTTCTAATATAACACAGGATTAATTAAAAAACTGAGGTCAGTCGGCTGTTGCAATGTAAATTTTCACAACAGTTTCAGCTCACTTACCGGTTATAATACACAGCATGAGTTAATGCAGCAATTAACATTTTAGATTTTTGTACATATGCAAGGGTATTTCACACATTATATTTCTTACATATTGTTACATTATAATACATCTTTCATAATGGACCTCCCACCTATAATATCATAATACACAACTCATTAGTAAAAATTAAAAAAAGCGTCAAATGTTTAAATGCCAGCAATTACAAAAAAATTAATAAAGTCTTTTCACAAATATTAGTAAATATTCAATAAAATATTATACATCTTTAAGCTATATCAATATTTCAAGCAATAATTTAACTTGATGAGGCAAGAACATTGAGGTAATAGTCATTATGCTGTAAATTGCAATCCACTGGTTCAATATTATGCTTAATGAAGAATATCCACAACATCGCTCAATACTGCATAACACAAACTCACAATTGATCAGGGTGATCAGAGATGCATTAATAAATGACTGATTAGTTTTCATCATTATGCTCATTTCAGGGAAATCAAGAAGATAGGAGAAACCAAAGGGACACGAAAAAACTTCACAACAGATGCCATGTATGTTTCCTTCTTGTAAAGAGTTTGTTCCTTTTGAAGTTATGTTCATTTCTGTTTGATAATTAATTTTTTCTTTGCTAATTATTTATTTATTTTTTAAGTTTAAGGTTTTCATTTACGTTTCTACTAATTTGGAATAGGCCTACTAAAGCTATCTTACTCAAGACCAAATAATTTATTTCTGTCTGAAACACTTCTTAAAGTAGTTTACCAAAGTTTACCATCTCAGATGTCTAGACTTTAGAGTGAAAAGCAGCAGCAGCGTGTTGTCAGCGGCCAAACTTGAAAGAGGGGGAATACCTAGAATCAATCTGACGTCTATTTTTGTCGGCCATTTTGATGAAAGCCACTGGTGGCCAGTCTGTGATTAGGCTTAATGATAAGGATATTTATTGTGTTTTTTTTTACGCTTAAGCCCAAAATACTGATACCTTGCATCATAAAATCTACAAGTTTAAAATTGCCAATTTGTTTATTCCCTGAATAGCGGAAGTGTCTCATTACTGCAATGTGGATACACATTTCAGGTGAATGACATCCATTCTATGGTCCAGGTAAAATTTACACCTCAATTTTATAATTAGCCAGATAGAATAACCTAACATATAAAATATATCTTGCTAAAATTGGAGTGTCAAGATTCACACAATTTGAAGAATAAGGTCTAGAATGTAGGAAATATATAAATACAATATATCGAATAGATAAATGATTACCATTTGCAGGAATACTAGTCTATTAAGTTAAAAGTGGACAATTTGGACATATAGGGAAATTTATTCTGTTTGGTTTAACCACACTTATTGCTTTAGCTAATAGTGGTAGACATGCTCATTTTTTAGGTCAAAATTTACAGCAGAAGTCTAAAATTTCACTGGGGCCTAAATTAATTCAGAATATAAGTCAAAATATTATTTAAGCTTTAGAGGAAATAAGGGGATACTTTGTGAATGCTGTTATTGCGTATTTAAATATATTACAGTGTATTTAGGATATTCCATATTTAAACTTTAAACAAGAAGGGAACAAACATGCCATCCGGTGAGAGTCAACTCAACACAGACAAAGTAACTGATTTGTTACAAACACAGTTGAGGATCTTGAATATTGCAGCCCAGTAAGACAGAGACCATCGTCTAAATCCAATATAAAACTCTAACACCCTACGATCACCAGTATATTTACAGTGTAGACACACCGAACAGCCATAAGTTGCATGAAGCACTATCACAGTACACACCAGAAAGACACTAATTCACAATGCCCAAAGTCTTTGTCAAAACCAAATACATTCACAGCTCCATCACATACTAAAAGATCACTGAAATTCACAACTAACAGCTAGGTAACATTGCTAATTAACGAGGCAGTTAGCCAGTTTTGTTTTCATACTAGGACATGATATCCAACATTTTACCTCCGATATGTCTCTGTGTAAAATGCCAAAGTGAGGAAAAAAAGGTCACACCGAACATTACGAAGCTAATAACCAAACCTGTGAACTACGAATAAGACTGAAGTCTGACAGATATTCCCATTTGCTGTAAATGATACCTTCATGTTTGGTGACACTTGAATAAAATTGCATATTGAAGTAGGAATTACGATACTTCTATCCCTTTCTAGGAACAGCTTGACCTTTCAAGTAATAACGGCAACCTAGCTGAATTGAACCAAGTCACAACAGTCTCGTTTTCTTTTAGTATTAACATGATGATTAGCCTGCAAAGACTGACAGCAAGGAATTTGTAAACCCATCCATACAAACAAAACCCAACTAAATCTACACCTATGAGGTCTCTGTGGTGCTCTTACAGGCTGCAATGATTCAAGTCCATCCGTCGGACAGTGGAACAAACATAATATCAACAAATAAATTTACATCTATGGAAAAAAACGATGTAACATTTGGCTATAAACAAGAAGCAATAAGTAGCTACGAAAAACACCGAGACTACGAGGAATGGATAGGGAGAGCACATACATGTATAGCAGAAACAAACAGTAACGACAAAACATTTCAAAAGTAAAATGCAAAATAAAGTTATCACTTGAATAACAAAGTTTCCCGTCACATCTCAAAAAAGCTGTGCTTGACAACAGCGCAGTTATTTATAAGTAACCAAAAGGGTGAGTAAGCATTGCTTAATATAAAACCGGCAGTGATCGAGCTAAACCAAAGCTTACAGCTGCAAGAAGATGCTTCTTTTCAAGCATTATCTTTTCTTTCCTCATTCTTAAGTTTAAATGGATAATTCCCCAAGCCACTCTGACTTATGTGTATGGTACACTAAGTACCCAAAATGCAAAAACAATATTGCTGAATGAATTTTGATCAATTTGTGGCCATTACAATGGCAAATACATAATTTGTATCAATAATATCAACATATAAGTTACATGAACATTGAACACGAGTTTGGTACGTTTAGATATCCTCGATAAGAGACAACCTGAACACAATAAAGTACTAAAGGCCTAATAAATGCATAATTACATCTATGGAACACAGAAACAAAGGGCAGTGTATATGAATGACAATAATATATAAATTTTGTGAACACAACTTATGAAACCATGCATAGTAACATGCTTAACTCAGTCAAACACTACTTCCAGAGTGGCTTGGGAATTAGTCATGCAGTCCTATTGAGACAATGTTCATACCATCATACTTATATAACATATAAATGCAAATTTGTCCTTAAATGATTAGTACATAATGTCACCAGTAATTCATTTCAATAAAATTAGTTCTAAACTATACCAAATCACATAAAGTAAACAGTAACTTTCCGGGTGATATACAAAATATTATGCGTAATTTTAAAGCATTACAATTTGTAAAACTTCCATTGTAACTCACTCGAGTTGGATCAGTCAACAATCATTGTTATACCAGTTCTTTTGGTGTAAGCTGGGAAATCAAGGTAAACATATAACATAACATTTCAAATCAAAAGAGCTCACTAGAAGACCTAAATATATATCGATTTGATATATACATCCATAACACATTCTATGATTACAAATTGAATAATAATCATCATAAACACATTGGACCCTTCAAAAACTACACAAGGGAGAAGCACATTAATCATCGCACAATATATAAAAAATTACACAGCATCAAAACTGGCTTTAGGAGGTAGTTCATCTTTTAAAGCTTTCATCAATATGCAGTTTTGCTAATAAAAAATCATACATCTAAATGTCTTATGTACACCGGTGTGATTAGTTATATGAAATATCCGAGCAATGCTAGTCCCCGTAGTGAAGAAACACTGTGGAGGTTGTGTTGCAGTTGCATCAGTGAAAAGGAGTAGAAAGCAGTCACCATATGGAATGGTCTTACCGAGAAATGACTGCATTTCTACTCTTAAAGCTTCTGTTTGTTGCAGTGAGGTGAAGTGTGTCTGCCACTCATGTGTATAAATCTAATAAAACCCTATTGGTCCTAAAAGGTTAGGAATATCTAAAAGTAGTACTACATCATACAAATCTGTTTAAAAAATCAAAATATTGTGCATAAGCACTCTTGCGCACTATTAAGCAACACATTAAATGAATGTGTGGTAGGTTCATAAAAAAGTTTTAAGCATATGGACAGAGGACATCCTCTGATAAGCACAGTAAAATGTGTAACAAAAAGTTTTAACTCCTTCTCTTGTAGACATAATTTTGACAATATTACGGTAAAAACCTTTTGTGTAATATAAAACCATACAAAAATAAGCAAACTAAAAGAAAAACTCAACCATGAAAGGTCAAACGGAATTCTGGATACCATTAACAGAACAAAAAATTAACAATATCATCTAGTGCATTGTACGTCATCAAAACACTATGAGCGTTAGTAACAAAATTAAAGCTTTGACAATTCATAACATAATCTTCATATGGATCAATTAAAGAACGATTGATAAAGCTATGGAACTATGGTTGCTTAAGCAAACAACAATGAGCATAGATGGGAAATCACAAAGGGACTAAAGCAGCCAGCCAGGAGAAATAGGATGGTGGAAACAATACGTCCAAGTTAACCACAATGAGCAGCGAGACTGAGCTCACCACACCTGTGCAAATACACATGATTTTCTTAAACATGTTGCATAAAGTTAGACACACTGTCCACACCAACAGGGATATGGACATATGTTGAGATGATTAAAGCTTTTAAGTTACATCCCCTGATATATAATATATATATATGTATATTTGTATATATGTAGAATTCCACATATTCACAACATTGAGAAGTACCCTAAACTTGCAATTTTCATTGCAAAGATATCAATCCATAACGATAACAGAGAAAAATATTTAAGGTTGGTGTATAAACATTGCAATTACTACCAAAAATAAAGAACAATTTCCTGAATATAAACACTTAAAGCTTCTTAGTATGAACCTTGTGAAGGTTTTCTGCAATATGTGTAGATAATGAAACTCATTTGGATACCCTTTGAAGCTCAACCGTACAAATGGCACCTAGGCAGGACAAAAAAACTCATCTTGGCATGCCTTCAATTAGATCATCATATTATCTGAACACATCTCTAATGACCCATGAATGTACCTTTTACGTGCATGAGTTCATCCCTCTGAGCTCACTCCCGGAGCTCGGATGACAATTTTCTAATCCTACCATTTCAAAAAAGAATTTGGCATGTACATATCGGTGAAAGCTTTGATTGAAATTTTATCACATTGTCAAGAGCTAAAGCTTTTGTACCTGATTTAAATTTAATTGAAGATCACACAAAATATATGTATAATTATAATACAGTGCTACACACAGTTGGATAGTATTGCATGTGAGTGACAGTACAGACACCCTCCATCTCTACCCTCCTGGCTGCTATTCACTGGTAGCTTTAATACCTCTCCCCTGACTTACATGAAACATTATCATTATGCGATCAAGATGGCAATCAACTGCATGAGGTAGTTGCTTGGTTGTGATTCACGACGGCCATAGTGTCGTTCATCATCCCGTCGTTCATAATGCCGTGGGACAGCTGGGTGGGCGGCGACAGATCAGGCGTCTTGTAGGACAGACCTCCGTACAGGGTCTCCTTGTGGCGGAGGAGATGGTGGCGCAGGTAGACTGGCTTGTGGAACTTCTGGCCGCAGACGGTGCACTCGTGGCGTTTGATGGGTTGCTTGCCCTTGTGGATCTTCTGGAAGTGGACCTTCATGTTGTGACGGTAGGTGAAGGTCTTGCCACACACGGGGCACGGGTACTGCGGCCGCTGGTAGTTCTTGTCGTGCAGCAGAATGTGTTCCCGCAGACGTTGGCCACTCTTGTAGAACTTGCCACATATCGGACAGCAGTACGCATCAGCCATGGAGGTCGTGTTGATGTGAGGTGACAACGGCTTCGCTCGGTCTCCTTGAAGTCCTGGTCCGACGGCATGGGTCTGTAACATGTGCTCCTGAACGGCATCTCTTGAAGGAAATGAGCCCATACAGGCAGGGCACTGATAGTCCCCAGTTTGACCTCCGACTAGCCCGCCTCCCGCGCCTATAACCATGTTCCCGTAGACTGCCTTATCAGCAGGCCATTCCTGACGTTGCTGCAAATATCTTGGACGGTCGTTTTGCTCAGCAGCATGCTCACCATTTTCTTCGGCGAGAAATTTAGGTTTAAAGTGTCCATCTTCAGTCCATTCCGGCTTTTTGTCTGGCTTGTCATCATTAAGGAGATTCTCCTGACGACGAGGCACCACGGACAGGTCTGTGGGACCAATACTAAAGTTCGGTGAAACTACAGGAGGTTGGGGACCTGGAGGTCCCTGACTGGCAGCATCTTTGGCTTGATCTTGACGTACTTGTGGGGCGACGGGAGGAGGCTGGCCTGCAAAAGGTAGGCCCTGGGACATCATCCTGAGGTCTGGCTCTCGCATGTTACCACCCATGCGTGTTTCCAGGAACTTTCTGGCTTCAGCTGTGAGGTAGCTGTAGTTAAAGACGCTCTGCTGCATGGCGTAGTACTGAGCTGCCATGGCTCTCAGTTGACCCACATCTGGCTTCATCTCGGAGGCTTGGGTGATGAATGTATCATATGGCCTGGAGCGGGGCAGGTCTCCAGCCTGCCCTGGACTATAAGAGGTAGGTGAGAAAGGACTAGGGCCATTGCCCTCGGATGCATCTGAAGTGCGCGGACGCACAGTCAGGTTTTGTGCTACGTCATCATGGGGCAGGCTGGAGCCATCGTCCTCTTCATCTTCGTCTTCGCTCATTGCGATTCGAAGGCCACCCTCAGAGTCCCTGTCTTCTTCTTGCTCTGTGCCCCCCTCTGTTACTGGGGCAGAACTCTGTTCTTCAGGCAGGGTGGCCATCTTACCGTTACCT
Organism: Platynereis dumerilii; assembly: GCA_026936325.1. NCBI lineage: Eukaryota > Metazoa > Annelida > Polychaeta > Phyllodocida > Nereididae > Platynereis > Platynereis dumerilii. The sequence goes on along the minus strand of JAPTHN010000015.1, from coordinate 9,258,996 downwards.
GTGACAGCACTGCTCTCATCGACAGTCTCTTTGTTGTTGTTCAGGTTCTCCTCATCACTTTTAGACCCGTTCATGTTGATGCTGTTCGGCATTGGGTCATCGTTAGTGATAGGAGGAGGCTCCTGTGTGTCCATAGAGTCCAAATTTGGGGGCTCTAAGTTATTGGGAGGGTGCTCTGCAGCAGCCATGATGGATGCAGGGAGGGGAGTGACTGGAGTTTCTCCTTGTTGGGGAGTAATGTTTATTTCTTCCGGTTGTTGTGGCTGTTGTTGTTGCTGTTGTTGTTGTTGTTGTTCAGTCTGAGGTTGTAATCTCGGTGGACTTTCATGTCCACTCTCCCCACTGGCTTGAGAATTAGGAGATTCTCTTGTTAGTCCTTTGATGGCTTCTTCCGCCATTCTTTGATAGTTTGCTTGTATGTCATGGTAGGCTTTTTGTCGAGCCTGCATTAAAGCTTGAACACGGTCCTGGGCCTGGACCTGGAGGCATAATTCCTCCAATACTAAATGTGCCTTCTTCATACACTCCCACTCTCCCTGCAACAAACAGATCCCATTGGATGGCTGCATGCATAACACCCCTGCCCGTTCAGTTAACGTCTGAAACAGGAGTTCCTTGCGACTCTCCAGAGTCTCCATGACCTTTGGAGAGAGCAGTGCTGTCATCAGGCTGAACATCCTGACCCGCTCCAGGTTTCCTGAAACACAAAACATATTTAATCCAATTAGAACATCTTCATGATATGAATATATGAATTAATTTAAAACTGAAATTCTGAAATAGATTATTAATTTGCAATGCCATATATATATCTCCTTTCAAGGAAATACTGCATGATTTTCATTGGATGCCCTATGGATGTCTGTTCCCAAAGAAGTTTTCCCTTAAGAAAAACACACTAGGCCAATTCCAAATAATCAAGTTACCTGATTTCTAAAATTTGCAACTAAGTTGGCTGTGATTGGTTGCTGGAAAAACTCCATTCAACGTAATATGTATCATAAGATCTTCCTTTATTTATGAGATGCCTTGACCACAAAGCAAACGATCCATATGCACTAAAATGTGAAGGAGCATGCCACATAAAATATTTATATATCTTGTTTCCATGGTGAGTAAATTAAAGACGAAACTTAAGTGGTACAATTACCTATTCACCAACGGATCTACAATTTTATTTCACTTATCGCTGCTTATTCTCAGAATAATAGAAAGTAACATGATCAACAGTTTTTTGTAATACTTCCTCTCATGAATAGATACATTATGACATTTAATTCATGACTATCAGTCAGTGGGTGATATCGCATCAATTTCCAGTCATGTTCCTGTGAATCATGATTGAGCTCAATTCAATATGGCCCTGGCACTCCCTCCTTCAGTGTCATTATGTCAAAAACTCAATTAATAAAAGATGGGCCAAGTTCCCATACAATTTCACTACATTACAGGTAATCTTCATGATACATAAAAGGTAATCTCAGGCCAAAGAGGATTCTAAAAAACAAACAATGCAAAAAAAAGGGCAAAAGAAAGCATCATGATTGCATTTAAAAGACATGATTACGGCTAAAATGGCAAGCTGAAATTTGATCCTTGAAAAAGGCAGAGAAAAGATGGAGTATCAAGTTATACATTGTTCTCTATTTAAACAGTCACGTCAAAAATGTCAGCCACAGTGGATTTAGTCATGATAAATTGACAGATAATACATTTCCATGTTTTTCTTCCTTTTTTGCCTATTTCCAAATTGACATTTCTCCTACTTCTCTCACTGCAGTCATTACTAGTAATTTAGCACTCATAACTAATTCAAAATGCGGCAAACGTGTCAAAATGCTTTTAAATTGTCAGTGCTTGCAAAAAAAGGTGTCTATTAACATGACATAAACGTTTTGTAACTTTGTGTTTTAAAAATCATTGTAAACATGGTTTAAAAATTGCCCGTCTCTCTAGTTCATCAATAACGGAAATCAATTGTGATAGACGGAAATAAAAAAAGTTTCCAGTACTATTTTATCCCAAATTGAAAACATTAAAAAGATAAATACATTATGTTTTATGATACTTTTGCCAATGAGAGTTTCTTAATACACCCTGATTGAGAGGTCTTAAATTGAATTAATTGGACCTTGGCAATTTATTTTCTGTCATGTTTATGTGAAATTTGATAATGAAAATGTGATTTTAATTTGTATTAATTTAAGGGGAAGGAATTCATGGAAAATAAGATTGACAAAATGCATGAATTTTTTTAAGGATGATTAGCGATATGAATGATAGTTATTCCAAGTAATTAGTCTGAAATTACATACAGCTATTACATGGACATTTTTAACAGATGATAAGTGGGCCAGGGCTGGGGGCAATTTTCTCAATTGGCATCATGAGGTGGTATCACCATGAGGGCAGCTGTGACTATTGTCGTGAGGTATTGTGTTACCATGGCAACAGTTTCATGACAAATGCACTCCACTAGTTATTCAGCGTTATGTACCTGAACTAAAACTCTTCCCTTGAAGGTGTCTAGTCATGCCAAAAGTTGAAAACAACAGAATGTCATCCAGTTTCAAAAATAATTTTTTACGGTTCGCCTGCTTCTTGGTGAAGAGAAGCAAAAGTGGACAAAACCTAACCATCTGCAGTTTTTTCCCACCTTTTTTTTCTTCTTTTCGAAAAACACAAAAAGAATATTCCCTTTAATGACATTAATATGAATGTAAATTGGCAACAGCATTGGTGGGCCTATCATTAAGTTCACTCCATGCATATGCAATGACTCCGTCCTTCCAATTTCAAATTTTGCTATCCAAATCTATTCTATATGTTTAATGTCAATTCTAACACATTTTAACGATAGCAAATAATTATAATAAGAATGAGTACACCTGAAGAAAGCCCACTGATTCCTTATTCCTTTAACGAGCCAATCAAACAATAACCATATATCACCTTCTATGCAATCTTAATGAGTCATTATGTTTGGCTAACCACTGGTAATCAAGATATATTGCACTTATCTTCATGCATGCATATTAAATTATTTTTATGTTATCTTTTGACTGATGGTGATTGTAAAGTTGGTTCAATTTGAATAGAGACAAGCAAAAAAGAAGTACTTTAGCTGCATGGATTCATTCTAGTGCTTTGCAGTGGCTCACAATTCCAAGTCTGAAGACAATTAAGCCTGAGGGAAGAATGAATTGAATGTAGAAAATGCAAGCCACTTGTCGCAAGCGGAACACATTCTGAGGACAGCATCCTGGCAATTATGAAACCAATTTTATTCTGCGTAAAACTGACATCTTGTAATTATCGGTGTCTGTGGCAGATGCCTCACACCTGTGTTCAGTGTCATGTGTCTAAATGACTTACAAAAGAAGTAAAAGCTTTAAGACTGTCTTAAGTCTCTGGAAGCTGTTACTGAGGACTTGTAACCGGTAATGTCATCACTGATATGTCGACTAATAGTTGTCACCTTCTCAGTTCTCTACACACTCCAGACAACAGATCACTTCAATGATGCACCTACGTAACCCCCATTATCCCAGCTTTATTGAATATGTCCATTGAAATCTTGCAATAGGTAAAAGAACGTAGAAATATTGATAACAATCTGCAAATGTCACCCCATCTAATTCATTTTAACCTGCCTGTTTCTAAAGAATGCAATTCAAATAAAAACATAATAAAGTTGCCGGCTCAATGTGCGTGGACTGGCAGTTGGTTCACAGCACTAGAGAATGAGACAGTTGCGGGGTGTCCGCTATTGATCTGCCCTGTGAAAAATTGATGAATTTTGTCACTGAGTACATGTACCTGCTATAAATAGCCTTTTATTGTCACCCGTTGGAAGTGAGGCACTTAACAAAGAATTGATAGCAGGGGTCGATTCACATGATTTGTCACCAGTAATACAAGAGGATCAAATAAGTCCACACTTATCTCTGTCAGGTCACCAAGTCAAACAAACACTAATGAATATCTGTAATGCGCAAGACCCATGTATATCTTTGTCATGAAAATCCTATGAAACTGTACACGGAATCTCTTAATCATAAATCAATTAATGAGATGTGATGGATTTGTCACAAACAAATAGTTTGTAAAGACCTAAATGATGGATGGATCATTCAACCATTCACAAAGGTGTGTGCATTAAACTAGTTTCTTTTTTACACCGAACAAGCATTGATTCCATGAAGGCACTCAATTCATATCCTTATCAACAAGATACCAGTGGTTTGTTTATCGTCAACATAGTACACATGACGTACTAGTGATAGTGATAAAACACACAATAGGTCACGCGGGTCATCATTGTTAATATATGAATGACACCTGGAGATGTTGTCTATCATGGAGATATTGAGTGGTTTGTCAAGTTAATATTTCCTGCTTAAATATTTACAATGAGGCCTTCGCCACCTCTACCTGTGCTGCTGACTTTCCACTGCACTAAACGCTTTGATAACTTTGATACATGGGATCATTGACATTTGTCTTAGCACCACAGGGTGGGTTTTATGGCAAATACAGAGGGGAGTGTCAAAACACAGCCTGCTAATGGAACAAAACAATGTAACAACGGCCCCAGGCAAAAAATTGACAACAACCTCAAAGCGAAACATACACCAAGCCTCAGAAGTGGATGCAGAGAACAGAATCACAAAACTGCCTGCATTTTGTCAGTGAAATAAAAGTTAATGTTCATTGGTTCACATGATATGGGGGGAGTTCTTTTTGGATTCGACTAGTGGTGCCCCCCTGAGGGTTCTTGTGATGATGGTCATTCAGGTCAATGACCAGTGCATTAACCCTGTCTCACATGCAACCGAACTTGTACTCATTGATCTTTTTATTGATCACGGACTCTCCTTTTAGTGCACTAAACAGGTTGAAGCTCCATGGATCTCTAGAGATTTAAAATACACCATACATACATACAGGTACTGATGGATGTTTTCAGGATTTGAACTTCAATATAACTGTTTTTCTACAACTTCAGCATATACATGATATACCACAGTTTGGCATTTTGCTCAGAAGACAATAAAGACCACGTCTTGGCTTTATTCTGCCACGGCAGAACAGAATATTTCTATTTTATAGTAAAAACATCAGATTCCGTTCAGAGAATCCTTCCAACTCTTCATACTTAAATTTGACAATATTTCAAAGATTCAATTCATAGAAACAAATAACAGAGTGAAATGCTGACATTTAAAATGCCTAATTTCTTGGAAATAAAATAATACATTCATCCATCTAAATCTTACACATTGTTGGAACATTCATGGACAGCTAAGTATAAGATAATGACAGATACTATCATGTAAATGCTGAATAAATTAAGTATTTAAGTCATTTAAATACATTACATTTGGCCAAACTTGGGTGATTAAGCTACATTAAATAAATCCTGGTATTGATTTGAGAATCCATCATGTTTATTCATGAGGCGGGAAGACATTCTTTGTCCTTCGACGGTACCTCAAGGTGAGGCATCAAATTAATGCGTATTCCTCAGCAGAGACACGTTGGCACTGATAACAATTACCTCATGCCCCCAGGGGCCTAAAAGATGCCAAAACCATGAAGATATACTTGGTGGAATTTACCTAACCAAGGCTAAGAAATCAAAGGATTGACATTCAGCACGCCTTAATGGTACAATGCATTCTACATAAAAGCGAGGAATGCACTGAAGTAACAGTGGTTCAATACTGAACATCATGCAGTCAATAAACGGCTCAATGATGAACTGGGGGCATTGCGTTTGCACCACAAAAGCTGGTTAGGGTTAAAGAAGCCGGCGAGAAGGTGAGGGACTGGGAGAGAGAAACAGTGGCCTTGTGCACCTGGTTCCGTTGGGTGATGAAACAAAATCGCCTTAGTCTTTCCGAAGGGCCAAGTCTGCATCTAACAATCTATGCATCATCAAAGCAGCTCCAAGGTCACTTCAACTTGGTCCAAGTCATTGCTGAGCTCTTATTGATTTTCGCAGCCCACTGTCAGGATGTGTGTGGTGTCACTGCATATGTCCTTAGCATACATGTATGCCACCATCCTGCCCACTTTACAGTTATATTGGCTCAATGTGAATCTACCACCAGCACTATAACATTAGGCTTTGTGTATAAAACTATTCAAATGGTTTAATTGAATCCGAGGCTTATCAGTTGCTGGCAAATTCTTTCCACTGCATTACACCATGTCACTCGGACCCACTGCTAACTATTCCTATCACCCAATCCCTGGCAATCCAGCTACCTAACTTAAAACAATTTCAGTCTATAAACAGACCCCTGCTACTTATCATTCTTGTCAACAGCTTCATCCTTTCATTGTTGACAGGCCACAGTTAAGAAAGGTACAAAAAGCACAACAGCCAACTAATGTCCACTATTTTAACACAAGCAAGACTGGAAAATAGAAGAAAGAGCTGGTAGCATTTATTTGAACATGGCAAAGACCTTTCTCCTATCCAGACCGAACTGTAAATAGATCCTAATCCATGGAGGATTTTTTTAATCCTGATGAAAAACGGTTAAACCTGAGGGGGACATTTACCTCTATGTCCATTTCCTACATGTAGGCCTATACATGTATCTAACCTGTAACCACAGCCATTAAATACATCGTAGCTGGAAGAGAATTTTACTTCGGAAAATAGTCACATTGGTTTATTTAGATGCTTCACACTCAATTGGAAAGTTCAGGAAAGACAACTCGATAATGAAGAACACATCTTCCTATCTCAACTAAATCACAACACTGAATCGAAAGAAGAATGCCCATTTGAATTAATTCTCATTCTAATTAATCTCTGGAAACAAAAACCTAAGCCTAAATCAAACAACTAGGAATTTATCTTTTTACTCTGCTCTGAAGGACACAGATTTGCCCTTCCTTAATGGAGAACTAACGACAGATTACAATAGGCAACAACACACAGTATTGAAAAAATATGGGAGCAATCCCAGAGAGTATGAGTACTATACCTTTTTTGTACCTTTGTTGATTACAACTGTGCAGTAAGCAAAATTACCTGCCTATCATTTTTTGCAATAACATATGGCCAACTTCTTGACAAAAACATGCACAACAGCGAAAAAAGGTGCCCTTTCATGAATTTAATATGGTTGATCGTTGTATGCCAACAATAAAAATGAGTCCTGTTGAAATTAAACCTATTCATTTTTTCTCCTTTTTTACTCGGTCACAGAGGAGGATCATCTCCAGTGATTCATTTTCTTTTCTATTTTTTCAAATGCTGGACTCAGGTTTCCCGATGAAAGTCATAATGTTAATGAATTATGCTGAACCTTCCCAGTCCCACCATTTCATTCAATTTAAATTCCAAATATGTCAACTACATATATTACAAGTAAATGTTTTTTTTTACATATCTGTCCTTCTAGTCAATTCCATCAAAGCTGTAAGAAAAGGCTTTTTTCTATCATTTTAGGAAATATTTAATCTTTACTCAAAATTTAAAGTGGTTATGGCTCACGTTTTAGTTACATTAAATGAAAAAAAAATTAAAAAAAAAGGACATGGATTTTCTTACAATTTAAATAGGCCTGGTTTGGGAACAAAGAAACATTTACCAAAGTAATGAAAATTTGATTCATAAGGTCCCCCAATGCATAATTTAGTGTAACATCTGACTGTTAAGTGTGTATTAACTTCATTTTAAATATTAATTCAATTGTTTAGGCCAGATGGGAAAAATTAATGACTACCACAACCAGAAAATAGTCTGGAAGAGCATTTTTTTCAAGTAATAAGAGATTCTTGTGAAGAACTGAAAGTAACTACTGGTACTTGCCATCTTTCTATTAAAATTAATTTACCAGATCGAAACCAAACTGATTTTGTATTGTGTTTTACGCTCCATCCGGAGAACAAGCATGAGCTATTTCAACGAAACCAAACTGAACAGAAATATTTAAAACTTTTACAATAATGTGGGAAATATTTATTATAACAAAACATTTAACTTTAATTAATAATCTTTCCAGTTATATTCACATTTTAGGCAATATAAAATGGACTTTTCGGTTATTCTGAGTTATCAATATTTTGTTAAATTTTAGCTTTATAAACTAGATAAATTTCAAATTAGTTTGAACTGTTAAAAGCCAAAAACATTACAACACAAATATAACACTGAATACAAAGGCCCTTTAAGGACCTGTGGGCAATAGTCAAAAGACTAGTGTCATGTTCAAAACTGAAAATATTTCAATTCAGTAAAATAAAAAGTTATTAAAGATTGGTCCCATAAAGCTCAATTTATCTATATAATTTTAAATTAAGTTTTAGTTGGTAGGATGGGTGATTCAGGCTTTACATCCTGTATATATGAGATGTGGTAGACTAATTTGGACAAGAGGATAGGTTTGACATTTAACCTGAACATTTCTTTCAAGAAACTAATTACTGGCATTCTTTGTTGTTGTTTTTACTTTCATCTTTCTGATCTACTAATTCTACTTTTTACATTAGTTGTGTTGAGTTTGCAATTTTCATGAATAACAAGTTTTGAGCATCATTACAGTTAAATTGATAAAATGATAAAAATATGACAATTTGTATATTCATATTTTAAACTTTTAACTCAATTATTAATGTAGGCTATGTTACTTTTCATTGGTAAAGTAAACATATCTTAAGAAAGTTGCTGAATGTGGCTATGTTTTTAAAATTATTGAATTCTCAATTTAAGTGATAAAATACTTTCTTTAATATTGTGAAGTCTGTGTTAATTTGAACAAAAGTGATTGATAAATCAGGAAAGGTCAGAAATTTACACGTGTTTACATAAAAAATGTATATCCTGCATTGAGATCAATATTTAAGTGTTAATTGTGGTAATCACATTTACAACAGGGTGATCAATAATTGAAATTAACACAGTTAATTAACACTTATCAACAGTGAAAGGGACATTTCAAGATAAAATCTATGGAATAAAGGTGCTTTTTAATAAGGTGACAGTTTTCTTTTTACTTGACATTTTCCATAAATAACGCTTCAGCTTACGTTCATTGTACGGAGTTAACAAGTGTCAGTGACCTGCTTACAGCTAGAAGAAATGTTGACAATGTAAAATGACATGCATTCACCTGTTGAAAAGACTTTTCTCAATATCTAACACTACACATCAGTACACAGTCTGCTTGAAATCGTGAAATTCCTTTCGTATCTGTCGACAGGCTTAAAAATCAATACGGCACAGATAGTGCAGTTGACATTACTTGGCAGGAGTATTTTTTCTTCCTTACTTTTTTGTTACGTTATTGAATATAAAGTGTAAAAGTTACCTTAAGTCAACAACTCGGTGCGTGTAACAATATCATGGCCACATGTCTATTCATAAGTAGATAAATGTATCCTCTCTTTATCAACTTATCAGCGACATATCAGCATAACCGTGCATAACACTATCTTGAAATGTATCACACAAACATGATAGTGACCATGTTGCTAATCGGCTGGAGTACTTCTTTATCTCAACCAACTGAATCAACATCCTCTGGCCACTTTAATCTGGTACAGGTGTGTTACACAGTGGAGCTTGAGGTTCCTGCCAGCATACCATGCCATCGAGTGAGGTCTGAGGTCTGCTGCTAGTAATTAGACATGCGTACAGTGGGCCATGCTGGCCTCTCAGCATTCAATCCATTGCAACAACTCTCAGTCAGCACTGTTACAGTGGTGCAGCTGTGTTGTTAAGTCTTGTGTATTGCCTCTTGGTAGCCACTGGTAGCCACTGCCCATTTCATGTGGACTTACATTGTATAGAGAAGTGAGCCCAGATTTAAGCAAACAACATTCCCCTTTCACATGAAATAGCTGGGAGGCCAGGCAGGCCAACCTGACCCAAATAGACGGCTGGCCAATGTCAGTCTACATGAGAAGACATGTTCTATTTTGGTCCTGTAGGCTGGTCTGGTGCGCCGTTCTCCCATCTATTGTTTGAGTCTCTCTATTCAACGTGTTGTAATTCACACGTCCACCCAGCCAGCACCCCCAAAAATCAATAGACCCACATGTAGGCACCCTGTACAATTCACATGTCGATTAATTGATTCATGTTGATTTCCTTTCATCATCATAACAACTGTCAGATCCAGATACCAGTGCACTGGTTATGTCAAGTCACCTTGCAAAATAGTGCTGCAGTAACTTCACAGAATAACTGTCAGAATTCCCCTTTTCTAGCACGGGCCCATTGCCCCCATCACAAATCAATCCCCCTGGCCAGACCTGACTTGGCCACCCCGGTAAATCACACCAAGTGCGTAGCTGTTGTTTTAGTGGACAAGCAGGGCGATGGAATTTGAAATCAATTTAGCCAGACAAAAGCAACGTATTATCGCTCACCTCAAAATGGATGAAGCCGCTCAGTCGCCAGGGTCATCCTGTCGTTGATTTCTTTCAAACGTTCTTGGTTCCGAGTTGAGCTGCCGCCGACATGGCCATCGTAATAAAATCGTTGCTCTTCACGCCGACTGTAATGTAGCTGCAATGTTCCCTATGTTAAGTCCTTCTTTACCGAGGCTGCTGACAGTGCTGTGCTAGCAGGCAGCGCCATTCTTTGTTGGGCGCTGCTAGAGCTGGTTTTGAGTGCTGGCTGATGGTGCACTTACTGACCCTGTTTCTAGCTCTCCTCTGGCTGCAATGTCTGTAAATAACAACCTGCCGCAACGGCGCGCAACTGGACTGTGTTGTCACGGCTGATTTCTTTCACCTGCCATGTGCTGGCAGCCAAGGGTCACATGGAGTGGTGATGGCGCGCATGGCGCTACATAGCATCTCAAAATAGACATGTCTGGCGGAAGGGTCTTGACCTCTGGCCGCGGCTAGGCATTGCTATTGTCAATAGATGATGCCGCGATCACTGCGCAGCCCACTATACCACTACTGCTTCCAATCTTTTTCTCTGGCAGCTCCCTGCTTTCCTATAGGCGAGCATAAGCCACATGCTTTACATGCATACCCTTTCCTTCTTTTCTTTCTTTTTTCTTTTTTTCCACAAATATTTGGTTCAGCAGCTGCAGCAGCCCTCCTGCAGCAGCAACTGCAACTGCTGCTGCCACTGGACAAAGGAGCTAGCCAGCAGCAGCATTGGTAGAGCATGCAGGCTTGCAGCAGCAGCACCATGTAGTTGGATCACTGTGCAATCTCTGCAAGACTGGTAGTTCAGAGAGGGAGAAAAGCAGTAGGCCTATAGCTGCAGCCAACCCACTGTAGAATCCTGTAGACTAGCAACTGCATGCATGCTTTTCAAAGCAACTACCAACTAAGCAGACATAGCTGAGCTGCTGATGTAGCCTATAAAGACCTACAGAACCCATGAATTGCATGCCATGGGCCCATGGTTGTTCACCTGAACTATGTGATTTAAGAAGCCATGTATAGCTCCCTGTGTGGATCTAAATATTTTTGCATTGGCCTTAGGTATTATTAAAAGATTACCAAAGCTAATGAGTCCTGTATACATGTACTTCAACTAATTGCAATTAAACAGTTTGCTCACTCACTTTAGTTAATTAATTGAGCTATATTAAGTGTTAATTGGCAATTAAGTTTTGAAGCCATGCTGATACACGTGTGTGGGCCTAAATCATCATGATCATGTAAATATTCTTTGTGTTACTGTACAATATGTTATCATGACCTGTGCAGGCCATGCACCTTCAGGCCTAATTGCAATTAGGACGTTTGCACTTACTCATGTTAATTAATTGGATAGAACGGAACTAATTATAGAGGCACAAATAGAGCAATTAACTGCTATGCACTGTTCTGCTGAACTATAAGTCATTGGCCTTTTGGGAGTTTTTGTTATCCATGAAGAAAAAAACAAATCACAATTTTACTTTTCATTTTAAGCCTACAAAATCACTGGTAATTGGTAGCTTTCAAGCTTGGAGTTAATGGGAAAATGTGGCAAGTTCAGGACCTCTAATAAAGTTTATAGCCCTGCGGCGGTGCAAAATGTGCATTAAATTTTCATGAAACATGTGCATTTGCAACAGACCTGTCAATAACTACATGTTAAGTAGGCAGCTATCTTGTGATGAGATCTGTTTTTTTTACTTTATTAGGATAAAATATTTGCAATTAATGCCAATGATATAACATTTAAGTTTAGCTGCTCCAATTTATGTGGATGGAGTTGAAATTTATAAATGCCTGTGCCAGATTATGGACTACTATCTCAACATCAAATTTTACTTTTCACCTCATATATTTCCCTGCTATTACTTCCCAAATAGAGCTGCAGAAATCAATTGTTCCGTTCTTTGTTTAAAATAATGATTGGGCCATTGTGTTATTTGTGTGTTTATTGTATTTTAGTGCAGGCCCTATGTCATGGAGTAAATTTCCTGTTGATTGGACCTAATCGTCTTTGAGGGCAAGGGATCTTTGTCTTCCATGCTTGGTTTACAATTAATCAAATGCAGTCCAATAAATCGATCGGCCACCTCTTCACTCGTCACAAAAGGCCTGCAGGTTTTTACACTGGTTTGATGTCGCAGTGGAGTTGAAAAATACATGTGCGATCAATAGGTCATGGGGGTCCTTGGACGTAATAATTTATCTAATGTGGGCTTGGCATGCTTTTCGGTCACTTTGCTGGGTTGGCAAAGGTAGGAATTAAGGTGCAAAGCCCAGCTGTCTTCCCAACATAGGTCATAAATCTCATTCAAATTCCCCTCCAAATTATACTCCACTCCGGTGGGTGGCTGAGCTGACTGAGCCTTCACTGAGCTGGATGCTTTGAGATTCGTTTGCAAATTACAGTCAGGAGATGCGCCATTCAGCAGATTATGTAACAGGCTCCCCAAATGAAAGCCATTGCCAGGGGTGACAAGTCTGAGAAGAGCTTCTATTTTCGGTGGCCATGCCCTCTATTCATGATCCTTAATTGAAGTGCAGAGGGCGGGAACTAAGCACTGGACATTCCAAAGCATTATGCCATTAGGGCCAAGGGGTCATCATTGCATGTCTCTCCCTACAGGTGCATGCATCTCATCTGCCATTGACCATGGCTACCATTGACCACTGTCCCCACCAAATGACCACGGACAATAGCCTCATACACAAATTGCATACATTTCAACCATTGCATGCGTTTATGTATTGCATGCTGTAATGCAGCTCTTCAATTTCATAACCTTTTATATTTATACTGAACAAAGCCATTGAATTTATATGGTGACCTATCCATTAACATTTCGCACTTTGTTATCAGATATGCATGGCCCTTTTGCAATGATTTTTGCAATGACACGCACTATACCTATATGCTACATGTTTTTTCTTTCATTTAATATTCTGCCATGGGCAATGACCTACCTAACTCTCATAGACTGACATTTTTATTTTCACAAAGACAGTTACAGGAAAAATGAAATAAAACCTATAGCGTGTCCATTTGAGGTGCATTTTTAAAGCATTTGAAAACACGCTGGTAGATCAACGCATGCAACTTGACATTAAAAGGTTTTTATTAGATCATTTTACATTTTCAGAAACAGGTGAGAAACACTATTTATTAAAGGTGCAACATTTATATGCACGACCTCCTGCAACATGCATGCATGTGTGCATGAGTTTCCTGGTTTCTTTATCTATTTTTTTTTCTTCAATTTCATATTCACACTGACCTAAAGAGGGCCATTAACAATTTTTTGTTGGCCATGCTCTTAAATTTCATAAAATTACTGTGAAAAGGGCATTGCGATGAAATTGTATCCACATCTCGTGAAAACATTTAATTCAGGGTGCATGATATTTCCTGAAACGGACATTCATTTCCGGTATATTTTAGGAGCTTCGCTGCTTCAGGTAGGCTATATATAAAATCCCAAAGTCATTTTTAAATCCGTTTCAAAATAATTATGTGACTCATGGTTTCATTTAAACTTAAAACCAATAAGATTATCTCAATTTTATCTACGATCTAAATTGATCTCATCATTTTCTCTCGATCTGTGCATTGTCCTTAAGCACCTATTAAGCACCTAATTATATTTCGTTAAGGATGGTACTCCCTTAAATCAAGTGAAATGACCGATTAATTAACGACCATGCCTAATTGCTGATAAATTAGCAGATATGGTAGTGCCTAATTTTAAGACAAAGTCTTGGGGTGATACGGATTGACGGATAAAATAAATAAAATAGAAAGAGAAAATAAACCTAACTGCACTGCATTCATGCACGTTGCGCATTTTGTATTTCATGTGGGATGGTAGTCGGGAGTAGGCAGGTCCTGTGAGCGCAATGTCGTGCATTGAAAACGATTAGGCCTTAATGCGATTACTGACAAATGTTGTTAAAAGAAGAGAGAAAGTGACACCCAATCTCTTTCAGTTTTTGAAAACAGTATCCAATGACCAATCTATATATGCCCTGAGCCTACATAAAATTTTATTTTTGTTATAAAAATGCACTAAATTTTTGGTAGGCCTAAGTAGAAGTACTGCATTGAGGATTACCTGAGAGTCTCAGGGACCCCCGAACGTTGAAACCAATACAGAAACAGATAGATAGGCCTAGGCAGATAAATAGGTAGATAGATAGATAGATAGATAGATAGATAGATAGATAGATAGATAGATAGATAGATAGATAGGTATCTATTGTGGCAAGTGCAGCATTAATGGGCCAAGCCGGTTTTAGCCTCTCACGGGGGTGGTTCGTCAATGATTGATCAGATGCGTTGAGAAAGCAGGAGCCCTCGACATGTAAAATCTAAACTTTATATTGTAAACTTCTAGTCAATAGGCCTACAATAGGCCTACAATCCTAAACGACCACAGTATTGAGTTATAAGATGATTATGATTGATTTAGTAAATTTCCGAAGAATCTAGCTTTCATAAAAGTAAAATTTAACATGCAGAGACTAGAATAATCTTGAATATAATACATTTTACAAAGCAATTTATTAAATAAACAAATCGTCAGTTATGGAGGGATGTAGGCAAGCTATCATTAATAGACAAACTTTTCTTTTATCTTTTTTTTGTGTCCATTTATTCTATTTGAATATTTAATTCATTCAATAATTTCACTTGCACTAGTTGTAAGATATAATTCATTGCACTCCATTTCGGATGGTACTCTATGACCAGTTGACCACCATTACATTACGGATGGTACTCATTTGAATGACCACCATGCAGTAAATACCCACTGCTTGCATTGGCTGCTGCATGTATCTCCATGAAATGCTTCGTCATAAAGATCGTTTCTTTGCTGTGTTCTCATCATCAGCTGGATGGATGGATGTTTGGAGCTTTACGTCCTCAGTCCTGTATTTATGCACTAGGTCGGCCAATAAGAACAGGGGGACATGGCAATAAGGTGAAACCTCATCATCAGTTATCACAGTGGATAAATACAGGACGTAAAGACCCATTGAATCAACCGTCCTGCTGATGAATGCTGCATGGCACTGGCAGGCCTTTTACATGTCTGAACTGCCCTACATGTATGGTCCATAAATGGCATGGAAAAATATGTGGGGGGAAAATGACCTCAAGAGACGATAAACATCTTGGTGACCCCCATTCATGTACCTAGTTATTAGGGCGAGTTAGGAGGTCGTGGAGGCTATGATACAGCCCTTCAAAGATGAAAATGTTGCAGTTGAAATTTCATGGTCATAAATCAAGCACATGTCACTGTGGATGACAGTAGAGGACAGACCCCAGTGCTCAGCAAAAATAATGCCCTTTAAAATTCACACTGGACATGCTTGGTCTCATGCAGAGGTCATGCAGTCCACTAACAGAAGTCTGAACTTGCATAGGGCATTTACAGGTATAATGGCTAGATGGGTAAACAGTTGTACTACTACCGTCCCACTGTCTAGTGAGAACTTGTGAGCTCTTGTGGTTGCTATCTATGACCCAAGTCATAATATGGCCCATTCAAGTGGTCAGTCCAAACCAAGGCTAAATATGGACTTGATTTGGGTTTCACCCCTTCATGGTCTGGTGACGTTTCCCTCTCAACAGCATGATGACCTATGCATGCCCTATGAGTCTACTGTGAGCCCATGGGCTTAACTGACGTAACATGTTTAACCCGGTCAGCTTTTAACGCTTTTAACGGCCACCAGAGGTCCTAACAATGCATGTCACTCCAGCCTTTGTGTCCACCCCAGGGGTTACGTAACACAGAGCTTTTCAAATAAGCGTCTCCCATTGAGAAACAACAGGGCTGGGACTCAGGGAGAGATGAGTAGGAGCATTTACATCCCCTATTCATGGCTACTCATTCTCACATTCTGAACTCATTCTCAATGCACATTCTCAAATCACTTCCAATCCTCATTCCACTGGAGGAAGGTTAATAGCCAATGGTTGCTTGAAGGAATTGTTGCACTCAGTAACCTCCAAGCTTCTTTCTTTCAGCCCAGAGGCCTTCAAGGCAATGCTAGTAGCATTTCTTGCTCGCTCTGATAAATGCTGGTCAATAAATTAACAACAGACAGTAGCACCTTCATGTGGGGCATTATCATTGCAGTGCATGGCCAACCTGGCATGCCATCACCCCAAGTGCATGGATATCTGTGCTACCAAGTACAGGTCTACCTGGCTGGACCTGGGCCACCCAATACTTAATGGCCCTGTCCTCATGGCCCTATCTGTCCTTGTAGACGCCCTCACCCTGTCCTTAAAAAAGACCTACAGGGCTCTACAGGTTGAGCCTGTTTTGAAAAAACCCCCGTGCCTTGTAATCACCATTCAAAATGACCCCAATGTTTAGCACAAGCATGCACCAATTATCACAGAATGGGCCAACATATGGCTGTGGAAATGGTTCAAAATGCATGAAAGGTGAACAATTCCCCATATTAACTGATTGCTTCCTCCCCCAGTTGCCCCAACCTATTTGTAACCTGTGCCTGAGGTCATAGGTTGGCTCGGGGTAGCATTGTTCCATGTCATGATGCTGGGGTGGTCCTCATCCTTCACAAAACAGGCATTTTAACTTATTTTCCATGGTTAAGTAAGCTAATTACACACAGCTCATGCATAATTAAAATAACTGTAACACGACCCCTTCCAGTAAATCGAATATTACATCTCCATGGCCAGATGGAGCTGAGATAAACCTGAGCGGTACAAGCCAGGTAATTGTTGCTTCATAATCATAATGTTAGGGTTAAGTAATCGCCAAAATTAACAGGTAACACCCAAATATATCATGGGCCACACATGACCAGGTGTTTTTTCACTTCTTTTTTTTTTCAGTTAAAAACAACAGAGAAAATAGATAAATTTCAAAATGCCTACTTTTATTTAGTTCACAATAGTACTTGATGTGACTATTCACGATGTTACAATACACAGAGGCATATTTCACTTCACATAATATATATATTTGTATCACAACAAAATTTTACAAATAGATATCCATATATTTATCATAGCGTATATGAATTTATGAAACATCAAAATTTCAAATCAAATCTCTAAATCTTTGCAGTACATTTTACACACCTAAGTCTTACAGACTATAAAACCCTTTAACTGGATTGAAATTCAATTCTTCACACTTAAAAATTCAACAGCAGAATAATATGTTTTTGGACAGCAAAATAAAATCTTGAAATACACTAATGCCAACACACAATGGCAGACACATCGCAGTATAAAACAATGTGACATTAAAACATGTACTTATTGACGTAAGCAGCTCATTTAAATATTCATGGTGATATGATTACAACTTTTGTCATGCCATACAGAAATTTATCTTGAACACAGCCTACATAATGTATCATCTAAGCTACAAAATGATATATATGTTATGGGATTCGTATGTACACACCAAGTGGTAGAGTGGGAATTGATAATTTCTATGATACATCACACATGCACACATTAAATATTTCATGTTGTTTTTCTACTAGTATAAGTTTTTTTTAATATGAACTAAATGCACAATTTTATACATAATAGCACTAAATAGTAGTTACTAATAGATTTTTGTCTATTAGACAATTTCTAAGCACTGAAGAAGCAAAGTATACACTCTACATTATGCTGATGAATTTAGGACTTTTTTGACTCATCAGAGTTCACAATTATTCTCAGATAAATTCTATACACACAGTGTTACACACATATCATAAAATTAGCTATCTATTAGACAATTCCTAAGCACTTAATTAGTCTCCGTAATGTAGATGATGACTTATTTTGTCTCGGCAGTGTCCGCATTTACTTCTTTGCCTTCTTGGAACTGCGGGGAGTTAAGGACTATTTAGGAGAGTAACATGAGGTCCAGTTATATGACCAGAGACATAAACATGAATATATGACATTGTGGAATGTGTACCTGTAGTCCAGCTCCAGCGACAATAGGTCATAACACGCATAAAACACATACACAGTTGGGTCAACGACCTTGAAAGTGACCCCTCCATCACACTTGGTTCAATATTACATGCTACATGGACACAACGTGGTGGGTGGCAGGCCCCTGGCCGCTGCAGAATTTTTGGGAGGTCTATAACTCCATGCTCTGGCATGCAGGTCACCGAGTCAGCTCGTGCAGCAGATGCAAGTTAATTATAACTACATGTCATTAACCTATAGGCCTATCTAATGAATGTTTGTTTGTATCAGAGAAGACCATGACGATGGCATGATCTTGCGCAACTCACGATCATCAGATATTGCAAACAGATAGACTAATATTTTTACAGATGAGCCACGATGATTGTAGTGTCACATTCATGTCCCCATCCTTTATAACAATCTCTCACAATCTGATAACATCACAACAACATGACATATACGTATTCTGCGTAATGCATATCTTTTGTTGTATCTATGAAATTCCAAAGATAATGATCATTATTTGACATTAATCGGAAAGCCAAAAGATAGTTCATCATTAATTCAAAGCACTTTCTTTTGAGTATTTTTTTTGCTAAATTTCACTTTCTAAAAGATTTCTCTCATAGTTAGTACTTGAAAGTATTCTGTTTCACACATTCTTGTCAGTTTTGTTCCTAGTTGTGACATTTTTATGACATTGTTATGATCAGCCCCATTACTCCATTTTTTTTGTTCTCCCTTTCTTCCACGCCATGAATCAATTTCAACTGCCACACAAGACCTTTTGCTTCGTTTGGCAAATAATGCCAATCGCCAGTGTGAATTCTATCAGATAATGCATATTGACAATTATGCGCTCTCTTGAGAATACATATGCATGCACCAAGGTGACAACAAATTAAAACATTTTCATGAAGTTGTAAAAGTTTTAAAACAATGTCTGTTTGGTCGCACATCCTATAATATGACCCAGTAATGAACTTAGTACAATAACGTACTACAAACAGCTTATTTTTCTTCTTATTTTAATTCTTTGTATTGAAAAAAGGATACTGTTTCTCTGATTTTCTTTCTTTTTCTTTTCTTTCAGGAGATTCCTGTGGAACAAAAGGAAAATCATACATTACACAAAGTAAGTCATTTCTAAAATACATTATTAAAGTTTCGTGCCATATGTGACATGTGTAAGGTACTATCAACATGTCCCAGATAATGTGTTATAAATCATAAAAATGTATCAATAAAAAGCGTATGAATTACTATGCAATATAGTAAAGGACAAACATTCAAACATAGATTAAACATAGATAAGATACTAATAATAGGATTTTCCACTTGGATACCTTCCCCCCTCTTTCAAGTGACACAGGTAAAAATGAGTGCAGTCTGGACAGACTTACAAACAGCTTACAGACAGCAACAGATAGCCATCAACGATTAATATTCATGGGGAAAATTAAAGTACAAAAGGAGAAATTAAAGAGAAACTAGCACAGAAAACGAATTTAGCAATCCATATGGATCGATTACAAGAACCCAGGGGTTCAAAATGGAGGTGGCGCAATTTGAGTAGGTTGGCCTGTAGGGTAATTAGAGAAATGTACGGGAAGGACAATCATCTACTAATTTTTTGCACTCAGCCAATAATTCCTTACAGTTTGTCACGTCAAGCATTGAGACAGAAATTCAGCATAGTTTGTACAGGCCATAAAAATCACCACAATGATATAGGAGGTTCAGAAAATACCTAACTGACAAGAACTAAGTCTGGGGTGGTGCTGCAGTGCACTTTTGTGACGTCGCCACCCATTGTGTGTGAGATTGACAGCATCACAAAATGTCAACATTTTCCGAAATTTGACTGACATTTCCATAAATTGTCAAATATCGGACAAAAACAGCACAGAAACATCGTGAGAAATGTGATGTTCATATTACAAATGAGCTAAGCTATACATAGGTATGTGTATTTCTCCTTTAGGGCTTGTGGTTGCTGAGATATTTGGCCAAACGTCTGTCCTCTGCTTGACGTGACAGACTGTAGTCTTTTCATGAAAGTAACTCCCTATATTGCTAAGACCTGCTTAGTTCCCTACTATCATGTCAATAAAGATCTTACTTAATAATATGCTGCTCTATACGCGTGTTGATCGACATATAATACCACAACCAGCTAACTTGTGGAGTCATTTGTATATTTCCAGTTGATAAAATTTGACGAAGAGTGGTATAATAGAGTAAAATTCCGCCATGTTTGTGGAAAATATGATAGGCCTACACCAGGCCAAAATTAGCATGATTCTGATGTGTACACTGTCATGTTTATTTTGCTAAATATTCCAAAGCCTGGTATTAAGCATAAATGAAAATGGGGAGGAAATAAGACATTTTTAACCTTTCTTTTTTGCATTTTAAATCTTAAATTTGCAATAACTCATGCAACGGCCTTGATTATTCCTTCATAGTATATTTAACTATGCTTTAATTCTAACAACTTAACCATTATTATTTTGGCATTTCACACAGAAATGTCAGAAAATTGGCAAAAATCATAATTTTTTTCATAGTTTTTTGATATTCATAAAAAAATCATGAATGGTTAACATTCCAACTAGAGATGTTAAAAGAGGTTAACTAGAAAATTTCATAGATGTAACTGCAAGATTGACTGAATCACATATTTAAAAAAAAAAAAAAATTCACATTTTTCGTGAATTTTCATCAGTCCCTGTTTCTCAGAACATTTAGACCGTCAAAAGGCACATCTCGGCTTTTAATACACACTATAATGTGACATAAGCACAGCAGCTTTTGAGTTTAGTTCCGGAAAAAAAAAAAAAAATTTTTTTTTCACATTTTTCAATAATTTTGAGAAAAGAAAAAATGTCATGTGGACTGGACTACAAAAAGGCATAACTAGAATAAAAGACACGATAATGTGGAAAAAATATAAAACATACAAGCCATAGTTCTGGCATTACTGCCCAATACACAAACAAGATACACATTATATATGCATTCTAGCTAAAGTCACGTCCAAATTACAACATGCCTGCTCTTCATTCCTATACCAGAAGCAAGCTCTATTATCAAGTTAGATAGCTCGCTTGACCCAAAACAATTCCAAACAAAATGGCCAAGTTATGGTCAAAAGACATTCTGAAAATGCTCAAATTTTGAATTTCCCGCCAAAACTTCAATTCTCTCAACTGCATGAATGGAGGTGTGTTCACACCTCCATTAAAAATGAAAGTAGCTGTCTTAAAACCCACATTATTAATCATAAGTCTGGGACAACCTCATTATTCACTAGTTTAGTGCTATTTACAAGAAAGTGCACTGCACCTAAAATTAAAATCAAAAAAATAAAAGCAAATTTAAATTGAGGTGAAAAAGAAAGCAAAAAAAAAAAACAGGAAGGGAGAAGATAGAAGATATTTCACTTGAATAACAAGTTGATACATCTAAGGTGTTCTAAATCATGAAATCAATAGGTTGCAAATTATCTTTTCACTGTCTGAGCCTTAACTCTCCTAAGACTCGAGAGTGAATTGTACAAAGTGCTTACTCTGTAATTCATTGAAGTATTAGTAGCTTTTATTTCATTATCTTTTCATTTATCAGTCCATCAATAAGACTATCATAGATGATGTCACAAGTACCATGCCAAATACCACCCATACATAATAGCTACTTGACAACAATGGTGATGACATCACAAAGGGGCAGTGGTACACTGATGCCTGGGATTTTTTTTTATGACCCAGTTTTTATGCTCACACAAGTAATTAAAGAGTGTTCCAGGGTGAACGGGGCATAAAAAAGTATGACCTAATAAAAAATAATACAAAGGGAGTGTGAGTCAATGTAATAATTAGACAAAAGCTGACCGAAAAAGAAAAATAGGCCATTAGCATGAACATGCATGGCATTGCATGCACTTTCAATGCAGAAAGTACGGTTTGGGAAAGCCATTATAATAGGGTAAGCAATTAGGGCACAGAGTATGGATAAGAATTTTTTTTGGTCACTGAAGCAAGTTTTTCTGTTATTGACAACAATCTTAAAATGTACTGTTTTAATATGTATTGTTCTAAGTGTTAGGAATACATATGATAACATATGTCTGTTCCTATTCTGTTGGTGTTTGAATTTATTTGTCTTTGAATTTGTTATATTTGTATGTATTAATTAATCTAAATTCTATTTCTAATTAACATTCAAAATAAAATGACCCCACACAGGAAAAGAAGGGAGTTGACAAACTGATATGTGAAGTAAATTCAAAAAGAAATCAAAATCATAGGATTTAGTGCACATTCATTATCTCATAGGAAATTGTTAAAAATGTAACATGAGCAGCAAAAAATGACAATGAAAAAGAATAACAGAAAAAAAGAAAATCAATGAAATAATTGGACAAGACTTTTGCTTAAATGGATGGAGAAGTGGGATTAGTAGGAATTAGAGCATTTTCACCAAAGAAATTGTCAGTAAGTAATAGGAGTAGTGAAACGAGATAGAAGAAGAAATAGAAAGAAAATAAACAAATAAAAAAAGAGAGAAAAGTCTTGATAACAAATTAGGGAAATGTGATAGTGACCTTTTTAGCTTTTTTTGAGGTAGTGTGAGCCGCCGCAGGTGAAGCTTCTCGGCGGGGAGAGCGGGAGTGGTGTCGATCGCGGGACCGAGATCTACTTTGCACTCTTTGACTCCCATTTCCATTGACATGGCTGCCATGGCTATGACCTGAAAGACAATAACATGGTGGTCACCACAATAATGGCACATATTCATTGATTGGGCAGCTCCTGGTCATTTGAACCCATTGCCACCGTATTGGATTTATCCAGGATATGTCATCAAATATACATGAAGCAGCATGATGAACTAACCAGGCAAGTGATCCCAGTGGTCTTCCGATGTTCGGTGCCGCTTGGCAGCTTCGGAGGCTTCGGCTGCCTGGCCAAAGTCTATATCTTCCACATGTTCCTGCAAATTAAATGTACAGGGCCATATAATAAGAGAGAAGATTGATGGCTCAGCAGCACACAAACATGCATTAATTCTCATGTGGTAGCTGCAGAATCAATGACGATGTACTAAACTTCCCTTTCAAAGGCTTTCATAGTTCCCAACCATGCCATACATTACAATTTACATGCCACATTACATTGATATATACTGATATATATATAAGTTGCGTTTATGTTATATTTGTGTTAAATCTAACATACTGCGTTGCATTTTAAGCCACTTCAATCAGAATGAATTCATTAATAATTCACTAAATGGTCATTTCGTAATGCTTTGGTGCCAATCAATCTGACGCTTCAGTTCTTTGGCAGGTAATCTAAGAAAATGATAGATGAGCTATCTTGTTGGTATTCAGTCAGTTATGAAAATACATCTATTATTAAAACTCCAGACACCGATTGAACAGAGGCGTTCACGGAGTCGACTCAAGAAAAACATAAAGTGTCCTCAGGCCAAAGTCGCTACTTTTTTAATACATGACAATAAAGTTGCATAATAAAACATTTTTTCCCCCAAACTTCTAGTAAGTCGTTGGGAAGAGGAAACAGGTTGCATTATAGTCATGCACCTATCTCAGTGCTGTCACCTGGCAATAAAAAGGCCAGACAAAGACTCACCCTCTTGCGGTGGTCCTTGCTTCTCTCCTTCTCCTTTTCTCTGCCTTCACTGGCTGGACTCTGAAGATGGTAATAGGGGCCATCAGCATTCAAATAACGACTTACATATAATACATATATTACATTTCACATAAACAAAAAGAAAATTGCCCGCCTCGGATAAGTTACTGCATCACGTTCAACATCAAATGCAGGGCCATAATTCTAAGATAATTTGACCATATTATGTCTCTTTTCTTTTGGTGACTGGATTTTGTTACTGCTAAGTACAAGCAGACATATAAATGTACTAGTCCTAAAGAGAAAGAAAAATATGTACAAAATATATCGAATTGCAGAAATTAAGAGACGGCTATATTTTGCCACAATTTGTTCAGTTCAAAATAATTTTACACAAAAATAAATCTACAAATACAAATATTTTACTTGAAGTTAATTCATAAATCAACTTCAGATTAACAGAGCATCATTAGATTTCACAAGATGACGAAATTTGAGACATTTGATTTTATCAATAAGTATGACTAATGGGCTGAGAATAGGTGAGATGCTGACTGTGGGGCACAAAGGCACAGTATGCTGGCCACCTAGACCTTCCTGCCCTCTTGTGAGAAATGCAACAACTAAACATGAAGAGAAAATCTACAGAAAGACAGAAAACATGTTATGATTTTGAATTCCAGCAGAGGACTAAGAATTTCCCTGACAATCTTCAGTCATGTATGGAAATATCGCAAGGATATTTCTTTTAAAATTTGCCTAAACAATAAAGCAATACTGCAATTTGCGAAACAATACTGCAATGTTGTCTGTTTAATAATGATTGGTACAGAAATCGAATCAGAAATTATATGTTATGGTTGTGGGTGAATTATAGAGTCCTCGACTGGAATTCAAAATCAAAGGAGCTTATTTGTTTACTGCGTATAGAATGCAAAAAGTTACAACTACAAGCCATACTAAACTACAGAACTACATACTACCCCTTGTACCCAGTTATAGTAAATTTGCTTTCAGATTGTCACCCTCCCATCTCAGTTAAGCTTTGGGAATTGTACATGATTTAGAAAATATATCAGTGTTGTAAAGTGAAAGATGTGAATAAACAAAGTACAGAAGAGTTACAACAGCAACGATTAGAAGTGCATGTAGAGGACCGTGAGTGCGGCCGTGTGCCAATTTACACGTTTATCTCACCCTATAGTCTTGATTGTCCCAGGTATCAGGGGACCCTCGTGCACCAGTGTCCTGCAAGCATTCAAAATCACTTACCCTTTTACCAGCTATCAAAAGATCTATCATACTTATCTGACAATTATCTAACATGAAATTTTGTGAGAAACTAATATGTGCACTTATATCACAAGAACACATGATTTCTAGTCATAAACGAAAATCTAGTACTTAAAAATAAACAAAATACTAAAGACACAATAAATAAATAAATGAACAAATCCATAAATACATTATAATACGACTCACCAATAGCAACTGAAATGTGTGACATAAAATCGTCTTCTATTCTTAAAGGGTGTTTTTAAAAATCACTTTAAATATTTTTAAATTCATCACTTTTCAAAATTTTTAATAAGATAACCACAAACACATTCAACAACAGTTCAAAGCATATAATTCTCCTAATACAAAATTATACCACAAACATGATAAGTTTTAACTATTCCATGTGCAAATGGAAAAATACAAAAGTAACAATAATGCTGCCCTTAACAATTTTAAAAAGAAAATGGAATGTAAGCCTTAAGAAAATTAATATTTTGATCCAGCCAAATTATCTTTCATAGAAATTAGAACTATCTTACATCTGTAAAGCGCTATCTTCATGACAACTCTATCCTCCAGGACTACTGGATGATAGAGAATTAAATTCTATGATTCTATCATTTCTGACTACACTCGAAGACTAAGCAATAACTTAACTATGCTAAACTCCAAATTGTTCAAATGATTGCTACATTATTTGAAAGATAAATGGCTGGTTCCAACTTCTTTGCAATTAAACGAAAAATGTAACAGTATCATAAATCTATACAAGTTTTCTATACAGGTACTAGGAAATTTATGAAAAATATCATCTGTTCCAACATTAAAGAATAATGTAAAGCGATTTATTACAACATGATAGCTATGGACATTATGTCCATATTATGGACATTATCTCCATATTAAATTCAAAATAATATATCCCTATGATATTTGTGAAACTCAACATAACAAAATATTACAAGTATATTACAAGTATATCATCTCAATGACAAGACTAAGGCTCCTGTTTTATCAATAACACTATCAAGAACAATAAATATCAGTTACACATGGACATTATATTTACTATGTCAACAGTACCGAATCGAAATAGCTTAAATCTACAACTTAAATCTTAAGCAATTGTCTTTTGTCTAATTGTTTTATAATCAACAGGTGTATAAGTCAGATGTCTTCTTCCATCAGTGAATTTGATCTTCCTTCTTCCTTGACATACTTCTGTAACGATTCATCGAGGCATCAATCATGTTAGTCATCGGTTACTTCAATCTGCTCTCGTCATCATTCCTCCTTTAGAAATTGCATGGATCGTGTTGGACGGACTGCATCAAACCTCGCGTGTGAAGTCAAAAATATTGTAGCTTTGTGGTTTAAAGTCATCTCTGCATTGGACAAGTGGTCACCCTCAGGTCTTCTGATTTGCAAAATTGGTGTTCTCCGGGCCTTCCAAATCTAGTGCCATACAATTTTCATCCAGTTTTGTTGTGTCATGAGATTTGTTCCACCAAGAATTCTTGATTTCTCCCTTCCAGTTTCTTTGTTTCATAACTCTGTTGGAATCCTATGGATGTGTTATATGGATTTCTTCAGGAAGTTTTTTAATTCTTTGTCAATTGCTGATCCTCATATCTCCTCGAGCATGTTGAGAAATGACTGTTTTTTCTCTTCTATTTTCTCCCAGATTAAGCTCCAAATTCTCTCCAAGTTGTGGCAGCAAAGCAGAAATCCCTTCCTTGATAAGTCCTGCTTGCTGGTCCTTAGCATTTGACATTTTGAAGATTTTCAACTTGATAGACTTTTCCTCAAGAACAACTTCTGTAATTGCTCTCCTGTGCAGCTTTTTTCACAAACTGGAGAACGCCCGGTCACCTCCAGATACAAGCATCCCTCCGGCACCTTTCATCCAAACTGACACCTTGCTTCTATACCTTGGACTAGACTTCTGGTACACAGGACACCCTGAACCACTCCATTCTTAAACTTCTTTTGACTTCTTAACCCTGATTACGTTGCATCTCTTTGCTTTGCATCTCTTTGCTCTGTATTCCCAGCCTTGTATTCCCTGTGTTCCCATCCGATCCATCCTAACAGCACCAGCTATCTTAGGTTATTTCCCTTGCGAGTTACTTCCCTTGCGATTTATATCCCTGTCAGACTCGACATGTCAACCACAACCAAGGATTGGGAAAGATCTTCTTATTCAACACCTTTGGAATTGTATTCACAGACTGTTGGTACTAACCTTTCCTGTCATTTCTATCTTCCGCCTTTTGACATCTGAAATGCAATGAAAAAACACAATTAGCATTTCCATTGAGTCATAAATGCATAATTGAGATTTAGTTTACTGCAACCCATTTAGTTCAACTTGCCAACAGTCATACTGTCATGCTATCGTTCAAAAGTTTGCCGACAGTTGGGAGTCAGACTGGCTTGCAGTGACCTCTGATGGCAAGAGAGGTGTATTGAAAGAAGTTCACATAAGACTTGATTTCAAAATACCAACCTCTTTCCTCTCTCTTAGGGGACACCTCACTGTGTTTGCTGGCGGAGGAGGAAGGCTTGTCTCTGTCCCATTCTCTCTCTCGGCTGTGGTGTCGTCTTTCCTTCTCCCTGTCCTCTCTCTCCAGTTTTCGCTTCTCTTCCTTAGTCTTTGCTCCTTCCTCTTTTGGAGTACGCTCATCTCGAGATCTCTCATCACTCCTTGGGGTCCTGTCATCTCTATCTCTGCCTCTTTCCTCTCTGGGTGTCCGTGAAGCCCTCTCCTCTTTTGGGGTCCTTTCCCCGGCTTCTTTGTGCTTCTCTACTTTAGCTGCCTTCTCATCTTTTCGCTCTTTCTTTTTGTCAGTTTTCTTGGCTTTGTCTTTGCTGCAAAAGATAAGTCGAAACAATGATAAAAGCTTTGAGTAAGTCATCACTATAATTATGTTAATATAATATTTATTTAGTGTTTTTTCATTACTGTAATCAAGATTTCGTAATGATATCAAGAAGCATTAATAGTTAAAAAATACAATTTTTTTACAGACTTTTGGCTAAAAAAACTACCGAAATTCCAAAAAGTTATCTCTCACCTGGATTCTTTCTTAGCCTTAGCATCCCCAGCAGCTGCACCATCAGTAGGGGATGACCCTCCACTGCCTCCAGCTTTGGCGTCTCCCTTTTCTGTCCTGATCTTCTTCTCTTTGCTATCTCTGCCTTCTTTGCTCTTTGACTCTCTCTTTTCTCCTCTTTTCTCTGACCGGCTGCTGCTCTTGCTTCGGTCATCTGAGGTGCCGTTTGTGGTGGCCGTTTCACCAGAGGCTCCTGAAGAAATTCGATTCATATATTTCAGGTGGTTTCTAGTTGAACTTTTCTACAGCATTAATGCTACATCAACATCAGACATATTAAGGCAACCAAGGCTCAAGAAAACAAGAGTACACAGGATAAGAGTCCCTGGGTCAGACATTTGGAAGTGTCTCCTTGAGTCAAACACCTTAAACAGCCTAGCATTACCTAATGTACATTGTACACGTATGGCTCACCTTGCTCAGTAGAAAAATTGGCACCAAAGCCTAAGACATTCTTCATTCATACAAAAGCATCAGCACTCTAAATCTCTTTAGAATAGGCCAATTTCCAATAAATTTGAAGATCTATGCAAACTGACCATTTTAAAGTAATTATCTAGCATGCATAATTTACATAATGGAACATACCAGATTCTTTTTTGCCAGAGGAAGCACCGCCATCATTATCTGCACCCTCATTCCTAGAAGTGTTAGCAGTGGAGCTTGTGGAATTCCTGGCACCACCAACCTAAACGAAAAGCAACCCAATTATGGAACTGAATCAACATAATTATATATCCCAATTACCTACAAATTCAGAAAAATCTTTAAACCGCATTAGGAAATGTATTTTTTATTCTCACAGGATCCTTGATGTGGAACTCTGGTTCAGGAATCCAAGTTCTGCGTCTGCCCTTGAGGTGACCACAGTACCTAAAATGTTAATAACCCTCATCAAAACAGCTCAAATGTTAAGAATACACATAATATTTAGGAATCTTAAAATAACTGAGAATATAATATTATTAACATCAAACACAATAATCTAAGGCAGAATACAGTAATACCAATTACCTTTCAAATTTTCGGTTCTATGCATTCTACTGGCAGCGGGCAATTAGCTGAACATGTCCCAATATATATTCAATATATTAATAGACTATCATCTGTGAAATACTTACCCCATAGCCAGAGCGTAGAGGTCCTGTCTCTTGTCTTTCTCTTCCTCACTCAATTTTGTGACTCGGCGCTCGAGAGCATTTCCAAATCGGCTAACTCGTGGATAGTGAGGCAGAATCTACAAAAGAATATTTTCCATGATGAAGCCAGAATGCCATAAATTCTATTGAAAAGCAGATTTTATACTCAGAAAATATCACAAATGTAATCAAGTCTCATAATGTTTCTTTTTGAAACGTTTTTGCTGCAGACTACTAGTATTTAAATTACAAAAAGACATAGCGCAGAAAGTATGCCATACCTTGATGAGAACGACAAGGGCATTCCTAATCTGGATGTAGTTGCCAGATTCCAAGCATGCAACCATTGCCTGAGAACAAAAAAATATTAATTATTTTAAAATCAGAGCTGAATAATAAATAACTTCAATTCAGTACAATATAATGATTAAAATGATAATGATCTTTTTATTGCTTGAAACAATTCACATTCTCAGATTTGTCCCAAGGTGGCACCACAACGCTAAAGGTCCTACGCCATTACCTTGGTAAGACTGAAGTGCCACTTGTGGCATACATGGCGATAGTTCTCGTAGTCAAGGTGATCAGCTTTGTTTCCACTTGTTGTACCTTGAGCCCTGTACACAGTTTTGAACCCTGGATAGCTCCAACATTCCTGTTGTAAATTAGAGAATATTACATGAAATGCATCCAAAAAATTTAATATCATACTAGCATTCACCCGTGATAAAGGATATACTTTGGCAGTGTGGAGAATGAGTGAATGAATGAAGCAATCAATCAATGGCGGTATAGATCTATGGATGTATGTATCTATCTATCAATCAATCTATCAATCTATGTGCATTTGGTGGCCAGCTTGGATGTCTCAACATGTTCCCGATTCATACCCACAGGCCAATATCTGTACCAAATTTCATAACTCTAAGCGAAATATTTAGATTACAATGGGCAGTTCAAGAAATGAAGAAAGATGGCTGCCAAAATGGCCGACATCTTGGATTTCTCAACATTTTCCCGATCGATACCCACAGGTCAATACCTGTACCAAATTTTATAACTCTAAGTGAACTATTAAGGTGACATTGGGCAGTTGAAGAAATGAAGAAAGATAGATTCCAAAATGGCGGCCATTTTGGATTTCTCAACATGTTCCTGGTCCATACCCACAGGCCAATACCTATACCAAATTTTATAACTCTAAGCGCAATATTGAGATCACAATGGGCAGTTGAAGAATGAAGAAAGATGGCTTGCAAAATGGCTGCCACAAAATGGCCGCCATCTGGATTTCTCAACATGTTCCTGATCCATACCCACAGGCCAATTCCTGTGCCAATGTCATAAGTGTAAGTGAAATATTAATGTGACAATGGGCAGTTCAAGAAATGAAGAAATATGGCTGCCAAAATGGCCACCACAAAATGGCTGCAATCTTGGATTTCTCAACATGTTCCAGATCAATACCCACAGGCCAATACCTGTCCAAAATTTCATAACTCTAAGCGAAATATTAAGGTCAGAATGGGCAGTTAAAAAAATGAAGAAAGATGGCTGCCAAAATGGCTGCCATCTTGGATTTCTCAACATTTTCCTGATCCATACCCACAGGGCAATACCTGTGACAAATGTCATAAGTGTAAGTGAAATATTAAGGTCACAATGGGCAGTTGAACAATGAAGAAAGATGGCTACCAAAATGGACGCCATCTTGGATTTCCAAAATGGCCGCCATCTTGGATTTCTCAACGTGTTCCTGATCGATACCCACAGGCCAATGCCTGTACCAAATTTTGTAACTGTAAGTGAAATATTAAGGTCACAATGGGCAGTTCAAGAATGAAGAAAGATGGCTGCCAAAATGGCCGCCACAAAACGGTCGCCATCATGGATTTCTCGACAACTGCTCAAATCATACCCATAGCCCTATACCTGTACCAAATTTCATAACTCTAAGTGGAAAAATGAGAAAGCCTTATGGGTGAGTGTAAAATGAGCACACAAGATGGCCACCGAGAATATTATTATAGGATGCTTCTTCACATTGTATCTTAAAAGTTATTCATCAAACACACACCAACAATCAATGTTTCAATATATTGCTCTTATTTTAAAATAGAAACAAAATGTCTGTGTCAAAAATTCAACAATTAAAGTAGTTTGTCTTCTCACATCTCACTCATTTATGTAAAACAATTTAATAGACAGCTCTCAGACTCAAGGAAATTGAAGTGGAAAGAATGAGGGCCAATATCCGACTAACTTTCACTTGGCTGAGTATTATACTTGGCAAAAATGTTTAAGTCTTGTACAAAAAGGGACTTCACTCATTTAACTAATTTGAAGGATTGCAAAAGAAGAAGTCTTGAACATAAACGTACCTTCTCATAGATGTCTCTGTTGCTGTGCCAGTGCATGATGGATTCCAGACACGAGCACAAGAAACGACCATAACGATGGGCTTCACTTTCAGTGCAGCTACTGACAGAGTAGGTCACATCGGAAAATATCTGAAAAATACAGAACTTTTGTAATATCTAATGCAAAAACAATTATTTTCACTAGTACCCGGGCAATTCAAAACACAATTTACTCAGACAAGTTCTGGAGTCTGGAAACCACAGATGATATCATATCGGAAAACCAGGAATCAATGCATTCACAACTTAAGAAGATCCTGTGTGCCTGTGTGAGAGACTAATCAAAGAAATCGACTAGTCAAACTTCTGCTGAATAAAAGGATTTGCAATATTTTTCAAAGGCAAATTCTTTTGACATATACAACATTGAGAATTGGAACATACCCTATCGTAACAGATGAGAGAGGAGAAGAAGGGAGTCTTGAGGTTGTGCAGGGTGTGGATGAACTTGGCGCAAAAGACGGCATCAATGGCCGTGAAACAGCAGCGAGGAAGGATGCAGGACTGCAGGAACACCATCACATGGACGTTCTTGGCTGATCCTACTGATTCCGAGTACCCTGAAAAGAAAGAAATATAACTTTTTTTTGGTCTTGAGATAGGGATACATTCTTTGCAATGGAACACAGGTGACTTCACAAACGGATTCTACAAAGCATTTTTTTATGCGGGACACAAATAGAATACCAACCTGTAAACCAAGACTCTTTGTCCTTTTCCAGACGAGCCATGACAAGTTTCACATGGTCTTGCTGCTTCTTTTCTTCTTCAGCTAACTTCTCTTTCAAGGTGACGCATCTCTCTTTCTCTTTCTTCTTCTTACTGGCATTCTGAAACGAGGAATCTTAAAAGTGGAACAACTCTCCAAGATTCTCCAATTGTTTGCAACAAATATAAAACAATCTTCTGCAATTCTCACCATTTCTTTGCTGTCCTCGATCCCGGCTATTTGCTGCTCCAGTTGCTGTTGTTGTTTTTCGTATGCTTGATGGGGCACAAACAAGTCGTACATAGACAGTGTCCAGAATGTCGTATAAAATTGAGCCCTGGAAAAAGGAGAAATTTTGAAGAAATTATAATGCAATGGAGACTTAATAAGGTCAGTTTTCTGAGAGATTGCTTGTTGTATTGCCAATGCAGCAGACTCCTCCCCATGCAGCACACTACTGGTTTCGGTCAAAAACAGTGAAGACGATGAAAAGATATAACAATCTCGTTATCAGGGAGTCTATCTCACTGGTGAAATTTGATCATTTCATGAAGTTATAACAGTCCAAACAACCAATGCGTTACCTATGTAGACTCCGTACGCTACAGACAAAGGCTATTACAAGTTGCCTAACTCAGCAAAGTTGAGTGTTATTGCAAGCAGTGTCATACTGTTACAGTATAAGCGGAAACTTACGACAATTCATCCCATGTAGAAGAGTCTAGCTGTTCAACGACGGGGGTCATCACAGTTTTCACAGCCTCTTGGTATCGCAGTACCTGGAAATGAATCGATACATGAGTGACATTTGAGTTAATACCATTGTAATAATAACTTGGGATTTAAAATATGGAGCTGTTCCTGATATTACAGGAGTAGTAATTAAAGTATAAATTAACAAATATCTAAAAGGAAGTATTCAATATCTGAAATAAAATTAACATTTATAAACATAAACCAATCAAATTTAAAATTAACAAAATGGAAAATGTCTCATAAAATAAACTTTTAAATAGTGAAAATAAACACAACATAATTCAGAATCAGACCTTTTCTGGGAATGTAGTTGTCTGTCAGATAATTAAAAGTAGATTGAGTGAATAAGATATGGCAAGTTGAAGCAGTGCATATAATCAACTTGACATTCAATTCAATGATGGCAATTTTGTAATTTGGCAATTGACCCTCTTACCTTTTGAGATGAGCTGGTATTTTTCTCCTTCTTGTCAATTTTCCTAAGTTCTTCGAACTTGCTCTGGGGAAGATAAGATGAAATATGTAGAAATAGTCAAAGCACACATCCAACTGATGTTTTCAGTACTCAGTATTAATATCATTATTGAAGGTTCATCCGAGCAGCATTGAACTATGGCAATACAATTTTCTAAAAGATAAACACATTCAGGCATCAGAAAAATCTTCAGAACTTAACAGGTTCACACATCAATGTCAAGTGACTATTTGTAGATTTGCAAAATATTGAACGTGTTACCTGCACAGAGTTGCCATAGATGTTTCGCACAAGGGCAAAGGCAGCCTCTGGAGCCATGTTGTAAGTTGAGAGCAGCGATTCCACAGACGGCAGGCGTCGCCCGATTTCTTCGACAGTTAACTGGGTGGAGAGGAAACTGATGAACTGCACAAAGGTGTCTTGACACTGGAAAAGTAAATGGATATCATAATCAACCATAAATTCTTAAAAGTTTTATGAGGGGTCAGCGAATACCCTCCCATGTTTTTAAAGACTGGCACGATAGTTTGGAAAAGGTCAATTTATAAATTGATTCTTCATACCTGATCGTAAAGTTTGCCAATCAACTTGAGATGTCGGTTGTCCTCCTGATCTCCGTTGAAGAGAATCTTCTTTCTTTGTTGTTCCATCAAAATACACAGAGGGATGGCCAAGTCATGTTCAATTAGAGCATCTCGCAATCGAGACGATGACTTCTTTGTGTTTCGCACTTGAGCGAAGTAGCCACCCTGAGAAAATAAAAATAAATTTCTGAAGAACAATTTTAAATGGGTGATCCTACATTTGAGATACAATTCCAGCAAAGGAGGAACGAATGGCTCGACTGAGCTTCATTTCCCTTGAAATTGATGTACATCAAAATTTACCTCTTGTCTGAGAAACTCTCCTCCAGCAATAGCCAGTAGTTGGTCGTCTGTGACTTCTTCAGAAATCTCAATTCCAGCCATTTTCAGAACCACTTCACGAAGGATCAACAAGTCGTAGCTACAAATACAAACAAAACACGCATTCAAAATAGCAAACAACCTCAGTGTGTACACACATTATCAGTTGCAATTTATTGAAAATTATTCAATTTAGAGAATCATATATATTTCTTCATTACCTTTTCCCAGCTTTCAGTTGGTTAACGACATACTGAATTAAACCAGCTAATTCAATCTGGTACTTCTTGAAAATTGCACCGGAAAAACTCGCCAAACCTGAAAATAATCAATTAAAAGAGGCTCACGTTAATGTTTTAAAAGGTACAACTGTCAATGAAGGGACATGAAGGAACATTCCATGGGTCATTATAGATGCGTAGTGTGTCAGGATTGGTTGCGTTTGGAGAAGACATTCGTTTCATGAG
Organism: Platynereis dumerilii; assembly: GCA_026936325.1. Taxonomy (NCBI): domain Eukaryota; kingdom Metazoa; phylum Annelida; class Polychaeta; order Phyllodocida; family Nereididae; genus Platynereis; species Platynereis dumerilii. Next base: position 9,223,689 of record JAPTHN010000015.1, on the reverse strand, counting down.
GCTTGACTTGTAATTTAACTTGATCAATTAGGTCTTTTGCCATGGTACATTGGTACAGGTCTTTCCTATTATAAACAGAGTTAACATACCCAGCTTTCAAAAGCCGTTTAGGCCCTATTATTAATTTTCCAGTTGAACAATCATCAGAATAATAGTTTTCATCAACTTTCAAAATCCCCCCCCTCCCAATCCAGTACATAATCTCTTGGGTGTAGGACTGTAGGTTATTGTTGGGGGAAACTTCTTTTATTCCTTGAAAATTGCATACTCTTAATAAAACAGTTCGAATGATACACAAATTAAAGCATTTTCATGTTCAGTACACACAAATTGATGGTAGCCAACATCATCATTTCACTCATTTGAATAAATCATCACTTGCAATTTTGGGGCAAACGGGTAGATATATACATGAAATGCATGAAATGAGTGACCTTGGAAAATGACACAAAACAATGAGTGTACCCACAAAGTGGGGTAAGGCCAATCATTTTATTGACACAGTTGATATATATCCTGTAATTCCATGGAGCGACATACTAGTCTGGTCTGACTAACATATGGTTTAGATCACCAAATTTGTTTAAACTCATCAAGATGAAGCACTTCACCATCATATGGGTGTTGATGATATTTGTTATGTGGAGATTGTTTCGGACAACAAATGCTAAAAGGAACACATGTGAGCCGCTGACGATATCTCTTTGCAAGGACGTTTATAAAACAGAAGACCAACAAGTCGTCTATCCAACTGGTAAGTTCCAGGTTACAATTTATTTATTGACCCATAAAGTGTAGGCCTAACATCTGGAAGAAATTTTGCTTATTTCATGCTGATAATGCATAATTGCATATTTAGCTAATCCGTCTCAAACCTCAGCACAGATCCGCATGGTCAATAATTTGTGCAGTTTATTGTTTAAGCAAAAGAAAAGAAAAACATTGTTTAAAGTAAGATGTGATTTTTTTCAGTTGATGGCTTGATCACTGACCAGGACGAAGCTGGCCTACAAATAAATCAATTCCATCCGTTGATAAAACTGAAATGTCACAGCCAATTGCAGAATTTCCTCTGCTTCTACTACGCTCCTGTGTGTACAGTACTGGCAAGGGCTATTCCACCTTGCCGTCATACGTGCAAGGAGGTGCGAAACAGTTGCTTGCCTGTCATGAAGAAGTTTGGATTTGATTGGCCTAAACAATTGGAGTGCGAAAAATTCCCAGATGTCAACAAACAAATGTGCGTCAGTTCAGACCCAGAGAAAACAACAACAGTCACTCCAGAAACAACAACGGAAATTCCAACGACAACAACAGTCACTGAAGTTACAGAACCACAGACGACTGAATGGATGAAACCAGCAATGTTTTACTCTGGTGACTGCAAATGCGATTGCCAGTGCAAATGTCCAAACAACTGAAATGCTACATTTGCACACATACACTCTTTTTCATACTAGGAAAACCATAATGAAGGCGTGTGTGACACTGCATCATCAATTCGGAAGCAAGTTTTCTTCCTTGACATTTTAAAGGCGTTTCACGCTTCTTATCATGACAGGTTTAAAACTGTTTTGTTTAAATCCATTTTCCGTGTATTAATAAGTGTAAAAAATAATATCATCAATTGTAATGCATGCCTCAAAATAAACGCATCATGATTAAAGGTAATTTAGTCATTGTACATTGTACAACTAACATACTTTAGAATTAATTTGAGTCATTGATGTGCCAATGTGTTCGAAACAGTGACTATTTCAATGTACAATTAATACTACTTGTATAAACATTTTGGCATGTGTGTACAATAACTGTACATTGTTCGCAGCAAATTCCAAAATTCTAAAAAAAAACAACAAAGCAATGGGGATCATAGATGCAAAACAGTCGGCATTTCATATGGCTGTGAAGGTGCACAAAACCTGAGAAAACTGGGATACTGTCAGATAGTGATAGTCACAACCACTAGCAGCAAAAGCACACCATCATAAGTAAAAATCAGGTGCGTTTTTCATCTGTTTAAACTATGGTAATGTACGGAATTTATGGTTGTTTGATAGAAGCACCAACACCGAATACATTCCTCAATGAGATTGGGTGCAACTTGATATAGTTTTCTAACTCTGTCGTGTCCCGTCCTTTGTGTAATTGAGTGTTCACAAAATTGATGGTGTGTGTCACCAATTTCGAAGCACATGTTTCCTTTCTTGCAGTTTGTGAGCAAAACGGGTTTCAAGACAAAATGTGTCTTATCAGAAAGCCATGACTATTTTATGTGGGGAAAATTAATTGTAAAGCAACACATGACTTATAAATAAATGCATGACAATAAAGGCCTGAATCAAAAAGTAATTGTACAGCAAACATTGATTGGAATCGGTTTGACTGATATCTTGTATCATGCATGTGTGTAACAGTAACTATGTCAATGAATGTAACCCATAGTATACCCCTATATTGTTAGCAGCCAGATAAGCAACTTCAAAAAATGTAGTTCAGAGTTTATAACTGTGTCAGTAGATTAATAGAATGACGGGAACACAGATATGCAACGGTCAACATTAAATATATTTTATATATAATATTTTATATATATTACGGGCTGTGCACACAGGTTTACACCCAAATCCAGGAAAATTGGGACACTTGGACAGTGCTGAACCATCATCAGCAGCAAGATCAGACTATCATTAGCAAAGACTTAAAGCATATTTCTCCAGGGCAAATAGCAGAAATGCTTAGCTTTGCTTGGATATTTGTTCTTGTGGGGCTCTTCCCACTTTTTGAAGCAGCAAGGTTAAAATGTGAACCTCTAACAATGTCAATGTGCCGAGGACAAGTCCATTACAACATGACAGTCTATCCAACTTCAAGTTCATGTGAGTATTAATTCAATTATTTTTTCCTTACATTGAGATAATGAAATTGAATAAAGATGCAGTGATACACTAATACCATTCTGACACCAATACCAGTGGTTATTTACAATTAATACAAAGCAGTGTCACTGATCAGATGCTTTACTTTTTTGTGCCAGTGATATATCCATTACAGTGTAATGTGTATCCCTAATAACGAATTAACGATACTGGAAATGTGAAGTTTATTACTGACATTTTCTGAGACACAAAGCCACCAATTCTGATATGAATGTCAGATACCCTTGATTATTATTCCTCTGGATCTGTTTTTCTGTAGAAAAGGGTGAATAAGTAGCTTCTTAAAATATTTATATTGTTGCCCTGTTCAACTTGTGCATGGCCCCGGTGTTGTTGTTGAAGTTTGCAATCTTAAACTATGCTTTGTTGAATCAGTGCTGGTTGTAGCAATTTTTAGTCTTTGTTGAATCAGTGCTGGTTGCAGGAATTTTTAGTCAAAATTTGTTTCATTTTCAGTTTTCCATGGCCACGAGTCTCAGGATGAGGCAGAGTTGGAGGTCCACATGTTTTGGCCGCTCGTTGAAATTGAATGTAGTCCCAGTTTGAGACGTCTGTTGTGCTATTTGTATGCACCCCCTTGCACAGTTCTTGCTGCGACCATGCCACCATGCCGACGGCTGTGTCTGGAAGCCAAGGAGGGATGTTCAACCCTGATGAGGCAGCATGGCTTCTCATGGCCTGCCTCACTAGAATGCAGGAAATTCCCTGCTGAAGGAGAAGGTGCATGCCTCGATGCTAGAAATATCACTGATACTGAAAATGTGAGACCAGCAAAGGTTCCTTCCTATCCCTATCTCAGTACGACAACTACTGAAACAAAACCTAACCAACAAACAACTACCCCCTCTAGTGGATATGAAACACAGGACTGCAAATGTGACTGCAGCTGCACCTGTCCCAGGAACTAGGATGTATTAGTAAAAGTTGAAAGGATCACCAATTGTGGATCACAGACTCAGGATGACAAAAATTCAATTTAATGAATCAAAAATCATTAATTGCAGCCATCAGTATGTCACCAAGGTTGAAACAGTGCTAGCCGCGTCCAAAGGCAAAACCTAGTAAATCACATTGTAAAGTATGTGATTTACTAGGTTTTGCCTTTGGACGCTAGAGTGGGTTACCTAATTCATACTTAAAAGAACAAATGCTAGACTTACTCTGTAGCCACATGGATATGTTGGTGTCATCATGCTTCAATCGTTCTTTCTCTGGATTGGCCAGCGCTTCAATAATGCAGTCTTCAGGTGTTAAGAAATATACGGATATCATGAAATATTACTCTATAGCTATTATTCCTCGTCGTTATTTTTTCTCATAGATCTTATTCATATCTATAAATTGTAAATTGTTCATATTTAATGTCTGGAGTCTGACTGGAAAGTCTTTTCCAAGAATATATATAATTTAATGTTCTTAGCAATTTCATAACAGTGCAAAAGGATACACGCCAGCATGTCGTACGAGAGATTTGTCAGGTACTTCAATGAATCAACAACAGGACCAATGAAATTGTCGTACTTTTGGACCTGGGTGAGGATCTGAAATGAGACGCAGAAGAGATACGAACATAAGATACTCAAATGAAACAAACATGAAATACAGAAATCAGACATACATGGGACACAGAAATGAGACTAACAAGTCACACAGAAAGGAGACAAACAAGAGACACAGAAATGAAACAAATGAAACTTGAGACAACGAACACAAGATACAGACATGAGACAACGAACACTAGATACAGACATGAGACAAAAAGGAAAATAGAATAGAGAACAACATGGCTATTAAAAGCAAACATTTGCAAGAAGTATAATTTTCTTAAATCATACATAATGTCACACAAAATTATATTCAAATACATGCATTAAAATTTGAACAAATACTACAGATAATGTCACAAAAATACTCACATATTCAAATAGAATTGCAGGATTGCTGTGGCTCAATTTGCCAATCTGTCTTCCAAGTGGTTTGACATTTTCTTTAGCAATGCGCCTGGGAAGCAAAATTACAAAAACATCGTCAGCACGCTGGGGATATTTCAAATGTCACAAAAAAATACTATTACTTTTAAATTGTTTCAGACTGAATGAAAAAGACTCAGGATTCAAAATAACAGAAACGTTTGACGTGTGCATATCTTCTGTAGGTACAAGAAGTTCAATCAAGAACAAATCACTTAAGGAAAGAAGATTCAGTAACATTTCTTTCAATATAATATTAGACAATATTATCACATACTTTGAAGGAGTAAGATAAATAAATAGACTTACTTCATGATGTACTTGGCCTTCTCAATGCAGTCTGCTTTAGACTTGAGCAGCTTCGGGTGCTGGCCGTATGTGTCATTCTTCCACTGGCCATAAAGCCGGTATCTGCAGAGTAGCCAAAACAGTTTGTGCATGACAGTTCGCTACAGAATGTGTCTTGATATTTAACTGCAGACTCTGTAGCCATAGCCCTGATAAACTAAATTCAATTTCATAACAATGGCCATTGGCAAAATTTCTGTTTCTTCAGCAGAGAGTAAATACATAACTGTGGCTAATTTTATAAATATCACTCCAAAAATGTTGTGTAGGTGGATGGCGTTTCAATAAATCTTAATTACTACCATTAACGCAATTACAGAACTTGTGGGTGTAATGTCAAATCATTTACTTAGGCCTACAGAGGTGGAAATACTTTAAATGTCAAAATAATTATAAATCAGTTCTAAGTCAAAGTTGCAGTAGCTGAATATCAAATTTTCAATTCCAACTGACCTGTGCTCATACTTGAGCATCTTAAGGAAGGTCCATAGTTCCTCAGCGATGCAACAGTTGCCAGGTAGTAAGGACAAACTGGGCAGAAAGACTTCGTCCATCAAGGTCATGTAGCCACGGAAGACCTCCTCCATTTCAGGGTCAGACTTATCTTGTCTCTGTGAAAGAATAACAATATTTTAATACAAAAGATGTCAAACATCAAACATAACGGTGAATCAGAGATGAGATGTGCACAACACAAAATGTCATTTATTGTACACCCAGGCGCAATTGAAACTTTTGCTGAAAATGACAGAACCAGCAGAAAGTTTGACAGATCTGTCTTTCAGAAATGAGCTAGGCCTATGCAAGGAGTGACTGATTATGCCTATATGATATCCATCTGCCACTACATGTGCAAATATTTCACTTTCACTTCACACACATTTTAGGTTTCTTTAATTCTACGAACCTTGACCATAAATGCCTTTGCCATCCTCAACAGTTTTCCCATCAGCACAGGATCACAGGAAAGGTGAGGCCCAAGATAGCGCAGCATCGGAAAGACATCTTGGCTCAGCTCAACAAAGTTCTTCACCTGGCGATAAGCCTTCAGTTCTGACACAGTCCGTGATTTTCTCTTCTTCATGACAACAGATGGCATCCCTGAGTACCTGCAATTAGTAACAGAAAACATGTGTGGAGATCTATTCAACTATTTAAAATGTCATTTCAAGGAGAGAACCTACGAGTTAGCGTAATTTTGATTTAATTTGATTAAGATAGAACTTGCAATGACATCAGAGACTCTTTCAAACAGCCAAATGAAATCACCCATACTTGCCTGGCTGTAACAATAATCACTGTCCATTAATCACTCAACTGACCAACTACAATAAATATTTTTGTCATAATGTATACAAATACTTACTGGACATAAAGAGGCTCGACGATGTGATGCACAAATCTGCACACAGCCTGGGCGATGTTATTATTGGAGGCAAAACAGAACGGTGGCAATCGGTCCAAAATGGCCTTTGCATGTTTCCAGTCTCCAATACGAAGGACAGCCTCGCAGACACCAAGCTTCTGGTTGTCCTGATTTGCCTGAAGAAGGAAGAAAAGATTACTAAGAATGATTGAAGAATCTTTAGACATTGATGAAACAGTACCACAAGACTTGGCACTATTTTACTGCATATTGACTAGATCCCAATTTCAGGAATGTTTCAAAATATGTATTGCATCAAGCCGAAGTTACTAAAACCAGAAAAGTAGTGGCAGTACAGTTCGCTAAAGCTAAGATAGTAAATAGCAGGGTAAAACTTTTTTACAGCATAATTAACCATACAATCAATGAAATCTCTTCACAAGGGCGAGTGATCTCCTGTGATCGCTATATTGGTTGTCACATTATTGTGCACAGAGCCATAACATGTCAAAAGTACAATGCATCATAATAAAGCCAATGCAGAAGATCTCACATCAATTTTGTCCTTATCCTTGTCATCCTTGTCTTCTTTTTTGTCACTGTTGAAACTGACAATGACATTTTTCTGGGCGTACTTCTTTGCATCCTGAATCTCTTTCTGATGCTGTTCAACGATAGACGAGTCTGCAGGTGCCAGCTAAAAAGGGAAGAAATATCAATGTGATATATAATGAATATATTGAGAACAAAAAGCAACATTTATGCAGTTTGGTTTAGAGTGCCATAGATAGGATTTCTAGACTATGTACATGATGTAGGGCTTATGGAAACAGAAAAAGATGACAAATGAGGAAGTTGTCAAGTAGATCTGTTTGTGAGCACACTTGCAGTAAATACAATGAAACTTAAGATGTATAGTGTATACACACGGAGAAGAATCTTGCTACACAGTACAAACATATTACATGCGGAAATTCAATGTGACATCTGAAGCAATTTTATCAAACTTGACAGACACGTAATTAGTCACAGAAATGAACTGAGGAAGGAAAAATAAATGGAGGAACTAAATTTCCAGAAAATATAAAAAAAATAATCAGTTTCAAAACAAGGAACTTTCTTTTAGCCCCGAAAAAACATGCTATGCATGCCTCATAAAACTAGTCAACACAACTTCATTGTCCTCGTCTGGCTCGTCATTAAACGGATGAAGCAACGACAAAACCGGAATGATAACTTCTCACTCAGGATTCTCCTTCTCGATGAAGTTCCTTTTGCCTGTTTGAATTAGATAACTATCTTGATGAAATGGCTACAGATCCAAGAGCTTATTTGATAACAATAAAATCACACGTCAACTTCTTTCAGGTCTCCCTGTACATTTTATGCAATGATCTTTAGGCCCTATACCTTCAATTTGTGAAAATTTAATGTTTGCAGCCAAATACTTCCATGGTGATTTTTGTTTTATAAATAAAGTCAAATATGCATGATCCATAAAATGTCTTGAGGAATGTGTAAGAAACAATATTAATTGATTTTAATAAGTTTCAGAGTGCAAAACCCAAAATACTTGAAATGCACTCCAAAGACTCTGAAAAACAAATTAAGAAATTGGCAATAATGCTGCATATAATTGAAAGGTCTTTAAAAATGCATTACGTGTTTATTACTCGTCAATAAGTAATTCATCAAGTATGAGAAACACTATAAGATCTCTCTCTACAGGACCAATTTGCCCAATTGTCTTCTTCATTTTATTGCATAGGCATTTTCAACATATTTCAAGATATTTATGTCAGTGCACACCCTAAATTTTCAGGGTTATTGCAAGTATTTGCCTGAGTGAAATAATTCAAATACTGCAAGTGCAACAGTTGGTAAATAAACAAATAGTGCATCTGTCAGCCACACGGCTCAAAAAATATTAGTTTAGGCCTATTTGAACAAGACTATTCCAGATGTTGTGCAGTTGACTGATATATACGATCATTTTGAATGTGGTCTTCCATTTATTTCTTAGCCCAATATAAAGGTAAATTTCTCTGTTCTTGAAAAAGAATATGTTTTGACATGACTTCAGTAATTTTGGCATGACATAATTCTTCCATATTTTTGCAAGAATAAACACATTCACACATATGCCTATACATGTAACAACAATGAAGTAATAAAGTAACATTTGTTCATCTTATTGGTGCACCTCGGAATGCTGAAATTGTCCTTGGTGACAAAAATAATTTCTCAGAATCAGAGGTCACTTATCTCATAATTAGCAATTAATTGTGTCAGAAGAAAATGTCTAAAACGGTAGTGATGACATGAAAAATATTGGTTGTTTGTATAATTTGCGAAAAACAGTGTTGAGGACCTTGACTGCTTTGAAGCTTTCAATAACATATGCACTAATTGAATGGTGAAAATGTGCTAACTAAGGAAATTATATTTTTTTGACACAAGAGCGAACTAACAGGTTACCAAACTTGTTTTTGTGTGCAAAAAAGTCATTATGTATATATATAGCTTCAATGCCATCAGTTCATTAACCATGAAAGGTTGTTGTGCATTAAGCGAAAGAAAATTAAGCCTTCCGGATCATGAAGGTCATGCATAAATTGATGTTTATGATGTGCAACAAAATACACCAATAGACCGGCTTATTAAATGATGCTGACATGGTGAGCATGCAAGAACTAAATTGTCAAGTGGAGGACAGCATGGGCTTGGCACCAGATCCACAGGTAGAGGCAGTAAAATGCTGTAGTTCTGCAGGTGGGGATGAGACAACACCCACGCAGGCTGCTGCAGCATTGAGCAGCATCCACATCATCCTGCTGCATCTCCCGTTGTTCCATCATCAGCCGTTACATGCAGGTGAGACTGGCCCAGGTACACCGGAGTGGAAAGGAGCTGCACGGCGCTCACTGGGACTGGCACAAGGACAGCCGAAGAGACCGATACACCCAGGAACCGCTGCAGGGACTGATACGCTGCATACGCACAACTGCATAAAGGGGGCTGCATACGCGGGGTTGCAACGGGGCGGTTCTGTATCACCAAAGCTAAACGGAAGACAGGTAAACACCAGCACGTAACTCTAAAAGACACTGCGACACATCCAAGTCGAAAGGGAGTTGTTGCATCGAGTTGGGAGGAACAAAGTGACAGGCGTGATTACCACCACCCAATGGTCCACCCATGTTGTGCAGGTGAGTTTGATCAAAATCTGTACTTCAATATAATATGATATCAGTTTATTGCATTTTGGCAAGTTGGCATTCTTGCATCGAACTCTTTAGTTGGATTCCAAATTTGGAATATTTGAGCGGTATAAACTATAGTTACACGAAAATCAATCCTTCGGGCAATTAAAAGTCAAATTTCATCATTTGACGACAATAATACGACCCTTGATTACATTTATTTCCATGAATCGAACAAGTAATCCTTCAATATGAATATATAGGCCTATGCAAAAGCCACGGAACATAATCAAATACTAATCATAGATTGTCACGACATTCGATAAATTTAACCAGGTCTGCAAATTTTGCAAAACATCTAAATAGCTCTCAGCTGCTTGCAATCCCTCACAATAGTATCAGGTGTGATGCAAGAAGGCAGGTCTTCGTTGAGCACCAGGAAGGACTTGTCACGCAATAAACAGTTCATAAAGGTGAAATAATATCCGATAGCAGGCAATTTTTCACCTGTTGTGTTGAAGCATAAGAAAACTAATCATCCATCTGTGATGCAACCCTTGCAACATATAGGCCTAAGCCATAGGTTGATCATGAATAAATCAGAATTTGAAGCACACAGGTGAATGGGGTGGGGCTGATGAAATTTAGGACTGGATAATCTACATGTACCAACAAAATTCTGAACATGAACTATTACGCTGATTCAAATAACATTAGGTGGAAATTTACCTTGACATTTTGAGTGGCTAATAATTAATGATTTCACAGGTGAAATAGACAAGACTGTAAATCTAGACAAATTTTAAATAAGTGAGCTATCTTGTAAGTGCGAAGAATGCACCGGTGCAGGTGTGGAAAGCGCAGCCCTCCATGTACTGAGGTCTTGCTGCTCATAAGAGCAAATTTGAGATGGGATAGAGGGCTATGTAACTGCTATTAGGCCTAGAGGAATAAATAATGTGTTACTGGAGAGGCCTGCCAATGTGTGGGGCTAAGGGATGACCTCTTGTCAAATAGATCCATACTGATTCCACAACATACCCAAGCTGAGATGTGGGAATTTTGCCATTAAAATAAAGAGTTCTTTATTAGTCTTTTATTCTCATGTCCCAGAACAAAAAAGTGATTTGCATAGTCAAACACAGTTACACTGTGGCCTGTATTCCAGTCTTATTAATATATATCCAAATAGCATAGAGACAATGTTCCCACATTAGATTCCTTAGCAAAATACTCTTGGTAACTTTTAACATTTCTCCTTATTCCTTATAATTATTTATGGATTTGAGCATTACATAGCATGCTTAGGCCTAGGGCCTACATATTATTATTTACACCCCACTTTCAGGAGCAGAAATGACCTCCTTTGCAACTCACAGTCTAGTACCAGTGCTCAGTCTCATCCTTTCCTTGGAGCTTATCTTTAAGACAGTGCTGTTTAAATAAATTCGGAAAATAGCAAAAAGTCCAAAGCAATGAAAGCAATACTGTAAGCTATAATAGCTGCTACAGATATGTTAATTTATTACTTCGTTAACTCGGCAGTAAATCAAATTCACGTTTCCCAGAATTTAATTAAATTTCTTGTTTCTGTGGA